>JAUTXW010000772.1:1107500-1763750 GCA_030620095.1 Kuschelorhynchus macadamiae | reverse complement strand
CAAACGTATTATATTTCAGCCTGGTCGCCGCCGTTATCGGAGACAGAGAAAAAATTATTATCAGACAACTAGACGACAACCCAGGAATCGTGCCGATTAAGCTAGGACAAGCTAAACTTACAGAATACACGTATACCTTAATTCACTATTATGACTTAAATCCAATAATATCTGAAATTAATAAATTAAACGCAAAATCAAAAAATATTACAAATTCATTAATTATACATAAAGAATACTATGCCGAATCATCTAATTACTTAAAAATTCTTGCAATTTCTCAAGAACGCGTAAAAAATAAAATTAAAGAAATTTTACCCCATCCATTAAGAAATAAAAGAGGATTAATTAATGCTGCAGGGTCTGTTTTTAAGGCTGTAACGGGAAACTTAGATGCGGAAGATGGCGCTCGCTACGAAAACCTAATAAAAAACTTACAAGGAAACCAAAAATTATTAAGTAATAACATACGTAACCTAAATCAGATTTCAACAAGCGTCATTACGAGTTTTAACACAACAATTCAAAAAATATGCCAAAATGAAAAACTTCTCGAGGGTAAAATAAAACAAATAAGTTATATTGTACAAAAAACAACGTACAAAGAGAACATGTATTTTATTAAAGACACTGTTGATCAAATTATTAACTTGTACGAAATAATCGATTCCATTTTACAAGATGTTGAAAACTCCGTTACATTCGCAAAGCTTAAAATATTTCACCCGAGCATAATTCAAACCAAAGATCTTTTAAATGAACTCAAAAAACTCGAAAAAATGGTAGGTTCAAAACATTTAATTTTGCCCACTAACCTAGAAAATATATTTTTATTCGAAAATATTATAGACGTCGACTGTTTTACCCTAAATAACCGTGTAACATATTTATTACGAATTCCAGTAACCAATCCAAATAGTTTTTCTTATTATCACTTGTACTCTATACCAATTGAGCATCAGAGTCTGTTTAAGGTTGTTATACCGCGGAACAAATATTTACTTAAAAATCAGTTGTACTTTACCTATTTCTTTGCAAAAAAGAAGACCTCACAGAGATCACTTCAAAAAGTCCTTGCGAAGTACAGCTCTTACAGACCACAAAAAGCACTTCTACCTGCCAACAAATCGACGTTACAATAAGTCGACCTGCAATAAGTCAATTGGATAATTCCAATCAATGGATTGTAGTTTTGCCAAATACCGAACTAGTAGAACTGCAATGTGACTCCCAAGAAGAACGCCAAAAACTACATGGAAGTTATATGTTGACCCTTCCAACAGGATGCCAAGCAAAAATCAACGATATGTCGATTATCAATAATCAAAACGACGTCGATACTAACAAGCAACCCATCCTGTTCCCGGACTTCCAAGATACACCTGAACAAGACTTTCCCGTCCTGAATTTGAGCTTCCATTTACAAGAAATCAAATTAGACGAACTTCACAAAATCAAAAACAAAATTGAAGAAAATCATGTCCCAGAACTTTTCGACCGAATTTCGAAATTTCCAAGCCTATGGACAATTTTTATATACACCCGTTTTCTAACTATTTTTGGATATTTTTTGTTTAGATATTTTATCCGAAATAGATGTTTGAAAAAGATGACCGCAACCACAACCACAACAGAACCGAATCCGAGCCAACTCATTGAACTACCCCCTATCAGGGTTAGTTAAATCTAAGAAGGGAGGAGTTATCTGACCATCCAACCAAGGAACCTGCTGACACTGCATATTAGATGACCGCTAATATATGCGAATTTCTGCGACGCGAGGGCAGTCAGTTGAAAGCATCGACGTAAAACATTTTATTTTTGTTTCTAAATAACTTGTATTTTTGAAATAAACATTTTTTTTAAAAAGGCGATTCCGTAGTCTCGTTTTGTAATTCACACACATTATAAAAATCCATACATAATAGAAATAAATGTAGCCCATGACCCCATCTCACTTTTTTATAACCTATCCCAATGCTAATATGCATTTGGATTTTTTTTTATTCATTAACATATAATTTTTTGTTATTTTTGGAAAGATTTCAGAATAGTATGATAGGAAAATAATCTTCATTTGTTTCCATGAGGTATGGATTTTTCACAACTTGTGTTTAAAGTTAAGAAAACTTGGATATTTTAGTTTAAATATTTTTTTCTAAAAATTTAATAAAATATAGGCCATTAAATTTAAAATAAGAAATATTTCAGTAGTTTTATTATACATCTTTTATATTTAACATTCAATTGTTTTTTTCTAAAATAAACTTGTATTTTCATAAAAATAACAATTACTTTTATTTTAATTTTTTTGTATGCCTTATAACAACGGAGATATAAAACATTTGTTCTCTTATCATGCAAAAGTAAAAAATGTAGATTATCAGTATATTTTAGTAAATATGGTGAAATTATAAATTTCTGGATTTTTGATATTAACTGCATTAACAAAGAACTATTGGAAAGCATTTGTATACCCAACAAAAAAATAAATATTATCCTAAATCCTTACAAATTTAATTTTGCTAAAACTGGCTAATTAGTAAAAATAGAAGCAAGAATCTCTAAAACAAAAAAAAATCTCAAAATTTGGCCATAAGATCAAGTTTTGCCAATGATACATTTTGATCAGGAAGTCGAGAACCTTATAAAAATTCATCTATAATAAAAACTTCATAAAACTTCACATAAAGCTATTTTCCATAAGCAGTTTCAGCAAGCCGAGTATTCAAATAGCCAAATTTTGACAAGCTTTACTATGTCGCAGTGACTATCTCAAGCCCCATGATTAGTGGACTAAGCTTCACGTATTATCGCACATAACTACTATATAAGCAGGTATTCTTAAGAATAGCTTTTAATTTGCGATTGATAACAAATAGGAAGACTATTGAAAGGTTGTGAAAAAAATTAACAATATAGCCAATGCAAATCTGATAAGTAAGTTCTTTTAGTCAACATGTCTAGAGTCACATTAAATTGTATAAGTCAAAAAAAACAACCAACATGTATATATTTTTCTATCAACATAATTAATTAATAAATAACCTTCAAATTTGCAACATTCAACAAATAAGCCTAAAAAAATAACGAAATTAAAACACATCATAAAGTTTACTATACGACAACTACAAAAATGAGATTAGGGTAACGGAAATGTAAAATTTCTATACGTACTTAGATTACTTAGAATATACCTAGTTGTGAATTCGTTCTTTTATTCTTGAAACGGAGTACGCCGCAATTCAGTTCCGCACATAATTATTTACTAATATGAAGATGAACACACAAATGGGTAATAGGTAGTCCAAATTTCACTGCTGACGAATATGTCCTTTTATCACGGATAAACAACAGTATAAGAAACACGAATTGTATATCTTCATATTAGTAATAACAATATACACAGCTAAACTGCGCCATGACTCCCTGAAGGAAGGTAATAGCAAATTTAACTCTTTTTTTTGTGAAAAAGTAAATATTAAGGAGAAATACCATACCACTAATTTAGTACTCTGACCTAATCAGTTTTTAATCAATAACTTTTAAAAAAAATAGTCTTTCTTAATTTCTAAACCACATTCAGGTAGCCTTTGACCTTTTACAACTATGAAAGTTATGTTCAATTAACTTCTTAATTAGCTACGAGGTGATTCTAAAAAGGTGTGAAAACATTAAATAAGTTTAAATGTCTAGAAGTCAGAGAAAAATGATGGAATAGAACTGTTTATCAGTATTACACTATTTTATAGTAAATACATATATATATATATATATATATATATATATATATATATATATATATATATATATATATAAAGCCAATGATATAAATAACCAAACCAAGGAAATCATAATATATAAGAATTTAAATTAAATTAAATTGAATAATTAAAACTAAAAAACAATAGGGCAAAATGCAATAAAAATAAAAATTATTCAAACATAAGTACTTGATGTTCTTTTAACGATTTGCAAAAAAATTATATTCTCAAGAATTTGCTCTCATAAAACGGGAAGTAGGTACTTGCCTTGTCTTCTTTTTTTGTAGAAAGATAAAAGTTATTAAATTACATTTTTGTGACAAGCAAGCAAGAATTTTTTAAAATTTTTACTGCCGCTTTTCACGTAATTAATTAACATAATTTTCATAGGCGTTTCAAACGGTCAAAGAAGCAAATTATCTAAATCTTTCCTCGTATTGCAACCGCAAAAAAATCACCCTTTAAGGTTTTTACAAATCTACACCTTTTAGGGTCCCAAGATGTCAAAAAACATGTTTTCTCAATTCCGTAGGTCTGTCGGTATGTCTGTTCGCGGCATAGCTAAAAATTACTTTGGCAAATCTTCGTCAAAAACTGTTGATTCACTTTAAATTTTGTTCAAAAATTAAGGGTTAAACAAAAATAACCTGCTAACATTTTAGTAAAAACGCAATTTGACGAAACAAAATTGCGGCTTAATGAAGTGTTAAAAATATTAATCAGCTGAAATTTTGTACAAAAATCCGGTATTAAAGTGGAAATGAACTGGTATAACTTTGGTATGAATGCAAGATGGTGAAACAAAATGGCGACTTAATAACAGATTTAAAAAATCAGCCCGATTTCAAAATTTGAGCAAAAGTTAAGTGTGATATAGAGATGAAGTGGTAAAATTTTGAAACGAATTCAAGATAGGGGAGCAAAATGGCGGACAAATAAATTCTTTATATTCGTAAAACAAATTTACCTCCCAGGTATTACATATCTTCGAGTTTTAGCGTCCCTAGATAACAAAAAACACGTTTTCTCAATTCTGTCGGTCAATTGCGGAATAGTTAAAAAACTACTTACCTGATTGAAAAATTTCGGTAAAAAATTAAGGGTTATATGGGGTGACTTGGAAATATTAGTAGATATTATTAATAATAATTATTAATAACATTTTAGTAAAAATCCAATATATTTGAACAAAATGGCGGCTTGGTGAAATGTGAAAAAAGTTATTGCTAAAAAAACTTATTAACTGACGAAATAAATCATTTAAAAAATCAGCTTGAAAAAACCTTTTTGTCAGATTAATTTCAAATTTTGTACAAGCATGAAGTGTGATATACTAGTAAAATTAAAACGAATTCAAAGTGGCGGAACAAAACCGCAGCCAAATAAAATGTTTAGCAAATCAACTAAAAGATTTTCTTAATCAAATGACTTTAAATTTTGCCCAAAAATTATATGTAATATGAGATTAAACTGGTACGAATCTAACATAACTTAAATTTATTTTAAAGTGTGCCCAAAAATCAAGTGTCTCATGGTTAGAAACTGGTAAAATATTGGTACGAATCTAATATGGTGGAACAAAATGGCGCCAAATAAAAATGTTTGAAAATACTTATGTATATGTGGTACTAAATTTTTATGTGCAAAACTAAAATGGGTTACTTCACCATCCCTCGTAAAAGAAAATATTCATAACAAGGAAAGTCCCCGGTAAAACAAATTTACCGATTTTTTTTTACTCCGCGGTTTTCTATTAAAATTTTCAGCTACTCTGGTTAGAGATAATAACTTAAAGTATTATAAACCCCTTAATGAAAAAAAATCATTAACTAAGATACTGCTTAAAAGCTATTGCTTATTAATAACATAACTGCAGTAGGTTTGGAAAAGTTAATCTGGTTAAGGATAAACCAATTCTGCGTTTTATTCCAGAATTGTGTAGTATTTGTTCCTAATTTAGACTCAGTTTAAAAATATTCGTTAAGTTAGTATGTAAATTATGATCAGTGTATTTAAGTTGTAAATACCTAAGCTCTACTTGAAGTCCCTGGTAGTGTATGGGATTTATTATACTTTTATTAAAACTTAAAAATAGCATATTATATATTAATAAAACCACTTACATTTCCTTGGGTGGATTCGTCTACTCCACTATCGTTATCTCCTTCTGTAACAAAAATAATAGAGTGCAAATGGTATGATATAACCAGCATTTCTATACTGCTTCTTAATGTAAATAGTTTTTTTTAAATAGATACATAGATTTTCACTGTTGCTTAAAAAAAATATGTACTTTTCAAGAAAATATGGCTAGTACTAATTACTAAAAGCGAAATTAATAAAAAAATTCACGAAAACATAAACTAAATCCTGAATATAAATAGAAGCTAAAAATATTTTGAAATAAATAAATAAGAACACAATTTACTGAAAAGAAGACATACTATTCGACTTAGCAAATTTCAAATCCAGCTCTCGCTTCTTGGAATCCTCTTCGAACTCGTCTCTTTTAGGCGAAGTATTGTAAATATTGTGATTCGGAGATTCCTTCAATGGCGATCTCGAAGTAATATCTCCATTGATATTTTCTCCTAATGAGTGAATTAAGTTAGTTATATCCTTAGTATTATATTTAGTTTATTCGATGAAATGGATGTAAGATAAGACTTTTAATCTGAAAATTGTACAATGCAACTAACAATAAAAAAGTTTGCAAATTACTAAGAACATGTCTGTTTCTAGTCAAAATGTTCTTTGGCTCAAATAATACCTGGAAAGAAAGTTTATTACCAGAAATATAGGTAGTATACCATTTTAGTGATAACTGTTTTTCGATCAACTGAACTTATACCAACACCATATAGTCCAGTCACCAGAGACAGTTTTGGAGGCCCAGGAAAATATAATTGTAGACTGTTTTTTTCACTAATAGTACTTTTCGAGAGGCTGTCTAAGAATGTGCAGAGTGCTTACACGTAGGCCGTTCGGTTCACAAAACGAAATTGACAAAGAAAAAAACAATATATTCCAAATTATCGCACACAGACCAAAATGTAGGGAAGACTACCTAAAAACGGTATTCATCAGTCCTCATGGTAATTGCGAAAACTGAGGTTGAAAAAAAGTTTTTTGAGGTAATGTTATGTTTTGTAGCCACGGATGTCTTCTTTCAAATGCATTTTGAGTTACAAATATAAAATAATATTTACTCGAGTTATTGTGTAAATGTTTCCGCGCTCTTGCTAATAAATTCAAGATTTTTTTTCTTGTTCCGAAAAGAGGATAGAGGAAAATCAATGATGATTTTAAATTAATTTGTCTTGAAAACTATTACATTTCCGGAAAAAAAATCACTATAACCTTTTTTGTGGATAATGGTCTGCCTACATTTTCTAATCAAACAATTTTGTTCTGTATGCAATATTTTGGATTATATTAGACAAAAACTGCTTTTTCCCGTTTTTTTTTTATGAATCAGACGGTCTACGTGTGTGTTTACTCTGAACAATCTTGAAAAGCTCCTCAAGAAATACTATTTGCAAAAAACAATTAGTGCACTTTAGTATTTTTCTCGTCCCCAACCCCCTGGACTAATAGTAGAAAATATATTTTTGAAAATTGATCTTTAATTTTTTTTAATTATAAATAATTTCCAACCAACATTTGTGCGATAATAATCACAAAAAAACAGATTTTTTGTAGAGGATTAAAAAACATTATAACTATAATCAGATGATAATAGGTCAACTCTAAATAAAGTTGCATTTGAAGCCTTATCTTATTATATTTTGAAAATTTGGCTGTCTGATCTCATCTGAAAGATAAAATTCCTATTTCCGACAAATATTTTCGAATTACTTGATGTGATCAGTAAATATCAGGCATAGCCACGACAGCTTAAAGAAAATAAGTAGTTTTCACCAAAACGCATTAATGTATTTTCGATCTAAAAATAGTGTTAAAATTACAGTACAGTTTAAACCTTTTTCTAACATTTTAAAGCAATAGTTCACTTATAACAATAATTATTTTACTCAAAATTGGGTTTATTTTTATGTATTAAATATTAACCTCTGCTTTCTGGTCGACTTTTGTTCAACTTGTCTTCATTTTCATCAATTTTGCCCATTCTTGATCCTGATCTTGACTCAGGCCTCGAAGAGATAATTTCTTCTTTCTTATATACATTTTCGGTAGAACTTTGCCTAAGGAAAAATATAGAAAGATTGCTTACGACTGATTTCTCTAAAAATGTTATTCTTATAAAAGTTGGTGCATAAAGAAAAAATAGTTTTCACTGGATCGAACCTTAGGTCAGACCACCGAACATTAACAAGACAAGAAGTGGCACAGTCCGTCCGAACTTTTTATGTTGTGCTTACAAAACCGCGCTGACGAATTCGAGAAATGCATACAGCTGTGCAGGTGACCATGCTTTTACGCGGTTGATGCAAACCGCTGGCGATTAAAAAAAATGAACGTTCACTTACCGGGGTGACTTAAAAACGAGTTTAAAAATATCTATCCATAATTTTTATTGTAACCTATTTTGCTTTATATGTATTAAAAGAAAAACGGAAAAAACGACAAGTTGTTTAATTAATAGATCTTAATATAATTATAAAAAGTGCTGTTTGTAAAAAAAGTAAAAAACGAAATTAATTGTTGAAAATTTTAGTCCAAGATGCCGGAACAAAATGATGAAAAAATGGCACCCAATAAAAATGTTTAAAAGATAGTAATGACTATTATATTGAACTAAATTGGGCCACTCTTGCTTATTCCTAATAAAAGAAAAGATTCATAACGAGTGAAGTTCCGGCTAAAGAAAATTTACCGATTTTTTAATAGATTAATATGTAAACACTACATCATTCCTGTCCGTACTTGAAAGATTTATATAGTAGGATGCAAACACTTTTAAAGAACCATTTTTGTCATTGTACATAGGTATTTTTATATTCTTCGATTATATCAGGAGTTACATTAACCAAAACTTTATTAATATCTTGGATACATTTTGCATATTTTTGAGTAAATAATTTCTTGAACGCATTGGGATTGGAATTCTCGAATTTCCGCCACAATTTCTTATCATGACAAAAAAATTCGAGGCAATCCTGATTAAGGTTTCTTGTTAATGGAAATAAATAATTTTTGCGTAAAGATAGAACGGAGTTAAGCGTAATTTTCCAGCCATTTACCAAAGACAAAACCCTAAGTAAATTGGAAAATGCTTATTTTAATTCTTAAAAAATAAAAAAAATTAGTTTCAGGCCTCGCGCCGGCAAAAATAAAGACAAAGAAAAAGATTATCTGGAAAAAGTGCTTAGAATTTAATTTTAGGACTGTTTGGAAAATTTTGTATAAAATAATTTTAAATCATTTATTGGAATAATTTTCAGACAAATAATAATTATTGTTTTGCACACGTAACTCTATTGTTACAGTGTCCTTATCTTAAATCCTTGGGATATTTTCAATAATTTCATTTTGATACAGAGTTTTAAAAGGAAATTAAAATATTAAAATAAATTCAGTAGGATAAAATATATTTGTTAATAATATTTAATCTCATCCTAGTGAATTCATTTTAATATTTTAAATAAGGGTTTTATAAAAGCTATCAATGATGTGTCCTCCTATTTTAGAATAAAATTAGAATTTAGTTTCTTCTTGCAATAGTCGAATTCTGTGTGCGAGAGAATAAACACTAAGCCAGATTTTTCAACAAGTTCTTGAGAGGGTTGTACTGCTTGAATGTACATGATGTACATGATCGTCTGTTTACCGAAACCTTCCAACACTATTTTTTGTATTTGTTTTATTACGTATTTTTTCTAAAAAACCAATGTTTTTTTCCAATAACATTTCTAAACGATGTGGTGAATGCGCCTCATATTCTTATAATTCCTCTGCAAACTCTTCACGCCATCTAATAGAAACATTTTTTTTGACACTATATTTCAAATTTTGCAAACGATATTCGAATTAAATTCTCAGCAGTTTATCCAGATAAACTTTTTCGATATTTTGTTTCCACTTTTTACATGATCATATCGGATTTTTGTCAAAACTATTTTTTCTTCATTTGTATTATATATATATATATATATATATATATATATATATATATATATATATATATATATATATATATATATATATATATATATATATATATATATATATATATATATATATATATATATATATATATATATATATATATATATATATATATATATATATATATATATATATATATATATATATATATATGTATATATATATATATATATATATATATATATATATATATATATATATATATATATATATATATATATATATATATATATATATATATATATATATATATAAGTATTATTGCTTTTCTTGCCTCGATATGTTAACAGATTCTTGGCTACCGGATAGTTTTCTTTCTAGAACTGGGTTTGAGGAGGATATACTAAAGCTTCTTCCCACTGAAGCAGCCGAGGGGGGTCTTTGGTCGGCCGAAGGGCTTCGGCTATCTTCGGCATGTTTTAGATTATCTAATTCTGAAGAATCCAGAGTTTGAGATCTGAAATTTTAGCTTTACAGTCAATACATAATCACTAATCAAGTACGAACATTGTATTGTGATTAAATTAGATTTTGGTACGTGTCAAGATCTAACAAAATATATTTTTTGCCACAACATCATATACAATTAAAAGAAAAATAATATTGCCAGTTTCAAAAAGTTAAAGAAGTATTTGTCTTAAGACTAAAATATTTTAAGCTTAAATTGAATAAGAAATGTATTATAAGACAATATAGTACAAAAAACATAGTAGAAACTAATTCCATTAAATATGTGTACCTATTTAGAGAGTCTTCCAACGCAGACCTGGGTCTGTTAAATGATGGTACTGAACTTTGCTGAATAATTTGTGGTCTTTGCGCTAACAAAGGTGGCCTCGCAAAAGGACTTTGCGGTCTAAAAACTGGTCTCTGTTGTTGGTTTGGTGTAAATGGAGCTGGAGGACCCTAACAGAAAATTTGTACACTATATATAAACTTTCAGCATGTTACTTAAAAATATGTGGTAACGTTTTTATTCCTTATAAAATATGTTTTCTAAATATGCTACTAACCGGATTACTTCCTTGCGGTAGCCTAGGAGCCGCAGTTCCACCAGGTCCTAACGGTGGCCCTCTTTGTACAAAAGCCTGTGATGCTATCGGAGCTCTATTCCCCACAGGCTGTTGAGGTCGTACTTGTTGGCCACTCAAAAGTTGTGATCCAACCGATTGGGGTCCGGTGTTTACAGAACTTACTGGTTGGTATCCGCCGACAACCTGTGGACCAAGGGATTGCTGTCCGCTGTTGATAGGACCCGTTGGCTGATATCCACTTAAAATTTGAGGCCCAATCGAGTGAGGTCCACTAGGCAGGTTTGCAGCAGAAAACGGGGGACGGTATTGAATATTTTGGCGACTGTCCGATCGATTGAGTGGTGGACGTATTAAAAATGGTCCGCTCAATTGGGGAGATGATGAGGTTACTGACGGTTCCGTGGAAACTTTTTCTGGCTGCTAAATAATGTTAAGTTCACTCAGTTTATGCTTTGGTCGGTTTTTGTTAGGAAATACTTGATAAGTAAAATACAAGAGACAACGACTAAGTTTTTTGATGAACAGGTTTAGAATAGGGTGCTCTTATTTTTTATATTAAGAGTTTTCAAATTGTGATATAAATTTACCTTAAAATCTACTCTTTTAGGTTATTAGAATTAATGCTGATATTACAAGAAACAGGGCAAACACGGTTATTAAATAATTGACTTTAAGCAATGAGAGGTTCCAAACACAACTAGAGAAACCATCTCTACATATTAAACAATTAATAAATTGTAAGCAAGGGCTGAAGAAGATTTTAAATAAGGCTATCACAATATAATTGTGCAGAACGGGGCAATTGCCGTATTTTTCGATTATCCCTCTTTCTATCTTTTTATAGGAAATATGATTTTTTTTTAAGAATAATGCAGCCTTCTGTTAAAATTGACGAGGAAATAAAGGCCCCTTAAATTAAAACCAATGCCTCAAAATACGGATTATGAATTTAACATTTTTTATATATATTTGTAATTATGTAATACAGAAAGATGAAAATGATGATATTTATAATGTAACAAAAAGGTCTGTCTGTATAACGTGTAGTATATTATCCAAATCCCAAATTAGAGCAGAGCGCCTTTCGACTAACTAGTCATCCTCAATGCTACCTATAAATAAGTACATCGAGTAATAAAACCCTTCAATTATAGAGATAGCGGACAAGGCCAAAAAGCCGAAAAGAAAAGAAAAAGGTTGAATTAAACGATATACTTATTCGTCAGTGAACAGGTAGAAAGATACATGGTTCTAAAATCAATGTGCCTAAAAACTGTTTACATGTAACAAAGACAAAAGTTGACAAACACCAAATTACATATTTAAAAATTTTATTTATTGCTTAAAAAACAGCCATAGTTTATGTAGGCATCACGAAACAGAGAAATGGGAGAATCTCTTTATCAGAAAGCAAAAATAAAATTCAAAGGGTTCTCAAATTTACATGCAATTATAGCTATAAGTGTAAAAAAAAATTGTATGATAATATTGAAACCCCTTATGCATAATAGATGAATTATTAAAAGTTATCTTAATGAGTATAACTAAAATAGAAATTTAAATAGAGAATAGATTGTAAACTTATAAAAACAAAAAACAACCAATAGGAATTGATTACAAATCTGATTGGAATACCCAGTGTGACATAATAGCGAGAGAAAGACACTGTTTAAAGACAAGCGATTGAAGACTTACTTGGCAACCTTGGTTGAAGAGGCCTGTTAAGTAACAACAAGTAAATATATTAGAAGATTGAAAAGGTGCAAAAACCTGAGTAATGTTAATATTATTTATAAATAATGTATTTTTAAGTACACAGTTTACATATGGGATTATCTTTTAGGTCGGCGGATTTGTAGATATCTTGTTTACTTTTATACCTATACAGGTTTAAAATTTGACTTTACATAGGATTCTCCCTCAGAACTAAGACACCTTACATATGTAATGCCTAATTTAAACATTTTCATTCCATTTTTTATCAACAATGTATAACAAGAAAAGAAATGATCATACGCTGATGATATTAAGCCTTAAAAAAGCATATTCTGATATTTTCAAATTCATGAGAATTCTTTTTATTTTAGTCCATGCTGATTTTAAAGTTTTCCAATGTATTCTGATTAAATCACCCAGCATATTTTTGCAACTAATGAGTCACTTGAATTCTTGCTATGGTTTAGAAGTTTATGTCTTTTAAGACATCTCTTTTCTTTTCGATAGTTTAAATGTTCAAAAAAATTGTGAATATTTTCCGAGAGAATTATTATGAATATTATAACTGGACTAAATAAAAAAAATACTTTTGCGAATTAGAGCCATTATTAAAACATTTTAAGTTTTGCAAAGTACTATATAACACCCTGTACAGTAAGAAAGTATTTTTATATAAAACCTTTTCGTCCTAATTTAATTAATACCATACTGTATTTAGCGTAAAGAAATCATTCGATTTGCTTTATCTGGGTTTTAAAAATATTAATGGCATTTTTCATTTGTTTCCATCTGCAAAACGGTAAAAATATTTTGTAATCAGGCGATTTGATCACTAATAACAACGTGATAACTTAGATGATCAATTAATCCAAATTAACAAGCCATCTATTGGGTTTGCTTCATATTTGATTAATGATTTTTTAATTGTTGTTGTTATTATTGCCTGTATTTATTTTTACAAGTATTCTAAATATGTCAATAGCATTTCAAATAAATATTTTAAAATTAAAAAATTTAAATTTTCTTATATGGGATTTGAACCGAGGGCTCTCACTAATTGGGTATAGCCACAATTATAATTTTAGAGAGATTAAGGTGTATTAAAAAGTTTACAATGTACATCAAAATACTATTATAAATTGTATATCAATAAAATATCATTTAAGAAAATAGGAAAATTTTATATAATCGATTGTGAGATCATGAATATCAATTGTACAAAAAAAATAATTAATTAAAAATAGAAACATTAAGCTTCCAAAAACTCTGTATAACGAGCTTCATTCAACAGGAAGGCACGTATTATTAGCAATGATACTTATAATAAAAGACAACATTTATTAGGCAAAATAATTTTTTCCTTTTTAACAAAGCAGATTATAAATATCTTTACACAATTTATTTTAAACAATTATTGTGACATTCGGTTCTTTAATAAAGCGATTTATTATGAAATTTTCAATCAAAAGACCACCTCTCATTCTGTTAAAATTTTTGTTAACTGATTTTTTTTGGATGAAGCTATGATAAACTGCTTTTTATTATTCAGGCTTTTTACTTGATAAAACAAATCAGTTGGAAATAACTCCATTTTCATAACATCGGTCTAATGACTATAGCAATGAAATTAAAAATTACCTTTTCATTTTATTGAAAAAGTTACTAAAACTGCCATCTAAACATCAGGGTGAAACAAAGTCTTACAATTACTTTGTTATGTCACTGTAATACTAATTTTTACAGCAAGCTTCTTTTAGGGAAAATGAGATTTTGCACTTAGGTATTACAATACTTTATGTTTTCCTCTACAAAAAACTCTCATTGAGAAATGCTATAAAAAGATGGTTTTCAGTTGACATACCAACTTCTTATATATTGAGTAAAAAATTATACAAACATGTTATTAGAGGTAAAAACATCACGCAAATGTCCTATTCAATTAGTACTCTAATATAATATTTTTCTACATCATGTTAACGGTATTTTTCATTACACCAAAACGATCTTTTTATAGTTACGTTTATAGTCAATCTTTTGATTAGGTATACCAACTTATAAAGAATACAAAATGATGATGTAAAAAGTCATTTGTTAAAATAGAAAAAAAAAATGTCTTATGCAATTAGTACTTTAAAATAATAATTCTTTGAGGAAAATAAAATTTAGGTAAATGAAAAATAAATTCCATTCGTCTAATGAGGTAATAGCAATCAATTTCGCATGTATAGTTTAGTACGAACCTCATGTATTTACATTCGGGTTTTCAACTCTGCTCGTTAATGGATTCTAATTTAGAATTATTGATTATTTAAAAATAGGAACAAATTGCTAAGTTGTTAAATAGAAATATTTGAATATTTATGAAACTAACAATTGCGGTACTATTATATTTGGTTTGTAAACCAAAATATAATATACATTAAAAAAAAATTAAATAAAACAGTATTATGGATTGTTTTATGTTCTTTTAGTGGAATAGAATCAGTAGAATGCACATGTAGAGTGCAAACAGGAATTGATTATCAATTTTGTAGTCGGTTCCCTGATGATGTAGGAATAGGGCCTAGGTTGTTGTTGCTGATATTTAACCCACGTACAACTTTTCATAGTGCTGGCACAGAATGCTGTATACTTCGTGGTTTTCCAATTTGACTTTGTCTTTTGGGTTTCCAAGTAGTTTACCTATGGTTGTTTGTGGCTTGTGTATTATTTGTATGTTATGTTTACAAAGAAGTCCTCCTATCTGTCTGTTGTGCCTTTTACATATAATAAGACTACTTGTGGCCTTCTCGGTTCATAATTTTTGGTGTTCATTGTTTGTAAATCTTGTGCATTAATAGCTTTCGCAATGGTGCGATTTGTGTAATTTTAGTTAATTGCACGGACATAGATATTAGAGTATTAGTCACAGCTTGAATTTGTGCTGGGTAATGATGTCATCTTGCAGTTAAACATCTGTCAATATGTGTTGGTTTTGGATACATGGTGTATTCGAAATGTCCGTCATGCAATTTTATGATCAGAACGTCTAGAAATGGCAGTTTGATGTTTTTTTCTAACTTTAGAGTAAATTGTATTCTAGGATGCATTGATGTATGTTTGCAGGCAATGGTTTCTCTTGGTCTATTGTTGCTCGGCTGAGCCCTTGGCCAAAGGGCGACCTTGATTTACGGGCCTGCAGCTTTTCAGGGTCTGGAGCATAGTGATGGGGGTCGATGCGGCAGTCGGTTTCGCCTGGAAATTTAAGGACAATCGCCTAGAGCAAGTGCGGGTTCTAATGGTTGGATCAAATGAGTGTCCTGGCTTGAGGATACGATAGCCATGGATTGGTGTCGTTGTCTCGTACTGGGGATGGTAGTAGTCTCGCGTAATAAAGAGCAAAATCAGGAATTATACGGGACATCGGTCTTAAAAAAGACAATATCATAGCATAGCAAACCTATGACAAACCTATGAGGATTTCCAGGCACAAATCATACAACACTTGGAGCACTGCTTTAAAAACACTTATTTTTCATTTAACCGGCAAATGTACAAACAAATAGATCCTGCTTCAATGGGGTCCTTGCTATCACCAGTAACCGCGAATTTATTTATGATATACCTACTTCGAAAAAAAAAGCTGTGAAGAAAGCAAGTTTGAAGCCCATGTTATGGATTCGTTATGTCGATCTCAAATTAATTATATGACATCATGGCCATACACAGCTAGAAAATTTTCTGACTCCCGTAAATTCAATGCATCCCAGAATTCAATTCACTCTAGAGTTAGAAGAAAACAACAAACTTCAATTTTTGGAAGTTCTGGTCACAAAATTGTATAACGGACATTTCGTATACACCGTGTATGGAAAATCAACACATATCGACAAATACCTAAATGCAAGATTACATCATCACCCAGCACAAATTCGAGCTGTGGCCAATACTTTAATATCTAGATCCGTGCGGTTAACTGAAACACAGATGACACAAAACAATTTCTATAATATCTGGTACTTTAAAAGGAAAATTGTTACACAAATCGCAGTATAAAGCAAGCTATTAATGCACAGGGTTTACAAACATCGAACACAAAAAAAAAAATTAACCGAGAAGACCATAAATAGTCTTACCATATGTAAAAGGCCTAACAGAGAGAATCTAAAGAATTATTAGAAAACATAACAAATAATACACGAGCCACAAACAACCATAGGAAAACTACTTGGAAACCCAAAAGGCAAAATCAAATTCAAAAACCACGAAGTATAGAGCATTCCGTGCCAGGACTGTGAAAAGTTGTATGTGGGGCAAACTAACAGGCGAATATCAGCAAGAGTAAAAGAGCATAAGCTCAACATCAGAAACAAACGAACAACCTATACCCTGTTTCTGCATCATCAGGAAACCGACCACAAAATTAATTTCAATGAATGTAGGGAGCATTATAAGACCAGACTAATCCGAGAAGCCATAGAAATTGAAAAACAAGGTGATTTAAATAAAAGAGACGAATCATTAAAACTACCAACCGTATGGAAGAGCGAAATCGACAAATCTAATCACAAAAAATCAAGCGGAATTAGCGCAACAACATCAGCAACATCCGAAAGATATAAATAACGACCAACAGCCCCGGATGGGGGTATAAAAGGAAGCTTCGCAGTCACAAACACTTCAGTCTCTATACGGACGCGAGAAAAAAAGCTTCGAAAATGCCAATTATGATTTTTGGAGAAACGTCAGCAAAATTGCTCTTTTCAAAAGGACAGCAGTGAGCGGATGTACACCCGGAATTAATTTATAACCCATATAATTTGTCAGGGATATAAAATTGTAAAAAAGTAGACATTTCGTAGGCACAATATGCAATGTTTACTTAATGTCTTCTAGTTCTAGCACACTATAGTTCATGACTTTTAGTTGACCTGTATTTTAAATAAATAAACATATTAATATAAAACGAATATCATGTTCATTAATAGCCTAAATAAATTAATGTATGCATTATGATTTGCTTCAGGTTCCATTAGTTATCATTTCATGTTTTTAAATTTATATTCGTTCATATAACAATAAATATTAATAATATTCTACAATCAAACCGTATTAAGGATGTTAATACTAATAGCAAATACTGATGTCATAAAACGATATAAATCAATTTAAATTATTGGAAGCACAATTTATAATAAAGATAATAGTAATTGTGTACAGGCAAATATAACCTTGCAATATTATCTTATTACTGTGTTGGCGTGACTGCCCCCATACCTTGTATGTAAGGCTAATTGAGGTCATTTGAACATGCTTATGTATTTATAGGTAAATGAAGGGAAATTATTCTATAACAGTTTAATGAACTATTCTTATAAAAAGAAAGTAGAAATTGTAGTAACACATATATTTGTATTTTTTCTGCAAAACTGAGTGCTAAAGATAAATAAACACTTCAATGGGCGAAAGATGCAATTTGGTCCGGGATGGCTTATCATTAGATCAAACAAAAATCAAAATAAATTTCTGATAATACAGTTGGGTTCATTTTAAGTGGATAGCATGACATAACTATCAAATTCAAATCATCAGGTGTAATTCGACTATTCTTTTTTCGTTTTAATTATCATTTTTCCCCTACGTAGGCAATTTTTTTTACTTGTTTTTGAACTCTCGTTAAATATCCGCAGTTTATTTAGTTTCTAGTTTCTAGTGTGTAGTTTGCTAACGAATACCTTGATACCTTTTAAGAGAAGCATATTTTTTGCCAAAGTTATGAAGTTAGCCATGAAAAACAAATTTCAGCATCAATTCACAGGTGTCACAGTTGACACTTTTTCAAAATTGAAAATACTTCTTTTAAGTAGTCCTCATGACATTTAAGAATGTAATCCATTATTTTGCAATTGACAAAGACCAAAGAAATGTAAACAAAGCATTTGTTTATATTATTTTATAGACGAAACGGTTTCTTTTGTTACTAAAATTCCGTCGAAGTGTTTAGTAAGTCTGTTTGATACATGAACTTGTGCTATCAAGGGATTATGGACTCAATGGAAGCGAAAGCTCTAATTAGAAAATGAGAGATATTTATAAAACATCATTTTAATAATAAACTTACTATCCATGAAAACTAATTTAAAATTTGGACATTCATTCTTTAGGTGTATTCTAATTTGTGTTTCGTTTATGGAATGAGCACTGTTAGGAAGTTGGAAATAAACGTGTTATTTAGGAATTTGCAGTATATTGTTTTTTGAAAATACCTTTTAATGTCGTTTACTTTCTGCATATTTATCGAGTACCTCCTTAGTTGGTAGCAAGTAAGTTCTTTATCCATGAAAAAAAAGCGTCAGCAGGCATTTTCTACTTTTTGAATTTTTCTTTGATTTACTTTGTCTAAAAAAGAACTGTAAAAGCATCTCCATAATCAAAACGTGACAATACCAAATAGTTAGTCAAAATCTCTAGGACGCCAAATGATTTTTCTAACACGCATATCAAATTTAAAGTTTGAATCAAATATTATACAAATTCTTTAAATGGTCAACCTTTTGAATTTCTCCGTTATTAATTTTTATTGTGAAACTGTTTCAAATATGTTACCGGTATTTTTTATTTCCCAAAAATATTAAATGTGGCTTATATGGATTAAATGTAACGTGATGTTTCATTGAGAGGGTATGTAAGGTATTCAAGTCCCGCTTCAAATCACTTTCCGCCTGTTCGAAAATCCTAATATTGACGTTCACATAGATTTGAGTATCGTCAGCATAGGCTTGCTTTTTAGTTAAGCCTCCTGATAAAAGTATATCACTTGTATATAAAGTGAAAAGAACGGGACCCAATATCGAACCCCGCGGAACACCAAATCCAACAACTTTGGTCGAAAACACAGAATTATCTAGACAGACCTTCTGACGCCAACCCACAAGATACGATTTAAATAATTCGTTTGTTTCGTTAGAAAATCGATAGTATTTCATTTTGCTCCATATATGTCTGTAACTCATGGTGTCAAATGCCTTAAAGAAACCCAGCACCACGAATGCCGTTAAATCTTTATTATCCATATTTTGAACAATATCATTTGTTACCTGAATTAAGGCAGTGGTGGTACTGTGGCCTGATCTAAAGACACTGATTTTCGGGTAAAATAGTTTTCTCATTTAGATATGTCACCATCTGACCATGAACTATTTTTTCCAATGTTTTATATAATCTTGGAAGAATAATAATAGGTCTAAGATCGGACAAAGTTGAAGGATTTGATACCTTGGCTAAATGCCTAACCAAAGAATCTTTCTATTTTTCTGGAAAAACGTTACACTCAATTGAAAAGTTTATAAGATGGGTTAACTAAATATCAATGGTATTTCAGCATTTTTACTTGCTTGATTGCGGGAAAAAACTTTTATCATAGTTTTGATTGGCTCATGGTTCCCGAATGTTGCATGTCTGTTTAGAATAGTTGAAGTTGATTTAATAAAATTGACTTATATAACGTTTCGTTTTTAATAAATATTGATTTTAGACTTCCAAAAGTATCTGCAGAAATCGAATATTGGGCCAGAATGCATGTTGACTGGTGACGATATCTTTGGGGACATTGTATTCTTTCTGAAGAAGAATATGCTTCTTTCCTGATGACAACAGGATTAGAGTAAGGAGAAATAGAAGCAAACGGTTTTTGGAACGCCACAAAAGACGTTTATATGAAGCAGGCATAAAGACTCACATGCCTTTTAGATATCCAAGAATATCTGCAGAAGTTCGAATAAGACGATTAATAGGACAAGTGTTAATGTTGACGGGGGACTATATCTTTGGGGACATTGTGTTCTTGCTGATGAAAGAAGAATATGTTTATTTCCTAGTGATAGCAGGACTAGAGTATAGAGAAATAGAGCCTAACAGTTTTTGGAACACCACGGAATTCCAAGAGTTTCTTTTGAAGGAAGTTCGATTATAATATAGTCTAAGATTTATAGAAGAGATAGGAGTCCTATTTTCCTATACGTCACCAGATGCCAATAGAGGATATCTAGGATCAATTAAAGAACTGCGCAGAAGCACCAAGCAACTTTCGAGAACTAGATAGTGTTGTCAACGATGAATTGAATTGTGTTCAACAAAACATTATTGACAATGTTGTTAACAGCATTCCAAGGTTTGTCAAGGAATCGTGCGAAGTAAAATTATTAGAATGATTAATTGTTACTTTATTTATTCATGCTTTTGACAACTTTTGTATTGATTTATTACTTGCCGTATGAAGTAATTCTTGTATTTTCTTTGGTATCTAACTAAAATGAATTATTCAAATTTTTAATTATTAAATTTTTGCAAACGAGTTTTTTCTCTAATGTAATAAAATACTTACATAACATGTTTCATAGTAAACTGAACAAAAAGTCTATAATGTTAATATCATTAATGAATGTGTTTTCTCTAAAATGACATTAATGATATTTGAAAACTAAAAAGTAATTTGAACGTAGTATAAGCCCAACTATCATACAGTGCGTTTCACATTTTTCTACTACAGGTATTTAAAAAAAATAACTAAGAACTTAATGAACTGCAGATATTTAAAGACAGTTCAAAATCAAGTGAAAAAAATTAGCTTCTTTAGGGGGAAGAATAACATTAAAACGATAAATAGAATAATCGAATTATACCGTGTATTTTAAAAATTATGATGGTTATATGGAGTATACAGTGTGTCCCAGGATAGGGACAAAGAGGAGTAAATGATTTAAACATTTTGTACCCGAAATTTGACGCTTTGTAGTTTAGGCCTGCTGCATTAGAAATTGATTCCAGTCATACTTTCATTTTTGAAAAGTCAGGTAGGTCGCGACACGAGCGTTTTTTATTTTCTATGTATGTAATGCATATCGAAAAATTTTATAAGAAAAAGTTATTTGGGAAGTGACATTATGCATGTTGAAATTAGAAGAGATAAGACGACTTTAATAATTTCGGCATTTTGTATGGGTACTCTAAAGTACACATTTGAAATAGGTGGCGATTTGTAAACGTGACAAAATCTAAAAAAAAAAAATCGTTCTGCCTAAAAATTACATTTAAGTCCAATGACTTTAAGAACACAGCGTTCATTTAGGCGAGCTCTCAACTAAACCGTTCTACATAAATTTTTTACACATAGATATAGTTAATAACTTTACAACAGAAATACACAAATACAAGTGTACAAAACTATATTTTGTTTGAAGGTTACATTTCTTGAATCTCAGGAAACCCCAATTGAGAATATGATGATATATTAGAATGTTTATGTGCAGTTTACATTTTGACTGGTAGAGACTGGTACAAAAAAGTATATATTTTCCGACGAATAATATCGTATGTTTGATCCGAAGTAAAGACGAAAGCAACTATAAACTTGCCAAAAATAAAACAACCCTTAACCTTCGAAATATTCAACGAATATAAGAAAAAACATTGGGGTTGTTTTTGCATGCCATCAAGACTAGCTATAAAACAGTCTGATTTGCACATTGATACCCATGCTTTGAAATGACGACAAAAAGTAAAACACAGAAAAAAATTAGGCCGGCATTTAAAAAAAAATTGAAATTAGAATTAACTACACAAAATTTATTGAACAAGTGAATTTTGTCATAATTTTTCCTAAGCATTTGATTTTTAAGATGTTTTAAATAAAAAATATTTCTATTACATGTTTGATTCATAAAAATGACATTCTTTAATACGCAACATGGTATAACCACAAGTCGACACCTTTTTCTATTCTAAATAATAAAATAAGACCAACATTTTTTGAATAAGACAGCTGTTTTCGAGCTATTATAGTATCAAAATGTTTGCCAACTCTGCGTTAAAATTTTATACAAAATGCATTGTTGACATGAACAGCAATAAAAAATGGTTTATTTTAGTTCTATAGTCCTTCGCTGACAAAGTTACATCAATGTTTTTGTATTTTACTTTATTTAATTATTTTCTACAGTATTTCGTTATTGAATTAAAACATTGACATTAGATTTAAAAAAAATAGTATTGTATTTCAAAATCTACAAGGCAGCAGCTAGCGATTCATATAGCGTCTGCCACAAACTGACTCACCCATAAACATAGAAGCAAATATCTATGGGCTCATCCCTCTATAACTTGAATTTGCCAAGATATTGAAATTAAATTTTTTTTCGCTAAATAAAAATTTTTATAAAAAATAAAACCATTCAAAACTTTGAAAAAATCACCAAAAAGTAAAAAATAATATTTTATTTGATCTTGAAAATTTAACTTTATAAAGTCTCCATCAAACTAATTCTTAATTACTTAAAAAGTTAAATGTCGAATATATACCACAAGTATAACGCCTATTGACATATTTACAGAAAATCAGCAATTCACTCTTTTAAAAATCCAAATGAATAGTATAATTGAACTTCGTGATCCTAAAAATCCCGAAAACCATATGTCTTGTCTGCTATACACTTCACTAATTAACACAAGAAATGTTTTGTGCCATGAATAAAGAGATTTGATATTTTTAGCATTCATTAAGATACAATATACAACAACCTGACTGAAAAAGTAGATCCCCCTAAAAAGGTATGTATGGGGTATTTCCTCATATTTCGCCACCCCCAATATAAGTTTATATAAGATAATATTGACACTCATCATTTGTTTGTGGATTTTAGGGCGGCCTGTTATAGCGTGAGCCGAGTGGCATTGTATGGTGCAATGAGAGTTTAAAATACCAAGTACGCTTGTTAAACTGACAAAACTGACAATTCAGGGAGAAGACTCTACATTCTTTGCCGACCTAAGACAAGGACACGCATTATCGTGCCTTCTATTTAATATTGCCTTAGAAAAGGCAGTCAGAAATACCGAATCAGAGCAAACAATATATAATAGACTATTACAAATCCTTGGATCGCAAATGACCTGAAGATTGTAGGTCGAAGCAGAAGCAGTTAAAAAATGGGTTTGGAGGTGAATCAGGAGAAAACCAAATACATACTGGTAACCAAAAACGCGGTCCCAGTTACTCAACAGGGCGTTCCATTTGGGAACGATATCTTCGAGCAGGTCGATTGGTTTACATACATACTTGATAAGCATAACAAATAGAAGTACCGTTGAAATCCAAAGAAAAACATCACCAACCAAAGTCTTTATGGTTTCCAAAAATATATCCGCAAAAGAAAAATTCAGCGCAGAATAAAACTTAAAGTTTACAAGGCACTGATAAGACCGGCCCTCACATATGGAGTAGAAACCTGGATCCCCACACAAAATAGGGAAAGGCTCTTGATCATCTTCGAGCGAAAAGTTCTTTGGAACGATAATAAAAACAAGAATTGTGACATCGAAAGTATAATTTCAATCTATATCGAATTTATAAGGACTTAAACATCGTCACATTCATAAATATTCAAAGAGTAAGATGGGACTAGCCAGAATGACAGATGACGACATTAAAAAGCGACTCATAGTGTCTTTAAAGATAATAGGTATTAAACTTGGTATATTTGTAATCAGCAAGAAGATTCCCACTTGCTCAACATATAATACACAGGGTATGTATGCTGGGTATGCCGCACATTTTTGAGACATGAGTAATACTTTTTTATAAACTGAGTAATAAATCCTACGACTTTTTTTCTCTTGAAATTAAATCAATAGTTGGGATGGTGAAATATGAGGAAACACACTTAATACATCAAATTTCAATGCATATATCAATATCACAGCATTTCAAATTTATTGCGGAAATTCTTAGGTAGAAAATATTGAAAATGGTATTAATTATGGGGCCACTCCTGTGCTACCCAAAAAATTTACTAAAAATTCGTCCTAATTTGGTCCAAGAATCCTGGAGTAATTGGTGTACATACATAAAAAATGCATATGGTTGAATTGATAACCTCCTGCAGAAATCGGTTAAGACGTCTTCTTTCTTTTAATATAACTGCGTTGCTATATGTTGTTTTTTTTCAAATATTTGCTACTTCTGATTTTTAAACGGGACACCACATTCTGATACTCTAACTATAACAATACCTCCTCATTTATATCACTTTGAGATGCAAAATTATTTTTAATTATCTTGTTATTTTATAATCTAAAGTGTCGTGACTTAGCAAAAACAAATAATTTGCATTCGAGAAGCAAAAATGTCCCCTCTTATTCAATAGACATTTTGTATACCTATTTGAATATCACTTAGACACATTTTTTAGAAATACTATCTTTTTTATGGAAAAAGGGTGGCTCATTGGGTTAGCTTAAAAAATAAATATTTTGGGAGTAATTTGATAACACACAACAATATGCAGTTTTTAAACAAATCGGCATATAAAGCCCTAATATACATTTAAGCTCAAACAATATCAAGACACTCATGATATATGAAGGTTTTGTTTTGACACTTGGTTGAACTTAAACTATGTCATAATAAATCAAAATGAGCAAATAAATATGAAATGTTACATTAAAATACAAAAGTTAATAGGAGAAATACTGAAATAAAAGAAGAAGATATGACAACGCTGTCATAGTAAAAAATCAAAATTAAGTTTTATTTAACTAACTATAATTTTATTTTAATAAATTGGCGAAGAAAAAAGTTATAAGGATGAGTCATTTATTTGTGGCAGTCGGCTATATATATGTATGTGAAAATTATATGTAAAAAAACTATTATATTTACTGGAACTTACTTTATAGCTTCGAAAATGATAATTTTTTAATTGAAATATATATCACTAATACTAACTACGCTTTTACACTATTTTTATCTGTTTCCTGTGTAAAAATGTATTTCGCCTACTCAATAAGTTTTAAAAAATATTATTTTTGTAAAAGGCGAACATAACAACTATCTTACCGATTCTGCGTTGTTTATTTCAGTTTTTAGATGATTACTATCCATCGTTGGACCATTAGAGAGAGTTTGTTGAGCCGTATTGTAACAAAACTGGAAGAATATGTTTAGTTATAAAAAGAGAAAAACTAACTAGTAATGTCACTTTGGGTGCTGTCTATCAGTGAATAAGAATTTGGAAAGAAATATAATTTGCTGATACATTTACGTGGAGTGAAATTTAGTAAAAAAATTATGTAGTCTACTCTACTTCTGGTTTCTAAAGACAAAAATTGCTAGTACAGTATATCGGAAGTCAACATCAACAACAACAAAGTATACGTACTACAATTAAATAAAATCAACCTCAGAATCAACAAAAAAGCCACTACTTTTTGTAAGGTATAAATAAATCATATTGTGCAACAAAATATTTCATAACAATGAAAATTATTCCAATTTTAACCCTCATACATTATTGCCAATGGCTATCTGCTATTTTAAGGATTATTATTAAATTGTCTACAGGAATCTCATATACCTTCAAATTTTTAATCAGATTTACATTTTAATTGTTAATAACATATTAAAATGAAAAAGTGCTCAGACTTGCGACTTGCTATTGGATCTTCTTGATTTTTTAAAGACATCTCAAGAGAAAATTTTTGCTAAAAGATCTCACACAAAAAATATGCCGCCAAATCGGCTTGAGTGACATTCGCAAATTTTTTATATGCTATAGTTCTTGACTTTTTTCTTAACAAAAAATATCTGAGGCACATCAAAATCGTACAAGCTGTTTTGGAAGGGCCCTTGTTAGAGATGCCTAGTAGTGCAAAAAATAGTTTTAAGCTCGTATATCAGCAAGATTTGATCAAGATGGCTTATTTTTAGCTCCTAAAACATAATTCGATATATTTTAATCTTAAATGTATAGAGTGTCCATGGATGTGCTAACAATAGGAAAATTTGTCATTTTAGAAATAAAGTCACATAAACAAGATATTTCAAATACTTTATCCATTTAGAGGTAATTCTTGGATATCTCGTTAACTGTGTATAGATTTTTTTAATTGGTGATCCACAAACGCGATTAAGGTGTAACTTAATTATTTTAAATTGAGAACCATATATTATACAACATATTTGCAATTTAGGAGCACGTCTAAATATTTTCATAAAACAATTCTATTCTATTGAGATGCTGTATCCGAAAATCAATACAGTATTTAATATTTGAAATAATTTTTTCAAGACCCACATGACCTGAGTCATTATCACATACCTATTCTTATAACATTATTTTCCATCAAGGACGTAATATAAAAGTTTATCATTTTTATCTTTTCTGTAAAATAAACTATACTTCAACTCGAAAAAATTGGCCTCAGACTCACTCACACAATTTATCTCGAATCGTACAAATTTCTAGATTTTGATTTTGTTGGGTTACCAATGTCTGTTCAAATGAATCCTAATATATAATATAATGACACTTGCTGAGTGTATCAAAATGAAACATTCAATGTTCAATCTTAATTTTAAATGGGAATAGTCGAGCAAGCGATTCTAGAATTGACATGTTGCTTATTTAAAGTTAATTTAAAGCTGTCGCAATCTGTCATGCTTTTAAATGGAATACCAAATGAATAAATAGAATAGAAACGTTTTATTGCATAAATTACTGCTAGTGCTTCTAGTTCATGATATTTGGACTCGGCTGGAGTTGTTTTGTAATTGAAATAGAATGCAGGTGTGAAATGTCCATCTTGTTTTTGAAGTAAAATGACTTTAAGCTTAAACTGTAAAGTGGTTTTGCAATAATTGAAAATTGGGGAAAAAACCGTATGAACTAAAATGTTAAAATTTTCAAATTACTCCCATATCATTAGCTGCAATCAACAAAAGAACACTAAAAGTTTTTTCCCTAATTAAAGAGCCAAAAATTAAGTGAGTATACTTTTGAAAAACTTTGGGGTTTTAATAAGATCAATGAGCATCATTAAATACTTAAATTAACTAAAATATGTCACAAATGACGTATATTGGATAGAAAGTTTTTTTAACGTAGAAAAGTATTTTTTATTTCGAAGTTAATTATCGATTAATGCTGTCGGTCAACGTTTTTTTAAAGTAAGTTTATTTATTTTACAGAGCTCTATTCACAGCCTTGTTTCATCTTTTCGTTTTGTACTGTAAAATAATCAAGTTAGAACATGGGGCGTACTAGGTCTGATTATTTGTTCATGTAATAATTTATCTAATAATTTACCTAACCTTTTTTTTCCGAAAATGAAATTTTTTTAAGTCGCAAAGAAATCGGGGTGTCATGTTTTAAAGCTATTTTTATTTTGAAGTCATGCTTAACTATGTCTAAATCCTTTAATCTCTGTACCACCAGATATGTTTAACTGATTTTTACCTAAAACAGATTTTTTTTACGATATTGTGCATTATTTGATTAACAAAATCAGCATATTCCACCAAGTTACAATCTAACAAATTCGGTTTTCTAGAAATTACTACTTGATAGCCTAAACAAAAAAACTTAGTCAATCTTTCTAACTTAAGCCGTATGGTAGTTAGTTACGTGATTTTAAAATGTTATAAACGACATTATCTTCTCTTAAACTGGAATATTTAGCTGTAAGGAAAGCCATACAAAATGAGTCTAAAATGTCAAAGTTTCAAAAAAAATATATCGGGTCTCCCATTCAAAAATTAGCTGGCGTGGGATCATGGTAACATGTAACACTATAAATACGGTTTTATTTTATTTGAATTCAGCATTTCTAAAATAATAAATAGTTATTTCTTATCAATTACCTTTGAAAACATTTTTTTTTAAATGCGATATCGAAAACCCTATCAAATAAATAGTTCTTCTTAATTGCATACTTAAATCCCACAGGAGAAAAAAATACATGATCTTTCCAAGAGACCAAAACTTATGCATAAATAGCACCGATTTTTAAAACAACCCTATACAGGGTGTTTTTTATATAGTGGCTAAAAATTATGAATGTAAATTTTTGCCTCATTTTGGGACTTAAAGTTCAATATAAAGATGTTTCCACAAGGCCTTCGTTTTTGAGATCATAGGTGTTAAAATATTATATTTTTATTTTGTTTCACGAACTCATACATTTCTAGATATATTCAAATTTGACATGGAATTCTGTGAGCAATGTCTACGAAATAGTTATATTCACAGAAAAATCTCCAGGGTGTTACTTTTTCCCAAGTTATGACACTTTTTACCCCCCGACATTTTTAGTGCGATGTTACTGGCCATGTTCACAACAAATTTAAATTTCTTATTACATTTCGTAATTTTTTGATCTCTAAGATTTTTTCGATACTGTACCGTTCAGAAATTATTTAGCAAAATTGGACATTTTGTGTACCTAATTTCAACGTTAATATGCATTAACATTACAATTTACCGTTTTTCACGTGTACATATGCCATGACCAGGCATGAATATACGTGTTGCTAAATAAGCTAAACTAAAAAACATCCTGTATATTAAGATGGTTTCACAAAAAAACACAGGGTATGCTTTCTATTTTACATAAAAGCTCCTATGAGGTGCTCAAAAGCGCATCGGATTTTTTTTTGTTTTCGAGGAGATATCTCAATTTAACCTTAAATGAAAAATAATGTTGGTTCAGTTAATGTAGCCAGGACTTTATTTGCAAAAATTTCTTCCCGTGGACCCAGCACGAAAATATAAAATTACTCAAACTCTTCACAAAAACAAATATCATTCTGTAAATAATTTGGAATTAAGGTTTAATTTTAGTACAAATATATTTAAAATAAAAACGTTGGGTACTCAATTAACGTAAGAAGGTATAGCCAGAGAGATCGTGAAATAGGTTTAAAAAATAGAAATTAAACACAAATAAATTGCGTTTATGTATAATTATGCTCACTTTTCTGAGGCTACCCTCTAAAAGGAAATAAATTTACTCTGTCGTGCAACTGACGGTGCTAATATTTTAATGCTACAATATGATGCGTGCATAACGCTGCTGCTGCAGAAACAAACGTTTGCACTTCGCTATTAAATATTCTGACTAAGCGGTGCCAAAATCTTTCAGAATAAGTAAAGCAGAACGACCCCCTAATATATATATATATATATATATATATATATATATATATATATATATATATATATATATATATATATATATATATATATATATATATATATATATATATATATATATATATATATATATATATATATATATATATAAAATAAAAGTTTTATAACGAAATATAGAGAATCCTAACTATATATTTTAAGTTTGAGACTACGAGATGACTTTAAGAGGATATCGAGTAACTCTAAAACGCGTCCACATTTCAACGTCTAATTTACCTACGAAGATAAAAATGCTCCCAATAAAAGTACGATGTTTTTGCGTTAAGATTATTGGAAAAGTCTGCACTTTTGTATACTATATTTCTCTCTGTTTCAAACAAGCTTATATTTTTGTTTATTTGAAAACTGTAGACTAAACACTTTTCACACATCATGGCATATAGTCAAAATTCTTTAGATATTTGCTTTGCGACCAATCTACAGCTTTCTTAATTTATCGATTTTGTTCCTTCGAATTCCTGATCCATTCAGCGAGAAGCTGGGAAAGTTATCTCATATTATTGGATGCTGTAAATATTTCTCATTCCCCTAAAACCTTGCTTGTTTATTTACTACCTATCTTTTCGAAACCAATATAGTGGTTTTTAACCGGCCCCTATATTTACAGGCTTTTTCCGGTTATAAGTACTGTACTGTTTTAAATTTATAGTAATGTATGTTTGTCCTAGTATTCTTATTTGTGAATTTTAAATAAAAATGTTATATTTATGGATTGTCTTAAATAGATGAAGATAACTGATGAAGGTCATAAAATGACCGCAACATTTTGACTTCAAATGAAAATAATAAGAATTTATTCCTACATAACACTTGATTTTTGGGCAAAATTTGCGATAAATTGGATAAGTAGTCCTTTTAGTTTGGTGTAAAAACCAAAAACTACAATGCATTTCAAATAAGTAGTTTTTTAGTAATAATTTTTCACTAAGCCGCCATTTTGTTTTTCCATACTAGTTTTTTAGCTATGCCGCTAACAGATAGACCGACAGACAGACAGATAGATAAACTGACAGACAGACAGATCGACGGTATCGAGAAAACATGTTTTTCGGCATCTAGGGCCCTGAAATTTGAAGACCTGAAAAAATCTCGAAAGGTGATTTCTTCACGATTACAATACTTCCCTTTTACGAGGGAAGTAAAAATGGAAAGCAAAACATAAAAATTAGGTAATAGGGCAATACATACATACAGCTATAATTCAAAAAGGAGCAGAAAAAGTACTATTAATAAGATCCCGAGTTAAATTAATATTATTTGTTCTTTTGTTTTTTGTGTTATATAAAGTTATCTAGTTATCTAGTTATTTTTCGATTTAATATTTCTGTCTTTTCTATTACGACGAAATTGGAACTCTTAACATAAACTGAAAATGAAATAGAAAAAAAAACATCCCAGCTGTCTCTTTTCCAACGGAGCAGACATAAATCAGTACTTCATTGACTACACGTAATCCTATCCTTATGGTTTGATTAAAATCTGTTTCTCACGTGTGTGTGATTGTTTTTTGTTTGTTGTAGATTTGTTCCTTACCTTTACGTACAACAACCTAGCCTAGGAAGAATGGGCAAATACCAGACACGACACTAACAATTCAGGTATGCTTTCATTTTAATGCTAAATTTACTAATTATCTAGCATCACTAAGACACTAAACAACTTAAAATACAATGTTAGCCAGTGTGTTTTTTGAGCCTTTCCCTAACCCACGAATTAAAAAGATATATCTGGAAGAATTGGAGAAAGAAGTTTTTTAAGAAAGCACTCATGGTACATAATAATTAGAATTAGAATTTGAGCCTTTGTAATCTGTCAATGGTAATAAAATCATTTTTTAAACATTCTACTTTTAGTATTAACAGTTCTAGTGACCAACCGAAATAAATAGAACATATTTTTGCGGTCGCTGAAACGCAGGGGCGGATCTATAATGACGTAGGCGAAATAAGTTGGGGCCCCGCAAGTAGGAGGCTTACGATAACATTCACTTTACTAGGTTGTCAATGACATTTTCAATCTAATAGCTGCCATATGGGTCTACCAAATACAATATTTATTTTAAATTTAGTAAAATTTATAACATTTACTTTTTAAATCTCTAAAAAACAAAGTTATCGCGTGAACCACATTTTTGTGTGGCAAATAAGAAAAGTTTAAATGATGGTTTTCCGGAATAACAGAAATATGCACACTTTCTTTACTGTAACGGTAAAGCCATGCTTGGTGCCGTGTTTTTCCAGGAAATTTTCATTGATTCAGCTTCTGTATTCCTTAAAAACATTAAGTAATAATAAAGTGCTGGAACTTTGAAACGCATAATGCAAAGTTTTGGACTATTTTTAAACTGCTGCTATCTAAAAAAATTTTTAGTCAAATTTTAATTTTTCTGATACTACGACAATTATTCAAAAACACTCGTTTTTGACCTACTGATACCCCTACAGTCAATAAAAATCATCAATAATGGGCAGACATGGACTTTGGAAAAAAGGGCACTGTATTGTTTACCACTCTGTATTTATGAATTAAGATTACTAAATCGAAATCCAATTAGAAGTACTTATAAACCATAAAATGCTCTCTCATTTCGCGAAAACCGCAAACCAGAAATTTATTTCGGAGGGTCCAAACATTCAAATCTCAAGAAAATTAGGAAGAAGCATACCTACATAACATTATTTTTGGAGTTTCGGGAAGGGTCCAGACCCCCAGGATCCCCCCTGGCTACGTACCTGATGCTGACCTTTTAAAGGATAATTAAAAATTACTAAAATTTAGAAAATGACAAGTCAAAGAATGTTAGTGAGAATCACTGTTACAAGTTGTGAAGCTGAACGGTTATTTTAAAAAAATACGTTATATATGTCGTAGGCATAATGTAAATTTAGGCTTTTTATAATCTACATAGGCATTTTACAAAAAGCCGGTAAAATACGAGCATACAATAAATTTTTCGTTATGATTACACGAATTCAGGCAAATTGACAAAATGCCGGCAAAACAAGAACAGAAGAATGTATATCACGTTATGACTAATTACTTTTAAGTATTTTACAATTTACCTAAAGCGGTACCGTCAAAACATTAATATAAAAATGAGTCGACTTTTTTTTTATCGTCGTGTAAATTGGACATGCAATAATATATTAATGTGTGATCATAAACAATATATACGCATATTTTACTATTTTCATAGCATTTGGTTTCAATTTTTATTTGTAGTTTTACATCCTTACCTAAATATTAAATAGCTATGTACTAATTTTTTTGCAATAGTTTAGGCTCTTCTAAGTTTAAAACTTGTGATAGGAAGGTATTAGGAATATTTTTATATCATGAAGTGTTAACTGTTTATTTATGTTTCCTTAATAAAAAGATTAAATATATTTACTGTAACTGTATTATTTTACTTAACGCTATGTCTCCTTCTACGCTAACGTGAACGAAATTTTTAAATGTTATTTCACGCGAAACCACATGTGACGTCATTAACGATCACGCTAACTAATATAAGCTATTTATATGTTTTTCGTCGAGAAGTTAGATTAGTACAAGTTTGTCAAAAAAGCAGTCATTCACACCTTTTTCTCATTTAAGGTGGACCGTCTTTCCGAGGATTCGTTCACGCTAGCGTGAGTGAAAGAACAAACAAACAAACAAACAAAAGTATGCTTTATTGCCGCAGAAAAATTCTACAATTTTATGGACAAAGCAAAATATACCTAAAAATAAGACATATCAAAACATTAATCGAAAATAATTTCGACAGGTCAGTGCTTTTTTTTTTAAAATGTAAATTATCAATTTACCAAATCGTAAAACACACGTTAGAATATAACATAACATTGCAAACAGTAAATGAATCATGATAACCTTATAAAAGTAAACAAACACACATGTACGAGGTGAATAATTTCGATGACATTGAAATCAAAATTGCAACTATGCGACCTTAAACTCTATGTTATTATAGTTATACAAATAATTGTGATGTTAAACAGAAGGTATATTGAACTAGTGTAGAATGTAGTATACAAAAAGAATTAAATTGTTTTTAATCCAATACCTAACAAAAATAATTAAGTTTTAAGTGAATGTTCGACAGTTCTTTTCCCTATATAATGATTTACAAAATTCTATGCTACGAGTTAGGACATGACTCACAAAAGATTTAAGTAAACAAGCGAGTTTAGTGACAATTTAAAGAGACTTACTCACTGAAAAAAAAAATCATTAACGCTGTAAAATGGTCTCTCAATGAGGTATGCTTTGGTGTTTTTTCGAAATTGTGTAAGCATAGGGATAGATTTTAAATGTACTGGCAGATTGTTGTAAAGTTTTATGGCGTTGTAAATAATTGATTTTTTTATTAATTCTGTGGAAGGAATGGGAAGATAAATATCATGCCTAGAGTTTCTGGTAGGGTATACATGTTGTGGCCTTTCTGGGAGGGTGTTTATATGTTTTCTCAGCAAACATACCGTTTCCAAAATAAATAATGCAGGAAGTGTTAATATTTCATGTTTTTTGAAATAGTATTGGCAGTGAGCTCTATTATTTAGACCAAGCAAATAACGAATGGCTCTCTTTTGAAGCATAAAAATACTACGAAATTGCTCGGTGGTACAGCAGCCCCAAAAGGGAAGGCCATAGCGGAGGTGGGATTCAAATAAAGAGAAATAAGTAAGTCTGGCAGAAGGAACGTCTAGTTCTTTTGAAACTGATCGAATGGCGAAGCAGGCGGTAGAAAGTTTTTTAGTTAAGGTGTCAATATGATTAGACCATTTTAGGTTGCTATTTATATTTAAACCCAGGAATTTAACCGACTCTACGTATTGAATATTGCTGTTATGTACCTGAAGTGGTTGTAAAGTTCCCTTATAAGATAACGCCACCGTTTTATCGACGTTAAAACAAAGCATATTGGAATCGGACCAAGCCTTAATTATAACCAAGTCTTTGGAGATACTAGAGTGTAAAGATGTTGTATCAAAATCACTCCATGTTATGCTTGTGTCATCAGCAAAAAGGGAGATTCTTCCATTAATTTTAAGGTTCGTGATATCATTAATGTATAACAAAAAAAGAATAGGTCCCAAGACTGAACCTTGAGGGACTCCACTTGTAATCAACTTACAATCAGAATCGGAACCATTAGCCCTTACAAGTTGTTGCCTTTTTCCAAGATAAGATTTGAACCAATTTAAAGAAGTACCATGAATTCCATAAAAATTTAGTTTATTTATCAGAATTTCATGACTAACACAATCAAAGGCTTTCGCATAGTCACAAAAAACTGAGGCAGTTGGGTGGTGGTTATTGAGAGATAAGTAGACGCTTCTAAGCAACGTGAACATGGCGTCACTGGTGCACTTGTTGGGTAGAAATCCGAACTGCTCCGGGGATATTATCTGATGTTTCAGGAGAAATGGCATAAGACGGTTCTTCAGTAGCCTTTCGATGATTTTTGATAGCACTGATAGTAGTGCAATTGGGCGATAATTGCAAGAGTTAGTTTTTTCGCCGCCTTTATGAAGTGGAATAATTATAGCTGTTTTAAGGCAATCAGGGAATACACCTTTTATAAAGGACTCATTTATTAATGTTGTAAGGGCCTCTATGACTGGGAGTGGCAAGTTCAGGAATATTCTAATTGATAGGCCATCAGTGCTACACGAAGATTTACTTTTGATATTATGTATTACCTTCAATAGTTCAGTGTTGCTAACGGGACTTAAGAAAAAGCTATCAGCTAAATTTTTTGAAGGAGGGAGAAACGAAAGAGGGTCCAAACTTGGCGAGATACTAGAGGTAACATTTTTGCTTACATTAATAAAATAATCATTTAGATCATTAGCCCCTGGTAAGATCTGAGTCACAGGGTTTGATTTGTTTCTGAGGTTATTGATGATGGATCAGGTTTCTTTTGAAACGTTGTTAGAGTTTGTTAGACGTTTTCGGTAGTGTAATTTTTTTGCTGACTTAATAAGAGTAGTGTAGATCCTCCTATAATTAGAGATATAGTCGAGAATAAGAAAGGACTCGGTGAATTTTTTTATATATGAGAGCGAGCGCATATTTTTAGCAGAAATTCGTATTCCTTTCGTGGTCCACGGTTTATGCCGCTTAGGTTTGATATTCTTAAGCGGGAAGGCCTTGTTAAAAGCACTTAAAGTTTTATTTAAAAAAGTTCTGAAGTTTGTGTTGACATTATCAGATTCAAAATTCCAATTGGTGTTAAAGCAAATATTATGAAATACTGAGAAATTTGCGGCCGAAAAAATTCTGCCCCGATGGCGAGATCTTGGTAAGGGCCTAATAGGTAAACTAAACCTGGAAATTACCGCCTCGTGATCGGAAAGACCTGAGTTATAGACCTGTGATTGCACCTCTGATGGAGAAAAATCAGACGCCATGTAATCGATGATAGAAGAAGAGTTTTTTGAAATTCTAGTTGGCGAGGATACATGCATTGAAAGACCAAAAGAGTCGAATATAGAAATTAGATATTTCTGGATGGCACAAACAGTAGCATAGTCAATATTAAAGTCCCCGCATAAAATTTTTTTACCTTTAATCGGTAGGCTGTCTAGCAAACTTGCCAGGCTATTTAAAAATGATTGTACATCAGAGTTTGGTGATCTATAAATACAAATTACATAAAGATCAAGGTTTTGATTATATACTATAGAGAATTCAAAAGAGCTATCCGCTAACAAATGATCATATTTAGATACCGACATGAAATCTCCATTTAGGGATAGAATCAGTGTTCCCCCATGAGCTGAGTTTTTTCTGTCATATCTAGCTACTGTGGTATACCTCTCAATATAGAAGGGTTCGTTTAGATTCAGCCAGTGCTCAGTAATTGCAACAAGTTGGGGGAACTCCAATTCTTCCAGAAATAGGTACAACTCGTCAGTTTTATTTCTTAGAGAAGCAATATTAATTAGAACAATATTAAGACTAGTAACAACAGGAAGTTTTGAGGAATCTAGTTCCTCAGGACACGTCGTGTTTTCTAAAAATTTTTTTTGGGAGAATTGCTGGTAAAATAGTTTTTATGGCATTCTCTGGTCCTCTGAAGATGAATCAATCTCTCCGAAGATATGTAGGATCCATAGGCTGCAAGATCCGCTTCCACTTCTGCTGCGTTAAATCCGTAAGCAGCATGAAAATCGAAATATATCTTATGTAGGATTCTATAATCTATAGGAATGCCTTCAGAAGCCAAAAACAGCCTGGTGCTTGTATTTGTAAACCCTTCAAAGTGAATTGGCGCAGGTTGGTCGTGCAGGAAGGCGAGATATAACTTGAAGGCCTTTAAAATGGCTGGTTCTCTTAGTCTAGACATGAGGAAACGGTTATCAGAACTTTTTTCGGTTCGCGTAAGCTTCACTGTTGGGGGAGACATTGGATCAAAAATAGGTTCTTGGTCAGTAGGAGCTTTCTTGGAAAGACTGTAGCAGTTGTCGCTCAACAAGACATTTGCTTTGCAGGCAGCAATGGCCTCTTTGTCAGAAGATATTATAGTGCCCTTTTGAGAAATTGGAGAGGAGACAACCAGTGAACTGACAGAGCTCGAGTTGGTGGGCATTTTCTTCGGTGTGGAGGGAGGTGGGAGGTTCGGTGTAGATTTTTCTGTAAGTTCGGATACAGCTGACCGTTTTATTAGAAGCAACGGTCTTTACTTAATAGTATTTTTGGTTTTATTTTCACGTTTTGACGGCACCGCGTTTGGTAAATTGTAAAATGCCTAAAAATAATCAGTCATAACGTGATATATATTCTTCTGTTTTCGTTTTGCCGGCATTTTATCAATTTGCCTGAATTGTTGTAGTCATAACTAAAGATCTATCATATGCTGGCGTTTTGCCGGCTTTTTGTAAAATGCCTAGGGTTTATAAAAAGACTAAGTTGGCATTATGCCTGCGACATATATACCGAATAACAATGCAGGAAAACCGATTTAAGGGCTTATCTTTAATCTATAGAAAATGATGTAACGGAGTCAGTTTCTTTTGAAAGTTGTCTAAAAGAATTTTTGAGATGTAAAGTAACAAAATCAAATTCTTGTTTCATCGTGAAATGACTACTAAAAAAATGAGTATTAAAATCAACATAATTTGAATCATATTATTTCGTCCGGCTGAAATCTCAGTGGTTTTCGAAATCGCCGTTTGTTTTACGAGCAGTAAGATGCCATGCCCCTCGGGACCCCAAAATTTATTAAGCTTCAGGCCCCCAGATCTCCAGATCCGCCACTGCTGAAGCGTGAGCATTGTATAATTAATTACGTGTTGAGTAAAAAAATAGAAACTTATCATTCATAATTAATGTTTTAGGTAATTTAAAAATGCGTTTGTAAATAGAAAGCTCGAGAGAAAAAACTTTTAATTTGGACATTGTCATGTATAAAACATTTAATTTGTACTATACGTAACTAGCCTAACTTCTAATTTTAAATTCTTGTTAATAAATGAAACTTATTACGCATTTATTGATTCAACAACTTATGAGCTGAAAGGTTATTATGTCTTAAAAGTAGATTTGTGACCCACTTTTTCAGGTTTTCATTAGAGTCAGTTCTAGGACACATTTTCAGCCCTTCCGTGTCGGTTTATAAAAATGCAAAGTAAGAAAATCACTTTACTTTCAACAAAGAAAAATAGTGGTGTTAATAGGACATGGCATTTTAAAATTTGAGGAAATAACTCTTTCTAGGATACTAGATTTAATAGAGCCGCAAAAGTAAACAAATAAAGTTAAATATTCATATTTAAAATTATATTTTAAATAACCTTAAAAATTTGATTTATGAAGTCGATGACAAGCTAGTATTTGATTACTAGGTACTAAAGAAAGCCATGCATTTTATATTAGTTGCTTTTCATTAGAATGTATAGTTTTTAAAGATATAATGTGGTTTAATACCTCAAGAAACATTTATTACTGGTTATTATTAGTTTGACGTCGAATTCATGAGACACATTTTTAAGGTCGCTTGAAATGTTATTTTTTACTTTTCAGTGCGTTTTTATTTTTTGTATTTTTGATTCAGTCTAGTCTTCATTTTATTTTTTTATGTTTACTTTACTTTTATTTTTATTAATAATTTTTATCCAATAAATAATAACATATTATTGCAGTAATGGTGTTAAAAATGCCGAAAATTTACGATATTTTAAATTGTTTACTTTACTTCCCTCGTAAAAGGGAAGTATTGTAATCGTAATCTAATAAGGTGAAATAAAATGCCGGCCTAGTAAAATGTTAAAAAATTATTACCAAAAAACTACTTATCCAATTTATTTGAAGTTTTGCACGAAAATCAAGTATTATGTAGGAATTAAATGGAAGAATTTTGGTACGAATCCAAGATGGCGAACAAAATTAGAATTATTTAAAAATACAGTCTGAAAAAGTTACTTAATGGATTAATTTCCAATTTTGTGTTATATATTAATCGTGGTATAGAGGTGACCTGGTAAAACTGTGGTACAAATTCAAGATGGCGGTCAAATAAAATGTTTTGTAATTGTCAAAAAAATCATCCTGCCAGGTTTTACATATCTTTCCGTTTTAGCGACCCTAGATGCCACAAAATAGGTTTTCTCAATTCCGTCGGTCTGTCTGTCAGTCCGCGGCAAAGCCTAAAAACTGCGCACCCGATAAACCGAACGAAACAAAATGTGTAAAAAAATCAACGTAAAAAATCTTTTAATTCAATTGACTATAGATTTTGCAGAAAAATTAAATGTGATAGTACGAATATAACAAAAATAAATAAATAAAAAGTTAACGGCTTATATTCCCTTTACATCAATGTATAGAATTAGTTAACAATATTCAAAACAAAGTTAAATAAATGAAAGATGTACTGAACTCGTTCTACAAAATACGGGCGAAGTCTAACATGGCTATTCATCAAGTTAATAAAAACAGTTTTAATTTAAATACAGTAGACAGCTAACCAGTGAAATAATCATTTTGGTGGTAAATTTAATAAAATATTTATTAACATAAATATAAAGTGCACTCGGACAACCCCCAAACGCCCAGCATGCAACAATAAATAAAATTATTGCTTGCTAAGTAAAAACTTCTTTAACTTGTATTTAAACTTATTAATGTTATAAAGCTTAAAACATCCGGTAACGGATTATAAAATGATATTGACTGAAACGTGAAAATCTAGTTAATCTAGAATTTATATTTGAATGACGCCTAAATCTCTTTTTTAGACAAGGTGGAGCATCCGGATCAGTAATGATTTTATGTGTAAATACTCCTAAATGATGTAATGTAACCTTATGTTTTCCATCATTAGACATTTATCTTCCCTAATTTTATAAGATTTTTGAATTTTTTGAATTCTGTTTTCATCAATTTGTGTTAAACAGGATCTATACAGAAAATCGCAGTAATTAAACTGTGATAGTACTAAAGTTTCACACAAAATCCGTTTAGTTTTTTTATATGAAATATGTCTATAGACTAAGCTTTCTTTAAAAGAGACAAGGTGTTCTGCAAACCCCAAGTCAATGTCTAAAATTAGCCCTAAGTTTTTTTGCATGATCCGTAATTGTTAACTGTGTGTTATTTATGGTTATTTTTAAATTTTGTTTTAAAAAAAAATTAATTATTTTTGTTTCTAAAGCACATAAGTTGTGATTTTTGAGGATTTAAAAGTAAATTATGTTCGAAAGATAATTGTTTAAGCGTATTAAAGTCTGCATTAATTTTTACATACATAGATTTGGGATAATGATAATAGATCTGAGTATTATCTGCATACGCTTGGATTTTACAGAAACTCAAAGTTTTAAGTATATCTGATATATAACTAATAAAAAATAAAGGACACAGAATGGAGCCTTGAGGCACACTAGACAAAATATCAGCACTGGTTGATAATCTATTTTGAATTGAGATTTGCTCTTTTCTGTTATACAAGTATGAATTTATAAGTAAAGAAATTATGATTATTGTGTCAAATGCTTTAGAGTAAGCAAGTAATACAAGTACACTGACCAATCCTCACGTATCGCTTCTACTATGTCACTAGGAGTCACAGTATTATACCCTTTTCTAAAACCAAATTGCACATTAGGGAGAATGTTTTTTTTCGTTAAAATAATATTCATTTGTTGTATAAAACTTTTTCATGTAAGTAGTGGTAATATGCTGATTATTTTAAGATCTGAAAATGTGTTAGTGCTTTTATTTCTTGCAAAGGGCTTTCCTATGGATATTTTCCACAAGTGAGGAAAATATTTTTTTTTTCAATACGTGTATTTATAATGTGGACAATATATTTTTCAATGAAAGATCTACAGTAGTTTATCATTTAGTGCTATGTTATCAACGCCAACCACATTGCTCTTAATAATATTTATAATATCAGCAACTTCTTGAACACTTGTTAACGAAAAAGAAAACATATTATTGCCCAAAAATGTGTTGTCTTCATAGTATTTACTTTTTATGGTACAATTATAGGAAATACGTCTAAAAAATGTGAAAAAATAATTATTTATTGGGTCGGGATCAGATAGTGAAGGTGGCAAAACAGCAGATTGAGATTGTAAGATATTGATTCTTTTTAGTGCTTGACATGATTTTTTGGGATTATTCTGAATATTAACTGATTGCAAGTACCCTCTTTTTCCATTATGAACCATCATAATAGTAAAATTTCTAATTTCTTTATAAGAATTCCAATTGACACTTGATCGAGATCGTTTAATTTTTTTCAAAGAGATATTTCTTTCTTTCATAAGAATTTTTAAATGATCAGTTAACCATGGAGCCGGTGGCTTAATAATTCTCCTCTCTGATACTGGTGCATGTTTTTCAAAAATAGTAAGAAGAATCGTGTTAAATAAATTAATCTATATTACATTCACGAATTAATGACAGAAAAAAATGGTGGTCGTAAATGTATTGTTCAATAAAAATTATGCGTTTACTTTTTCTAATGAAAGAAATGATGAGGGAAGTTCGGGGAAAAGGAAATTTACCGACTTTTTATGTAAATTTTAAAGGTGGCAGTGCGAAAACTTGCTTGAACTAAATATCACTTTTCATCATACGCTCTGTGTTTACCAACATAAATCCATTATTTATTATCGTAAATAGCACTATTCCTATTTACGTTTTTCGCGACATTTGTTATTACTGCGTATGCCCCTGGAATAATGCTTGACAATACAGTGAAAATCGCATTCAAATCAGTTTAATAGTTGCAGAGGAAATGGCGGACATACACATATACAGGTCGAAAGAAGAACTTCCTTTTTTAAAGTATGTTATACAAATGCAATATTGCAGTCTTATTTTAGACTAAAAAGTTAAATATTTTAAAGCAATTTAAAGCAAACATGCTTTTATTATATTACGCCCAACACCTTCCATATTTGTGGAACTTAAATTGTCATAATAGCTTAAAAATAACACTCCGACGCACCAATACCGACCAACTTTCGGTGCGTTTGTATGTGCTATTATACCGTTATTAAATCATATCACTTTAATGTTCTTTTAATTTTTCCGGGACCCACACTAAAAGCGGTTACTTTATGTTTAATAGACTATGCTTTGTTTATATTAAGAATTTATTGACGTAGTTTTTAGCAGTTAATTTAAGATAATAAGTAGGTTGTGATATAACCATTGCGTTTGAATATGAATTTTATTGTTTAATCCAAGTTAATGGCGCCTTGCTCAAAAGCATAAATAAGTATATCTGAGGGTGAAATTATCAGTAAAATTACAGCAGAACAACAGGCGAAATAAGCACAAATACCGCAGACACAGAAACTCATATCTATTAGTTAGGTTAAAGGACATTATGAGTTGTAACGTAGAAGATCGCAAACTGGCATAGGCTAGGGACTTAACCTAAAACGATCACTAAACGTAGCGAATTCTCAATCCAAAAGTAATTAAGTTCTAATTGAAAACCTAAAAGGCTCACTGCCACCTGCAAAGCCCATCGAAGAATGAGAATTTTCGATTTTAAAGATGGTGGAAGAGGCTAAAAAGCTGGCTAGAAAAAAGGTTGGATTAAATGATATACTTAATCGTCAGTAAACAGGCAGAAAAGATATATGGTTACAAATCATTGTAATTTAAAAATCTAGATCTGACAAAGACAAAACCAACGTTAAGAAGCATAAAATAATATTATAAAAATGTTGATTGTTAAAAAACATCTCTTCTGTATCTATTCATGATGGAACAGAGCAATTGTGAAAGAAATGTTTAACAGAAAGTAAAAACAACAATCAACGGGGTTGCCAAATTGACTTAAGGTTAAAAATAAGAAATCAAAGGCCTATAATATTGAAACTTTTATGTATAATTATCAGGTGATTGAAATTTGGCAAATTCAGCTAATCTGTTTATGAGAAAAAACAGAAATTTAAATAGAACAAACATTGTTAAATTAATAGAAAATGCATATAAATCAAATAAAAAACCCTGATGTGAAAACCGATTGGGAACATTGGTCAAAAGGACCTGTAAACTAGTAATACGCAAATACATTGGAAATGAATGATTGAAGAGGTAAAGAACTTGCAAGTATACTGTCAATAAACTACACCAACTGTTGGAAGAAACATAAACAATTTAGATGTAATCAGTGGCATATTTAGGTGGGGGCCAAATGCCCCCCTTCCCCCTAAAGCTCTTAAGCCAAGACAAATGTTTGAAAGCAAAAATTATTTTATAATGCATTACCATGATAATATAAGTAAGAACCTTTTTTTCTAGTCATTGTCGCTAATTTTCAATGAGGGTATTATGCCGATGTTGTGTTAACAAAGACAAAAACAATGACTTTTTTTTTAGTTATTAAATGTAAATGCTTATTTCCCACAGGAAGGCATTCTAAACACGCTACTGGATGTAATAAAGAAGTAAGACTATTAAACGTCTTTTATAGTTTAAGCAAAAATGACAATACTGGTAAGGGGCTGATTTAAGCCAAATAAAAACTAAGAACATTGTGGGTACATGTAACGAATTTAAAAAGAAACCAATACATTATATACTTACAAACAATTGGTGAGTAATCACAAATAAGTTGTTACAAACCTTAACATAATTTTAAATTTTAAAGTAACATGCAAGCCAAACTAGATTTATGACGACAAAATTATGTGTTATATAAAATTATTTAATGTCAATGCCATAATTTGAAATGTTTAGTTAGTAAATTGTTACCAAAAAAGATCTGAAAGTCAATAATAAAGAAGGGTACAATTTACTTACCTTCCATACAAGAACAGTCTGGAGTTATTAAATATAATTACATACAAGTACTGTAGATATTCAAAACCAAAAGTGGCGTATTAGCAATCTTTGTAAAGACAAATTAAGAAACACTATCCGGCCCGGTAGACCTTGTTCTGCCTTTTCCGTTAGATGGAGCGATGAGTTTCCAGTGGAATTATAAGAATATGGAATGCATTCATCGAATCGTCCAGAAATGTTATTGATGAAAAACATAATGTAAGTTGGAGCAGTACAACTCTCTCCGAACTTGCAGAAAAATCTAGCTTAGAGTTTTAAATATATAGATTTCGTGAAACATAATAAGTTTGACATTTGTGAGAGAATAAATATTTTAAATGTGTATTAAGTTTAAATTTGGAATTATTGAAACCAATAAGTTTTCAAAAAAATGGAGGAATATCAAAAGGAATGATGTTATATTTATTTTTGTTTAAGATACAAAAACTGATAAATATTTTATAAGAAAAAGGGGAAAGGTTTGCGTAGAAAAAGGAACATGAAAAGTGGGTGATAAATATTGCCCGAGGAGTATCGAGGTGAAAATTTCAGAATATCAGGAGTAAACAAGTCTAAGTAGAAAACAATCTTGTATAAATCGGTACAAAAGTTCTAATGCCATTATCTCGTGGATTGAGAAAAGTTGGATATAGCTTAACATCATTGTTGATGAAGATCTTCAACTCTCATAAAGTTTTTGAATAATTACTATCTAACTAAAAGATTCAAATTTTAAACCAGTTGTATAGATTATTTAATTGTATTTAAATTTAGGGTGTAGTATTATTTTTGCTTAAACATATTTTATGAAATATATATTATTTAGCTATTAAAAAGTAAATGTTAGTAAAAACATGTTTTCTCAATTCTGTCGATCTGTCTGTTCGTGGCATAGCTAAAAAACTACCCGATTGACTTAAATTTTTGGTCAAAACTTAAGGGTCATATGGAGATGACCTGGTAACATTTTGGTAAAAATCGAATATGTCAAAACAAAATGGCAGCCTAGTAAAATGTTAATATATATATATTAATAAAAAACTATTTATCTCAAATTTTGCACAAATATCAGGTATTATGTTGGAATTAACTGGTCACATTTTAATACGAATTCAAGATGACGGAACAAAATGGCGCCTTAATAAAAAATTCAGCTTGAAAAAAATTGCTTAATGAATTGATTTTAAATTGTGTGCCATACCTAATTGTAGCATAGGGATCAATTAGTAAAATTCTGGTACTAATTCAAGATGGCTGAATAAAATGGCGGCCAAATAAAATATTTGTAATCGTGAAAAAAATCACCCTCTGAGGGACGTTAAATCTCAAATTTTGCACAAACATTAATGTATTATAATTTATACCCAACTGAAACAAATTCTACCAGTTTCAACTCCAACCAAACAGAAAGTCAGCTTTATTACAGGTTTGTAATAAAAAATGGGGTGCAATTAATTTGGTTTTGCAAAAAGCCAATGGTTATATTAAAGCACGTGTTTCGCTATTAACGCCGTTAGGGATTTGCGGGCCACAGGCCCCTCTGTCTGTGTCTCTGGTAGATACTGATTGACTATAGCATAAATAAAATTGACTGCCACTTCTATGTGTTGCAGCTGGCTAGTTTATCCGATGTAAATAAATTTGACAAAAATTGTTGGATTTATGCGGAATACGTTTGCGTTCTAACAGCATGTATATATATATATATATATATATATATATATATATATATATATATATATATATATATATATATATATATATATATATATATATATATATATATATATATACATATATATTTATATTTACCTATGTTGATATATTGTGTATAATTTACCGGCATCTATCAGAATGTTATTGTATGTAAAGTAATTTTTTTTGTGTTTATTTTTAACATGATATTTTTAAAGTTGTTTAAATTTATTATAAATAATTAAGGTTTGTCATTAGTCATGTGGATAACTGATATTTCTCATTCACATTTTATTTGTTAGTTTATTAGTTAGTTAATATTATGTCAATTGAAAAGTGCAAAAAACTTTTTTTTATTTTTAGATTTGCTATTCTTTATTGAATAACTATTAAAAAAAGGCTTTAGTTGTGTATGTACAAATTCAATTTCATAGAAAAATGCAATTAACATCGATAAATACAAAATATTTTGAAAGGTATAAACGACAAAAGATGAATTGCTCAAAATGTAGTACAACAATAAACTTAAGAAAATTTATATATAAAACTTGATAACAAATTAACTTGCATTTTATTTCTAAACTAAAACAAATAAGTAATAAAATATTTTATTTTCGCAGTAAAAATAATATAAAATAATAAATTCAAATTATAAAATACTTATATATATATATATATATATATATATATATATATATATATATATATATATATATATATATATATATATATATATATATATATATATATATATATATATATATATATATATATATATATATATATATATATATATATATATATATATATATATATATAGTTTTGGTATATTTTCTTTGACCTTCTAATATTATAATATATTTCTAAATTGAAATTTCGTGGTTTTAGGTCAGTTTGTGTTGAAATAAATTAGCTCACATTGTCTTTTTGAACATTTTTCTTAACGTTTCGACCTTTTCTAGGCCTTTTTCAAAAGTCTACAAATTTCAGGAATTTTTAAATCTTAAACTTAACTTACATAAATGTCAAGAATATTACCTTAAACGTAGCTCAATTTTAAAAATAAAATTTCCAAATATTTAACGATTTCACTTTTACATATCTCACTAACAATTTACAATCACAACCGAAGAACATAAAATAAATAAAACGTATGCTTGGGTACTATAGAACTGATAGGTAGGTTTTACTTAAATTATTTAGATCTTTTTTGTCGTTTATGGCATTTGGATTTTTTTGGATTGCTACCATTTCGATCAACTCTCGTTTCTTTTTGTTTGGCTCGACTCGTAATATTTTAGTTTCGTCGAAATTGAATTTATGTTTTCGCGATTTTTGATGTGATGTCAATGCAGTGGCATTTCCTTTATCATACTTATGACCCTTTAATCTATTTTCTAGATACTGCCCTGTTTGCCCAATATAAACCCCGGGGCAATCCCTGCAAAACACTAATAAATAAATCAACAAAATTTATATCATTGCCCTTTATAAATGGCCTCTCATAGCAATTCCAACATCTCTTCGAAAGAAATAACATAAAAGTGTGTCATAAAGGATACAACTTATTATCCTCGGGTATATACTCAAGATTAAAAACAAAAACTCCTAAGAATAAAAAAAGTAATATCATTTATGAGATTCCATCCAGGGATTGCCCCGGGGTTTATATTGGGCAAACAGGGCAGTATCTAGAAAATAGATTAAAGGGTCATAAGTATGATAAAGGAAATACCACTGCATTGACATCACATCAAAAATCGCGAAAACATACATTCAATTTCGACGAAACTAAAATATTACGAATCGAACCAAACAAAAAGAAACGAGAGTTCCTCGAAATGGTAGCAATCTAAAAAAATCCAAATGCCATAAACGACAAAAAAGATCTAAATAATTTAAGTAAAACCTACCTATCAGTTCTATAGTACCCAAGCATACATTTTATTTATTTTATGTTCTTCGGTTGTGATTGTAAATTGTTAGTGAGATATGTAAAAGTGAAATCGTTAAATATTTGGAAATTTTATTTTTAAAATTGAGCTACGTTTAAGGTAAGATTCTTGACATTTATGTAAGTTAAGTTTAAGATTTAAAAATTCCTGAAATTTGTAGACTTTTGAAAAAGGCATAAAAAAAGGTCGAAACGTTAAGAAAAATGTTCAAAAAGACAATGTGAGCTAATTTATTTCAACACAAACTGACCTAAAACCAGGAAATTTCAATTTAGAGAATATATATATATATATATATATATATATATATATATATATATATATATATATATATATATATATATATATATATATATATATATATATATATATATATATATATATATATATATATATATATATATATATATATATATATATATATATATATATATATATATATATATATATATATATATATATATATATATATATATATATATATATATATATATATATATATATATAAAACCAGGAAATTATCAATATATATATATATATATATATATATATATATATATATATATATATATATATATATATATATATATATATATATATATATATATATATATATATATATATATATATATATATATATATATATATATATATATATATATATATATATATATATATATATATATATATATATATATATATATATATATATATATATATATATATATATATATATATATATATATATATATATATATATATATATATATATAAGATATATATATATATAACACAAACTGACCTAAAACCAGGAAATTTCAATATAAGTGATTAAAATTGAGAATATATATATATATATATATGGCGTGTCGCAATATATATATATATATATATATATATATATATATATATATATATATATATATATATATATATATATATATATATATATATATATATATATATATATATATATATATATATATATATATATATATATATATATATATATATATATATATATATATATATATATATATATATATATATATATATATATATATATATATATATATATATATATATATATATATATATATATATATATATATATATATATATATATATATATATATATATATATATATATATATATATATATATATATATATATATATATATATATATATATATATATATATATATATATATATATATATATATATATATATATATATATATATATATATATATATATATATATATATATATATATATATATATATATATATATATATATATATATATATATATATATATATATATATATATATTATATATATATATATATATATATATATATATATATATATATATATATATATATATATATATATATATATATATATATATATATATATATATATATATATATATATATATATATATATATATATATATATATATATATATATATATATATATATATATATATATATATATATATATATATATATATATATATATATATATATATATATATATATATATATATATATATATATATATATATATATATATATATATAGAGTATTTATTTACATTATATATTAATTTGTTTTACTTTTTTCAAGCATTAAACTAAGTTGTAAACTGTTCTTTTTCTCAGTTACTTTAATAAATCGCGATTGTATTTTGTCCCTAAAACAAATAAAATGTCACTAATTAATAAAGCAATGTTAAATACAAAATGACAAAGTTAAAGTTATAATATTTTTTAGATATAAAACCCTATAATAATCAATACATTTGCTGCGTAAAAATAAAGATATTATATAAGTGATTCAACATTTAAAATTGTAAATGCCGGTTTATAGATAGTATTAACAAACGTCGCAATGTATTTTTATCCCGAGATATCTGAAAGATTTCTATGTAAAGCAAGAAGCAATTGCTTAACAACAATACAAATGGCGTGTCGCAGAGCAAATTACAAAGGATCTACGTATTACAGAATGGGTTACCTGTTACCTCGAGTTACAAACACTATAGTCACGAAGCTGGACGAAAAATCGACTGAAAAACCCGCGAAGCCCACCGGAAAAGCTCTATACTTTCCTCTGTAGTGCCCTCTACAGACCGATCGATATTTAAGTGATATGCCCAGCGGGCATATACGGAGTGCTGTCTGAACTGTGACCGTGGTGAATATTATATGGTCGGTTATTTTTTAGGTTTAATATTCTGATTATTATTTTATTTTACATAATCCTTTTACCTTTCTAAAAAAAATATTTATATGAAACCGACTTCAAAAACAGTACTAAAAGGTACAAAATAAAGTTTTAATCCGTCTTAAAAAATTGCTTTTATGAAGTCGGCGTCAAACTAATCCTTAATCACTTAACCACAAAAATCGGCAAATTTCCTTTACCCGAAACTTCCCTTATTAAGAATATTTCCTTTTATTAGGAATAGTGAAGTGTGAACCAATTTGGTTCAGTAGATAGTTATTTAGGAACATATATATATATATATATATATATATATATATATATATATATATATATATATATATATATATATATATATATATATATATATATATATATATATATATATATATATATATATATATATATATATGTATATACTGTCTTATCAAATATTTTTATTGGACGCCATTTTGTATCGATATGTTGGATCCCTACCAATCCTTTACCAGTTTCTACCTATGCCACACTTGATTTTGGGCATAATTTAAAATGAAATCAAGCAGTACTTTTTAGATTGATACACATCGCAATTTTATTATGTCATGCTGAACTCGCACCCGTTTATCCTTATATCATATTCAGTTTTTCTCGAAAATTTACAGTCAATTTAATAAGAATATTTTTTACGTTAATTTTTTAACATATTATTTGGCCATCAGTTTGTTTCCCTATCTCGAATTCGTAACAAAACTTTACCGACTTATCATTATATCACATCTAATGCTTACACAAAATTTGAAATTAATCTAATAAGTAGTTTTTCAGACTGGTTTTTTAAGTATTTTATTGGGCCGCTATTTTGTTTTGCTATCTTATATTCATATCAAAATGTTACAACTTCATTCTTATGTAACACTTTATTTTTTTGCCAAATTTGAGGTAAACTGGATAATTAGTTTTTTTAGAAATAATTTTTTAACGTTTCACTAGGCCGCCGTCTTTTTCCGGCATATTGGACTTTTACCAAAATATTACCATGTTATCCCCAAATAAGCTTTAATTTTTGACTAAAATTTGAAGTCAATCTGATGACTAAAACGACTCAGCTATGCCGCGAACTGACAGGCATACAGACATAGCGACAGGTCGAAGGAACTGATAAAACATATTCTTTGACATCCAGGGACGTTAAAACGTGAAGATATATAAAACCTGTTAGGGTGATTTTTCAGATTACAAAAACTTTATTAGACCGCCATCTTGAATTAGTGCCACAGTTTCATCTCTATACTACAATTAGTTATGGCACACAATTTGAAATCAGTTCATTAAGTAGTTTTTTCAGACTGAGTTTCTAAATATTTTATTACGCCGCCATTTTGTTTTGATATATTGGATTTTTACCAAAATGTTACCAGGTTATCCCCATATGATCCTTCATTTTTGACCAAAATTTGAAATCAATCGGGTAAGCAGCTATGCCGCGAACAGATAGACCGACAGACTGACAGACCGACAGACAGACAGACAGACAGACAGACAGACAGACAGACAGGTAGACCCACGGAATCGAGAAAACATGTTTTTCGTCATCTAGGAAACCTGAAACGTAAAGATCTGAAAAAAATCTCGGAGAGTGATTTCTTCACGATTACAATACTTCCCTTTTATGAGCGAATAAAAAGACATATAAATGTACTGTCTCGAATATTACTAGTATAATGTCTATTTAGTGTCCTTATTAGTTTACACGAACTTTATTAGGTAACATTTTTAAGATAGAATAAAATATTTCTTTTTACTTTTTAGTTCTATTTTTACAAAATTTTATTGTAAAGGTCAGCTTTAAAGTTTTCCAGACCTAAACCTACGTTGAAATTTTGGACGTCCCAGTGAAAATAAAGCGCTAAGTACTGGGTCCACTGCAAGAATATTTTGGCAGAGTTAGGGTACTTATAATATATAATTTATATATATTGATTTATATATATTGATAGAAAATCAGCAATATACAAAGTCATAAATTAAAATAGTTAGTGAAATTGAACTTCTTGGCATTAAAAACCCCGTCTTTTCGATACTTTAAAAAAGTCCTTTCGATACTTAAAGTAGTACTTTAAGTATCGAAATTTTCTCTACAAAGTTGGCAATGCTAAGTTATAAATGAAGAAAGTGTCCATATTATTTCAAAGGGACCTGGTAATGTGACAAAATAAAAAATATACACAAAGTCTACGAACATACATTGCAACAACAAATTTACCATAAACAATATACATTTTACAAAGTACATAAAACAAACATAACCAAACAAAGAAACAATTAATTACGAAATAAGGCTACGCTTGAGTGACCAATTAGCGACGTCGACCTAAATTTTTGATGAGAGGCGATAGGCTAAAAAAAAAAGAAGAGATTATTCTGGACAAACTTAACTTGCTGTCGTAAAGTACAATGCTACAATAATAAAAGAAGAATTAGTAAAAATGACAGAAAAGACTTAGAGGTTGTGTCGACCTCTGTGTTATTAACATAAGTGGTTCCACGTGTTCGGTTTTGCTGCTTTATTTCAAGGAGAAGCGCGAGACTCAACCGCTCAGAGTGGAAACTAACGACCCCGCTAGACGGGGAGCAGACGCTGTGAACGTGTGAGGCCTGCGTTCTATCTCGTTCGTCTGCCGCTGTTCTACATAGAATATTAGCGTAATGGCCCCTATGTGGCGGGAGTGGGAGGGGTAAGGGGATAGCTTGAAAGAAAAGGTCATCTCGTGAGACCAGTAATACTCTCAAGGGGCCTCTAGTGGAAGCTAAGATGCATTTCAAAAAATAAAATTATTTGAAAGATTCCGGGTCTTCCGGGAGCTTAGAGCTCGCCATCCGACATCCTACCGTATTGGGCTGGAGAATAGCGCTGAAAGCAAAAAAGTGGCAGCCGACTCCATATTGAGATAGAAAGAAAGAAAGACTTAGAGGTTATACAAAAGAAGAATAATAATATTCTTTCCAAATATTATTAAAAATCACATGAGGCTCAAAATTAAACATTTCATTAACACAGGTAAGGATGGAGCTTTTTTTAGCTTTTATTATGTCGATCTTTTCCAATAGATCCAACTCCTTACCTTTAACGCATTAGTGCATATTTTCAGAATTGAAAAAACGATGTTTTGAAGATAACAAATGATTCGCAAAGGCAGATTTCGTATTAGAAATATTTGTATTTTGATGTTTTGTACCTATTAATTTTCCTAACGGATTGTCCCACATAAACAGAAGGACACTCTCCACAATGAAGGGAATGAACCCCATGTTTCTCAAGACTATACTTTTTATCTTTGATTCTAACTAGGTGTTGTTTTAAAGTACTGTTGGTTTTAAATGCTATGGAGATATTAAATTACCTAAAAATTTACATAAATGTAGAGCTATATTTCCAAAATAAGTTAAAACTCTGAATTTGTACTAATTAGATCCTTATGTATTAAATTATAAGAGAGTTTGTATTTGTTAATAAATTTACTATGAAGTTTGTTGAATGTTTTCATTGGAAAACCATTGTTTACGGCAAATTATATCTAATATATAATATTATATCTAATACTTTAGTAAATGCAGCTTGGGATAACGGTTATTTAAAAGTCTGTACAAAAACGAATTTGTGTGCAAATTTGTGAGAAAATGGTGAGTTAGATGTAAACCGAATGATGATATCAGTACAGGAGGGTCTTTCTATATACCTCAAAACTAATGTTATTATTATTTCTAATTAAAAGGTCTAGGAAAGGAAGTTTGTGATCAGTTTCTCCATAGCAAAGGTTACTTTTTCATGCAATGAATTAATAAAATTTTAACAATTTTTGTTCAATATCTTTCCAAATAATACAAATATCCTGCACGTACATTTCTTTATAACTTACCAGATGTTCTGAAGTCGAGATATTCATTATTTTCTTTTCTAATTTGTTCATAAAAACTTCACTCAAGAATGGTGAAAGGCAAGTACCCATTGCCAAACCGAACAAAATATCTATTATTAAATCTAAAAAAGTTTTACTCTAGTACAGTTTTTTGCAGTAGAATGAGGTCAGATATTAAGACAGCCGGTAAGTTTTTGTTTCCTAATTATTTTTCAGTTAAATGAGTACATTCAAGTATGGAATGCCAAGGAAAACGTTTTTAACATCTAAAGTGTTAAGTCTATCATTTGGTGCAAGGGATAAGTTTTTTAAGTAGTTCGCGAAATCTATGGTATTTTTGGTGGAACATTCACTTTCAAACTCAGTGACCTTATTTAGAATATTCTTTAGCCAAGAAGGAAGTTGATACCAGGCCGATTTTATGAAAGAAACCACTGGTCTGATTGGAGGGTACCTCTTTGTGATTTTTTTGCAAACCATATAATTGTGGTGTTGTAAAGTTCATTGGATAAAACTTTGCTTTTGTTATGTTGAAATATTCATGCATGATAAGAGTCTTATCTAAAACCTGTTTCATTTTAGTAAAAAAGAAATTAGTTGGATCCTATGATGAAGATTGATATTCGTCGGTACTTAAGAACTCTAATACGTTCTCAATGTAGTCAGACCTTTTCATTATAAAAAGACCTTTATTAACTTTAGTAATCAAGAGTTCATTATCTTTTATTTATGCTTTCAAAGTGTTAAGGTTAGCTTTATTAAAATTTTTGTTTTTATTGTTAATCTCACTATCAGAGTTTAAGAAAGATATTATTTTTGCCATTAGAATATTTTTGTTGTTAATGTCGTTAGTTTGAATAATATTTTCAGCCTCTTTTCTTTATCTTTAATAGAAATATTATTTGAGAGATTGTACTTAAGAGTCTCTTTGTTGTTGCTTTAATCTCATTAATTTATTCTTTAATCTCTGATAAGTATTGGTCGAAAAAGCATTAACCTCGACCCTGAAACCAAAATCAAAAATAGTAAACTCAACAAACGAGAACAAATAAATGTGTTCATGCCAAGTACAAATACTTAAGCCTAGAATTGACTAAATTGAAAGTCCTATAATGAGCCTTTATTTCCACTTTAATCCAGGTCAATTTTGCAAGCTTTATAGCTGTTTGCGATGATCTCGTTTTGGCATTGGATTTTAAGGAAACAAATTTGGGTGTTAAAGGAATTTAAACATTCTTGAAGAAACCAAATTTTCAGCAGGAGACTTTTCGGTGTAATTAGGTTCTTCTTATAAAAAAGAAGCTCTTGAGGTACTACAGATAAACATTGATGACAAGCATAACCTACTTACTGTAGTGATTGGTAAAACACCCCACTACGGTGGACTGTCCTGTAAACGATGATAATAATAATAAACAAACTTAGAGAGCGAAAACTTGAAGCCTGGTTGGTAATTCCAAAGGGTCTAGGTGTCAGATTCTTTAAAATTTGCTTTTTTTCAACGAGTCTATGAACTCTGCAGCATGCATTAGAAAAATCCATATTCGATGTAGAAATATTTTATCTACTCGTTTATCGATGAGTCTGACGGCAAAATTTCCTTGCGCGGATTTTAAGTCTCTTGCAATGTTTTAAAACGAGAAATACCTTCAAATGACATAATGGAGACATTTTTACGACCGCTTAATTTCAAAAACTACCTATTTGCCAGCAAAGAAGGCAAAAAATGAAATATGTAACACTATATACCTCTGACATATATTTCTTCCTACATAGAGATATCGAAACAAACACGTGATAACTCTTTTTAGATGGACTGCAGAAGTGTTGGATTAGAGAAATGTCTTGGAGCCTTTTAAACAAACGGCTAGCACTGATATAAAATCTTCCTAAATATGTTAATTTTTTCGTATCTATACAATATATTATATTTGTTTTTTTTTAAATAAAATATCTACGTATATATAACACGAGTGTTTGAATTCTTCCAATACAAAGTTGATAAATTAATAAACTATACATTTTGCTGGTTTGACTTTGTCATGTGAAAATACATTCTTTTTTTTTCAGTTTTCTCATAGTAAGATTTTTGACTCTTTGGGGATACCATGCTTCAGATTCTCGTAGAAAAGTATTTTTTTGCCACTTATAATCAAATGAAATTAAAAAATTATACCACCTTTATAAACATTTGTTTTTTAGTCAAAAATAATAAAACTACAAAAGATCATTAAATGTGGGCTTTGGAATTCAGTATTATGTGAGCATAACGTAAGAGATTAAAATCAATTTAGTTGCTTAGGCATCTTTCCCACATTTAATTTAATTGCGAGTGACATAGTAGTAACCGTATTAAAAACCATAGGTAATAGCAATTTCATTTCAAAGTAATTACAAAAGAAGAAAATTTACATAGTAGTTTTGTATGGTGGACACAATCTCAAAATATATTTTAAGTATTTACAGTAATCAAAATTGATAAAATGTTTTAACTATAGTAGTATATTTTTTTACAGAACTGTCGAAAACAACTTTTTTTTTGAATCTATATTAAATGAACGATTTTTTTAACTTTGCAGTACTATTTTGAACTTTATATCATGAAGGCCACATATTGTCGAATTTCCTAACAATACTCTGCTCCAAAAGGAATAAGAGTACATTAAGGATAAAATATCGTCGTCATCAAGACAATATAGGTCATATCACAACATAAAATCAAACGAAATCAAGTCGGTTTACGATTGCGTGCGTTCGTAGAAAATACATGATTTATGATTTTACTATAAATAAAGTTAATTCCAATGACATTTGCCTGTCTTAGTAACATCAACCCTTAACAACGATGGTGAAACGAGTGGAGAGTATTTTTCGACAGTGGTGTTACCGCTCCGCGGTATCTCGGTCTCCGGAGTAGGCGTGCTTAGTGCTTAGATAGTGTTATGTACAAACAATGGAGTGACGCAATCTGAAAAAGATCATAAGGCGCATATTATTACGGGCACTAAAAAAATACCTTTATCGGCAGAGAGAGATATACATATATTTTTTTCTAGACAATCTGAGGCTTATCAAATATTAAATCAATATAAAGTCTATTTTCTTTATAGCCCCTCAGTGGTTGAAATGCTGGCGTTTTTATATGTGGATTCCGAAAATTGGTCTAAAGATTTAAATTTTAATCTTGTTAAAAATGTTTTGATTTTTAGATACCTAGATTAAAATTAGACTATTTTACTTTTTGTCATTATAAAATTTATTATCTTAAGAATTTTAGAGCATATCATTTCGTTTTTACAAATCATTTATCTCAAATGAAGTATTTAAGAGACGTAATAAAGGTCCGTCAAGTTAGCAAATTTTTATATAAAAATTTCAAGGTTCTTTTTCACTCTTTTTGCACCGTTTTGCATCCTAAAATTTAAATCTTACACCCCCTCTCCTGACTGTATACTGACTTGTCTTATTGGTTGACTAATCTTCAATTGCGAATTGGCACATTATTCACTAAGTTTTGTAACCTTTTACACCACAAATTTTAAGTTTTGCACCCCTTCTATAGGCACTGTATCAATACCTGAAACTTGAAACCTAGCCCCCCCCACTTGACAATTTTACGTATGCTAGCCAGAATATTACTCGGTTAGTTTTGCACCATAAAGTTTAAGCTTTGCACACCTTCTATAGTCACTCTACAAATACCTGAAATTTGAAACCTTGCCCCCTTCCTTCACAAATTTACATTTGCGTCCAAACAAATTCGGTGAGTTTTGCACCCCTTCTTTAGACACTTCACAAATACTTAAAACTTGAAACTTCAGGTCGGTCAAGTGAGCCTCCTCCCATAACGATTTTTATATGAAAATTATAAGGTTCATTTGCTCTCTTTTTGCACCGTTTTGTACCCTCTCTCCTGACTAAGTACTGACTTGTCTTACTGGGTGGAGTCGTGTTGACCGTGCCTTCCCCCCCCTCAGTTGACTAATTTTCAATTGCGAATTGTCTTATTAATGACATAGTTTTGCACTACAAATTTTAACTTTTGCACTCCTTATATAGGCTCTGTACCCATATCTGAAACTTGTAATATAGCCCCCTCCCCCACCTTACAAATTTACGTTTGCGACCTAGCATATCAATCGGTGAATTTTGCACCACAAAGTTTAAGCTTTGCACCACTTCTATAGGTACTCTACAAATACCAGAAATTTGAAACTTGAGTTTCTAAAGAAGGGGTGGAAAACTTAAAAATTGTGGTGTAAAATTAACCGAATGATATGAGGGGTTGCACATGTAAATTTATCAAGTGGGGGGAGGGGCGGCTAAGTTTCAAATTTTAGGTAGGTATTTGTCTATAGAAGTCAAAACTCACCGAATAATATGTTCGGACGCAAATATAAATTTGTCAAGTGGGGGGGGGGGTAGGTTTCAAATTTCAGGTATTTGTAAAGTGCCTATAGAGGAGGTAAAAAGTTTAACTTTGTGGTGCAAAGCTTACCGAATAATATGCTGACTCGCAAACGTAAATTTGTCAACTGGGGGGGGGGGGCACGGTCAACATGGTCCCACCCAGTAAGACAAGTCAGTATTTAGTCAGGAGAGGAGGTGCAATATTTCAATTCTAGAGTGCAAAACGATGTAAAAAGAGTGCAAAAAAAACTTAAAATTGACATATAAAAATTCGTTATGGGGTGGGGTGGGGGGTTAACTTGACCGACCTACGTAATGATGCTTTACAAAATTGTTTAATTTTACGTTTAACATACAGCTTTATCTATTTCTTAATCGGTTTAGAGACATACCATGTTATAAGTAAGTTCTTACTTATTTTATATTATTTCTTTTAAATGTTTTTCTTTCTTTTTTTAAACGATTTATTCAAATTTGGCAGGCATACCGAGGGTGTTAAAATTTGTCTTTCGAAACATTTTGTAGTTACCAGTTACCAATTACTTTTTAAGCACTCTAAATAAACACTGACTGCTAAATTTTTTCTTATATTTCTTAAAAAAACCATGGCGAGTTTTTTAGATAAGGCATATATGATTATCTGTATAGTCAGAAAAAAGTTATTAAAATACGGAAAATAACGATTTTAAAAAGGAACATAATTATCAATAGTTTCCACAGAATATTTGATTTGATTGAGATTTGCTCAAGTTGATAAAATCTGTTTTGTAGAAACATAAAAAATGACATTCGTAGAATTTTATTGACGAAGAAAACAAAAAATTACAGAACGGCTATAGTTTTTGATTTAAAGCAAATCTGGGGAAGACCGAATCAGCTAGAATCTGGAAACATAAAAAAAATTATGAGCAGTAGCTATTTCAATTATTCGTTTGACTTTCATTGCAAACATTTCGTTTATTTCCTGAATTTTTCGAAAAAAGTTATTGAGATATAGAAGGGTAAAGATCCTTCTCGGATATTTGGTACATGGGAAACTCTAGATGTAGCACTCCTTAAACTGTTGTGTCGTGGTTTTGAGAAGGAGAGAGAGAAAGATCAAACAAAAAATGTACCAATTTATTAAATATTAAAAAGCATTCAATAGATAAAGGTATATACTAAAAAAATCTCATTTTATGACAGAACAGTACTTTAATATCTCTGCTTTAAAGAACCAGTCATAAATCAGTTTATTTATATAAATTGGTTTTCCTTGTCATAAAAAACAATTGTATCTATTTCACTCTAAAAATTTTCAGTGGTAATATAACAAATGGAAACAAAATATCCGGAAAAAATCGAAAAAACGCTGAGCACTTATTTTATGTATAAAAGCAAGAGTGCATATGGTTAATAAGCCTGTTTCATGGACAATATGCATGAATGCTTTTATTTAAAGAAAATACGTGCAAAAAAATTTTTGAAGTTTTTCCGAAAAGATTTTTTTGCACGCGTTATATTTTGTTATATCTGTATATGTTTGAATATTTTCCGAGTAAATATTCTAAAAAATATAACTCGGAACTAAATTTTAATTTAGCTAATGTAATCACAATAAAATTAAAATAACTTCCGCTGCTCGCTATTGTTTGTAATTAAGGAGCGCGTGGGTGTTATCGTTCAAAAGGGCCATTCCATTTTAATTTTAATTTTTAATGTTAGCGGTGCTAGATTAATTAATTAATACTCCCAATTAATGATTCGAATTAGAAATGGTTAATGTGAGAAATTCTATATGTGTCATTCGTAACAAATTCAAAGTTAAGCTGATTGCATTTGGAAATGTGCATTTTTCGCAAAAAAAACTTCTAGCTTGGCATATGTTTTTATTGCCACTTAAAAATGAATAGTAATCATGGACATTTTCTATTGTAAAATGCACAGGGGAAATACTCAGTATCAAATGTTTTTCTTTTTGCAGTCATAGATGATCAAGATAATTATATTCAAATGGGTACTTTACCTACTAGAGGCCTCACAATTTAATGTATTTTTCTTAAAAAAATTATTTTACAGAGATGGTTTTCTAAATTACTCTCGGCTGGTAATCTTTTAGCAGTTGTGAAAAATTTAAACATTATGTAATCCATTTCAGGGATTTTATTTTTACAAGCAGTCCGTATCTGAAAAGTTTTCTTTAATGAAGTACATTTCAATTTCAAGTAAGCTTGGAATAACAGGAGCAAGTTCTAGGATGTGTTTTTTTTAGAACAGTCGCTGAACCCGTCGAGAGAAAGTTATCCTAGTGTTGAGTGTGATGTATGGAATTCATTGTGGTTGGTAAAAGACTACCTCACTGCAAAACTTTATCTATCTTGACTAGAGAGGATCCTAACCTGTTTTGAATATCAACAGTAAACTATTCAAGGACAGGTTAAAAAGGAGGAAGTTTGAGATTTGATAATTATATTTTGCACATAACTTGTTGTGTTAGTTATTCAGTATTAAATATGTGATATTTAATCTTTAGGATCCTAGTTTGTCCAGTGTAGATAAATTAGTGCAAGGGTCACTACATACTCCATCGTTTAGATGTAATGAGAGAATGTAGTAATCAGGAAAATAACAATATCTAGTAATTATATTTGGATCAAGTTTATCTTAGTACCAAAAAACAAAGAAAATGTTTTTCGACAGAGTGGGGGTGGTGGCCCATAGTTTACATTTTCGTATAATCCACAAAGATTATTGAAAAATATATGATAAAGATAAAAGAAATAAATTAAAAAATAAAACTAATATTCAGACGTTGCATTAAAAATATTTTTTAACTTGAAATATGAATATGAAGAAATACGAAAGGTCAAATTGAAAAAAATTCAAGCCTGAATATGACAGTATACATTTTGGAAGAAAATATGGGTGTTCGCGAAATTATAAACAAATTGAACTGTCATTATTTATATTATTATTGTCAAACATCGTGGCATGTTGTTCTTAAAATAAAATTTGAAGTACTGTTTTGTTAGAAAAAAATATATGTTCCGGAAAACATTTTAGATCGAATATGAAAAGCTAGCATAGGAAATTTAAATAAATCTTTTATTGTTATAGAATAAATATAATTTTAGAAAGCATAAATGTTTATGTTATTAACTAAAAATTATATTTCATTATATCAAAGGAGTTTAAAATTTTCAGTAATTTAAGACAAAAATCGTTTTGTGAGCTCTCTCTATCGAATGAGGTAAAAAGAAAACAAAATTAGTTCTACCTGGTGACATTTCTGCCTAGCATTAAGATATATAAAACCATCAGTTATTGTTTAATGTTTTTTGACCAAGTTTATTTTAAAACTTACAAATATGTTAAAGTACCGGATTTTCATTCGTTCATTTTAATCTTGGTTATTTGGCAAACCACGAGCAGCTTAATGTTTCAGATGTGATTTTTAGTTATTCTATTTGAAATTTTTACTGAATTGAATAAACAGCTTGTTAGGCTCAATATTTAAATGGTGTTAAATGAGTAGAATTACTGAAATGGAAACGGTTTCGTCCATCAGCGGAACCAGATCTTGGTTTTCTTGACACAGAAATCATAAAAAACACCATACAATAAATGCACCAAGCCCATTTAATAGGACACTTGCATAAATTTTTTAATATGAAAAATACTAAAAATTATAGGACCAGGTGGTATTGAAACATATATAAAAAAAAATCAATTTTATTGCCTGTCCCCTGTCGACAAAAAGCAATTAAAAAAGCCCCAAAATTCAAATTATGTCATCCGACCAAAAACGGAACGTGACGCCATTAAGTATACGCGAAATCTGGCAACGGTGCAACCGGTTAGCCAGACTACATTTGTCTTTTTTGTGGTTAATGGATGACATTGACAGCGTTTTGTGATTTCAGTTTTATTAATCTCGAGTTTATTTTCTTCAGTTGGTTGTTTACGTGAATTATATTAATTTACCAGTAATACACCCTTTTCTTTTAAATAAACATAAAAATTAAACCACAGAATTAAAACAAACGAAACTGCCCATACTGCCACCAACCGTGACAGCTGACAACCAGCAAAATGAAGCGTTCAGTTGCGTTTGTCTATGGTTCAGTCAGTTCTTCGGTTCACTCATTGCATCGTCATCGTTTGTAGGTCTCGGGTCGGAAACTGAACCTGAAGCTGAATATTGAAAATCTAAATCTAACAAGTCAAAACCATTTCATGTTAATAAATTAGTAAATTTAATAAATTAATTAAATTTTCTGTTAATAAATTAGTAAATAAATAAAAATGGAAACAAAAAACTTCAACTTCAAAACCACTATAGCAAGACTCTTAAGCCTTGTAAGTTAAAAGTATAATATCTTTAAAAATTATGTACTTATTACTTTGGATAGGCAACCAAATACAAAGGAACAGCATAATGTGCCGTACGGGCCTAAACTCGTTTAAGTTGGGAACCTATTAGATGTTTTTATATTTAATCTCCCGGGGTGCATAAGAAAAATTTGGTAAAAAAAATTAATACATTATTTCACTTAAAATGTTTCCCTGTAAATCACATACAAGTTTGTAAACCAAAAACTGTAGACTGGAGAAGGCGCAACTTATTTTACTCGCTGCGAAAAACTAAAAAAAGTTTTCAGATGGATGGAGTTACGCGTACACCCAATGCCCAATATGACGAATATGGTCCGCCTATTTGAATAAATTTGAGAGATCCGAGGTCGCTATCACTGATCTGGGTCTTTAAACTGACCCAGATCCGTTGACCCGGATCTTTAAAAAGATCCAGATTTCCCATCACTACATTTTTGCCGGTCGTTGGCGACGTTGTCATAATAGTACGATGTGATGTCAAACCGTAGACGGCGCCAAATGCTGTCGTTTCAAATGATCCGTTTGTTCCCGAAATTTTAGAACTTTATTACAAAATAAGTATTGATTTTTAAGGCGTTATATTTTAAATATTTACTTTTTATATGTAAGAGAATACATTAATGTAATAAAATAAAAATATGCAAGTTCACTATTAAAAGTAACCATAGAATGGAAACTTTGCTCTATTACTAAATCCATTCAATTTTATTGCTTCTATATAGAATTTCCCTGCTAATGATTCAATTTCCATAAAGTAATTATCTTACATCGACTTCATCCTTCAAGGCTTTTTTATGAATGTTGTGGTAATAAATATCAATATGAAGGCCTATAAATCATAAACTTACTTCATCGCACCGTTGATTTATCTTGTATTGATCCTTAAACTTACGTCATAAAAACTGGAACTAACTACGAAAATCAAAAAATATTGGCTACAGCGTAGATAGTGTTAGACAGGCACTATCTAAGGTTTCAACCAATCGAGAGCCCCGCTATAGTCAAAATATAAATATTTAATCGTCACCAGTTTTAATTTAGTTTAGCAATAATTTCCCAAATAATAGTTGCTAACATCAAAGCTGCAAAGAGCCGAATGAGACTCCGGAGTATTATATTCTGACTGACTAGGAATTGAATGTCACCAGCAATGTAAGAAAGTGAACTAAGTGCCTTCACTATCTCAAATCTTTGTCATAAAAAAATTAAGCTTTTTCTAAGTTGGTTGCGGTAAAATTAGGTGATTCCAGACGATTATTTGAGTTGTTTTTAAAAACGCCTTTGGAAAAAACTTTTGTTTTGGGAAGATTCCTCTTTTCAGTATAGCTTAGCATTTATTTACATATTTTTTGTTGTTTATTTCGTTATATTTTTATTGTTATTTATAAACTTTTAAGAAAAAACGGTTATCTATTCATATCAAGAGCTATAGATATCAATGAAATAGAAAGTCTTGGGCGCCGCCAGGATTGAAATTCCGGTGGGAGCAAAATTATGCTAATAACTAGAAATAAAAAAAATATCACCCCTTTTGTGTCAGTATCTAACAACTAACTACCGTCAACAAACCACTTGAACACTAAATCTTACTAGTCTGGTTATAAAAATGTTCAGAATTTTCGACATCTTATAGGTATGTCGTAAAACGATCTGGTTTAAATGAAATATTTCAGTTGCCTTCTCTATGTGACTGCATAATTCTTTTACTGCCTCCTTTTAAGTTTGATAAACCTAACTAAGGCAAACTTAACCACTCACGTAAACGCATAAAATTCAGTCTGGTTACCATTCAAATTATTCGCCACAAAAATTTCATGTATCACTGCCAAGATTAAAGCAACACTGATTGCATGACAGTAAGTAATAAGGATAAATTATGTTGTTACAAATGAAGTTGTAATAATCTTTGACATTACGCATCTCTCATCAACCAAACTAATATTCAGACATTGCATTAAAAATAATTTTTAACTTGAAATATGAATATGAAAAAATACGAAAGGTCAAATTGAAAAAAAATTCAAGCCTGAATATGACGGTATACACTTTGGAAGAAAACATGGGTATTCGTGAAATTATAAACAAATTGAACTGTCATTATTTATAGTATTATTATCAAACGTCATGACATGTTGTTCTTAAAATAAAATTTGAAGTACTGTTCTGTTAGAAAAAAATATATGTTCCAGAAAACATTTTAGATCGAAAATGAAAAGCTAGCACAGCAAATTTAAATAAATCTTTTATTGTTATAAAATAAATATAATTTTATAAAGCATAAATGTTTATGTTATTAACTAAAAATTATATTTCATAATATCAAAGGAGTTTAAAATTTTGAATAATCTAAGACATCAATCGTTTTGTGAGCTCTCTCTGTCGAATGAGGTAAAAAGAAAACAAAACTGGTTCTGTCTGGTGACATTTCTGCCTAGCATTAAGATATATAAAACTATCAGTTATTGTTTAAGGTTTTTTGACCAAGTTTATTTTAAAACTTACAAATATGTTAAAGTTCCGGATTTTCATTCGTTCATTTTAATCTTGGTTATTTGTCAAACCATGAGCAGCTTAATGTTTCAGATGTGATTTTGAAATGGCCCGCCTATTTTAATGAATTTAAACAGATCTGAGATCTTTTAAAAGATCCAGATTTCCCATCACTACATTTTTGCGGGTCGTTGGCGACGTTATCATACTGGTACGATGTGATGTCATACCGTAGACGGCCCCAAATGCTGTCGTTTCAAATGATCCGTTTGTGCGCGAAATTTTAGAACTTTATTACAAAATAACTATTGATTTTTAAGGCGTTACATTTTAAATATTTACTTTTATATGTAAGAGAATACATTAATGCAATAAAATAAAACTATGCAAGTTCCCTATTAAAAGTAACTATAGAACGGAAATTTTGCTCTATTACGAAATTTATTCAGTTTTATTGCTTCTGTATAGAATTTCCCTGCTAATGATTTAATTTCTATAAAGTAATTATCTTACATCGACTTTATCCTTCAAGGATTTTTTATGAATGATTGTGGTAATAAATATCAATGTGAAGGCCTATAAATCATAAACTTACTTCATCGCACCCTTGATTTATCTTGTATTGTTCCTTAAACTTACGTCATAAAAACTGGACCTAACTACGAAAATCAAAAAATATCGGCTACAGCGTAGATAGTGTTGGACAGGCACTATCTAAGGTTTCGACCAATCGAGAGCCCCGCTATAGTCAAAATATAACTATTTAATCGACACCAGTTGCAATTTAGGTTAGCAATAATTTCCCAAATAATAGTTGCTAACATCAAAGCTGCAAGGAGCCGAATGAGACTCCGGACTGACTAGGAATTAAATGTCACCAGCAATGTAAAAAAGTGAACTAAGTGCCTTCACTATCTCAAACCTTTGTAATAAAAAAATTAAGCTTTTTCTAAATTGGTGGCGGTAAAATCGGGTGATTCCAGACGATTATTTGAGTTGTTTTTAAAAACGCCTTTGAAAAAAACTTTTGTTTTGGGAAGATTCCTCTTTCAGTACAGCTTTCAGTACAGTACGGTTATCTATTCATATCAAGAGCTATAGATATCAATGAAATTGAAAGTCTTGGGCGTCGCCAGGATTGAAATTCCGGTGGGAGCAAAATTATGCTATTCACTAGAAATAAAAAAAGATTATTCCTTTTGTGTCAGTATCTAACAAATAACTACCGTCAACAGGCGTGAGAGCGTAAAGCTTTAGGTTTACACCGGAGTTGGTGTCGCAGGTCCTGGTTTCAAATCCTAGGTGGGTGCACGACTTTTCAAGTCTGCAGCTAATATTAGTGGTTAAAAATCCAACAGGGAAGAGTGTAAAATAAATTTCACGGTCCACGCTGCCATTTACACCGGTAACCAGGCCGGGGAGAACCGGATGTTCCCGTGGTAGTTTGGAGGTAAATTCACACTCCCCGCCATCACATACCCTCTCAGGTGGAGGGGATGGCCGAGGTTCGGACTCCTCGATAAACTGTAGGGCCCGTCTGGCTGACATTTCCCAGGCGTAAATTCCTTTCCCCATCCTTGAAGGATGATTCTTGTCCCCCTTTCCGCGCACCCTTCACCGGGCATTCAAGGCTTGATCACTCAGGTGTAGCCAAGACGGTCTTCATTATATGTTGTCTAAATAAAAAAGTGCATCCCCCGGGGTTAGTGGGCCCTTTCAGGCCTAGTCGCTAGGCTTGTCCCCCCCCCATCTACTACTACTACTACTAACTACCGACAACAGATGAAATAAATGATATCCCGCTACATCAAGATTCGCAGAATAATAATAAATAAGTAACCACTTGAACACTGAATCTTACTAGTCTGGTTATAAAAAGGTTCATAATTTTCGACATCATATAGGTATGTCGTAAAACGATCTGGTTTAACTGAATTATTTCAGTTGAATTCTCTATGCTACTGCGATCGCTTACCAAAAAATATTGCGGTACATTTATAAAAGTTAACTGCTTATCTACATTGTTATATTTTAAATCCAGTTAAAATATAGAAAGGGGAACCATTTTTTGAGTTCGCGCAAAACAAATTTGCCTTTAGACACCTATCAACTAATAAAACAGTCTATCAGCATTAGGTATTAGTTTCTTGCTGAAGACCAATTTGGTAATCAGCCGTCCACAATCACTCCGTTTTGCAGACGAATTTTTCTTAGTTTAATAAATATTTCTAATAAAAACAAAGTTAGAGAAGCTGAGTAAAAGATTTGAGATAGCGAAGGCACACATTATAAATAAAATCATCTCGAAGTTTAAACATACCAGAACCTAACCTTGTTGTGAAGGCGATCTGAAGTTTTCATCAATACATTAGTTACAAACAGTCATGGTCCATGGTAGTGTATATCTAAATGTTGATGCAAAACATCGAAAAAAATGTGTCCTAAAAATTTTCGCTATTAAAGACGTCACTCAACCATCGCACAATATTACATGGAATGAAACAATTCAAGTTAGCGGTAGCCCTGTGTTGTTTAAAATCGATACTGGCTCCGATGTAAACCTTATTTCGCATGACGTATTTAAGAAGCTCAAACCTAGGCCTAAACTAACACATGCAACAATAAAAATTATTAAATTATCTTCGTATTCTGGGCATAGTATAAGTATATTGGGTACCAGTCAACTAAAATGTAACAAAAATGGTAAAGAAAATATATTAAAATTTTTTATAACACCCTTGAATTCAGAGAGTGTTTTAGGATTACAGGCATGTATAAACTTTGGTTTAGTTGCTAAAATTCCTACTTCACAACAGGAGCATTCTGCAGAAAAGACTATACAGTTATATTCAGATGTTTTTTATACTCCTGAAGTTTTAAGATGCAAGCCATATCATATAGACTTGCTTCCCAATGCTAAAACATCTCAGCCTATTTGTAGAAGAATTACCATGCCTCTAAAGGTTAAGCTTGAAGCTGAATTGCAAAAAATGATTGGAAATGGTGTTTTAGAAACTCTAGATGAATCAGTAACCAACTGGATACATCCGATTTTATTAATACCAAAAAACAAAGAAGATATTACGGTGTGTATGGATTGTCGTTCTCTAAATAGATTTGTTTACACTGAGTACCATCCTATACCTATGATTGAAAACCTTTTATCAAATACAATAGGATCACAATATTTTTCATTATTAGTTTCACCTCAGGCTTTTATGCAAATTCCTCTCGATGATCTAAGCTCTAATATATGCGCTATACTAACTCCATGCGGTAAATATAAATTTAAAACTGTTCCCTATGGATTAATTAGGGCACCTCAATTATATCATAATATCGCAAAGGAAGCTTTTGATGATATAGAAGGAACTGTAGTATATGTGGATGAGATCTTGGTTCATGGAAAAACAAAAGACGAGCATAATTGTAGGTTGATTCAAGTGTTGGAGGTAGCCCGTAAATACAACATAAAATTTTCCAAAGCTAACCTGCAGCTAGCCAAGACAGAATTACGATTTTTGGATTATTTGATATCCAAGAATGGTATTATAGCTGATGCAAGTAGAACTGAAGCCATAAGATCTCTACCTGTGCCGATAAACAAACAAGAACTGCAAAGATTTTTGGGAATGATAAGCTATTCAAGCCGCTTTATACAAAATTTGTCCCTGCATTGCGACCCTCTATATAAGGTCTTGAATAAAGAAACAAAATTTATCTGGGGGAAAGATCAAGAAACTGCTTTTTGCACTTTGAAACACTCGCTTTGCGAGGCCTCGACACTGAAATGTTATAATCCCAACAAAACTGTCTATGTGTCTGTTGTCGCAAGTAGCTATGGCTTTGGAGCTGTAGCTCTTCAAGACCATCAACCACTTGGGTATTATTCCAACACTTTTAGCATTGTTCAACAAAAATACACTCAAATTGAAAAGAAATTACTTGCAATTCTATGTTCGTTAGAGAGTTTCTATTATTATACTTACGGTAAAGAAGTCATTGTTCAAAGCGATCATAGACCTCTGTTGACAATACTTAAAGATCCAATGCACTCTATGTCTCCTAGACTACAGAAAATAGTTTTAAAGTTAATATCATTTTGTTTTAAATTAGAATATATTGTTGGTAAAGAGCTGGCGATCGCATACGCTTTAAGTAGAAGTCCTTTAGAGCACAGTAACATTACTTATCCAAACGAAATTAAAACTATGGCATCCCATACGCTGTTAAGTGCAACAGAAGAAAAAATATCCAAATTCAAGCAATCACTAAACGAAGATAGTTTATTACAAACTGTTATTTCATACGTCAAGGTAGGTTGGCCAAAGTACTCTTCCTGGATCAAAAGCGAGGCAAGGAAATATTTCAGTATTAAAGATGAGCTGCATTATACGGGAGAACTTTTGTTTTTTGGTACTAAACTTATAGTACCAGAAAAGGAGAGACCAACGCTATTAAAACAACTTCATACCACTCATGAAAGCCTCCAATCGTGCCAACGAAAAGCTGAATTTATCTATTATTGGCCTACGATGGATAAGGATATAGAATTTTATGTTTCTAACTGTGTTGTATGTCAAAAATATTCAAAATTGTCAACACATAATAATGTAACTTGTAAAGATATACCTGCATTACCTTGGCATAAGCTTGGAATCGATATTATAAATGCCGATAAAAAATATTTCGTCATGATAATAGATTTCTTTTCAAGATTTTTAATAATAAAGCCGATTAATGTTAAAACAGTTAGATCTATTATTGGAATTCTTCAAGAAACATTCTCTGTTCATGGTTTGCCTTCCGAGATTGTATCATATAACGGACCTCCTTTCAATACAGCAGAGTGGAAAGTATTTCTGAGAAGTTATGATATAGAGAACACAAGTTACGGGAACTCTAATTCGAATCGCATCATTAAAAAGCATGCTGACATTTTAAAATCTTTGATACAAAACTCAAATAATTCAGGTACAAGCTTGTATATGGCAGTGCTTGAATACAATTCCTCCCCAAAACAGAGTTTACCTTCTCCTTCAGAGCTTCTGATGGGTCGTCGCCTAAGAACCAGTTTGCTTGTACCAAACACAATGTTAATGCCTAATTATGACATAAGTGAGGTCATGTCTTTAATAGAAAATCAGGAGGATGAAATTAAAGGAAACTGACTAGAAGAATTTTTAAAAAATTGAAAATATTTATGATTCTGAAATGTACAAATCTGACAACTAAAGGATGTTGGTAAATAATAACTAGACATTTGGATAGACAAATTGTAGTTTTTTTTAGTTAAAGAAAAATAATCTTTTGAATGTATAATAAGTGTTGTTTTATGTATGAAATTTCGCAACAATTAATTTGTAATAAATTACCTCTAAACAGACCTAGTATTTTTATTGGCTTTAACTTGCTACGTTTATATGTTACGGCACGGCTAAAAACTGAAAACAGTTAATCTCAACATTAACTAACTAATGTCTATCTAATTTTTCGTTTATGAAATCCTAGATCACATGCTATAACCTTGGTTTCTTTTAGATTTATAATATGGCCAGTGGTATGCTGTTGTTCAGCTATAGCAGATTGAATAATTTATTTCTTTTTAATACATCGTTCACGTTCCTTAAGTCTAGTTGATATTGAACGTTTTGTTTCTCGCACATGCACTTCTTCACAGGAGCAAAGAGTTTTATATACTCCTTCTGTTTGGAAAGGTAGAATATCTTTCGGGGATCGCAAGCATTGTTCGATCTTGAATAAAGATGGTACGTATATAGTACCAACGAAGTAATCGTCCTATTTTGCCTGTAGTGTCATGTATGTAGTAATCCAACTTCGCGAAAGGAGACTGATAAGGAGCCACCGTTAGGTAGTGTCGTTCTTCCCTACATACATCGCACTACGGGCAAAATCGGACAATTTCTTCGGCTATCTAACATACGTACAATCTTCAATTAAGAAGATTGGATATTGCTTGCGATCCCCGAAAGATATTGTACTTTTTCAAACAGAAGGAGTATATAAAATTCCTTGCTCCTGTGGAGAAGTGTATGTGGAAGAAACAAGACGCTCAATATCAACTAAACTTAAGGTACTTGAAGAATGAATTAAACAGAAACAAATTAATCAATTTGTTATATCTAAACACCAGGATACCGCTGGCAATATTATAAATGTAAAAGAAACCAGGGATCTAGCATCAGTTCCAGGATTTTATAAACGAAAAATTAGAGAATCTATTAAAATTTCTAGTAGAGATACGGGTTACGGTCTAAATCACACGTGGAAGCCGGTCTTAATACAGAGTCACGGTCCGCCGAGCAGAAATCGGGTACAAAAGCCCGGCTGAATCTCTCCGAACTCATTACAGGACAGAATAGCCCTAAACAGGCACTCAACTAGGTTGAGAGATTCACTGAGGGAGCATAGAGACAGAATGTGGAGTAACAAACTCCGTGAACTAGACACCAGACATAAAACTGCATGGTAGATGCAGAAGAATCTTAGGACTGAAAGAACACCAATGCCTTCCTTGCACGGGGTAGGGGATATGGCTTACACAGACCAAGAAATGACTGAAGCCTTGGCGGACACGCTTGATCATGAGTGCCGTCTAAACCACCATCCGCTAGAAGATGATCAACATGAAGTTGAAATAATTAATGGCTGCAGAAGACTAAATGACCCAGAAACTCCTGCTACGGTGGAGCATCCGGCTACACCTCAGGAGATCGAAGGGATCATAAAAAGCCTGAAGAAGCGAAAAACTCCAGGCAAAGGCGGAATTACCAATGTTAAAGCAACTTCCTAGAAAAGGAATTGCTGCAGTAACCAGCATAACAAACGCGGTTATGAGACTGGACCACTTCCCCCACAGGTGGAAGCATGCGGAAGTAGTAATGATTGGTAAAACAGGGAAAGACCGAACTTTCCCCCAAAACTACAGACCGCTAAGTCTGCTGCCCGCACTCAGCAAACTCACTGAAAGAATCGAAGAAATTGTCCATATTGCTCAAAGAGACCTAGTTTTAATAACAAACATAGAAAAAGACTCCAAGTCTCGGTCTCATTAAATTATAATTTTACAATTCACAACAAACATTACACGTGTTTCGCCCTTTCGAGCATCATCAGACCTACAAACAACAGAGAGAACCTTAGTAAATAATCACACTCACAAATCCTAAAACAATAACTTACAAATAGAATAAAACACATTAAAGCACAACAAAACAAACAACTACTTATACATATTTGATGGAGATTAAAATGAAGTCTCACGTGAATAAACAAAATAAAAAAAAAAAAGTATTAAAAAAGATTTATGTCTCTAGACGGGATCGAACCCAGACAACCCGAGTGAGACACCGAAGCAACCACCCACAGGCCACTGGACTAGTCGAAGAAAAGAACCAAAAACTCTCACTCTATGAATTAGTGAATGAAATGAAGGTTGCCTACAATTATTATTACATTAAATTGTTAAATATTAGGGTTGGTTCAAAATTAAAAACATCGTTAACGCAAGTGAGAATGGGACTTTTTATAGCTTTGGTTATTTCCATTTTTTCTAGAAGGTCAAGCTTTTTCCCCTTCGGACATTCATGTAAAACATCAACGTCAGAAATGGAAAATTCATGACCTGACTCCAACAAATGATTGGCAAAGGCCGAAACAGTCTCAGTTACATCCGTATTTCTGAATTTGTTGACAAGGCTTAAATGTTCTCTCACCCTAGTGGAAATTTTTCGACCTGTTTGTCCCACATAGGTCGTGGAACATTCACTACAATTTAGTGCATAAACCCCAGATCTGGACAATTTATCGGTTGTGTCCTTTGTCCTTACTAAATGTCTCTTGAGAGTATTTACTGTTTTGAATGAAACATTGACATTTTTAATATTTTTAAAAAATTTTGCCAATTGGAGAGAAATACTTCCGAAAAAAGTAATGCACTTGAAAAAATTTGTCTCATCGCTAAGTTTTGAATTTATGACAGTATAGGACATTTTGTACTTGTTTATAAATTTGTAATATAATTTGGTGATAGACTCCAAAGGAAAACCGTTATTCATAGCAATCTGCATTATAATATCACGCTCCTTAGTAAACGCTTCCCTTGACAATGGTAAATTACACAACCGATAGAAAAAGGAGTTGAACGCGGCAAATTTATGTATGTAAGGAGAGTTTGAAGCATACTGAATAACATTATCCGTGGACGATGTTTTCCGGTAAACCTCAAACTCTATCCTACTGTGTTTCCGAGATAGTAAAAGGTCAAGAAAGGGTAGCTTTCCTTCATCTTCCATTTCCAATGTAAACTCAATTTTAGGATGCAAGGAGTTAACGAATTGTAAAAACTCTTCCAACTGATTTCTGTTGCCATTCCACACAATGCAAATATCATCCACGTATCTTTTATATGCTGTTAGAAAGGAGGCAAAATAACTATTCATTATCCTGTTTTCCAAATTGTTCATGAAAACCTCACTCAGAAATGGCGACAAACAAGAACCCATAGCCAGCCCAGACCTTTGCCTATATAACTGTCCATTAAATTTGAAAAAATTTTGGTCTAAAACTAAGGTAAGAAGAGAAGTGAGGCCATCAACGAGTAACTGTGGCAAAGAAGATCTCGCCAATAAATCCCTTACCAACTGAATACAGTCTGCGGGAGGCACACTAGGAAACAAATTCTTAACATCCAATGAAACTAATAATGCATTGTGCGGAATATCAACGTTTTTCAGGTGATTGGCAAAGTCGATGGAATTCCTGGTAGAATACGTGCTATGAAAACCCGTTACGTCATTGACCTTTTACTATCTCGGAAACACAGTAGGATAGAGTTTGAGGTTTACCGGAAAACATCGTCCACGGATAATGTTATTCAGAATGCTTCAAACTCTCCTTACACACATAAATTTGCCGCGTTCAACTCCTTTTTCTATCGGTTGTGTAATTTACCATTGTCAAGGGAAGCGTTTACTAAGGAGCGTGATATTATAATGCAGATTGCTATGAATAACGGTTTTCCTTTGGAGTCTATCACCAAATTATATTATAAATTTATAAACAAATACAAAATGTCCTATACTGTCATAAATTCAAAACTTAGCGATGAGACAAATTTTTTCACAAATTTTCTCTCCAATTGGCACATATTTCATTCAAAACAGTAAATACTCTCAAGAGACATTTAAGGACAAAGGACACAACCGATAAATTGTCCAGATCTGGGGTTTATGCACTAAATTGTAGTGAATGTTCCACGACCTATGTGGGACAAACAGGTCGAAAAATTTCCACTAGGGTGAGAGAACATTTAAGCCTTGTCAACAAATTCAGAAATACGGATGTAACTGAGACTGTTTCGGCCTTTGTCAATCATTTGTTGGAGTCAGGTCATGAATTTTCCATTTCTGACGTTGATGTTTTACATGAATGTCCGAAGGGGAAAAGGCTTGAACTTCTAGAAAAAATGGAAATAACCAAAGCTATAAAAAGTCCCATTCTCACTTGCGTTAACAATGTTTTTAATTTTGAACCAACCCTAATATTTAACAATTTAATGTAATAATAATTGTAGGCAACCTTCATTTCATTCACTAATTCATAGAGTGAGAGTTTTTGGTTCTTTTCTTCGACTAGTCCAGTGGCCTGTGGGTGGTTGCTTCGGTGTCTCACTCGGGTGGTCTGGGTTCGATCCCGTCTAGAGACATGAATCTTTTTTAATACTTTTTTTTTTAATATTTTATTTTGTTTATTCACGTCAGACTTAACCTCATTTTAATGTCCATCAAATATGTATAAGTAGTTGTTTGTTTTGTTGTGCTTTAGTGTGTTTTATTCTATTTGTAAGTTATTGTTTTAGGATTTGTGAGTGTGATTATTTACTAAGGTTCTCTCTGTTGTTTGTAGGTCTGATGATGCTCGAAAGGGCGAAACACGTGTAATGTTTGTTGTGAATTGTAAAATTATAATTTAATGAGACCGAGACTTGGAGTCTTTTTCTATGTTTGTCACTGAAAGAATATTGATCACCAGGATCAAAGATGCAGCCCTAGACATAATCCTAAATGAACAATTTGGTTTCAAAAGTGGCCATTCTACTGAACTACAAGCTCTAAGAATGGTTGAAACTGTCAACCTAAAAGGGGCTACTGGCATGGTCTTCCTAGACGTAGCCAGAGCCTTCGATAGAGTATGGTATAAGGGACTTGTATACAAAATGCAAGATGCTGGATTTGCAACTAAAACTTGCAAACTAATAGCCTATCTTAAAGATAAAACGGCAAGTGTCAGAGTTAAAAACTCGAGATCGACACAAAGGATACTAGAAGCGGGTGTGCCCCAAGGATCTGTGTTAGGACCGCACTTATATAACGTGTATACATATGACATCCCAAAGACACACACCACTTCTCTAGCCCTATACGCTGATGACGGTGCTATAGCGGCCAAGCATAGACATCCAGGAATAATATGCAGCAGATTGCAGGAAGAGATAGATCTGATAAGTGACTGGTGTATCACTTGGAAGATCAAAATAAACGCACAGAAAAGCCAGGCCATCCTCTTCCAAAAGAGGAGGATGACGCCCCCAGTGGCTGTAAACATAGAAGGAACAAACATACTGTGGACAAACACGGTCAAATATCTAGGGCTGACTATGGATAAGGGGCTAACATGGAAGCCTCATATTGAACAGACACAAACAAAGACCAGCAGGGCTATGGCTAGACTATACCCTCTTATAAACCGAAAGAGCCCTATGGCTTTTCGAACAAAGGTGACAATGATAAAGATGATCGCAAGATCACAACTGACATACGAAGCAGTAGCGTGGGCGTACGCAGCGCCCACCTACATAAACAAAGTAGCATCAACAGAGAACAAGTATCTGAGAATGGCAGTCGACTCACCATGGTACGTGAGGAACGCCCAGATACACCGGGACTTGCAATGGAAACCATTGCAAGACGCAATCAGGACCAAAGTCATGAAAGGCATCCAGCGGGCAGCGGCGCATCCAAATCAAAAACTCCGAAGGCTGGTAGACTACGACCCCTTGGAAAAGTGGCGGGCACACAGGGTCTACCACCGTAGACCCCGCGACAACACACAACACATACACTGATAATAATGCTCTTTTCCGTTTTAGAGATTCTCCCTATATGTCCGCGAAGCATATAGGAGAGGTGCGATGTAAGTACACACATCCGGATGTGTACGAGCTGACTCACCTCTCTAGAGAAGATTTATGGTTTATTAAGGCCCTAGGCTCGTTAAACCTACCTATCACAGAGAGGCGGTTCCCTAGGCAGAGAACCAGGTGGTGGTGGGACCTCGGGCCATTTGGCCCCTTCGCGCGCGAACTCATTCAGTGTTCAGATCTCATGAAGTGAAGATCCTTGAAGATGCCTAGTGCAATCTGAGGCGAAACGTTGGATAGTCGTTTCAATCTAATCTCAGAAACCATAATTTTTTAATTAATATTATTTTATCATCCGCTATAAACTATGCAAGACAGCTAATGTCCGAATAAGCGTGATATTTATGCTTATTTTGGAGTTTATCCAGCTAATGTTGATTTAGCTAAACAGGTGTGATGTCAGTCTCAGGGATTTCTGAATTATTTACTTTTTATGGTTAGGCAAGTTGGAATATGTCAATTTACGTTTTCGAAGTAAATCAAGAGTTAATAAAAATTCAAATGAAGAAAGAGGTAAACAAAGCAAGAAATCAAGAAAACCGAGTTGTCATATCAACGACAATCGAAGTTCGATGTAGTAAACTCTGAAACGAAAAAATGTATATTTCCTTATATAAGCATATAGGTTAAGTAACGTCAATTAACCTAACCCGACCTAACCTACGTGCTTATAATATTATGCAAGTGGTCATAAATATATGTATTTATTAGACACCTGTTAGTTTAGGTATAATTTTCGGTAATAAATATAAAATTAAAAAAAATCTGCAAAGGGCCTTCTAAAGAAAAACAAGAACCAGAAAAAAAAACTTTACTTTTATATAGCAGAAAATTCCAAATTGCATTCCCTAGAAACTTGCGGACCCGGAGTAGACCACCCCCACCGCCCCCACCACTCCCGCTCCTTAATCTAGCACTGATCCAAACTGCACGTAGACCGCATACTATAAGGGCACCAAGTAGGTGTTTGCTTTAATTTACTTCAATGACGTAGGGACTGACGTTGAGAGTATTCTTTCTGCCTTCTACGACATAAAGTAGCTGTTAATATCGATATTATATGGCTAATGTTTCAGTAAAGATATTTTTCCATCATATTTTAACATTAACTTTGCTTATTAGTTAATTTAGCGAATCTATTGAAATTTTTAAACTTACCAAAAACCTCAATAGAGATACGTGGAACCCGATCTTAACACAGGATCACGGTTCGGCGAGCACAAGTCGGATATAAAAGCCCGCTTGACTCTCTCAGAGCTCATTGGTTGTTCAGATCTCGCAGAGAAAAAATCCCTGAAGATGCCTCGAAGGCGAAACGTCGGATAGTAGATCTAATTTGCCAGGGGCTGATCCCTAGAACCATAATTTCTTAATTGACCAAAGCCGCGAAAATTTCTGTTCTAAGATAATATTAAGGATTTCGGTCTTTGGCCGTAACATATACAAGAAAGTTTAATGATAGCTTATTTAATCTAGCTATGTAACTTTTTGATGGCATGCTGTGGTTTTAATGGAAATGAATCTATGCCATTTAGAGATTAAAGTTAGCTTCTAGCTATTTCTTTCTGACATTACGCTAGCAATAAGTAGTTGGAATCGAACACAATTTTCGTAGAGGCAGACATTTCAGGATATTTTTCATAGCTTGGCAGATGTGGTGGGACTGAGGGTGGAGTTTATGCAGTAGTTTTACTTGCCGTGCGACAGATTCTGAGTGCCTGTTATGATATATTATATTGATCACATTTATTGTCACTTAGCCGCTATTAAACTTTTTGATACATTGATAAAAAGGGTTTCTTTGATGGGGTAAAACGTAATTATTCACCGCTAAAATAAAATCAACGCCATCACCAGTATAAGCGTCGCGATTGGGTATAGATTATATGAACTGGTAAAATTGTACTAATTCAAGGTGGGGGAACAAAATAGCGGCCAAATAGAATGTTTGTAATCGTGAAAAAATCACTCACCCTCAGGTTTAACATATTTCACGTTTCAACGTCCCTAGGTGCCAAAAATATGCTTTATCAATTCCATCGGTCCGTCTGTCGGTTTGTCTGTCAGTTCGACGTATAGTTTAAAAGCAAATAACCAGATTAACTTCAAATTTTAGTCAAAAGTTAAGGGGCAGATGTGAATGACCTGGTAACCTTTTGGTAATAATCCAAACTGGCAAAACAAAATGACGGCCTAGTGAAATGTTAAAAAACTATTTCTAAAAACTTAGCTTATCCAATTTTTCTTAAATTTTGCACAAAAACAAGCATTATGTAGGAATTAACTGCAGCGGGAAAGAACTACTTGATGGACTGACTTCAAATTGGATGCTATAACTAACTGTGGTATAGAGATGAACTAGTAAAATTATGGTACTAACTCAAGATTTCGGAGCAAAATGGCGGCCAAATATATAATATTAATATTATAATTAATTAATATTAATATCAAATTGACTTCAAATTTTAGTCTAACATAATATTTAATCTGAAAAAAAATCTTATTCAATTTATCGACTTTATATTGCTACAGGACTGAATTGATAACATTTGGTATGAATATAAGATAGCAAAACAAAATAGAGCCCTAATAAAATATTTGAAAAAATCTTATTCAATTGACTTTATATTTTGCAGAAAAATTAAATTTGATATAGGCATAAACTGGTACGAATTCAAAATGACGTAACAAAAAGGCTGTGTATGTCGATGTCAAAACTACTTATTGAATTCATTACTTCCCTTTTAAAACGTATATTATAATGGTGAAAAAATCAACCTCCGAGATTTTTTTAGATCTTTACGTTTCGAGATCTCTAGATACCGGAAAATATATTTTCTCAATTCCGTTGGTGTGTCTGTCTGTCTTTCTGTCTTTTAACGGCACAGCTTTGACTTGCACTGGATTGACTTCAAATTTTGGTCAACAATTAAAAGTCATATGGAAATGACCTGGTCACATTTTAATATAAATCCAGTATGGCGAAACAAAATGGAGGCCTAGTGAAAGGTTAAAAAATGATTATTAAAAACTACTTACCCAGGTTACCTCAGATTTTGCAAAAAAATCAAGTTTTAGTTAGTAATAAACTAGTAAAATTTTGGTACGAACCCAAGATGGCGAAATAAAACGGCAGCGTAATAAAATATTTATAAATTAAGCCTGAAACAACTTCTAGGTTAGGTTAGGTAAATTAATTTCAAATTTTGTGCAAGAATTAATTGTGGAATAATGATGAACTGGTTAAATTGTGGTACGAATTCAAGATGGCGGAACAAAGTGGCGGCCAAATGAAATGTTTGTAAATAATGTTTCTCAATTCCATTTGCCTGTCTGTCGGTCTGTTTGTCTGTCAGTGTGCGGCGTAGCTAAAAAATACTTACAAAATTTGGAGTCAAAATAAAAAGTTAAGGGTTATGTGGGGATGACCTGGTATTATTTTGGTAAATATCCAAAATGGCGGTCTAGTGAAATGTTAAAAAAATTATTGCTAAAATCAAATTATTCAATGTATCTCAAATTTTGCACACGAACTAAGGAATCAACCTATAATATTTTTGTATGAATCCAAGACAAACAAAATGGCGACCTAATAAATTAATTAAGAAAATCAGTATTAAAATCTACTTTTTAGATACATTTTACACATGGACATCTATGAAGTGTGATAAAATTATGGTACAAATTCAAGACCGAGTATGATACCCATTTGGTGGAACAAAATGGCACACTATAAAAATATTTGAAGAAACAGTATACTGAATTACTATGTGCGGAACTAAATTAGGTTATATTTTAGAAAAGATTCATAACATAATTCATTTATATATATATATATATATATATATATATATATATATATATATATATATATATATATATATATATATATATATCATGGACAAAATTATCGAATATTTTTAATTTTTCATTCTTTAAAAAAAAACTGATGAATCAAGTTATTTAAATGCTACCATTTGCAAGAAACTGTTTATTTTGAAATATTTTAGTGAACAATGTTAAGTTTTTACCAGAAGAAGATCGTGAAAAAAATTAATGCTAAACGTTATAAAAATTAAGGATATTTACATCTTATTTAAATAATAATTGGAAGGCAATTACAAGTTTTTTGATTAAAATTATAGCACAGTTAGTAACGAGTATTCCCGCCTCGAGATCTAATTACTGCTTCCATTCTTCTCGGCATGCTGCTAAGGAGGTTCTGGATATATTCTTGAGGAATTGCATTCCACTCTTCTTGTACAGCAATCCGAAGCTGGTCTATTGTATTTGGAACGGGATTTCTTCGTCGTATGCGGCGTTTAAGATAGTCCCATGCATGTGCTATTGGATTTAAGTCGGGGCTATATGGTGGCCAATCTAATCTTTGAATGTGGACCGCATCAAGGTAATTAGTCACTATATCAGCTGCATGCGGTCGAGCATTATCGTGCATTAATATGAATTCTTCATATCCAATATGGCCGACATAAGGCAAAACATGTTCTTGAAGAATGTTTTCAATATACAAGTCACTTGTCATTCGTCCAATCACTTCCACAAGTTCGGTGCGTCCCTCCCAAGAAATACCGCCTCAGAACATTATACCGCCACCGCCAAAACTAACGGTCTCTACGAGACTGCAGGGAGCAAACCGTTCTCCAACTCTTCTGTAGACGTGGTTTCGACCATCGGGCTTCCATAATTGTATTCTGGTCTCATCCGTAAAGAGAACATTCTTCCATATTTCGTTATCCCACTGAATATGCCTTCTAGCAAATTCTAATCGTTGAACTTTGTGATTTTGGAGAAGACGTGGAACTTTGGCGGGCCGTCTTGGCTTCAAACCTGCTTCTTTTAATCTTCGCCTAACTGTTTTTGAACTTACATTAACTTGTCTTACATTAAGTAATTAATTCATTTTTGAGATGCGACGATGTCAATGTGCGATTTCGTCTGGAATTAAGTATCAAAAATCGATCATCAATTGCTGTTGTACATCTCTTGCGCCCTTGACCAGGTCTACGTACGTAATTTCCAGTCTCTTCATACCTTTTTAAAATATTCGATACTGTAGATTGACCTCTCCTTAGACGTCGTGCGATATCCTTCTATTTATATCCTTCGTTATATAGAGTTACAATTTGCACCGCTTCAACTTCAGTGCAGTGTCTAACTGGTGGCATACTGATGTTTTTTAGCAACAAACAGAAACACTTTTTGCTATTACTTAGTTAATTAACCTACAGTAACTTAAGTTCAAGCTTAATTCACAAAATATGTTATTATTTGTTTTTGATAAAATGCACAAAAGAAAATGACATGCGCCATTAATGTTAATTAAACGTCAAAATATGTTAAAACAAGCGAGTAATCAGCCTACTAGATCCTAATATTCAGCTCATGTACGTTTACGGCGATTATTTAAAATTTATTTTGAAAAAATAATGATTACAAAAAATATTCCATAATTTTGTCCATGAGTTTATATATATATATATATATATATATATATATATATATATATATATATATATATATATATATATATATATATATATATATATATATATATATATATATATATATATATATATATATATATATATATATATATATATATATATATATATATATATATATATATATATATATATATATATATATATATATATATATATATATATATATATATATATATATATATATATATATATATATATATATATATATATATATATATATAAAGTGACCTGCATTTTATCTGATGCTTGGCACCAGATAAAATACAGAGTTTTTATAGCAAAAAAAAAATGTTAACCAAAATATTCTAGACCCGATCAGTCTTATAATTTTACCACATAAACATTCCACCAAGTAAATTGCTCCTCCAAGGTTCGTACCGTAAACTATAAGTATAATAAATATTTGTGTCTACTAATTAGAAAGTGTGTTTTTTAAATTCACTGTAAAATTTACAATTTTAGTAATTTGCGTCTCAATTTATATAATGATGTTTACGTGTATGTATGTATATATTCTTATTGTGTTTTTAAAGAAAAAAAAATTTAGGAATCACGAGACAATAAAATCTTGAAAAAGCTCAACACAATGAGCGAAACGTTGACTTAAAGTGAGAATTTTTACTTTTATTGTTAAACTAAAGAAAAATTCTAATTTATAAATATATATATATATATATATATATATATATATATATATATATATATATATATATGAATATAAGTGTTATATTCTGCTCGTTGCGAAAACCGATTTGTAATCACAATAAACATAATTTTTCACTCGTGTTGCTATGTCATGCGGTATCACATATAGGTACATTAAAAATAATAACATACTTTAATTATAAAAAAGGGGTTAAATCTAATCAAGGCCTATGCCAACTATGTTATTTAAACATGCGTAACGTAAAATTTACATTTTAATGAGTATTTCTACAATTAATATCTCCCTGTTTTTATAGATGTAGGTACTATAAAGTTAGTGATAAGCAGAAATCCCGTTTTATTTTAATATGTGGGGATATGAAAGATGACTTGCTAATCATATATATATATATATATATATATATATATATATATATATATATATATATATATATATATATATATATATATATGATAGTATGTTTTCATTCCACGTACACCAACGTCATAACAAGAAAATGATCCTTGTTTGGAACATGTTCTGCATCACAGCAGACACAATGATCCATTTTAGTCAAACAACGACCGCGATTTCGCTCTTATTAGAGCTCATCAGGCCGCCATAGACTAACGAGCCCCGTGTAGGGCAAAGGCAAAATGGAATCACAAAAACAACTACTCCGCTGGCTAATACCACGACCGGCATTGAATTACATTGTGACTCCTGGCTTTCGTTGGGAACATTAAATGATAGTATATTTTCATTCCACGTACACCAACGTCATAACAAGGAAATGATCCTTGTTTGGAACATGTTCTGCATCACAGCAGACACAATGATCCATTTTAGTCAAACGACGATCGCGATTTCGTTCTTATTAGAGCTCATAAGGCCGCCATAGACTAACGAGCCCCGTGTAGGGCAAAGGCACAATATATATATATATATATATATATATATATATATATATATATATATATATATATATATATATATATATATATATATATATATATATATATATATATATATATATATATATATATATATATATATATATATATATATATATATATATATATATATATATATATATATATATATATATATAAACTGTATTGCCTTAAATGGTACCTAGATTTTTGTAAAAATTTATATCTGTATTTCGAATTTCAGATTTGGTATATACACATAAACCCGATGACAATACAATATTATGGTATCCAATGGTGAATATCTTATACTGGATGCATAAAATTAATGCCAAAAATTACAAAATAAAACAAATGTAAAAAAAAATAAAAATAAAGCTCTTATTTACAAAGTATTGAACCGAAAAATAAAAAATAATTAAACTTACACAAACACAGAAATCTCAAAATTTGAATATTATTTTCTTAAAATCTTGAGGCTTGATTTCAAACGTGAACACGTCTCACGCTTCAAGCTTTTGAGAAAATATTAAAATTTTTAAAAGTTATACTGTATTGGCTTAAATGGTAGGTACCTAGATTTCCGTAAAATTTTATATTTGTGAATATTTCAAATTTCATACGGAATGAACTTAAAAAGTTGACCGTTTTGAAAAAGCACCCGAAAAAACAGAATGCCTTTTTTGAATAATACTTAATTAAATTGGTAGTTCTTATTATTAAATCTAAAATAATTATGACGTAGCGTATAACGGTTACTCATTATAATCAAATATTATATTTTACTCAAAAGTACTAAAAATGTTGGGGAAGAAGTTACGTTTTCAATACACACGTTAAAATAAATATTCTTGAAAGTACTATAAACAAACAACTGTGGCTTCATCGGATGATACAAATAGAATTTAGTTGTATCATCTGATAAAGCCACAGTCTTCGCGAAACATGTAATAAATTTGTTTTCTTTAATATAGTGGCAGTTTTAAGTAAAAATTGTTTTTTACTTGTGCCATATATCTAAAACAGACAAACTTTGGAAAATAGAATCAAAGAAAAAATAGTAAAGTATATATAAGTTGTACGTTATAAGAAAAATATTTCAATAACTACAAGGAAAAATCAATTGCCTTGTCAGACGACTCTCATATTGTACTGATGATATCAAAAAAAGAAATCATTCTAATAATTTTGCATGATTCGAGCTATTATAATTATTGAAATATTTTTTTCGGGGAACATCACGCAAGGTACCGGGCAATTCTAGTATAAAGATGTTTTTACTTCGCCGTAAATTTAAATTGACAACCAAAGTATATTCAACCTATTATATATTTTTATTATTTACTTCTATACTTTCCAATAAAAGCTATTTTGACATATAAGAAGAATGTCGAATGTAGACCCCTACCAAATAATATTGCGAATACTTTCCGTGTTGACAAAGTTTTCCTCTATATTAAAATAAGCGTTTTTAATGACACATCACCACATATAGGCAGACATAATTTTTTCAGAGTGATGTTAGTTACTCAGTTAGTAATATAAATAAACTGCTCTTCGAACAGAACAGCATAAGGTTTTTAACATGATATTTAAATGCCGTTTGAATCAGCTTTTCAGATTTTAAAAGCTTGTTTCATGTAGAATCGGCGACGGATTATGCTTAAGTTATTTTTTTAGCGTTGTACAGAAAGTAATAAGTAAATTTTCAACAAGATGTATTTTCTTAAGGAATTGTTTTCCTCATTATTAGGTATTAATATTTTGAAACCTAGTTAATATCTAGAAAGTTTTTGCGAGTTTTCTCTTTACCACCTTTTAAGAAAAACTCTGTACTTGTTCAGAAACACAAAAAAAAATAACACCATTTTTGCAAAAGGACAGTAAACAAAAAACTGCCAAAAATGTTCCAAGGTATTGACTTAGGCCTCAAAATACTAATACACAAAAATGAGGAAGACCTTTCTTTAAGAATATACACCTTGTGATACAACGCACAAACAAAAATTATTTAAGAAAAGCGTACACCGCCGCTAATTCTAAATGAAATTAGCTTTCAGATTCCCAAAAGTTGGTTCCAATCGATTAAGAAATGTTGGAACTACTGACATTTGAACATCATGTCAAAAAACCTTTTGCCATTCTTTTTGACGAGCAGTTTAGTTATAGACAATTTTAATACTCAAGTGGAACATCTTGGTCTACTTATTGAATCAAAAACTGCAACAAAGTTTCATGTCGTAGGTTTTAAGGACTTCAATATTATCAGGCAGGCTTTATTGTTGGATTGATGGATATCCAAGTAAAAATCAACTCTTAATGACTTTCATTCCTGTGGAAATAAAAATATAAATTATAACTATCTTTAATTTTTAAATGCTTTTATTTAACTTTACTCGTATGTTTGTTAATTAGTATGTTAGTATGTTTGAGTCAAATCTTGCAAGTAATTTTTGAAGCAGTTCTCGTTATTGGAGTTGACTGAGATTTGTTATATTTACATAAACCCGATGACAATATAATAATATAGTGTCTCATCAAGAATGCTTTAACAGGGTGCGTAAAAAAGAATGCTAAAAAGTACAAAACAGTTCCCGGTATCCGAATTGACTGAAATTTGATATAAGTACATAAACTTGATGGCAATACAATATTATGGTGTACAAGCGTGAATGTCTTATACAAGATGCGTAAAAAATAATGCTAAAAAGTACAAAACAGTTTCCATTATAGGAACTGACTGGTATATATACATAAACCCGATAACAATACAATATTATGGAATCCAACTTACATAAACACAAACATCTAAAAAATTGAGTATTTTCTTGAAAGCTTGAGGATTTATGTCCAGTGTGATAACGTCTCAAGCCTCAAATTTCTAAAAGTTCCGTGTTTAGGTAAGTTTAATTATTTTTACTTTTCAGTTCAATAGTTTATAAATAAAAGCATTTTTTTTTTAAATATCTTTTACATTTATTATAATAATTTTGTTAACAGCGTCAAGCCAACATTGTATAAAAATGTAGTAACATTAACTTACAGTCAAGCAAAAAGTCTCCATACACTTATCATTTATTTAATTTATCTGACAATTTTTGAATTTTTTACTTACCACTAGCGCTAAATATGTAGAATTAAATATCAACAATATTAAGTATGAATAAAAATCAAAGCAACATTTTGAAAAAGTTTATTTGGGTATTAAAGCAAGAAGCAATATTGCTTATTGAGAATTACGCCGAAAAATCTCCATACATTACACACAAATCTTAGCTATTGCAACAAGTACTTAATCAAGTACGTATTCGTTGTCATTCAAGCGTTCTGCAAAACAAATGAATCATATATTCTGCCTTATCTGTTTAAATAAATAATTTGTCAATGGCGCACTTAAAAATCGTAGCACTGAGTGACAATAATTTTGTAATCCCAATTTTAGTTCGAAGAATCATAATAGAACTACAGAAAAATAATAAATCCTTCACAAAAATTATTGATAAATCGCATGCAATTATCTAGTACAGTTAATCAATACAAACGTACCGGATTTTATAAAATACGCTCGCTCTGGTCCCCTATACGAAGGTGACTGCATGTAAAGGGTCTAGTGTCGTAAAAAAAATAATGAAAGAGTCTATGATAATCGCACCAAAATTTGCTAAGGAACTCGAGGGATAATTTTCAAAAAATGTTATGTCACAAAAGGTTAGAAATTGCTCGCATATAGCTGGTTAATAATGTACGCGTAGCAAGAAGAAATCCTTAAATTTCATTAAAATCAAAATCTCCGGTATTCTGAGAAATTACTATTTTCAATGATGAAACCAAAATAAATATTTTTGGATCTGGTGGTCACGCCAAAGTGCGGAGAAAAAATAATACAACAATGAAAATTTAAAACCTCTGACCTATAGTTAAACATGGTGGGGGCAGTGTTTTATTTTAGGGATGCATTTTAGCTTCCGATGAAGACAATCTGTCATTCATTGATGATGTCATAGATCAACATGATTATTTAAAGGTATTAATTGATCAAAGTGTCTAGAAACTAAGACTTGACAGGGCGATATGTTTTCCAAAAAGACTTTTATCCTAAACATACTGCGAAGTTGGTAAATAAATGTGCACCAACAACTGTATACACCTCCGCAATGCACAGATCTTGAATTAACTTCTGCAGACGTCAAAATAACTTTTAGGCAACCTTAAAACGACGTTGATTTAAAGTAGATTTCGAACTGGTCATATCGAATAAACTTTATGTGAATCGAATACTCCACAGTGCGTGCGATAGATATCAATATTTACAGCTCTGCTGCCACACTAACGATAGGCGATGAAGTATATCATATGTATCAGATAATAGTTAAATGGGATATCAAAATTTGGCAAAAAGCATTTATTTCATGGGGTAAAAATGTAAATATTTACGGCTAAAATAAAACGACGCCGTCACCACAATAGGCGTCGCGACGCGGAGAAAAACAAATCAATTGTATTCACTTTAAAAGACCCAGATATTTTATTGTATGCATCAATTTGATAACTTCACTAATTACTGAGATAAACAGGGTATTTCATCTAAATTCCAAACGTTGATTTCTCGCAAATTAAAAAGGATATCAAAATTTGGTAAAACATATTTTTTTTGAGTAAATTACAATTATTGGGAGCTAAAATAAAGTCGACATGAGTATAGGCGTTATAAGCGACGCCAATAAGAAATGTCACAATTTTAGAAACTTTCGTTCTATTTCTAACACTTTTTTGTCATTTGCACCAATTTGCTATATTGGTTTCCGAAATATAGCGTATTTCGTAGAATAAGGATTATGTTTTCAATGATCTGTATTGGAAGATTTTTTTTAATAATACCATTTTGTTTAAACTTTTGATCTCTTGTCTTAAACCTTAATATAAATTTGAAATATGTTCGATATTTTATTAATAAAAAATATAGCTCAAAACAATTACTTAATTAAAATAAAAATCATTATTTCTGCTAAAGGACAAGTTGTATCTCACAAATCAACATATTACTCAGTTTAGTGCAAATAAAAAAAAGTCTTAAAAATAGACATAGATTTAAAATTTAAACAATTAATAAAGAATTTAATAAATTTGTTGTCTTTTTTTAAGCGTCGCTACGCCTATATAGATGATAACGTTAATTTTGTTTAGCTGTTAATAATTACAATTTACACAATTAAAAAGTTACTAAATTTCGATATTCCTGTTAATTTGCGAGAAACCTACGTTTAGAATTTAAGTAAAACACCCTGTATATCTCAGTAGCCACTGCAGTAACTAATTGAAGTATATAACAAAAATGTTTTGTTTTGTCTTGGCATCGCAACGTCTATAGTGGTGATATCGTCTTTTTTATTTTAGGCGTAAATAATTACAATTTTTCTCTCTAAATTAATGTTTTTCACCAAATTCTGATATATCCGTAAATTCCCGAAAAAACGGCGTTTGGAGTTTTAAGCAAAACTCCCAATATAGCCGAAACGTCGTAAAAGGGAAGTATTGTAATCATGACAAAATCACCCTTCGAGATTTTTTCAGATCTTTACGTTTCGGGTCCTTAGATGCCGAAAAACATGTTTTCTCAGTTCCGTCGGTATGTCTGCCTGTATAGCTAAAAAACTAATTACCGGATTAATTCAAATTTTGGTCAAAAATTAAGGGTTATATGGGGATGACCTGGTAACATTTTGGTAAAAATCCAACATGGCAAAACAAAATGGCGGCCTAGTGAAAATATTACTAAAAAACTATTTATTCAATTTATATCAAATTTTGTACAAAAATCAAGTATTATATAAAAATCAAATCGTAAAATTTTGGTACGAAGCCAAGATGTTGGACCAAATTGGCAGCTTCTTAAAATATATAAAAATATAGCCTGAAAAAACTACTTAATGAACTGTTTTCAAATTGTGTGCAATAACTAATTGTGGTATAGAAATGAACTAGTAAAACTGTAGTACTAATTCAAGATGGGGATAACCTGGTAATATTTTGGTAAAGATCCAGTATGCCGAAACAAGATGGCGGCCTAACGAAACGTTAAAAAAATTATTACTAAAGAACTTTTTATCCAATTTCCTCAAATTTTGTTCAGAAATCAAATGTTACAAGGAATGAACTGGTAAAATTTTGGTATGAATATAAGATAGCAAAACTAAATAGCGGTCTAATGAAATATTTTGAAAAACTACTCACTAGATTACTTTCAAATTTTATGCAAGCATTAGGTGTGACAGAGATAAAATGGTAAAGTTTTGATAAGAATTCAAGACGGCGCGCCGTCGGAACAAAATGGAGGTTAAATAATTTTTTAAAAAATCTTATTCAACTAACTTTAAATGTTGCAGAAAAATTAAATGTGATAAATGGGATATACTGGTTCAAATTCCACATGTCATAAAAAAATGGCGATGTCGGTCAGTGTAAAAACTACTTCTTAAAATTATTTTAAATTATGCCCAAAAATTAAGTGTGGCATGGGCAGAAACTGTTGAAAATGTTTGACAATATAGTATATATGTTACTAAATGACTATGTATTGAACTAAATTGGGTCATACTGTATTAATCCCAAGAAAAGGAAAGATTTATAATAGGGAAGTTTAGGGTAAAGGAAATTTACCGATTTTTCATTTCTGTCCTGCATCCGCTTCTCCACCTATCCTTAAATTCAAAAGGACGTCAAATTTCATAAATATTTACAACAAATACGAACAATTTATTAATTACATTTAAATAATGTGGTATGACATTGTTCATAACACGACACGACAGTTTATATTTGGTGATAATGATAAACTTCATAACTGAAATAACATTTTATATAATCGTCACAATGTTGACTTTAGTCCACGAAACTATGACAATAATTGCGTTTGCTTAATATTTCAAATACAGCACTCCAATAACGGATTTCCACCCCCCACGTAGCGCAGCTAAAACATCAAGGCCAGTATTTGCAAGTTCTTTTAGGATAACCAATCTGCATTTTCAAGTTTTCAAAGTTTAGAAATATCACAACTTCACTTGGAATGAACATGTTTCCCCGACTGGTTTAAGCACTTTCTATTTTGATACATCATATCTTAATATATTTTATTTTAGGATTTTAAAATGACAAACGTCACATTTTGCCAATGTTAATATTTTTTTTAATGAGTAGTGAATTTTATTATTACTTAAATATAGAATACTGATACTATAGGTTTGATGGTTACTTTAAAATAGCAGTATGAAAGTACGTTAAAAGCAAGGTTTCTGAAACTGCAGTTTGCCCCATTTTTATACACCGCTTATACTTTTTTTTCAATTTTTCGGTAATTAAGATAGATAGGCAATATTTGAATCTTCTATTTCAAAAAAACATTCTCTTCAATTTTTTAAAACTTTTTACTATAAACGTATATGACGTTTAAGAATGTCAGTCCCAACGAGTTTTCCTAATCCCGGGAGCCCCCGATTAAATCTTGGGAATAGACATCGAAAAAAAAAAGAAACAATAGTGATATTTAATAACTTCTCCCTATTAAGTTAAATAATGTATAGTGTTTCAGTGGCGTATATAGAGATTGCTGGGGACGTTAATAAATAGACCGTTTCGAGCGTAAGTATTGTGTTTATGAATTATAGACAAAAATAAGTTATTAATTTGAACTATAAGAAAACTGACTCTGTGTGGGGGTTTGGCCGCCAATAAAAGGTACTTACTTTATACTATTTCAGCTTAAAAAAATATCTCTGGGGGGGGGTTTTAACCCCCAAATAAATACGTCACTGGAATGCTTCTCAATAATAGGTTTATATGAAGTTAGGTTAGCAAATACTTTGTTCTCGATATACGGGGTGTTAAAATATTGCAAGCGTTACTCGCCATATAGAACTTTTTCTTATTTTGGCAAAATTGGCGCTAAATATGTTAAAAATCTTATTTTGTATCATCCTGTTTTTTCCATGTCCCATGTATTTTATATGAGGTTTGTGCAAAGCATAACACTTTGTATCTTAAAAACTAGTTATAGTATTAGATTGTGCCCATGGCAACTTTTGATTAGGACGTCGAAAATAATAATATATCAAAAATTTAGGAAAATTAACAGAATGTTATTTTCCATGAGATAAGTGCAGGTTCCATTAGAAAAGTCCAATAATTAGAAATATATGTTCTCATAGATATGCAACCCACCAGGGGCATAAAACGTTGTTTATTGCCTGTTATACATTTTATCGTTCGTTAAATCAATGTTTTGTTTTTTTTTATTGTCAATAAATAGATACTACATCCTTTGTTATGACAGGGTCTTTTAAAATTTTATCAAAGTAATAAAATGTTCGCCAAAAATAGGTCTGTCCAATTTAAGTAAGTAGTCGCTCGTTTATAAAGTGGGTGTGGCAAAATTAATGTTTAAAAGCTTTAAAACAATCGTAGGATTGATGTACTACTTAGTTTAAATTTGATAATGATACAAGGAGCGTCTTAAATCATTTGAAAAATGTGGCGCCGCATTTTTATGACGTCAACACGTGACCGAAATATTAATGTGGCTAAAGAAAATATTTTGACGAGACTTTTGTTAAAACAACCATTATTTTTCAAGTTCTTTTACATTGAAAATAGTGCGTAACTGTCAATATCGGCTTAAAAATTCTTTATTTTATATTTTTACGAATTTCAGGTTAAAACCATAGTTAGGTGTATTTAAGTAATAATGGTTGTTATGACAAATATAGTACAATGTACAGGACTTTTGTGTTTATACTTTGAAATGGGTCTACATGCGTTATTTTAAAAGATATAAAAAAAAGTTATATTTGAACCGCCCGAATTTGCTAAAAAACGAGACAAATGACAATTAGGACGCAGAAACATGAGTACCGACTTCGTTATTTTAAATGGAGCAACTATATTTAATAGTCTCATTAAATGTCTTTTCTTTTGGTGGTTATAAATATATTAAGTTTGTATTTGATGCCTTTACTAAGAAAATTGACAAAATCCTGACATAAAGGGCAGTGCATTTCTAGTGACTGGCATAATTTATTGCAAGTGCTCTTACTCTTTCGAACATATTGACTCTTATGGCACGATTTTGATCAACTTTTTTGGTTGCTTTTAAGGATAAAGATATCAAACCTGGTATATTTATAATCAGCAAAAAGAAACCAATTCAATGAAACAATAATATATAGAGTTTCACCATATGGAATCAGAGAAACAACTTCCACTATTCAGTTGGCTAATACCACGACCATTGAATTATTCTGTTAATTCCTGACTTTCGTTGGGAGAAATTATGTTATATTTTTGCTTCACGTTACACCAACGTTACAACATCATGATCCTTATCTAGAACACATCATGCAACTCCGCAGGCCCAGTGATCACTTTTAGTCAAACAACGATCGTAATATCCCTCTTTTTTGAGCTTATCAGGCCTCCCTACAATAGCAAGTTGCCACAATATTATTGCTCCCAATGAAAGCCAGGAATCAACAGAAAAAAGTGTTACACTTAGCATGTAGTGCTGTTCCAGTACGATAAACGTTTCGTTTTCGATTTTGTCATATCGAGCAATTTGTTATTTCAGATCTCCCTGGGTACAATCCTGCTTGATGAGGATAGAAGCTCAGAAATCATGATCGCAGGAGGGTACCCTGTGATATATTTATGATAAAATCACCTTTCAGGATCCACACAATGATATAAATCAACGTAAGCTAAAACTTCTGGAGACAATTCTTTCATATTTGAATGCAGCCACTACAATAGAACATTGCAAAATTACTGAAAATTGAACCGACATTAAGTGTAATTAAATCTAATTCAATAATACCGACGTTCCAGTCTAGTGGTGCTGTTAGCACAAAAAGAAAAATACATCCTCAGGGAAGAAAATTATTTTCCACTAAAAAGAAACAAACTAACACAAAAAAAATAAGTTTAAGCTACAGTCTACCCATGAAAAAAATCAAATCGCTGTGCGGCTTTTATTGGATAATAACGTATCTAAATAGTGAAAACCACTTACTTTTAAATTTAGTTATATTCTTATTAGTAAAAATGCAATAAAAACAAACAAATTTGCCTCTTTCTCTGCGAACACACATTTTGCCCTAATTCGGGGATGATGCTGTATCTAGTTATTAATGATCGAAGTTAACATCTGTCCCCCTGCCATGACTTATCAAATTTTTATACAAAATTCCAAATCATTTTTCCGATATCGCCTTGTAATACTTTAAAATCCTCACCCGTTATTAATTGTTAAAATTATTTATAATTTTCGAATTTTTATTATTTTTACTTCCCTCATAAAAGGGAAGTATCGTAATCATGAAAAAATCACACTCCGAGATTTTTTCAGATCTTTACGGGCCCCTAGATGACGAAAAACATGTTTTCTCGATTCCGTCGGTCTCTCTGTCTCTCTGCCGGTCTGTCTGTTCGCGGCATAGCAAAAAACTACTTAACCGATTGACTTCAAATTTTGGCCAAAAATTAAAGATCATATGGGGATGAGCTGGTAACATTTTGGTAAAAATCCAATGTGACAAAAGAAAATGGCGACCTGGTGAAATGTTCAAAAAATTATTACTAAGAAAGTGCTTATTCAATTTATGTCAAATTTTGCACAAAAATACTTGACGATGTGGGAATTAACTGGTAAAATTTTGGTATGAATCCCAGACGGCAGAACAAAATGGCGGCTTGATGAAATATTTAAAAATTCATCCTGAGAAAACTACATAATGAACTGATTTCAAATTTTGTACCATAACTAATTGTAGTATAGAGATGAACTAATAAAAGTGTGGTAGTAATTCAAGATGACGGAACAAAATGGCGGCCGAATAGAATTTATGTAATCTGAAAAAATCGCCCTTTTAGGTTTTACGTATCTTCGCGTTTTAGCGTCCCTAGATGCTAAAAAATATGTTTTATAGATTCGGTACTACTGCCTGTCGGTTTGTCTGTCTGTCTTTCAGTTCGGGGCATAGCTTAAAAACTACTTATCAGACCTGGTAATATTTTGGTAAAAATCCAATATGCCGGAACAATTTGGCGGCCTAGAATGAACTTGTAACATTTTGGTATGAATATAGATAGCAAAACAACATGGCGGGCTAATAAAATATTTAAAAAACCAGTCTGAAAAAACTACCTATTAGATTAATTTCAAATTTTGTGCAAGCATTAAGTGTGATATAAAGATAAGTTGGTAAAGTTGTGTTACGAAATTACCGTAAAAAAACTTCTTATTAAATTGAATGTAAATTTTGGAGAAAAATGAATTATGATATAAGGATAAACTGGTGCGGGTTTAAAATGACGTAACAAAATAGCGATGTGTGTCAATGTAAAAACTACTTGAATTCGTTTCAAATTTTGCCCAAAATCAAGTCTGGCATAGGTAGAGAGAGACTGGTATAGTGTTGGTAGGGATCCAGTATATTGGAACACAATGGCGTCCAACAAAATGTTTTATAAGACAGTATATATGTTCCTAAATAACTATGTACTGAACTAGATTGGTTCACACCTCACTAGTCCTAATAAAAAATAATATTCATAATGAGGAAAGTTCCGGGTAAAGGAAATTAACCGATTTTTTTATTATGTTAGTTGTTAAAATTATTAATAAACACACATTATTCTACTACTTTTAAATTTGATTATGTTCATTAATTTCGTGTTTTTATTATTTTTGTATCCTACTACTTGTTAAAAGTATTAATAGATACTATTTCCGTCGCAAGTTTCATATCAGCAAAATTTACCACTAGCACCCTGACTACAAGAGTATGATCGATCTATTTCGGAGCTCCCACAAATCTGTTTCCCAGACTCTTGTTTAGTATCGTCTAGTACGTATCTTAAATGTAACTATCACAAAACGATTTTTTTCTCCGGTTTCCTACTATTTATTTTTGTTATAATTAATTATAATAACTACTACAAGAACATAAGCAATCCGAAGGGTTTCATTCATATCATTTATGATGCATGATTGTATGAAATTGGGTTCAATCGTTTCTGCTGATTTTACTTTTAAGGGGTCGGTAGGGATCATTGACGTGATATAAAATCATCCTGTTCAGAGGGGATTATCAAGAGTTTGGTCAGTTTGATTAGTGTTTCTATTTTATTATTTTAAAAATTTGAGTTTTATCCTAGGAGATGATTATGTATCAAGCAATTTAAAGCCTTAAACGTTGGATTAAACGCCCTCGGGTAACTTGAAACCTATAACCGAGTTCTTATTCCCTACCAAAGACACTGCCAAGGGCTCAAGCGGGAAAAAGCACTGTGGGCGTTCTCTCTTTAGCCTCTCAAATCCTACACCTGAGTGTACACTATCAATATCCTTAAGTCATCTACACTCCACTTTATATAGTTTGCACGTAGGACTCCAAGTAAGTAAGACGAGTATGTGAGCACTGCTTTTATAGTAATGTTAATATCTTCAGTCAATTACTTTTACATTTTTGTAAAAATCGAGTTTCACTCCACATCTGCATCTGAGCTACAACTCTATCTAAGGATATGTGACTTAATCCAATATCCACACTCTTAAATTTGTGACTCTACGACGATTCGAATTTTTCAAGTATTGTAATCGTGGAAAAATCAACCTCCAGATTTTTTCAGATCTTTAAGTTTCGACGTCCCTAGATGCTGAAAATATGTTTTCTCGATTCCGGCTCGTTCGCTAGACTAATAAGGTTTCTGTCGGTGACCTACATCGAACTGTTACACTACACATATCATGTGATTTATGTGCATCTGTAAAATCGAAAATTTTAATTCACTACGATATCTTCTTAATAATTAGAAATTTAAACGGGTTTTAACTGTATTTTTTTAAAAAAAGGCCCTGTGGTCAACAACACATTAATAATAAGCCAATTTACGTGCCTTTATTGAGATAAAGTCGCCCACAATTTCTTGCTTGGTCCTTCACATTTTTTTTTATCGAAATGATAAAAATTGTTGAGATTATTAACTATGTTTTTATTAATTTATATTTTGAAAAATCACGTCCTAAATAAATATCAAAGAAACACTGTTTTTTAGTTGTCCGCCTTTTAGTCTAGTTCACACACTTAAAATGGTGTTAATTCTTGTTACTGCTAGTAAAAATATGAGTGAGGGCTCATCGGAATGGTGGACGACCAGAAAAATATGCAAAATATTCAAACTCGCACATAAGCAATTTCAAAAGTTACAAACAAATTAAGATTTAAAAAAAGGAGTTTAGCTTTTATAATTAACTCCGAAACTATTAACATTTAAGAAATAAAAAAAAAGATTCTTAAAGAAGAAGAAATTTTCAATTAAAAAGTCCCGACTTCCGGAACTCTAACTCTGTTACTAATTATTTTAATTTAATGTTGAAAATAGAGCTCGGCGCGGTGAGCGCTAAGCCAGTACGGTACCCACTGCCCCAAAACCGACCCTAACAAGTAATTTTTTTTTGTACAATTAAATATTTACTTGAAAATTTAAAAAATTTATGGTACTATCTAGACACTTAAAAGAACAATATCCCGTTGAAAAAAAGTTTTTCCACTAATTTTTCATAAAAAGAGCCTATTGTTAATAAATATTTTTTTTTGAGTTTTCGTTTATATTTCAAGGCAGATAATTGTTAAAGAAAAGCTATAAAATTATTTCGCTTCGCTTCGTGGAGACTATCAGAACTATAATATCAGATTTGAATTTGCGATGTTTTAAATTCTTATAATTTAATAGTTATATATATATATATATCATAATCTCATATAATATAGTTTTGATAAAGCCTCCACGAAGCGAAATAATTTTAGTGGTTTTTGGTTAACAATTATCGGACTTGAAATATAAACATAATTGAAAAAATAATGTTAATTAACAATAGGCTCGTTTTATCAAAAATCAGTGAAATTTTTTTTCAGTGGGATATTGTTCCTTTAAGTGTCTAGATAATACCATATTTTTTAAAATGTTTAAATTACTATTTAACAGTTAAAAAATGCTTGTTATGGCCAATTTTGGGGCATCCTGACAGCTTAGTGCTCGCCGCGCTGAGCTCTATTTTCAACATTAATTTAGAACCTTTTTTTACTTCCCTCGTTAAAGGGAAGTTTTATAGTCGTGAAAAAGTCACCCTCCGAGGTTTTTTCACATTTTTACGTTTCAGGGTCCCTAGATGCCGAAAAATATGTTTTCTCAATTCCGTCGGTCTGTCTGTTCGCGTCATAGCTAAAAAACTAGTTACCCGATTGTCTTCAAATTTTGGACAAAAATTAAGGTTCACATGGGGATGACCTGGTAATATTTTGGTAAAAATCCAATATGGCAAGACAAAATGGCGGCTTAGTGAAATGTTAAAAAAAATATTACTAAATAACTACTTATCCAATGTATCGTGAAAAAATCAGCCTCTCCGCTTTTACATATGTTCACGTTTTAGGGTCCCTAGATGCCAAAACATATGTTTTATGAATTCCGTTTTGTCTATCTGTCTGTGAGTTCACGGCACAGCTTCTTAAAAACTACGATTGACTTCAAATTTTGATATAAGTTAGTTAAGGGTCATATGGGGATGAACTGGTAACATTTTGGTAAAAATCCAGTAATGCCGGATGATGATATAGTGACATGTTAAAAAAATTATTACTAAAAAAACTAATTATACAATTTACCTCAAATTTTGCACAAAAATCAAGAGTTATATAGAAATTAACTGATAAAGTTTTGAAGATAGCAAAACAAAATTGCGGCCTAATAAAATATTTGAAAAATCAGCCTGAAAACGCTACATATTAGATTAATTTCAAATTTTGTGCAAACATTAAGTGTTATATAGATATAAATTTGTAAAATTGCCGTACGAATTCAAAATAGCGGAACAAAATGGCGGCCAAATAATTTTTTTAAAAAACCAACGTAAAAAAATTTTTTCAATTGACCTTAACTTTTGCAGAAAAATTAAATGTGATATAGGGATAAACTCGTACGAATTCAACATGACGTAACAAAATAGCGGTGTTGTAAAAACTACTTATTATATTTATTTTGAATTATGCCCAAAAATCAAGTGTGGCGTAGACAGAAACTGGGCAAATATTGGCAGGAATCCAATATAATGGGACAAAATGGGCCTAATAAAAATGCTTGAAAAGATAGTATATATGTATTACTAATCCACTATAAACTGAACTAAATTGGGTCACACTTTACTATTTCTAATATAAAAGGAAATATTCATAGCGAGGGAAGTTCCGCGTAAAGGAAATTTACCGATTTTTAAAAAAATCTTATTTCGTTAATAACTTTTGAAATTGCTTATATGCGGTTTGAAACTTTTGCACATTTTTCTAGGCGTCAGTCCGAACCCAGTGAGCCGTTACTTATATTTTTACTAGCAGTAGCGGGAATTAATACCATTTTGAGTCTGTGAACTAGACTATTGTCATACTTGGTACCTAACCGATTTTACTTATTATCCCAAAAGACAGCATAATCATATATATTCATGAATTACCGCCAAAAAAAAACTGAAAGTTGTATTGATTTCGAAAGGATTGCTTTAAGATGTCCTGTTAGTCATTTAAGATTTAATAGATATGCAAGTCAATATCAGTAACACTGAAAATTACATATTATTTTTCGAATTTTCATAGAAAGCTAGCACTCTGAATTCTTATATTAATCGAATTCAAAATTCAATTGGAAATGTTGCCTATAAAACGCCATCTTTTATAGCTAATGCGTTAATGCATGTTATGGCGTGGCACGAAATATTAATTATGTCAAAGCGACCGCTGCAAGTTTCAAATTTGCCATCAATAACTTAATTAATTGTCAACATAGATGGAACATTAAATTTTCTAATCAGGTAATAAAATTTCATCATTGACCGATGGGTTAGAGTAATAGAATGGGAGTCAAGGCCAAACTGTGCATTTAATATGAAACTCCATATAATGATATCAATTGTTCTAATAATAGATACGCATAAAGGGGAATGTAGATATTAAATAATATATCCGAGACGTTCATCTTAATATTTATAATTTCATAAGAACATAAGGAACAGCAGCCAATATTTATTAAAAAACATCAAAAATTAAAATATAATTGTTTAATTTTATTGAATATCATTAGGGTTTTTTTTTAAATATGAGAAACTCTCATTTAGATCATCAGCAACATTTTAGGTATCATATTAAAAAGAAAAATAACGAAATTTCATATACTAACAATGTTTTTAAGATTTTATTTTATCACACTTTTGCTTTCTAGTAGCTAAATTAAATTCTGTAAAGAAACTAAAAGAAGATGCATTGCGCCTTCCTTTAATAAATAACAAAAATTCATTTTAAGTATTCTAGTATTCAGGAATATTCATCATATAGATAGTTGTTTTTAAAATCTTGAACCACATGCCCTCATATGTGTAGAATTAATTTCTCGAATTGGAATTCGAAATCGGTCAACTCCGATTAAGCTAATTAAAAAAGCCTCAAGAAAAAAATAGTGTTAATATATTAAGTTCAGTCATTAGAGAGCTAAACTTCAGAAGAATTAGGAAGCATGCTAACTTTTTTTCAGTTGTGCTTTGGAGACGTCGTGGGGGGGGGGGGGGAAACTAAAGTTCACATTTCTTGACCCTCTGCAGGAAAAATGCAACAAAAATTACAAAAACACGTACGAAAATTCTTTTTTTCGTCAATATGTAAAAAACTAAGGTGAATATTTCCTTCATGTATAAACATTCCCATAAGAGGTGTACGGTTTTTCCAGAATTACAGCGAAAATTTCATACCGCCATTTTGTAACCAATCGGCAATTGTTATTCTAACTCGTTACCATAGCAACCAACAAAATTTCCTGAAATTGTCGTCGACCTGGCTGAAATTAATAACTGGAAATTTTTTGACATATAATGAAATGTAAACGCTTTGCGACACGACTTTTTTTAGTAATAATAATTGTGAGAATATGTCACATACCATATAATAAATTAATACATTTATCTCCTATTTATTTACTTACAGCAGATTTTCAAAATAACAAAAAGATATACTTATGCAAGTAAACTTGAATTTTATTTAAGTAGGTACTTTGTACAAGCGAACTGAAATATTCCGTGAATTCCTCGACTTCTCTTTGTAATGGTGAATAATTAAGTCTTGCAGTGATTGAAGAACTGGCTCTTAATAGTTGTCCGCGGTGTTTTATGAAGTAGATATAATATTTTCCCACCAAGTGATTTACTTTCCGCTTAGACATCCTGGAGAACTTCGACGAAATTATCAGCAACACGTATTGTATACTTCTAAACAAATTGTCTTCCATGATTTGAATATAAAAATTTTCAATTAGATCAGTAAGATATTTCAGATAACGATGGGACATTTTAATATGGCCCACTTCTTTGCAATAGGCATGTAAACCGTATTTTTAAAATTTTTCCATTTTAAATAAATTATAAGTATATTTCTGCTATTTCTAACTCGGAGCTTTATTGATTGGTTTGATCTGAAAGATTAGTTTATAGTCGTTTGACAGGCACAATTCAGTAGCCTTCTAGATTTAATTATCCTCTTGTTTTTAGTTACATACTTTGATTCACCGAGATATATAATTAAAATTAAGAATATATCAATTCCACCCATCTTAGGTATTTGGAATGAATCAAAAATAAAAGGAAAGAGCTTGTTTTCTACATTTCTGACTAAATTATTATACTAAAATCGGAATTTTATCTCTTCTTTGGGAAAAACCAACTTTTAGTGATTTGAAATCCACTATATATATATATATATATATATATATATATATATATATATATATATATATATATATATATATATATATATATATATATATATATATATATATATATATATATATATATATATATATATATATATATATATATATAGCTTCCTTGAAATATGTATCATTGTATTATTGTAATAAAGTTGGCAGTTGTAACTTTTAATAATAATAGTTAATTATAGTCATTTGGCACTTTATAATTTACATCTTCGGAAAGATTAAGACCTAATAGGACGATCCATCAATTTTAGTGGCTTAGAATTAGCTCCGAATGATGAAATAAATTTTTTTGTACACTTATTTTATTACTATTTAATTGTACTAAACTTAGTACTTGAATGATTGATGTACTACCAAAACGTCACTTTTAATGCATTTTTTTTTTCGTATTGTATGAAATTTTCTTATTAATAAATAACTTGCACTCATATTGATTAATATTAATTCTAGAATAAGAATGTATATGAGACACTTCATGGTCAATAAGTATTTATATGTTCTTATAAGCATTTAAAACATTTAAAAAATATTCCTGGAATAATTTAAGCACGAATGGTATTCGGCACGAAAATTTCACGCCAAAATTATAAATAAAAGTGTATTTATATAGAATTGAACCCACAACTTGGCATAAAACCCCTGACAGAATATGAAATTATAAAGGAGGCTCTGCTCGCTAAATTATATTTTCAATTTTTTTCAAACAATTCGGTTACATTTACACTAATCGTATCGTTGCTTTGTCAGTGCGAATACGTGCAGGGTAGGTGGTAACCGTGGTACAATTAGGAAATATTTTGGAAGACTCCGCATTAATATGAAAAAGTCAAATAGTGAAGACTACAAAGAGACGGTTGTGAAAGTGATGCGGAACTCTACAGCGAAACAGCTACAAGAAATGTATTACGAAAAATATAAAATTACTTCTAATCCATATTCTGATGCTGAATTTGCTTTTGCAAAAGCTGCTTGAGATGCTAAGCGAAGAAAATTGCAAAATGATCCTTCAGAAAGAAAAGCTAGCGCCGCGGCAATAACGGGCGATGTATATAAGCAAATTATTGAAATTTGGGATGAAGATACTCCGAATGAGCTAGCATGGAGAGGGGGGAAGGATTTTCTGCTTGCGTTGATTTTTTTCAGACAAGAAGCGGACAATTTGGAAACTTTGACAGGTCGTATGGAATACAACCCAATCTTCTCTAAAACCACACAGGGTGGGGCCAAAAAACTCGCATATAGCAAATGATCGGTAAGGAATTCTGAGGTCCTGAAATGTGTCCAGTTCGCTTATTCAAAAAGCTGATGAAACAAGGGCAAATTATATTAAACCCAACAGATTATTTTTAAGTCCTAATCCAACCCGGAACCAATTCCAAGGGATGGTATAAGGACTGCTTAGTATAAGTTTTTAGCTTAAATCAGCAGCTTTTGGCATTAGGTTTGATACAAGAAAAGTCAAAGTGACTAACTATTCTGCAAGAGGTACGGCTGTCTCAAACTTGGCCAACGGGGAAATTGGGCAACAACAACTGATTAAAATTACTGGTCACGCTAATAGCCAGTCAATCCAAATCTATTTACAATTTACAAAAGGTGGTTGATGCCTTACAAAACACTATGCCTGCTACAAGCAAGCGTGCAAGTAATAGCGAGCAGACCACAATAAAATGTAATACCAAAACGGAAAATACTGAAGTTTTAACCACTAGTTCAAGCCAACCCACTATTGTTTATAATAACTGTATCTTTAATATTAATATTTATAACAACTGATTTTCTTTCTAAAATATATTTGCCAAATTAATCTCTTATAATATTATGAAATTCATTTTAATAAAGGATAAATTATCAATTTCTATTAGCTGAAATATTATTAAATTAATGTGGTACTAGATCAAATTTTCCTATTTAATATGGGGTAAAGTCGGGTATATTGTACTGGTTGCTAAATTGTACCACTTCAACATTTATTAAACTGTTAGGTTCTAACGCCATCTGTTTAGCTTGCTCGAGATCTCATAGCGCTAAAACATTAACTGATTAACGATCGCGAACGTCGGTAAACGGTTTAAGGTGAAATTGGGGTATTTCCAAAAAACGTGTTTACGCAGTAAGTTTTCAATACTCTACACTAAGCCCTTGTGTCCAGATAATCACTGTCTAGTAGTTGGAGTTAAATTTTCGTCATTCATTAGTGATTTTGCTAGTTATTCGGTAAGTTAAATTTATCTTAACCTTACTTTTTACAGAGAAATAAGATATTTTTCGTCAATTATACCGGTTCGCTAATTTGTACCACCACATGGTTTGTTAATTTGTACCAGTACAATTTACCAAACTCGTATTTTTTTTAGTCATGCTTCGCAAGGGTATCAAATACTGCCAGTGGTCAGATGACGACATGAAAAAGGCTATAAATAAATATAAAACTAGAGGATTTGGATTGAATGCTAACTGTAGACGATACCAAATTCCAAAACCGACCTTCAAGAGACACTTGCTGGGGAAAAATGTGAAGGCAAAAGAAGGAACCAAATCGTTAGGACGGTTAACGGTATTTAGCGCAGAAGTCAAGCAAGAGCTAGAAGATCAAATTCTAAAAATGAAAGAATCTTTTTATGGCCTTGCCATCAAGGATATTCGAAGAGCGGCGTTCCAGTTTGTAAACAAAAATGCTATACCCAATTAATTTAACAAAGCGAAAGGGATGGCAGGTAAGGCACGGTTCTATAGCTTTATGAAAAGACATCCAAGGCTTTCAATGAGGCAACCCGAATCAACATCACTGGCTAGGTGCAAAGGCTTTAATAGGGAGAATGTCAATTACTTTAACGATATTTTAGAGAAATTGGTTGATCAGTATAAAATAGATCCGACAAAAATTTTTAACGTTGACTAGACCGGGTTTTCTACCGTTCAGAAGAAAAGCCAAAAGATTATTTCTAAGAAAGAAAAAAAGAACGTTGGAACTGTGGCAAGCGGTGAAAGGGGACTTAACACCACGTTAGTTTGCACTAGTGCAGCGGGACAATATGTAGCCCCCATGATAATTAAAAAAAAAAGAGGATGATGGTTGAAGTTGCAAAAGGTGCTCCACCAGGTTGCTCAGTACAAGTTTCAGATACAGGATACATCAACACTGACTTGTAGTTTGGTTGCGTAAATTTAATGAAGTTGTGCGACCCACGCAAGAACAAAAAGTAATTTTAGTTCTAGATGGTCACACGACGCACTAGGAACCTGGAGGCAATTAATTTGGCTCGAGACAACGGCGTCGCTCTTCTACAATTGCCAGAACATACCACGCATCGCCTCCAACCATTAGACGTAGCAATATTCAAGCTTATGGAAGTGTATTACAAACAGACAGTTGAAAGGTGGATTAGAGAACATCCGGGATTAGCGGTGACACAATATCAAGTTGCCAACTTCTAGGGGATGCGTATGGAAAAGCTGCAACGATTGGCTTTGCAATAAATGGGTTTTCAAAATGCGGTATTTGGCCTGTAAATAGACATGTTTTTACTGATGTTGATTTTGCTGGGAGTGATGCCTTACTCTTAAATAAACCTGAATTACCACTAGAAGGAAATAATATCCATATTGAGCAGGCTGAAGATGATTCTTCCGATGACGATATTCCTCTCTCGAGATTAATATCAATAGAGAGTCTCCTGAATACTTCCTTTGAAGAAATAATTTGCTTGCCAGCACCTACCGGATTAGGAAATAAACGACGGGAGCCTAAGAATGCCCCGGTGCTAACAACCACGCCATATAAAGAAGAATTAGAAAAAAGAAAAAGTATCGTGGATAATTAGGCAAAATCTGCTTAAAAGAAAAATATCATCAGACGTGCCTAAAATATTAAAGGGCAAAAAAACGAAAGATTCTCCGTTTGGTGAAGTGACTGACGCTATCACAGAGGCAAACGTTAATGACTGGTATTGCCGGCTGTGCAACGAATGCATTGTAGAAGATATGGTTCAGTGCACAAAATGCCTAAGTTGGGTGCACGAATCCTGTGCATCACCTTCAAATCAACAGTATTATTACACTTGTGATTTCTGCATTTAGTTTTTTTTTTATTTTCGTTTAAAAACCTCCTAAGAGTGTTTAGTTATTTTAGTAATAGAAATATTACACACTGTTATGATTTCTGTTTAGTTGAAAAACTTTTAATAAAAAGTTGTATTCTTTGTATTATTTTTTTCATTCATCTGTTTCACTGCCACCAAAAATCTAGTTCATTATGTATGGTACAATATACCAAACCGCGTGGTACAATTTATCGAACCAGTTGGGTAAATTGTACCGTTTGCAAGGTTTTACCTAAAAGCTTATTATTCTAAACTTGGAGTCTTTGTATAAACTTTTGAATGTGCATTTTGATAGAAACATATCAAAGAATTTTAGATCAAAATTTCATTAAATTTGAACAAACCATTATCGAGTTATTAGACGAAATATGTTAAGTGGTACAATTTACCCGACTTTACCCTATACATTATTTTTTGTTATAGTAACTGGAAGTATTGTTCAAGAATTCATAATGTGCTTTAAATAAATTAGAAATTAGTAAATCTATTGTCTAAACTTTACTTAAAGCTGGCAGAAATACCATTTCTTTATTAATTCTAAGCAATGTTAAAGAAGTTCTAAGTTACACAAAAATAAAAATTACCAGCTTTAGTTTAACGCATTAGTTAAATATAGTTTAGAACTATTTTCAAGTAATTCTACTTTACTTGTTTAAACTTGTATATTCTTTAATACACTACAGAGTAAAAAAACTTCAAATAGTATTTGCTTTACATCTTAAAAAAAACCTTACAGCTACAGTCTCTTTAAAACATTTGCAAACGACAAAGAGACGAAAGAAGTTTGTAAAATCAAAATATTTTCTAAAAGTAACGAACATAAAAAGAACCAAACATATCAATGCCATTGAAACATTGATTGTATATTTTTACCAGCTGATCTGATACACGCCTAAAACCATAGTTTGCGAGGTGTGGTCTTTCATAAAAAGTGTATTTGTAGCTGGTTGTTCTTATTGGTATTTTAAAATATAATGTTAGACAGAAGCGTACTACTGTTCATATTCCCATTAATTAATTTGAAAAGGAAAAAAGCAATTGCATTATATCTTCTTTTTTCTAAAGTTTCTAAGCCACCTAACTGTACTCTAGTAGAATTTGGAATATCTTTATAGGGGAATCCATATATGTAGACAAGAAATTTACAGAACTTATTTTGTAAATTTTTCAGACGTTTAATGTGAAACGCGTAATATGATGACCACACTATAAAACCGTATTGTAAATACTGCGAACTAAGCATTTGTACAGATTTTTTATGGCTTTGGTATCGATGATATTTTCACAATTTCTTCTTATGAAACCTAGCATTCGAAAATTTTTTAAAACAATATTTTCTACATGTGCATTGAAATTCAATTCTTGGTCAAAATACTTCATCTAAATCATTGAAAGTAACTACTTCTGCTAAGGAGTGATTATTTATACCAAAATTATTCTCTATACGAAACTTTCGACGGTGATATTTTATAAATATACATTTTAGGATATTTTATTTAAAAACATTTTGATCACACCATCTACCAAAACTATTTAGGTCTGACTGAATTAAATAAGAGTCTTCCACTCTATCTGCAATATGGAAGAACTTCATAAAGGAAACAGATACTCACAGTATTCAAACGTGGACACGACATCATTCACGAACAACAAAAATAAGACTGGTCCTAAGTGCGAGCGCCGAGGAACTCCTGAAGTAACTTTGATTTTTTTTAAAATCCTGAAATCCACCAAGTTTGTAGTTGTTAATCTTTCCTGTACAAACCATGTTGTTTAGGACTTATGTGGTGTTTGAAGATATTAAATAGCTCGTCTGTTATAATGGATTCAAAGATCTTTGGAATGATGGAAAGAAGGGTTAGTTATTTATACCATTATTTGATCCATTTTTAAAAATTGGGAATAGTGCTGATTGCTTCCAAATAGTTGGAAATCATGAACTATTAAAATACTTTTGAAGATTATTTAAAAAGATTCAGCAAGGACCCGTCCACATTTTTTCAGGAAAAATGGATTTCGTCAACTGTAAACAGATGACCTGATAAAAGATGTGTATGTTCTCTGGGAAATCAGGTACCATACTCTTACTATAATCTGTGTAATAAGATTCAAAATGGTCAGCGTTTACTAAAGTTGGTAGAAATGTATTTTTCAGGACTAATTTGAAGCGATGTTAATAAAATTAAAAAACACATATGCAACGTTAAATGAAGTAATTTAGCTAACTAAAATAGAGTAGTGTAACATTCCAATTTATAATTTTCACATCATTTTATTTTTCTAAAGTTCGTAAAAATGTATTTGCCAGGAATTAATTTAAAGCAATATTTAAAAAATTAAAAATATCACATATTACGTTAAATAAAACAATAATTATCAGCCATAGTTACATAAATTAGTGAAATATAGTTTAGTGATATCCTAATTTATGACTCCTAAATCCTCGTATTTTATTAAAGTTGGTAGAAATGTATTTTTCAGGACTAATTCGAAACGATGTTAACAAAATTTAAAAACTCACATACAACGTTAAATAAAATAAAAATTACTAACTTTAGTTACATAAATTAGTAAAACAGAGCAGTGTAATATTTTCAATTTATCATTTCCATACCACTTTATTAAGTTGGTAGAAATATATTTGGACGGACGTGTATCGTATATTATTTTATTTCATACTCTCTTTATAATCTAATAATAATAATATTGTGGAAAACTTTAATGCAAATAAAAAGACATTTACCCATTTTACGTTTATTCTTTCTCTTTTAATGAAATTCGGTCTAATACAAGTGGTAAAAGTTTTTCTATTGTTGTTTATCTTATAATATTATGGAATAATATTGAAGAATACTTTAGGGCAAATAAAATTAAATTTACCAATTTTAGTGATATGACTATGCTATAAATAGTTTATTTTATCACTTTTATTGAAATTTGGTCTAATACAAGTATTTTCCATTAAATTAGTCAAACGAAAGGTTTTGAATTATTTCAATAATTATTATTAGTATATAAACAATAACGAATTCTAAAAATGTTGGAGAGTGTAGTCCATGCAAAGAGATAGCGATGTTGTGCAACATATTTATCCTATTTATTACGGAAATATGAAAAATATACTGATCCAAACATGTTCAGGAAGATTCAAGAAATTTTGCGAGAGATATCTGTTAAATATCCTCATTTCTAGTGCTAAGGAAAATACAATTGTCTCAAAATATTACGTATATTTTGACAGATACGCTTATTTGGTATAAGGATCCATCATTCACCAATGAGAAAAGAAAATTTTGCAAACGAATTTCAAAGACATTTGAAGATTGTATCATATAAATCATCAGTTAATTACCAATAAGCATTAAAATGTTTCTTTTATTATAAGGATAAATTGTTACTGTAATAATTATTGAGAAATATTTTATTTTGTTAGGTTTTTTTTTTAAATATGAAAATAGTTTCTGCGCCTGTGAAAATGACGCTCGACTTTTAAAAATTACGAGGAACGTTGCTAGGCAACGCTTTAGTACTGTAATAAGCCATTTACCGGCCACAAATGAAATAAACTAATATAAGTTCCTTTAATAATATATCATTTTGACAACTGTTAGAAATAGCAATATATTAAAGATATTTCGGTACTTATTTGTTATTAAACATATTAGTCAGCATATTTTGAAATTCTAGTTGATTACAGCATGCATGCTTTGTGTTAATAGTGACTATCAAATTGCTGAGATACGATAAAACAATTAGTGAGTTTTTGAAGAAGTGGTTATAATAAACTCCCATTTCTTTTATATCATTGTATCTTAATGTTTTCGCTTTTATTTAACTAGATCTCAAGCATCCTTAATTTTTGGCAGGTAGGTGGCTATTTTGAAATAGCATCTATTACTATTTTGCTTAGTCAGCCAACCTGTTTTATTTTTGAATGCCAGTCGATGATGCCAAATCTATTCTCAAAAAAAGTTCTATTAAAATTTCGTAATTAAAACGACTGTTCGCACAAAAGAAATTTTAGATTAGAAAAATTGTTGAAAAGGCCATTTTTAAATAAGATAAATCCGGCTGATAATAAAGATTACATTTTAATTTTTAATATTGGGTATTTCGGATCAGGGTCGGGCTGGTCATGGGGAGTCCAGAGACTCCTGAGCCAAATCTGAATCGGTGATCAGAATAGCAAATATTTCCAATAAAAACTCTAGGTAAATTGCTTATTGATCATGAAAGTTGATAACAAATTTTTAAGAAAGATTTATACAATGGAATTATAAATAATTGATAAAACTAACACATCAGTTAAGTCTACTATCAATTAGAAAACAATTGATAAATTCGTTTTTGCCCAGAACTTTTTCGTACAAAATTCCACTTCGTACATATAACATTGTTTAGATATTTATATAATTATTTGGTAATAACCATAGAGTTATAAAGTTGAAGAAGCAGCCAGAGGAGAGAAAAATCCAGCCAAGACCCTCTTTTTCCACTGTTACTTGTTTGTAAATAATTACCAATTCAGTGTCGCCAAGTTTGTTAGGCGCCATTTTGCAAATATTTTCTTATTTTATTTTCTAATTATAATAATAACTCTGATATCGTTTGTTGCTAGAATCCCTAAGGTATGGGAGAATATTTCTAAAATCATTAAAATTGAGGTACAAGTAATGAAACATGTCTAACCATTTAAATTCATATATCTTATTTTGATTGCATTTTCAGCTTCTTAAATGTAGATATACATATAGATATATTCAGGATATGCATAATAAGATGTTCTATATGGGAACATTGGAAACCGCAAGGGACCCAAGGTAGGTTAAATTAGAAAACAGTTAGTCTCAGTTAAATCTAAGTTTTGGGATGATACATATTAAGGTAATATATACCGGGGTTTTGTATAATAATATTTGTTAATATTTTATTAGGCTGCCATTTTGTTTTGCTATCTTATATCCATACCAAAATGTTACCAGACCATTCCTATGTAACACTTGATTTTGGTGGTACATTTGAGGGAATTGGATAATTAGTTTCTATAGTAATAATTTTTTAATGTTTCACTAGACTGCCATCTTATTCCGACATATTGGTTTTTTACCAAAATATTACTAGGTCATCCCCATATGACCTTTTTGACTAAAATTTGAGGTCTTCGCAATGAGTAGTTTTTAAGGTATGTCGCGAATTTTCAGACAGACAGACGGTCCGACAGAATTGATAAAAATATTTTTTGAATATTTATATAGGGACGCTAAAACCTGTAAATATGTAAAACCTAAGAGGGTGGTGTTTTTCATAATTACAAATATTTTATTTGGCCGCCATTTTGTTCCGCCCTCTTGAGTTAGTACCACAGCTTTACTAATTCATCTCTTTACCATAATTAGTTATGGAACACAATTTAAAATCAGTCCAACAAGTTGTTTTTTCAGGGCTCAATTTTTTTAATCTTGTAAAGCCGCCATTTTGGATTCGTACCAAAATTTTACCAGTTGACTCTTTCATAATTCTTAATTTTTGGCCAAAATTTGAAGTCAATTAGGTAAGTATCTTTTTAGCTATGCCACAAACAAAAAGACCGAGAGACAGACGGACGGAATTGAGAAAACATATTGTTCGGCATCAGGCCGAGTTTTTAAATATTGTTAGTTATGTTTTGCTATCTTATATTCATACCAAATTTTACCAGTTTGTTCCTATGTAACACTTGATTTATTAATTTTTAAAACGATTCACTAGGCCACCATCTTGTTTTGGCATATTCGATTTTTATCAAAATATTACCAGGTTATCTCATTCCCATATGACCCTTAATTTTTGACTAAAATTTGAAGCCAATCTGATGAGTAGTTTTTAAGCTATGCCGCGAACAGGCAGACAATCAGACATATTTTCCGACATCTAAGGACCTTGAAACGTAAAAATCTTAAAACAATCTTGGAAGGTGAATTTTTCACGATTAAATACGTAAAAATATACACTTTCACAAAGTCATATTTTTCAATTTTTTGGGCACTCTGTATTAACTAATGAACTAACTTTTTTCTAATTTAACCTTTTCATGCAGTCGGAACTTCCACTCTAAATTTTTCGGACTGCTTTATGAAAGTACGAGTACTTTTAAAATTTTTTTACTTCATAAATGAATAGTAGCGCCATTTCTAGCATTTAGCAAAAAAAAATGAGTGGTCATATTGGATCCAAAATACGGGTGTCCAGGAACTCTCCCGACAAATATTAAGGGGTGGTTCTCCAACAAAAAAATAAATACTTTCCTGTAAATATTATTAAAAAAATGATTCGTTACGGATATAGAGGATGTTAAATATTTTAGGATTTTTAAAAGTTATTAGAAATCCAGAAAATCCCAGAAAATATTTTTAACGTAAAAAAAGTAAAAATTATTTAGTTTTTTGTAACGAAGCATTTTTGAACCCATGTTTAAAGCAAATTTTTTACAATTTTAAATATTTTCAAGTAATTTGGAAAACTTTGGTCAACTTTGGTATTAAAAAAAATGCTTTTCAGCGACCTCGAAATGTAAGAATTTCTGGAAATTAGAAATCTATTTTTTGTATGATATACATTCTAGAGAAGGGAAGGAATAATACTGATTTTGATAGGAGATATTTTAATTTTTAATCAATCTGGCAACGTCGCATCGGCGTGAATTTGTGGGATTACGTCGACTGACAGTTCTGTCACACTTTCTGACGGTCTTGTCTAAGTTTCTGGGAGTTCCTGAAAAAGTTTGACTATTTCAAGTGATTGTTCAAAAGTTTCATAATATAACAAGGCGAAAAACTAGTAAAAAATGGTAAAATACTGTATAGTTTGTAGAGTTAAGTTTAAAAAAGGCGAAAAAAGACGATATTTCAGGTAAATAAAGTAACTTCTTTGGCGTCACCCGCGTGCAGTCCGCGGAGTTAAATTTATTTGATATCTTAGAAAAGCAAAATAAAGAAACATTAACGACGAAACAAATACACGCCCTTTTAAGTACCTGCTAATTAAATATACTTTGGACAATATTTTAGTATAATATTTAGAATATCCATTGAAAACATTTTTGTGATGCCCCGGGCCCGGGTGATGTTTAGTTTCAATTCAATATTTTTTTAAATCGTAGGGTAATTTATTTTCTTCTACAATTTAATATATACATTTAAATTTCTATATTGAACACCTTTAGCGTAAATTTTCTATCAGGATTTAAATATGTAACCTATGTTTTTACTCTAAGTCCTACTATTTTAAAATTATAGTTTTTAATTTTCCGAGGGAAATTTATCGAAAAGAAGTCTAGTGTAAGAAAATTGGCATAACAGTAAAATATCCATAGAATTAATTGAAATAACTTGTTTAAAAAATGTTATACTTTCTTTCAATTTCAATACAACTTTTCTATATTTCTCATGACTTATTCTAAAATAATTGTTTCTGCTTAAACAAAAATTAATGTATGATATCTATTTTGAATGAATGACTTCTGTATATTGGAAGAGAGGGTACTTATTAGATAAAATAGCTGATATAGATATTTGATTTCCTAGATCTTGACCAAATTTATCGAAAATATGGCCATTTGCTCGAGCTGGCAAATGCTGCACAGGACCAACGCATTACACACCACCAAGTTGATGAAAAAATGAGGGTTTCTTTAGTCCAAAACGGATAGAACTTTTTGGGATTTTTTTACTATTCGTATTATTTTTCCACGACACTATGGAGTGAAAAAGTAATATATCAGTTCTTGCATACTATATGCATGAATAAAATGCATTTAACTATTTATAATTTAACTGTATGAATCGAATATATCGATTCAAATAATTTAGATTAGAGATAATTTCTTTAGTTAACTTTTTTTCATGCACGCCATTGGAACGATTATCATTATTTGTTTACTTTCTTTTATCCCGAGTGTATTTTCCTGTACGTCGTTTCACGTATCCTCTCTATGTTGATTGAAAAAAATTCTTATAGGTTCAGTAACACTAGCTGCCTCTTCCCATTTATAATTCCATGGTATCAACTTTATACAAATTTTGTAAACTGTAATTTATGTTATTTTTTTTTTAAGGTATTACCAGACAGTGGAATTCTGTACGAGGGTAGTTGTTTGTAAAGGCGAATTTACCATCTTTTTTAAAATTTACTTTTAATATTATTATTATTATTGTTACGTATTTTTCAAAACTTTAGTTACATAGGAGGTAGTCACTCTGTCTCCCAGACTGTTTAGGTTTATCTCTTTACACTTTACCGCAGCACTAAGAAATTTTATAGGCTTCTTCTGGAATTACAACTTTTGGCTACCTTTTTGTGATTGTGTGAATATTAGATCTCGGCAGAATTCTTGTAATTCTATCTATGCTACTCTGTTTAAAAGGTAAAACTGCACTAATTGATGGTCGAATATCTAATATTGTTCGTGGTCTAAGATTAATATTATATTTACTCGCTTAGGTAAGTTTAACCTTTATATAAAGTACCATATATAAAATTGCAATAATTTGTTGGAGATTTAACATTCGCACAATCTTCATAACACACACAGATATTGGTAATTCCATTGCCATCAGAAGTTGGTTTGTGTCTACTAGACTTAAGAAACATGAAAGATGTATAAGTAAAATACAATTTGTTCAAGCCTGTGTCGCTCAACAGCAGCACTGAACAGAACAGATGATTAATGTAAAAGATAATAACGTTCTTCCATCAGTCTCTGGATATTACTATTGAAATTTTTAATCATCTTAAAAATTTAGATACGTGGGCAACGTGCTATATCACGAAAAGAAAGCAATCATTATAATGACACACGAGTCGGTGGGAATGGGTTGGGTATAAACACATAAACTCTGCTCATAGCAGCTCATTTAGCGTTTTGATCTTGTGCAGTGAACATCCTGAAGATACCTCGTGCCATCGCAGGCGAAACTTCAAGTATTTCCAACTTGACCCGGTCTAAATCCAAGAGCCATGTTTTTTTGTTTTAATTGGTAATTAAGTCTGCCTGGGAAGGAGATATAATTTATATTATCATTTAGCAGTTAAACATTCAACATAACGTTAGATATAGTAAATATCTTCAAAAAATAGATAGTCGTAAATAAAGGAAAATTATTCGTTTAAAATGTTTCTTTTGTTCAAAATAGCTTACATAATTTATGAGCTATATTGGTACATAACAAGTAATACTAAAAGATTTATTTTTTTCAAAACAAAAGTTACATAACCAGAATAACATAAACTGGTGATGTCATTGAATTAAATCACTCATTAACAAGTCTGTAGGTTAAATTAAAAATAAACGAATTTGCAGAATAACGTGTTATTTGCAATTTGAAGAGTTTGCATCAGAATTTTCTGACTTAAATCCTTTAAAAAAAAAGAAGCAATCGTTCAAAACAATTTGTCATTAAATTCTCAAATCTAATAATGAGTAGGGGAAATGTTTAATATTGCAAAATAAAATTATTATAACTACCTATTAATTTGTGTTGGTTGGTGGTTGAAGGTAGCGCTATGCCGTGATATTATAGAAAGAGACAACAGCATACTTATGAATAATTATTACAAGATGCTTTAAAAAGTTGCTAATCATCTTAAATAAGAATTCACAGTTATAAATAATAAAAAAAAATCATACATAGTTTTCGAAAATGTAATGTAATTTTTTCAAAATAGGTATTATTTTGTTTTCTTGTCGGATGTGTCTCTTTTCGAAGAAATTAATGAGACTTCTAAAGATTCCTGCTAACGTTTTGTGTCTCCGAAACTAAACTTTCTCTAATATATATATATATATATATATATATATATATATATATATATATATATATATATATATATATATATATATATATATATACTATAGATATTTGGAATATGATTCTATTTCTAGTTTGATGGATTTGTTCTTTTAATAAGGCCATACTTCAAATTTCTAAGCGATTCCACAATAAAGGGTGAATGATGTTACTGAGTTTAAGGTGTAACTTTAAAAGTTCTTTTTCTGTCTTGGCTAGTTGTTTTCTAGTTTGATGGATTTGTTCTTTTAATAAAGCCATACTTCAAAATGCTAGTAAGGCCTTATTAAAAAAACAAATCCATCAAACTAGAAAACAACTAGCCGATACAGAGAAAGAACTTTTAAAGTTACATTTTAAACTCAATAACATCATTCACCCTTTATTGTGGAATCGTATAGAAATTTTGGCTTTTTGGCGAACAAAATCATATAAGAATATTAAGACTTTCGAAAAAATATGACAATCTTCTAAGAAAGTCGAATCAGCCACAAGTATCATCAGTAGACGTCGACAAATTAATGCGTAATATATCATCCTGCAATCTCTTAGAAAGTGAAAAATCCGTACTGAGTAAGGATTTTAATTTTGCGATGTCTCCTAAGGAAATCCCTGAAGAAGAAATAATAGCTGGAGTGGAAGCTGTTCTTGACTCTTCTGAAGAAACAAAAGCAGAGGAGATTCGACAAGAAGTGGCAATAATTTTAAGATCAAGCAGAGTACCAGAACAAAACCTAAATGCCACTGAACATAGAGCCCAAACAAACTTTCGAAAAAATAAAGAAATCACAATCCTTCCAGCAGATAAAGGAAACGCAACTGTCGTTATGAATACCCAAGATTATACGAACGAAATGCAGAATATACTACAAGACAATTGTTACAGGCAACGCACCTAGAAAAAACAACTAAAAATGAAATAAAAAGTTCACCAATAAACCCCGAAATTCAACAAAGAATCATATCACGGGAAAAGTCGAGCAGATGTCCTAAACTCTATGGTTTACCGAAAATACACAAACCAGGGGCGCCCATCAGACCTATTGTTAGTGCTGTTAATTCGCCGCTACAAACACTGGAGAAATATCTTTCTGAAATTATGCAACCAGCTGTCAAAAAAAGCTGATTCATTTGTTAAAAACTCGGAGCATTTCACTCGAATTATACGAGACATCGTTCTTGAAAAAGACGATCATAGCAAGCCTAGATGTCAAATCGTTATATCCCAGTATTGCTATGAACGAGGATTTCCAGGCACATGTAAAAAAACTCTCGGCAAGCGTAAAACAAATGGGGTCCTCGCTATCACCAGTAGTCGCGAATTCATTTATGATATGAATCGAGAAAAAAGCTCTTGAGAAAGCAATTTTAGAGCCCAAATTATGGATTCGTTATGTGAATGACGTATTTATTATATGGCAACATGGTCATGCAGAGCTCGAAAAATTTCTGACTCACGTAAATTCAATCCACTCCAGAATACAATTTACTCTAGAGTTAGAGGAAAACAATAAAGTACCATTTTTAGATGTTTTGGTCACAAAACTGCTTAACGGACATTTCGAGTACACAGTGTACAGAAAACCAACACATACAGACAGATATTTAAATGCAAGATGACATCATCACCCAGCACAAATTCAAGCTGTAGTAAATACCCTAATATCCAGATCGGTGCGATTAACTGAAACACAGACGAGACAAAACGAACTTAAGGTAATATCTAGTGCTTTAAAGAAAAATGGCTACACAAATCGCACCATAGAGAAAGCTATTAAAGCACAGGGTTCCCGAACAACGAACAACGAAAATTAAGAATCGAAGTAGTCTTACCATATATATAAAGCACAACAGACAGAATCGGAAGAATTCTTAGGAAACACAACATACAAATATTACACAAGCCACAAACAACTATAGGTAAACTACTTGGAAACCTAAAAGATAAAATCAATTTGGAAAATCACGGAGTATGCATCGTCCCGTGCCAGGACTGTGAAAAGATGTACTTGGGGCAAACTAACAGGCGAATATCAGCCAGAGTGGAAGAGCATAAACTCAGCATCAGAAACAAACAAACAACCTCAGCTTTGTTTCTACATCATCAGGAAACCGGCCATAAAGTAAATTTCGTTGGGTGTAGGGAGATTGCCAATATAGAATGTTATAAGACCAGAATAATCCGAGAAGCCATAGAAATTGAAAAACAATGTGATTTCAATAAAAGGGACGAATCATTAAAATTACCAAGAGTATGGAAGACAATAATCGACAAATCTAAAATCGAAAAAACACAAGCGCAATTAGCTCAACAAGAACAGCACCATCCGGAAAACATAAATAACGACCAACGGGCGCGCAGCTATAACCTTCGGCCTCGGGTGTAAAAGGAAGCGTCGCAGTCACCAACACTTTTTCTATTCGGACGGACAGAAAAGGAAACCGTAAAAAACAAGCCACAACAAACAGAAATACTTCATGATGTTTGGATTGAGATTTGGACATTTTCAAGATTTCTAAAAAGGTTTGAAGATATACTACTTAAAGTTGGGTTGTTCCTACTTAATTTTTTTGACATTTATCAATTTTTTTTTGGACATAATAGACCTTTATAAATAATGCAGGCTATTTCTTTAAAATCTATTTCCCATAATCAGAACTCTTAGGCCTAAGTTACTACAACGGACATCAGTAACGTTCCTCTCTCTGGGCAGAAAAAGGGCAAGTTTGTCTACCTTTGATAAACGGGAGGACCTCAAAATATTCTTAAAATAGAAAAATTTACTTTTTACAGAATGTTTACATTTTGTGAAAATGCCTGAGATAAATGTATACTTAGTGAAGGAAAAAGTTACATAGTGACGTGTCTGCTCTTTTAAATTGACCGTCTGAAGAAATTTTCGAAATATATCTGTAATCTACACCACAGGACTTTTCACTCGAGCCCAAATTTATCCATTTATCTGATGAGGTAAGTTGCTTCGGATTTTTATGCATCGCTGTGGGCGTCTAGTAGAAATATGCGTCTACGAAATCAGAATTATGACACGTTCTCTACCTACTGCCAAAATTTCAAGCATGTACCTTATGAAGTAACTCACACTTTTGACAACCGATCATGGAATGAAGTTGACCACTAAAACTCCGGCAAGCCGGTGGTTTTTAGCTACATCTATAATGTATTTACACCCAAAAATCTCAAACCTTTTGTATCCGATGGGGTAAGTAATTTGCTCCTTGGTTCCAAGTCTATACGATTTGTTTAAATATTAGTAGCGCTTAACTTGCTTCTACAAAATCAGCGATTATATAGATAACAGCCCGATAATTTAATCAGTATTTTTGATATAATATAAGTTCAGATAAAAGACAAACATATCCACCTAGAGAACTTGGTAGCCAAGGATTACACCATTTAATAATTTAATAGTGTATGAAATAACGTCTAAAAATAAAACGTATGCACAGTTGACTTGCTTACAAGGAAAAAACATATAATACTTAAATAGGTGTTATCAGCTATTTATATATACATGGTAAATGAACAACCTAGTTTTTTTTTGTGCATTAGGAGTATGATGTCAGGTTTAAAATTGGGAATACAATATAAAAATTTGTAACGGACTACGTTCCACTAGTTTCACATCGATTTTTTTAAAATTTAGTTTTAGAATATACTTTTGCTTTATTTAAGATGAAAAATGTCTTACACCAACAAGTGATATGACTTGTTTATTTGAAAGTTTTAAATGTGTATTAAATTTTGAGCTGCCAATTTGAATTTGTAATTTTAACCTCTCAGTGGCGTAACTACAAATTTTGGGCCCCTGCGCAGGTTTCGTCAATGGACCACCTATAAGCACATAAAAGAATAATTATTGATTAATTGATGACTAAGAAAAAAACGTCATTCATAGTTTTGCACAATCCTTTTATAAACAAATGTTACCCCAAAGACAGTGCCGGAAAATAACTGGTTCGTTCACTGGCCAAGGCCCCCCCTGGCAGGTGGGCCCGGGCGCCTTGGGATCTCATATTCACTGATTGTTACGCCACTGTAACCTCTTTTCAAGAATATCGGAGTTACTTAAAAAACATAAATGGTTTAATTTAGAGCAAATGTTTTATTTAAATTTTACGTTTGGGCACTAATAACATGTTTTGGTAAGGAAAATACGACACTCTAGTTAAAGAGTTTGATCAATATTTAAAAACTATTTACCGAATATTTAAAAGTTATCAGAGTATAGTTTTTCTAACCAAAATAAACTTTAGTTGCGTCTTGGGAAACTCGAAACTTTGATTAGACTTGTAAATCATTTTAATTAATTAAAAAATATATACCTATTTCTTTTAAAGCCGGATAACTTTGAATCGTGGTATACTTGTAAGAAGTTTACGACATTTAATTCAATCAATATTTAACAAATAATTATTTTCATAAGGCAGGGCTGTTAGAATTTCTAATTAACACAACTGAAGTTCCAATTGGCAATTATCAGTTACATAATTTTTGAAAAACTGGTTCAAATACCAATTACTTCAGTAAAGTAATTGAATAAATTGAAATATTTTCCCAGTTATTCATTAAATAAAATAATTCACAATTCTTTTATCTAATAAATAATTGAATTACCAAAAAATAATTCAGTTATTAAGTAACTTGAGATTGCATTGTTATTGCAAATGTGTATGTGTACCATCAACATTCTAGATCACTTGAATAAAAGTGGGGTGGGTTTGAAGGAATGTCGTATGATGAATAAAATGTTTTGTCACTATGAGGTTGTGTGCAGCATTTTTGCGTATAAGAGTACCCCTATTAACGTTCATGTTTGTATACAGGGTGTTACAAATTCAAGATACCAGCATCGGGATCTCGGAAACGGTAAGAGATAGGGGTAAAGTTGCGCATTTTAAAGCTCATTAATACACCGTCAAGAATTTCCGAAGATATTCATTCTTATGTCAACTTTTGCACTCTATAAATCTGCAACTTCAGGTTTTAATTGCCATTTAATTTTGCTACTCCTGTATTTTCTATTACAGTTTCGGAAACTCCACTACTCACTTAATCTTACTACAATATTGGTTTAGTCGGATTATATATAACGTTTCAAACCTAATGAAGCATTTTCAATAATTTCATTTTTTATTTTTATTTTCCATCCATGTTTGCAAAACTCCTGTCTTAATTCATTTAAAAATTATGAAAATTATTATATTTTATTTATGAGACCTTTTAAAAAATCGTGATTTTTATAATATTAACAATTTTAAATGTTAGTATGGAAAGCAAGAGCTGAAAGAGTTGAATTATAGGGACATTTAAGGTCCATTGCATATAATAATAGTAATAATAATAATAATAATAATATTTATGAGAACCCAGTAAACACCAAAGAAAGATCACCCTAGGTGCACGGTGTGCACTCGGTGTACCTAAGAAACATATAGTGTACCACAAGAATTTGTGTGAAAAATGTACATAATAATAATAATCGTCTTTTAATAACTAATTATCAAATGCATTTACAATTAGGCGACATTAAGCTACTTAGCTATTCTTACATATGACCTAACTGTACATGAAATTACATAACGAACTTTAAGATGAATAAACCCCTTTACTACAATAATGACTGTATTTTTCTTTTGTTGTTATGAAATGTGTAATATTCCTGAATTAATTTGACATTATTAAGGACGTTTAACAAATTAAACAAAAAAAGGTAATAAATTATTTGATGTCAGGAAGCAAGGAGAGGAGAGAAAATATAAAAAAAATTTAATCGTAAAGTGCAGTAAGTAATATATTCACTTAACTACTCAAATATTTAGACAAATAATTCTTTTTAATACCTTGCTTAAAAGAGAAATTAGAAAAGTGTTTAAGGCAAGGTTTTACACTGTTGAATAATTTAACGGAAACATAAGAAAAACTACGTTGAAATATCGCCGTTATAAATTTAGGGATAGAAAACATATCTCTAGACCTAATAGAAATAGCGTGTAAGTTTGTAGTAAAGTTTTTGGCGGTAATAAAATGGATTATTTGTAAGCAATAGTCGGTGAGTTAAAGTTAATAAATGAATTTCCCATATTTTAGCTATAGATAGCCACTCCAAAATTTTTAAGTTTGCGAAAATTGGATCATATCTTCTTAATCCAAACAAAAACCTGCTACAAACGGATTGCACTCTCTGAATCAAATTCCTGATAACCATGTCTAGAGAGAGTCCGTAAACCGTACTTCCATAATGAAATATTAGAAATATGGTGTACTCGCACAATATTTTCCTAAGTTTAAAATTAAGTACATGTTTATTCGTATATAATATTCTTAGCATACAGTATAATCGTCTCAGTAGACCAGAAACATATTCTGTAAAACGTAGATTCGAGTCAACGACTAGGCCTAAATTTCGAGCAGATTCAGTAAATGGTATCTTTTCATTATTCACTATAAGACTAAAATTGTTTTGTAACAAGTTTTCCCGATTTTTGATTTTACCAAAGAACAACAAGTAAGACTTCTTGGCATTAAGAGTCAAATTGTGTGATTGTGAAAACTGACTTATTAAACTTAGGTCATGATTTATGGGACCAACCGCCCTCGCTCGCTTTTTCAGGAAGAAAACTAACTTTCTGTTAGACAAGTAACATGAAAAAAATTTAGGGGAATCTCATTAAAGCCAATATGCCTTAATTTTGCACAAAGTACATCATGATCAACTGGAGCACACGAGTGCAGTGCTTTTCTTGACATCTGTTGCCCTCATAGTATTTAAGAGTGCCGAAATCGTGTTGTGGGACTTTCTGTAGTCAGACTGTTGTTCTGGTAATTAATTATTTTGTGTAAAAAAGTCAGTTATCTGTATGTGCACTATTTTTTCGAGAATTTTTAAACATATTGGTAACAGGCTTATTGGACGTATTTCAGAAAAGTGGTAGGAGATTTGCCTTAGGAACGGGTTGTAGAATAGCTTCCTTCGAAGAAGTAGCAAAATATTCCGTTTCCAAGCAGCTATTAATTAAATGACAAACCCGAGGTTATATGTGAGACATACAATAGTTAAACATCCTGAGGAAAAACCATCACAGCCAAATGCATTTGATTTAACAGATTGTACTTAATCTAGAATTAAATTTGTTATTGAAATGTGGTAGCAGATTATTATAAAAATTTACAGTAGTTACTCAGTTATTAATGTTGGTCGGTAGGTCTTTTTTATTTTCGTTTCTGATACCCAAATCTCTAAGGGCCGAGCACTCCTTCTTGTCACTTAGTGCAAACATTCTGGATGCATAATTCCTTTTCTCCCGCTCAACACAGTCCGAAACAAAATTTCTAAGTTCCTTATTATGAATTTTGGCAAATTCCCTTTTAGTTTGCGTAGGTCAAGTTTCTTTCTCTCATCATTATTTTAAGTACGTCAGTTAGCCAAGGTGTCCTTGGTTTGCTATTAAATTAATGTTGATTTAAAAAAATAAACAATAGGTTTAAAATTTATTACAGGTATAATCCCATTAAACAATTTTTGGTTTCAGAAACGTTCCAGAATACGTATAGGCCATCAAAACGTTTCATTAAACTGCATATATATGTTTCAGAAATGTTTATGAAACTGAAAATGTCCTATCTCAGACATGTTTTGATGAAACGTTTCAAAAAATATGCACGACATTCAAAGCCGAGTATTTTACCACCGAGCTGTGAAGCCCATGTTAATAATTCAACACAACTTATATTCGGCGGAAATAAACGACGAACAAATGGGAAGCATATTAAACAATCTGTGCTATGAATTGGTAAGCACATACTGGAGCTTAGATTCCCTTCATAAATTTCGTGTATTATTTTTTTTTTGAAAATAAAACAGAAACATTAAATCCAAACGTTCCCTGGCGGTCCCTAGAAGCATAATGGTTGATTTTCTTCACTCCAAAACCGCGAATTGGGTCTATCTAAAATTCCCGAACTTGTAAAATCTGCCTCATCTGACCAAATATTTTTTTCCAAAATCAATATTTTGTGCTTTTATATTGATAAACCAATTGCAGAAGTCTAACCTACGCTTAGTATGACCAGGGTGCAGATGATAAACAAGTTTGTATTTGTATAGTTTGAATTTGTGCTTTTTTCAATTTTTTGCATTCCGATTTTGGAGTACCCCCGTCCCTTCTTCTGCTCTTCTGCACGAGATTTCAGGAATTTCCTGAACAAGAGCTAAAACGCTGACCTCAGATTTTCGATCTCTGTGTTGTGGACTTGGGGTCGAGGTTTGTCGAAAGATCCATATTGTCGAAAATTCGATTTTATTTTTCACAATATTCTTCAGAATAACCGTTCAGATAAAGCTCTTCCGCCTGCCCGGCGTTTTCATTAGACAATATCAAGCAGGTATTTACAGCATATTTCTCAAAATATTCGAATTTTTGGTTCTGAGCCTTATTAACAAACAAATTAAGCGATAATAACAACAATAACAGTAAACAAAAGGAACAAATAACAATAATCAATAACTAAATAAAGGAAACATTTTTATCAACAGTAAAGCTAACAATAACTGTAATGAGTAGTAGGGTTAGGTCAACAACAAAGTCATAAACTTTGTCTATATTAGACCATCTTTCAGGAGATTAAAAAATACATAGGATCATAAGCAAATAAGGAAGTACATGTACGTATACAGAATTGACAAGTACGACAATTAACAAAACTATACAAAATATAACAATAACAATACACCAGTTAAAATATCCTAAAATTGTCTTTTTTTTTAATATAAATTATTATGCGTATTAAGTACTTACAAAACAAGTGAGATCCTCTGTGTTACATTAATTTGAACAACATAGAACATTATGTGGCAAGAAAGGAATTATTACAGACGAACACATTTATTTTTATTGTTGTTTTAATGTTTTGCCCCATAATGTTCTATGTTTTAAAAATAATGTAACACAGAGGGTCTCACTTGTTTTGTAAGTACTTAATACTCGTAATAATTTATATTAAAAAAAAGATAATTTTAAGATATTTTAACTGGTGTGATGTTATTGTTATATTTTAGTTAATTGTTGTACTTGTTAATTCGGTGTACGTACAGGGTTGTCCAACGAAGGGTAAACACCTTTATAATTTCTTTATTTTACAAGATATTGAAAAATGGTAAAAACAAAAGTTGTAGGGATTTTAGAGAGGAATAAGGATAATTTATGATAAAAACAATTGAACATCAAATAAAAAAATTACGCGAAAAAATTATGGTTATTTTGCTTATTTTAAATGGAACACCCTGTATATTATTGCATTTTTGGATTCTCCCGAAAATTCTAAACACTTTTTATATAAGATATTACACCTTTAAACCTAATAGTTTCGGAGCTATGAACAGTTGAAAATCAGTATTTTGGCTAATTTGCATTATTGTAAAACCTATCTAATGAAATAGGTACCATGAGTATACGAAAGTTGGTACTTCAGCTTGTACCATAGTAAGCACCACTATTAATTAAAGTGGCCAAGAGGCCGATTTTTACTTGTTTTTAGCTTAAAAACATGAATTTAGGAATAACGAAGTGGCAACATATCTGCAATAACTAAACGAGTAGATATTAAATAACGACGGAACAATATTTATTATAAACAAAATATATGTTTCAAAAAAAAACTCGTGGCTGATTTTCCTCATTAAAAAAAGGCTTGTTAACAACTCTCTTCTTATAATCCGCATTCCCGGGCTCGCTGCAGAATCTAACTCCTAATTTCTTTAACGTGTTTAAACTTTGTTATCGTCTATCGAGATACCTGTGCAAATACTGTCGTTTGGTTGCCGGGCAACAAGTTAATCAAAGATTTGTCAAACTTTCGGTTGTTTACTTTTTAAAGAATATTATTTTAGTGAAGTTGTTAGTTGTTAAAGATGAACAGAAACGTCACACGTTATTCCAAAGCCGAAATGATAGATTTGTTAAATATATTGGCGAGGAATGGTTATCAGTTAAGACCGTCCAAACGAGAGTATCTGGACAGATATCCCGATAGACGACAACCAAGTTTACGAACATTAAAAAAATTAGGAGTTAGATTCCGCGAGACCGGAAACGTGGATTATAAGAAGAGAGTCGTTGTTAACAAGCCGGTTCTCAATGAGGAAAATCAGCGAAGAGTTCTGCTTTACATTTATGAAAATCCAATTCAAAGTACCTTCTCGAAGCGAAGCACTTGGTATGTCTTACACATCTGTGAAGAGAATTTTACAAAATCACAAAGTCCATCCCTATCGTATTTCATATCACCAAAAGTTACTACCTGGAGATATAGAAAAAAGAGTAGATTTTTGTTCTTGGGCTGTAGAAAAAACTTACCAAAACCCTGACTTTTTTAGAAATGTGTTATCCACAGATGAGTCTACGTTTAGGAGTGACCGTACTATGAACCGACATAATATAAGGTACTACAGTCAACAAAATCCTAATTGGAGAGGGGAAATGAAACAAGGAAGATGGTCCGTGAACGTGTGGGGTGGCATTGTACACGATTATGTTATTGGACCATATTTTTTCCAGGGTAATTTAACTGGTAACATATATTTAAACTTTTTAAGGGAGTCACTGCCGATTTTATTAGAAAATGTGAACATTCAAGTTAGAAACAATATGTGGTTTCAACATGATGGGGCCCCACCGCATGACACACGTGATGGCACATACTTTTTAACTGAACGTCATGGATCGAATTGGATAGGTAATAGGGGGAATCCATGGTACGTAAATAATGAAGCCGAAGGACCGATTCTATCGCCCCCTAGGTCTCCGGACCTCAGTCCTTTGGATTACTTTTTATGGGGATTCGTCGACAATTTTGTAAATGCTACGCCTTGTGAAGGTCCAAACGAAATAAAGGAGAGAATACAAGAGGCCTTTAGAGCCGTTAACAACGAAATGTTACGTAACACTCAAGAAAACTTTATAGAACGCATGCAAATGTGCTTAGCCGCTGAAGGAGGCATTTTTGAAAACTAGATTTTTTTCTCATAAGTTTTGTTTCCTTGTTCTTTGATACCTATTTGTTTAGTTATTATAGATTTGGTTTATAATAAATATTGTTCCGTCGTTATTTAATATCTACTCGTTTAGTTATTCCAGATATGTTGCCACTTCGTTATTCCTAAATTCATATGTTTTTAAGCTAAAAACAAGTAAAAATCGGCCTCTTGGCCACTTTAATTAATAGTGGTGCTTACTATGGTACAAGCTGAAGTACTAACTTTCGTATACTCATGGTACCTATTTCATTAGATAGGTTTTACAATAATGCAAATTAGCCAAAATACTGATTTTCAACTGTTCATAGCTCCGAAACTATTAGGTTTAAAGGTGTAATATCTTATATAAAAAGTGTTTAGAATTTTCGGGAGAATCCAAAAATGTAATAATATACAGGGTGTTCCATTTAAAATAAGCAAAATAACCATAATTTTTTCGCCTAATTTTTTTATTTGATGTTCAGTTGTTTTTATCATAAATTATCCTTATTCCTCTCTAAAATCCCTACAACTTTTGTTTTTACCATTTTTCAATATCTTGTAAAATAAAGAAATTATAAAGGTGTTTACCCTTCGTTGGACAACCCTGTACATGTATTTCCTTATTTGCTTATGATCCTATGTATATTTTTTTAGTCTCTTGAAGATGGTTTAATAAATGAGTTTTTATTAATATTTCTTATCTTTATAAACCAAACCATTAGTCGTTGCTTTGCTGCAGTGGGTTCCAGAGTTGTTTATTTGTATTTTTTTGTTTTTCTGAATAATCCTTTTTGAATGTTTTAAAGCTCCGAGACCTGCTAGATGTCCTATGTTCTTGTACTTGTTTGCCACCTTGTGTTTTAATGTATTGTAGTGGTAATCACCATTTGTGTTCTATGGAGAAGTATAATTATATTAGTTATATTTTTTATGTGAGCCTCTAATTCTAAGGAATTAGGTAAGTGAAATGTCACAAATAACAATACTTATGAACCCTAGGTTTCCTTTTATTATTGTTATTTAATTTGTCTTTTTATGTTGTTGTGGTTACCTTTTTGTTCGTATTTATTTGTTTTCCATATGTAAATGGTTTATATTTAAGAAAAAATGTATTTAAAAATAAAAAATAATAATTTTTTAGTATCGAATAATTATATTTCCTAAGATTAAAACAAACATTGTTTTTTTAGATTAATTTAAAAATATTCAGTTAGTGTTCTTTGTTAGCCTTGTTATACTTTTTTAAATTTTTGTTTGTATCCTATGAGCGGCCATTCTGTAATAAAAAAAAATGATCTCTTTCAGCCTTGAAGAAGACGACAAATAAATCGTCGAAACGTCGGCCAATTTTTAAAAAACTGAGGTTTGGTTTATGTCCCTAACCCGCTAAACACCATCTTGAATTTAAATTGAGGGACGCTACTTTCACATGCCATGCATTATCACTTTTATCAAAATGGCCACTTTCAAACAATTTTGCTATTTTTGCACTTTTTACTCCTTTGAACCAAGGGTGAATAGTACAGTTCTTCAAGACGTCATAGATTTTTTCTTCCTATAATAAAATGCGTCGGTCTTTTATTTGTGATATGCATTTAGGGGCAAAAGTGCAAAAAGTTCTTGAACCTTACAAAAAGTGTGAATTATTGAATAGACTTGTAAATTGTTTTGAAAAACAATATACTTTTTTTAAATTCGACGAATTACTATGATGAATTCAATTCCTCTCAAAAAATTCAATTACTTGTAAAGAAATTGAAGCTTATAATAATAAAAGCCAAATATTAATTACAATTATTTAAAATTATCAATTGCTCTTTAGGTGTAAAAGTATATATTTATTTATTTTTTATAAATATTTTTGTATTTCAGCAAATGTCTATTTTTGGTGAATATCATAAAGAAAAGTGCCTACCCCGCTAAAAATAAATGTTGGCGGAAAAGGCAACGTGACTACTTAGGAATGGGCCGGATTTAGATTGTAATGAAGCAAAATTATCGTCAAAGTCAAATTTTAACCATGCTTAATAAAAAAAATCGGAATAATGAAAACTTTTTCAAGAACACCGTATATACACAAAATCGTGTAGGTCTGTTATCTATAAATCATATCATTTATTTACTGAGGTGCCAAGATAATAAATATAAATTTTGACACCACAGTATAATTTTATCTACTTGATGGTTTTAATAACAATACTATGAACTCCAAATAGTGCATATAAAAATGCTATTACGAAATGCATTTTTCTGTATCTATAGCGAAATTTGAATTAGAGCTCCCGTATTGCATTTAGAAAGGTTTAGCTAACGTTATGTAAATGTAACTTGCTCTGTTAACAATATTATTTATTTACATTAACGTGGCACCTTAACTAATGGTAAGAGCTGTGACTACGCTTTAAAGAATTACTACCTGAAAATCTTTCTTTAGGTTTGAAGTTTACTTTTGCAATATAAACACTAAACTAGCTGGCCTAGCAGACCTTATTCTGTCTTTTCCCATAGATGGCGCGATAAGTTTCCAGTGGAATTATAAGAATATGGGACGAATTCACCACATCGTCCAGAAATGTTATTGAAGAAAAAAAAAAACGCAACAAAACAATATAGAAATAGTGTTAAAAGGTCTCGGTAGTCAGACGATCATTTCAAAATAAAAAACATGTAAATTGTTGCGGTACATCTCTCTCACGAACTTGCTGAAAAATCTGGCCGTAAACAATAAGTACTAACAAATTCTGACAACAATAAAACAATACTGTCATTCACACCTTTCTTAATACTCGTGGTTACGATGAAAAAATTAGACACGTTTTGGCTCTTGCACGCCGAACTATTAAGAGTGCAGAGCATAATGCGTAATATAGAGATTGGTTCTTATGAAAGACTGGTATATCAGACAAGGATGGCAAACAATATGGCGTCTCATATACTGCTTGTAATCCTTACGTGCGTCATTAGGTTTTAGAGGTATCTGTGAGGGTCTTTATCAAGGGTTTTGTGTTTATACATGGTCTAAAAACGGCTAGTTGAACATCCGACCTATTTTTAGCTGTGGTGCCACGCTGATCTAAACACCGTTTAAACCTGACCCTTAGTCCTTACCAAGGCACCTAGTTAAGATGAAAAAAAATTAAAAACGATTTCATTATTTTACGCGTATGCTTGACCCGGAACCGTGGTGCTTAAGCTGTGTTTCTATACGAGTAGCAATACAGCTAAAAATGAAGGTAAATCTAAACTAAACGTGGTCCAGTCGGGGTATATACAAACGACCATAACGAACAAGTGTAGACAAATGTTTTGCATTTATCACGGGTTCATTAAGCACCGTGTTTAATTTTTTTCTACAACTAGGCACATTAAGAAATGCGTGAGCGTCAATTTTATTATGCTGGTGGCAGATTTTTTAAATATTGTGATTATTTAAAACAACTATGCTAGATTTCTATGCCCAACGTCAGCAACAACTTCGCATATTAGTAATCGAGGTACTAAAACTGCTTCTATTATAGTGACTAAAATATTATAGAATTATCATGGGATAAACTTTATGGCCCAGGCATGTGCAGAACATACATACTCAATACGTAAGTACATTGTAAAAGCAAATTTTAGGCGTGAAAAACTTGGTGCAAGTACGCCTTGCCACGTGGTGTCGGTTTTTTCTAACGGTCTTCGCGTATTAAGATGAATTATAGTTTCATGCCAAGATATACATATATCGAGTTAAAGGATGTGAAGCCGACATTCATGCTTCAAGGTAGCGTAATCGTATAGTTTTTCTTCACGCTTAAAAATTATTTTGGCAATGCGATCACTAATATTTTTGGGTCGTATCACATATCTGGGCCAGATATTGACCATTGATCTTTCGGTAATGCTTTAGCCACCAATAATGGAAGATGATTTATGGAGTGGTTGCTGAAGCTATGCGTCTAGAATGCTATTTATTGCTAATAATAATTAAAGTAATAAACATTTTAGGGATCAATAAAATAAAGCAGACTCTTGAGCCGTTTTTAGACCTGGTTGAAACGACCAAGTTTAACACGGTTTTTGTTTTTTTTTCGCCTGCTTGACGGAATCCTGAATAGTGACAGCCGTTCGTCCATTTCTGTCCATTCATGATTGTTATGTTTACGCAACGCCTGTTTTTAAAGTTTTAGCGCATTTATTCATTAATAATAACAACACAATATATTTACGAAACATTTTTTGTGCTATGACCACAATACGAGTTCTGTTGGCTACTTTAAAATTTATCACTAAAAGGGCAACGAAATTTGTGAATGCTAAAAGCACATGAAAGGTATACAATATAGAAGATCAAGGTAATGCATCATTTGCGAAAGTATATGTAAATTCATTTATTGTTAAGAAACGTAAAAATTAAAAAAAATGCGTTTTTTTTGTTAACTGTTACGTATATGTGACAGTTAGTATGTACGGTCAAAAAACAATGGACAATCCATAAATTAGGTAATTTATTATTAGTTGCATTGTAATTTATGTATAAAATATGAACTTATTAGCAACAATATATGAATCCTACCTGTACTCTTTTGTGACTGACCACTAGCCATTTCTGGAACTTTTTCTTCTAGCTTTACTTCGTTTTGTACCACCTCCGTCATTTTCAGCTTTTAATTTTTAATTAAAGAATACAAATGTTTATTGAGTTTTAGAAAAATACAACTTTGAGTAGTAAAATTAAAGTTCAGTAATTAGTAAAATCATCGACTTTTAAGGACACTGTAAAAAATATAATACTATATTTGTGATTAACATTATTTATTATATTTATTGAAATCCTCAGAATCGCCCGATTTCGACTTTATATATACAAGTTATTTATTTATAGTACCTAAAGTCTATTCAGATTCAAGATGGGGATATTTAAAGAAAAGCGGTTGTGCAAGCAATACGCCTTTAATTTTATTTTCCTTCAATTATTATTTTCTTATTAGAAATTAAAGTCGTTCTTGGAAGAAAAATTAAAAAAATTTTTAATGCGGATCCCTGGATTTATTATCGTAAATCGGATTTAAGATGTAAAGATGACAAAGAAATAAAATTATATATCTAAGGAAAAAAAATTATATACAACGAAGGAAAAGGAAAATAAAAGTTTAGATAACGTTTTTGTTTAATAATTAACATCATACAGAGTTTCAGTTCCATCTGAAATAGTCCATATTATTTAAGTATGATTAAATCCCTGCTTGTAGGGTAATACTTTTATATTGTGAATACTCCTCGGATTATCGTGTATATCTAAAAATGCTCTTAAAATAATAAAATATGTTTTTTTTCTATATTTAGCATTTGCACGGTTAATGTTTTCAGGTCATATTTCCTGGTTATATGCCTGTTCGAAAGAGTCCCATTGTTGAAAATCAAAAAAATCAGAAAAACTATTATAAATCCAAAAGCAAGTAGAGCAAACAACAGGGTGTCCAAAAAAAAGATCACAACATGTCAGTACTATGAAATATTCATATAAATTAAAGAAGAATATTAAGATTTTAAGAGAAGCGCAATTCTATTTTGCGAATTCATAACTTATCTACATTCTGGTTATTTATTGAAAACGAGCGTTCATTCCAAATTCTAAAACTCTATAAACATAATTCGCAGAAAATAAAATTCAGAGGGAAATTTCATTGTCGTTGTCGTGAAAAAAGCTATTAGCCCAATTTCACAAAACTGTCAATAGGAAATATAGTAAATAAAGCGAAACGAAAGCAAAGACACAACGAAGGCGCCATAAAGTCTATCGTATCATATATCGAACAGTTTTACGCTCACGTTGGAGCAAACAAAATACATGGTGATAAAGCATGAGAAATTAGATTTTAAAATGTAATGTCGATTTGATATTCTTTGTGTTAAATTAATATTAAACACTTTTTTTAAGTCGTAATGAAATTAACACTATAAAAGAAGACGGAAATAAACATGGGATATAAGTTTGAGTGTTTCTAGAATTTAAGAGATCTGTTTGGACGTGGATTTGTATATTTCACAAGTAGTGCATTTTAATAAAAAATGACAACGCTATTAAAAAAATCTGTTAGCCTGACAATTGTCATATTACTTATGGAAGAAAAGAAGTTCTACCACTGACAAAACCTTTGACTTTTAATTAAAATGAAAGATTTTAATTCAAAATTTTTATCAGAAACTCTTCAATCTACTTTGTCATTGATGTATGTCCAATTGACAAAAAAAATCGTTTTTAATATCGAATTCCCTTAAAACGTTTTAAAATTCATCCTAGATTCTTTATTTCCTGGTTTAATTATGCGGTAGTTTTTCTTTTTAACAATATTTTACAAATTATTATTTCATTAAACTACGGCGGTAATGGGCATTGTGCATACATTCAGAGGTTTTTATATACCCCAAAAAATATTAATTTTATTTAATTGTCATATCTTTTTATTAGGCTTGCATAAGAATATTCAATAAATTATAAAAACTCATTAAACAAACATCTATGAACCGGTTAGGAAGATAACTAAAATTACATGTAACCACAAAAGTTTAAGGCTGTTTATAAAAGAACTCCGCGTTGTTTAATATAGGTCATAATAATTATAATAAATAGTCTGTTACATAAATGTTTATAGTTTGGGTCCCTTAAGCATCTTGTATTAAATATTACTTATTTCCTACTTATATACATCTAAAAGTTTTTTTTACATGTTCTTCGTTTTTTTTTTAAATTAATGTATGTAACTGATATCAATTATTGTTACTTCGTCTGGATTATATTATAAAGTTGTAGCCACTTGTATCCGTCAATATGATTTTACAAGGTCAATTGAATTGAGTATCCAGTACAAAATAGTAATTTTGAAAATATCTTTTTGGAAAACTTATGTTGTAATATTATGTTTTATATGTTTTATGGAAAAACTATTTTGATAAGGAAGTGCCAAAGTATATATCTGTAGTAATAGCAAACAGAAAAAGTATGTAGGCCTCCACAAAATTAAAATCCTAGGAATTATTCAACTAAATTTTAAGTTTGTGGCTTAAATTCACGGGAGTGTCGACAAATATTTGAAAAATTATGGGTTGTTCTTAACCACTCCAAGCCATATTTTTAGTAAGCTCCAAATGTTGTTAAGCAAAACAGACAAGATGTTAAAAAAATATATAGACCCAACTAGTTCCTGACAATTTTAATAAGGATTATTTTATTCTAGCCATAACAAAAATAATTATTTTTGTATATATGCTAAAAATTAACCAATTTATTTTTTGTGGTTATCCTTAAAGAATTATTTTATTATTTAATTTTTTTAAACCAATCATAGTATTGAGACCCAGATAAGCAAAAAGTAGATATTTTTCCTTGCTGAAAAGATTCGTATTTTTGATTACCTAATTAAAATAATGCACTGATTATTATCGATTTTTAGTAATTTCCTCTTAAATGTAGATGATTTCCTTTTAACAATATACACTTAAATAAAGTCCTTTTTATAATAACGCACACACTTCGGTCCGAATTTTCTACCGTCCGATATATCGCTGGCGGTGGGATGTAAACATACCCGCAACCTTTGAATGATTATTATTGTTTTTAGTGTCACAAATTGAGCTTGAAACAGGAGCGATTAGATTTTCGCAAACGACGAACCACGTTATTTTTACGAGATTACACGATTGTGACGATCGATGCGAGATATAAAAATTGTCTGCTTGATAATTAGGAGATGAGTGGTGGAGATGTTTTATGCACTGATGCTGTTCGGCAATCGGATCTCTGGGATTTTGGGTCGATCGCGAGACGAAGCAACGTTGCCGTGTTGCGAAGTTTTGTCCTTCGTCCTTTGAGCCCTTTTATCCTGTCGACGTATTGCCTGAAATATTTTTGATGTGTCCACAATGTTAATATGATGGTAGGCAGGTATTATGTGTTAGACAGGAGGGGATGTAAAACAACCGATAAATACCTATATAAAAAGTAAATGCATACATTTTCATTTAAATAGTGAAGCATTAAGAATATCTTTAAATGTACTTAAAATATTAGAGATACATAAAAAAATGTTTTTAATATACATTATAAAACTCAAAAATAGGCATAGCGTAAAAATATTTTGCTAGAGAAAGTGTCTGTGTTGACATGGTAAAAGCAGTTTGAAGCGTATTTAGAATACCTCTCTGGGGGTGGACAAACATTACAAAAAAAGTCTTTGGCTTTTCTTTACAACAACATAATACCGATCAAAATCAGCAAGGACAAAAAAAATTTTTTTCACTTGTAAAATCGTAATTTTCACTTTGAAACATTTTGCTTCGGTTAGTAGCTTTAACTTAAATACGCCAGTGGTCATGGTCCAGATCTCATGTAAAATACATGGAAAAACAGGGCGACAGAAAATAAACTTTTCAAAATAAGAAAAATATTTTTTATGGATAAAAATGTTTATGAAAAAATGAAACCGAGTTAAAAAAATGCACTAAAAAGTGAAAAATGATATTTTATTCCACCTTGAAAATTTTACTTCCTGAAGCCGAAGTCAAACTAATAAAGATAGTGAGACCTTATATGTGTAGTATTAGGCATCAAAGCACCGAATTGGCTGAATACATAATTATATATTTGTGATTAAATAATTAAGAATGAGCTTAGCGCCGACTTCGCGGAATAAAATTGTCAAGGGGGAATAAAATATTATTTTTCACTTTTTAGTGCATTTTTTTGAAGTCGGTGTCATTTTTTTATTTCATCGTTTTTAATTTTATCTATATGAGCTTTATTGTAAAAATAATATTTTTTCCTGATGTAATGGTGAATGCGTTAAATCGAGACAATCGATGTACAAACATAAAAAAAGGCCGAACTGATAACCTCCTCCTTTTTTGAAGTCGGTTAATAACGTTTTAGTCATATCGGATGTTAATTTTTCGAAAATGTCAAGTAAAATACTAGATTTTGAAGTTGCGCATTTCCATGATCACCCTGTATGCATAAAATTACATAACGGGATAGCCAAAGAGATACCTTTTAGCAAATGGGGGTGTATGTCTATTACACACCTCAATGCTGTAGTTTGAAAAGAGTTTAATTATAAAACTCGCTGCTTTTATCATACTTATACCTGTATTTTTTAAAATATTATTACAAAGAAACGGGTGAACGATTTTCAAATCAAAATATACTGAATCACCAGAGAAACGTCTCCTACAATTTGGTGTTTGACTCATTAAAATCAGTCAAACGGTTTAGACAATATGGGTCAACAAACATACAGGTCGAATTGAGAACCTCCTCATGTTTTGTCGGTTAAAAATGATCTGCTTTGGATATACGCGGTAATATTCGTCTTGTATCTCGGATCCTATGTTTTTTTAAAACTTTTTCCTTATTTTGGAACTTATACTATTCGTGATGAGTGTGTTGTGGCAGTAACATTAAGTGTCGAAGTCTTACCACCATAAAGCTGAAGGTTGAGAGTACATCACACGGCGATATCGAGGATTATTCAAAGGAACAAGGAAACCTGAAACCATTATAAGCGGAATAGTCAAGGTAGACATCGTCGTAAAATGCCGGTCCATGAGCGCTTTTTAAATGTACTTGCTGTAAGATAGTGATCTGTGACTGCACGAAGTGTACAATTTTTGTTTTTGTACAGTTTGCTTAATTTGAATTTAGGACCACGGATAACTGCTAGAGGTCCAGCCTTAAAACAAGATTACCGGAGGGCCACATTAAATTCTACCAATGAACTCATTAACGGGTTGGAGGCAGATTTTGGGAGTTCTTTATGCAGATGAGTCAAGGTTCTATTTATTTAACTGTGACCGACGCACAGTGATAGAAAATACTAATCTAGAATTCCAAAAGTCTATTAGTAAGAAAATATATTTTATTTCTTACGAAAATTATTCTATTTTCTTCTTTTTGTGCTTAGATATAAATATTGATATTTAAAGTAAAATTTATAATGTACAGGGTGAGTCAACGATGTGCCGGGGAAATATATCTCTCTTATTTACAGTGATACAAAAAAATGTTAAATACAAAAGTTGTTAGGTAATTGGTGGTGCATATTTTAAAATTATTTTCAAGATGGTGACATTTCCGGTTATACCGGAAGTAGTGTCAACTTGCTTATTTTAAATAGAACACCCTCTATATTATTTCATATTCGGATTTTACATAAAAAAATTGTGACATATCTGATTTTCAGAATGCATTGGTATTACCTTTCAAAACGGGCATAAATAATGGAAATCTGTTCGGTAGTATAAAATACAGGGTGTTTCATTGGGTTTTAATTGAATGTCAATATTTAAGGGCGGGGTCCCTTAGGTCATTTCAAGAAGAAAAGTTCAATTAAACATGTGTACACTTTAATAATCAAAATAATAAACAAACAAAATTGGGAAACTCCTAAAGGAATGCCCTTATAAATACTCATTATAAATATAAACTTAACTTAACTTATTAAATTCGTATATTAAATATTACACAATAGATTCAAAAGTTTTGCAACATCTTGTTCAGATGCGAAATATTTTTTTTGCGCTATCAATCAAGGCATTGAAATTTTACGATTTTAGGTGAGGTGATGCAGAACTTTTGGATCTATGTGTACCTATAATTATTAATAATTTATTAGCCTTTGGGGGTTTCCAAAAGATCTAAAATATCCCGACTAAAAATACTCTCCTTTTTGGAAGGTAATACTCTCAATTGAGATATTACAGGGTCTGAAGATAACAAAAGAGCGTTAAATAAATCTAGATTTGTATGATAACGTGAAATTTTTCTGGTGTTGTGCTCTCGGTAATAACGTATGTCTTTATGTTGCGATTCTTGAGCATCCTTTACCGATAGGAAGTAAAAAATTGTTGATAACTTCCTCACTGTGCATTAAGATTTTATGCACGGTAGGGGACATTGGATACCATGGATACAAATTGATTATTATTTTAGAAGTTTCATAAGCATAATGACCAAAACGTGAAGCATCTATTTTATAATTGCAATTTAAAGTTCTTAAAATTACACCACACCTGTATATTAAATTTTGATCCAACTCAGTAATTTGAGAGAACAATACTGGATCACCAAAAAATTTTCGTGCAGTATTGCCATCATTCGTATTTCCGAACCCAACTTTCGGCATATCTACTAATAAGCCAGTTTCTCCCCTAAATTTATCTATAATTGTTTGTTTGGTTTGATTATAAACTTCTTTAAGGTGTTTTGGAACTCGCCACATTTTTATTTTCAACCGATAAGAAATATGCAAAAGAAATTCAAAAAACCGAATGTAGGCATGTAGTGTAGATAAGCCAAGATTCACGGCAACTGGATTTACCGGTAATGACTTAATGTAGTTCAAATCGTTAAATTGACTTGGTCCAGCGTTACACAAATAGCATTTCTGAGATGAAACTGACATTAAGCTATTGCAAACTTTTCTATCCACCATGGTCTGTTGAAGTTCATGTGAATTATTTAACTGTGATCGACGAATCCTTCTAGAGGATGGACGGACCTAGTAGTTTTAAACGGATACCTTAATTTTGAAAGGTATATTACAGAAGTTCTACAGAAACATAATTTCTTGCTTATGCATGACAGTGCCTGCCCTCACACGAGTCTTATAGTAAGAAATTATCTGAAAGAAATTGAATTAATTTCATGGCCAGCCGGAGCAGTCCTATACACATGTTTCGGAGACAGCTATGAAGTGCAAAACACCAATCCCAAAACTTGCAACAATTGAGAGAACATCTTGTCGAAATATGGAATTGCCTGGATCAAAACGAACTAAGATCCCTTATCTTAAGCATGAACAGGGCTGTTGGTTGAAACCTTAAAAAAAACAACCTCCTTCGGAAGAGAGAAGTTTTGCAGTCGTGAAAAATTCCCCCCGAGATTTTTGCAGATCTTTGCGTTTTTGGATCTCGAAAAACATGTTCTCCCATTTCCGTCAGTTTGTTGGCCTGTCTATCAGTTCGTCTATCGTTTTGTCTTTACGTGGTATAGCTCAAAAAGATATTCGATTGAATTTAAGTTCTGGTCAAAAATCAAAGGTCGTATGGGGATGAAATGGTTACATTTTAATAAACATCCAACATAGCGATACAAAACAGCGGCCCCTCAAAATGTAAAAAATCATCAACTTTTTATCAAATGAAATTCCAAAATATGAATATAATAATATAATAACATTTTTTGAGAGTTTAACAAATGCACTTTGCCTTGTTTCGCAGTTATAACCGCTACCCTCCGATAACCACTTTTACCACGACTGGTGTGTTTAGGATAAGTAACGCATACAGAAGCAATAAAACAGTGTCTATTTACGCTAGCATCGAACGGGACAAAACCGGCATATATATATATATATATATATATATATATATATATATATATATATATATATATATATATATATATATATATATATATATATATATATATATATATATATATATATATATATATATATATATATATATATATATATATATATATATATATATATGTATATTAAAATATTGAAAATATTAAAAAACATTGTATTCACATGTCAGCCATTTGAAATAAATACTTTGGTGTACAACTATGGTAAAATTACCGACAGAACTGAGCTTTTCATGTAATTTTCTGTAACTTTTTAGTTTGTGAAATTATTTTGGGTTTCTATCAAATAAAATTGAAAATTTAGCAAAAATATCACATATGTTTTATTTTTTGCTTTGTTGCGGTATATTTTATAGAAATATGGACCACTTTTCAATCGAAAAAATTAATATTGTTAACAAAGCCCAGTTATTTTGGGCATTGTCAGAAAATTTCATTAATGCTAAAAATATAAAAAGCACATACATTAATATTTAAATTTGTGAAAAGGGCATACAATAATATTACAGTCAAGAAAAGAATGACTGTAGCGATGTTAAAACCTATTTACAATTTAATACTTGATGTTATAGAAATTACAATTGTACATACTTATGTACGTAGTCACAATTTGTCACACAAAGGAAAAGGAATGGATCGAACGTTTGTCATCTCATAATAAGAAAATATTTACTTATTTTCAGTTTAAAGAAACTTAAAAATAAAATGGGTTGCAAAATTATCTTGGAACATTTTTAGGTTTTCCAAGTGTATGTAAACATTTTGTATATATTTGTTAGAGGTAAATAATAGGGACCATTAACAAAAATACGGTGTGTCTGATCTGCTTTTTCGTCCTATCCATCACTGCGTTTTTAAATAAAATTCAGGTTATGGCTTTTCTTATTTTGAAAACAATTGAACTAACTTATTTGCTACATAAAATATGTTTAGAACTTGCATAGAGTCAAAATTCGATAAAAAGGAAATAGTGCATTTGGTTTAAAAAGCAGTTGTTGAAAATTATTTATAGAACTTATAAAAAAAAATCGGTAAATTGGGTTTACCCAGAACTTTCCTCGTTATGAATCCTTATTTTTACCAGAAAAAGGAAGGATTCATAACCAGGGAAGTACTGGGTAAAGCCAATTTACCGATTTCTTTTTTTCTAAAACGGGTCTGGGCGCTGAGGTTTTTATGATTTAGTTTGTTTAGTGCTTTGGGACCTGTTTGTCTTTTTTATTTTCCACCCTAGGATTAAAAGTTTTTACAAATTAGTGGCAACAACATTAGTTGATAGGACTACAACTTTACAATTAACGCAAAAAAAAATTAAAGAATTTTTATAATGTCTGTTTGTTCACGGCATAGCTAAAAAACACTTACCCGATTGATATGGGAATGATCTGGTAATATTTTGGTAAAAATTCCGTACGGCAAAACAAAATGGCGTCCTAGAGAAATGTTAAAAAATTATTACTAAAAAACTACTTATCCAATTTATCTCAAATTTTGCACAAAAATTAAGTATTATGTAGGAATCAACTGGAAAAATAAAAATTCAGCCTGAAAAACTACTTAATGAATTTATTTCAAATTGTGTGCCAAAATAATTGTGGTATACAGTTGAACTAGTAAAACCGCGGTATTAATTTAAAATGGCGGCTACATAAAATATTTGTAATTATGAAAAAATTACTGCCTGCGTTTTACATATCTTCACGTTGGCGTCCCTAGATGCCAAAAAAATATGTTTTATTAATTCCGTCGGTCGGTCTGTCAGTTTGTCTGTCTGTCTTTCAGTTCACGGCATAGCTTAAAGACTACTTGCCTGATTGACGTTATGTTTTGAGCAAAAATTAAGAGTTATATAGGGATGACCTGGTAACATTTTGGTAAAAATCCAATGTGGTAAAACAAAATGGCGGCATAGTGAAATTAAAAAAAATTATTGCTTAAAATTGCTGATTCAATTTATCTCAAATTTTGTACAAAAATCAAGTATTATGTAGGAATTAACTGGTAGAATTTTGTTACGAATCCGAGATGACGGAACGAAACGGCGCGCGCGGCGATTTAATAAAATAGTCAAAAATTCAAAACAAATAATACTTAGTATTAAGCTACCTGTGTTACCCACCAGCATGGTTAGGGATAAGCGTAATCTTATTAACATTATCTATATGTAAGTAATTGATAAGAACTGATTTTTGTGGATAAGATCTTTATTTAAGTATTTGCGTATTATCAGAAATTGTTTTATTTTTGGGTATTTTGTGGTAATGTTTATTTCTATTTTTCCCAAAGTTAGAGTCTTAAACAGACCTTTACACTATATCTATACATTTTAACAGTTCGGCGTTCACTTCATTTGGTATATCATGATTACTTATCAAAGTTAGGACATTTTGAAAGCGAAAAGACCAGATATGCTAAAAATCGGTAATACCTGTAGTGTTTTTTTCTCTAAAAGAAACAGTTGACTAAGAATAAATGCACTCTATAATATTTCCAACAGAGCACTTCATTTGCGAAAAATTGTATGGTTGAAGGATATTTTGAACTATTATGAAAAAAGTGTCTCTATTTTACGACTTTTGATGTTAAACTGTCTTTTCTGAAACCAAGAAAAAGACTATTATTAGTGCAAGTTTAGTACAGTTTGCAATATTGTCCTAAGAAGATCATCTTTTGACACTCATAAACTTATAACATGTTCGCTTGAAATAACAATTTCTAAAAAAGAAGAAGTTTTTGATCATTCTCACACATCTGCCTTTATAATCCTCTTCCAAAGATTATACAGCAGCATTGAAACAGCCGGTCACTGCCATAAGTACATTGACAGGTATTAAAAGATTTGGCACATTAATGCCAACCATCATGCTTTATGAGCGTGTCATTTATTTTAGAATTTTCTTAATAAAGAATCGTAAATCTAATAATTCAATTTTGTATTGTTTATCTCATAAGACTGTACCTCTAGAAGAATAAGCTCACTTCGTGTACCCATTCTAAATTCTTGCATGTCATCACACTGACAAGAATTCTCGTGACTGTCAGAGTATGCTCGATATAAATTTTGTTTTTTGGGTAGTTTATTTAAGTAGTAATAGATCGAATTCCTACCTTTCAACACTGATCGAAACATTGTTAAGAACTCAAAAGCAGAAACAATGCAATGTACTTGTGGTACTTTGGATTTTTTTGTATTTAGGTCTAAAATTAGTCATGCAGATCGTCTAGAATAAAATTTCCCATGAATTCAAATACTGAATTGCAGTCAGTAGGGTGTGGATTCGAAAGGTATTATAATCAGGCGTTAAAACTATCGGTTTTATATTCAATTAAAAAAATATACAAAACCCGAAATGCAGGAACCAATTTGGCAGCAATGTGCGAAGAAAATGCTCTTTAAAGAGCTGGGGTTTTAGGCGCTTGCGTTTAAACCTAAAAGAGCATGAGAGTATGAAACTAAGTCTAATTGTGCTAAGGGATGATTTAATAGTGAGTTGTGTGACCACTGATATGTGACGGAATTTCCGTTTAATAATAACAGGCAGCACATTCCTTTGAATTTGAATGAGGCTGTAATAAATATGACTATATAATGAAAGATTGCTATGCACTAAGTAATGGTTGCTGCAAAGTATATCTACTGTATACAAGTATACAGACTCAACTGCTTGCAAGTATACGAAATTAAGGTTAAAAAATTGTGAACCATAGACTCAATGTGAATGAAGAGTGTTAAAGTGAAAAACATGAAAATTACAATTTAAAAACAAAAAAAAACCCGATGAGCATAATTGTAAACAGTACTAAATACCAGATAAGCATAATCGGAAAACGCAGCAGATTTCTCTATGAGATAATAATGATTTTGAGGAAAAAATTGTTGCCCCAAAAATTCTTGTAGTTAAACTGCATTAGCTAAGGTTAAACAGATAGATCTACTGATAATACCGCCCAGAGTTTAAATAACTCTGAAAATCAGTAGAAAAGCGATTTCCTGGAAAAGTGAATCGGGTGAAATTTTCATTATGATTTTCAATAAAATTCTTGCAATTTCCGGAAAATATCAAAAACTATTAAAAGTCTGTCAAAATCTCAAAAATAATATGTTTAAAGTTGATTTGTAAAATGAAAATTTGAAGCGAAATGTCTAGAAAAGTCCAGAAACTTTTCAGACATTTCCATAAACTTTCAAGTTAAAATTAAGAACAAAAACCTAAACTTAAAATGTTCAAAGATTTTGCTATTAATGTTTAAAATTATTTATTTTTAATGATTTGATGCTGTAATACTTCTGCAAGATGCAATATATCTTGTTCCTCAAAACTAATCAAAAAATATTTTGATTTTTGATCATCAATAACCAGCAAAAAAAAAATCGGAACTCGACTCGGCATAAAGACACTATCCAAGAAGTGCCATAGAACGTACGATAATTCCACGGTATCAAGGCGGAAAAGAATTAACAGATATCTCAAAGCAGCTAGACCAACAACATCTGAGTTACATCCGATTATATGTGATTCGGATCCCTTTACGCATTTATAGGTAAAAGAGCGGCCAGTTTCAGCTCATCACGAACCCGTAGATGAGAAACTGAAGAGATGGAGGAAAAAGCCTATGCAAATGTTCGCTGCGAGTGAATACAAGTTGCGACACGATGCATTAGCCAAAATCCTGCACCAAGAACTAGCAGAGAAATTACAGCTCTCGCAGGAACAAAGAGTGACATGTTATATGTACAACCCTGGGCCAATTTTAGTTTGACACACCAAACTAACTTTGTAATAAAACATCTTATTCTTGTAGATAAAAGGGCAAGACAAACAACTTTGATAGAGCTGGTTATACCGAATACTCATAATTTACGTCAGAAGTATGCAGAAAACATTGAAAAATATCGTGACCCAACACTGCCATTCATTATGTCCACAACAGGAGTTATTCCAAAAATCTTGGTCCAGAACATCAAGGGGCTTGGCCTTAATGAACATCTTTTTCAGGTCATACAAAAGAAAATACTACTCGCGACATCCCGTTTATTAGTAACTTAAACACGGAAAGGGCCCCATCAGAGTTCAATCCTTTTGATATGTAAATATCTGGGATGAGTGAATGTTCCCCCCTGTTTTGAGAGGGAGGGCGAATGTTAATGGGTATTTAATAATAATAATAATAATAATAAATTGGCTTTTATTTGTGTTAAAAATACAAAATATAATTACGTACAAAAGCAAAAACAATAATTACTATGCTCAACCTAAATCAGGGAGAGATTTGGTTTAATAGCTATTCTTACATCTAACCCTAGCTGGCTGCGTTAAAACTAATCTAACAATAGTGAAATGACATAGACTAAAGTCACAAAATTACACATTTTAAATTTATAGCACACAAGTTACAATTATTTAAGAAAGATAGAGAAGTATAAGTCTGGTATGAAACAACTATAGAAAAAACGAATATCAAGAAAGGATATATTTACGACAGGATGAAACAAAAACTCTAGAGGTTAAGTAAAACTTTATAAAATTTAAACCGAGATGTTATTTTAGCTTATTAGTATATAATTATAAGATATATAAACTGATCTAAATGAAGAAAATAAAAAGCTATAATTTTATATAAGGCTTTTATTGAAAACATAGTAATGAGTTCCCCAATATCTAATAGTGTGAAATCAACTTTCAGTTTTATGATTTTGAATTGACATTAATTTTAGTGCGAGATCATTTACTGTCAAAACTGTCAAAAATAGCCAAACAGGACGATTTCTTTACTATTCCGAAAGCAAATCCATTTTTCCGAAAGTCCGCTTTGGAAATTTCGCAAAAATTGAAATTTCACGGAATCTTTGTGGGACATTTCCTAAACTTAACATCTCTAAAAGTGGTAACAAATTCGATTGCGATAAAACAACGCTATAATAACAACTCAGCGCGTGTAGCAAAATTGTAAATGCAGAAAAATAGCGTGTCAAAAAATACACTGTATTAAAATTGATTTCAGTATATTCGCGTTTTCTACAAAATGTAAAAATCGATTAATTAAAAACTGAAATATCTTATGGCACAATCATGTTTGAACTACACGCCAATTAAATAGTATATTACATAACAAGTGTTAAAAGTCGTAGTTTTCACACGAAGAGAAACCCAATTCTAGTACTATAACAAAATTGAATAATATACAGGATGTTTCTTAATTGAGAGCCGTTATTTCAGGATGCGATTCTTTGACTAATTCGAAGTATAAAATTTCATATATAAACATATATTTGAAAATGCCTATTTTCTAAGATACAGGGTGACAAACTTTTCTTTTTAGTTTCTTCAATTTATTGATAAATTGAACGCAAATTGGAACACGTATTACTATTTGTATTACCTATTAGACAGTATCATTGGCATTTGGAACAATCTACAGGGTGATATTTTTTTTGGGGATCACGACCTCTTCTACCCCTCCCAAGTGTTGTATAAAGACACAAGACTTTTTATATTCTGCTTATTTTCTTAAAAAAAAAGAGTCAATGAAAATTCTAACCAATTAATATTGTCAAATAAACTTTCATATTTAAATTTAATAAAATAATTTCATTAACAAAACGTTATTATTCAAACAATGTTTTTTTAATCATCAAAAGTTTATAAACAAATTATATATATAGAAAAAAATGAAAAATATGTTTAAAAACATCTTTACACTAAAGTCTATGCATAGTTAACGTAATAATTTACTAGAAGTGCCGCAATGCATGCATTAGCTCTTCTTCTCATTGATCCACGTACCCTTTGAGATATTCCAGGGGTGCTACTATGCGATTCCTGAAATCTTCTTCGTTTTGAACTGGTTTGGTGTAAACCACAGAAATGCCCCTATAAAAAAAGACTGTTTACGATAAGTTAAATATACGCGCTCCAGGATACTGAAATGAGCAGAAGCCCATCATGCCTAAACCACATCTGGTTTCTTAGCGTGATAGGCGCCTCTTCTAAGAAACCGGGAAATGACGTTATGATAATCTATCAAGTCTTCTTGGAAGAAAAAATGGTCCTATCAATCTGCAACGATTTCGGTCCACACATTCACTAAAAACTGTTCTTGAAAATTAAATTCTGTTATGGAATAAGGATTCTCTTCTGCCCACAAATGTTTATTGTGAAAATTTTTATTCTCATTTCTTGAAAAATTGGCCTCATCAGTTGTCGAAATGTTAATATCAAAATAAGGATTTTCTGCTACTCTGTGAAGAAACCACTCACAAAAGTTGATATGGAATGAAAAATCACGCTTTAGTAGAGCCCAAAGGTACGGATGGGATAAGGGTATAATAAATTACCTATTAAAAATTTTAAGTAAATGATAATTTAGAGTTATGGCAATTTTTCTTGTTCTTGTATCTGAATGCCACCTACTTTATTAAGCACGGCTTCTCCAGTGTTTGCATTGGTGTATTTAGGGAGGGCAAAAAGGACAAATGCCTTCCCCCCCAGAGCTCTTAACCCCACCCCAGAGCTCTTAACCCTTCCCAGAGCTCTTAACCCCCCCAGCAAGGCATTATAGACAAGACAGCTAAGAACTTTTAATTATTACTTTGACAATACTGTCAATAACATTTTGTTATTTAATACATCAATGTCATAAGCCTACTTGATATAAGTAAGATTACAAATTAGTGCTCAGTTAACGAAAAACCACTAGGTTAAATAAAGCCTCATTTTTTTAACAAAATAAGCAGAATATATTTAAAAAACAGTGCAAACTAAATTGTGAACGACCTGAAAAAACGATAGACATAATTGAGTACTTCGCTAAATAATTATAAAAGTCAGTGTCGTTGCAAAAACAAATTTGGAAAAATAATACGACCCTTAAAAAAATAATACGTGTTCCAATTTGCGCTCAATTATCTTTAAAAATGTAGCATATAAATTAAAAAAACTAAAAAAAAATTAAAAACCCTGTATCTTGAAAAATGGGCATTTTCGGATATATGTTTATATAATTTTTTATACTTAAAATTGGCCAAAGAATTACATTTTGAATTATCGGCATTCAATTAACAAACATCCTGTATAGTTGTAGTATTCGAATGTTGTAGTAAAGAATGTATTTCCCCGAACCTGACAATTTGGCGGGCGGCCAACTGGCGAAGATATTTTGACTGGTCTGCATTTGGCGAATGCGTCAAATTGACGAAAGTGTATTTTGGTGAGTCAGGTTTTAGTGTAGAAAAAATTTTGATGAAAAGTTAATAATTAATTATTATATAGCACTTGATTTTTTATTTAAGAAACACTATTTTTATAATTTTGAGCTCTTTTATAAGCTCAAATTATGTAGAGATTTTCGATTAGGTTTCAGATATGATGAATGCCTCAGCAGCTCTCAGTCGCAACTGTTTTATTGGAATGGTTCTTTCTTAGTTATTTATTACGTGCTGGCTGCATCATTCGTGACAACTCGTTAACTGGATCTTGTTACAAGAACATCTACTTTAGGTGCCATTCGTGAAAAAGAAGCTTATCTTTTCTTGGCCAGGTTTAACTGACAATTCGGTCCTAGAAATATTCGCAAGTGCCTAATATTCATTTTAAACAAACGAATATTGTTTAACAACATGTCTATATGTAACCCCAAAGTTTCAAAACATTTTTACTAAACCGTTTTCAAATGGCGATCAATTAAATGAAGGTGGTTATACGTAAGCTAGATTCGTGTTTCACCTTTTTCCACGAAATATATTATATTTTCGTTTTAATGTGGTTTCAGAGAAAAACGTCGAGAGGTGTAAGGTCTGGCGACCGTGCTGGACACTCTATGGACTCGCCGACCTATTTATCTTCTTGGATATACTGTATCTTAATAATTTCTGACATTTCGAATGATCTTGTTGGAAGTTAATGACTATTTCGAATTCACGCGAATTTGCGGAAAAAACGTCAATAATAAGTGGATTTATTGTATTTTGAATCACCTAAAGGTAAATACGGCCATTCAATGTTTTTTCATATGTCACCTATAATATGGTCTCCAAAAATGGTCCCAACGTTAGCTATCTGTGTTTATTATACTCGCGAAAACTGTGGGGATTGACATCGCTGCAGTACCCGCAGTTTTGAGAATTGACACGCCCATTCAAAAAAAATGTGCTTTCGTCACTCAAGCAAAATATAGTGTACAAAGTTTGGGGTTGCTATCAATCTGTTTGACATCATCTCGCAAAAATAAAATCGTTTCTTTGGATCATCTGCAAGTAAATAATGTACCATATGAAATTTGTAACAATGAAATTTGTCCCTTTTTAAAATATTTTTAATGGACGATGTTGAAACGTCACATGTTTCAGTCGCATGCTTGAAAGGTTGTTAAGGGGTTTGTTTGTAACTATTTAAGCTATGGCCTGGATTTGCGCATTCTCATGTTTCTTTATAAACTGACTAACAAAGAATGTGCTCATATGGGAAACTTCCTAATTTTCTATAATTTATGTTGCGAATGTTAATATTAATTAGGGCTCGCGTTTTTGCCGTCACAGACAAAAAGGCATATTGCCTTCCCTTAAAATTATAATATATATTATTCAAAATAAAATTCACTGGGTTTTAAATTAACTAAAACATATATTTGAAAAAATCATTAAAAAATTAAAATTAATAGTAAAGTAGTACACATTTAAAATAATTTTAATTATATTAGAAAAATATGTTGCACAAACAATAAAACTAATATTCTATAACAACAAAAAAAAAGGTAATATAAAATTACTATTACTAAAATTACAAGAAACATTTTTTCTCACTTTTAGTTCTGTAAACTTTTTTATTACCTCTTTTAATTCTATTCAATCTCAAATTTCATGCTCAATCGCCAAAAAGGCCAAAGAAGAAGAAGTCACTGTGATGACGTGAAGTTGATTAAATCAAGCATCTAATGCATTTGGTGCTTGATCAATTTAAAATAAAAAAAAAATCCATCTTATATTTTTCTCTGGGATCTTTGAGAAGTTTGCTTTTTTTCTTCTGACGTGGTGTCGTTGTACCAGCCACGCCAGTTCTCTAGCATCAACATTAATTTTATTGAATGATTGATCTGATCGAAGATCCTGAAAAAAATTTTTCCAGCTCTAAGAAGATCAAGGGTAAATGCTTAATGAAAATATCTCGGTTGCATCAGCTTATTAATTGGATTAACGCAATTTAATATTTTATACCAAATAAATATTGGACACAAATACTTTAATACAATATAATAAACTAGAGGCTTCATCTCTTATAAATTAGCAAGTTCTTGATTTTCATAAATGCTTAGTAATGCCTAAATCATTTAAGGCTTCTATCCTACTCTCCCATCTAAGGTCACTCAATGGTTTTAATGTTAATTTTTGAACATGTTTCAAAAGGTTTGTCCATCGAAATGTAGATGCCAAAAAAAATAAATATATTTCTTGGGCCAGCAATGTTACGTACTCAATAAGTTTGCCATACATATCAGCGAGACGAAGGATACGTAGTGGTTACGGACATAAATGTAAGTAGTACGTAGGTACTTATTACGTGATTAATACGTAACTTTCCAAAAAATTCGAAGATTTGAATACGTACATTGTATTCGTCTTGATTTCGTATAATCTAGGAACTCAATACTTCAATTAAATAAGTAGGTACTTAATGGCGTATTAAATACCGTATTTTGTTTGTATTCAAAACGTAAATTATGTAGGATGGGTACATATTTTGTACCAATTGAAGACATATATTTAATACATTGAATATACATTCTGCAGGTATTTATCAGTGGCGGTTCTTCCATAGGGTCATTTGGTCGATGACTCCCCCAAAAATAATAATAATAATAATACATTTATTGTCGTTTTTATGCTAGTCGGTTAGACAAAGGGCCATAAAATGATTGCCACCCAGACAAGTCCGGGTACTGATAAAGCCCGTTAAAAACTTAAGCATAGTATATGTATAAAGTATATGACGCGTTTTCAGTTAAGTTACTAAATTTACTGAATTAGATTACGAAATATATTTAATATGTAGTTTTAAAGACAAAAAAAAAGAAAAAAAAAAGGAATATAGAAAATACACAAAAAGAGAAGAATTGAGAAAGAAAAGGAAGAGAAGAGAGGAGGGGAATGATAGGTTATATTTGAAAAATTTGGAACGAAAGGGGTTTCAAAGAACATCGGTAGTTTTTGTAAAACATAACAATAATAGGTAATAGCCAACAAAATTTACTGATTCTTGAATATTTTTTTCTTTATAGTACGCTTAATAGAAAGACAGGACAGATCTGTATTCAGAAAATGCATCGTAGCGAGTTTATGGTTGTACATAAATTATAAGAATTTGACCTCTTAAACAGCTCCTTGCGATGTTGTGGAATTGTAACAATATGATTGTTTCTTAAATTTCGATCGTGGACGTCACTGCGAAATTTGAGCTTGTTATAAAGATACTGAGGTTTTTTATATTTCATTGTTTTGTATGATAACATTGCCATACGCAGTTTTCGCCTATTATGCATACTCATCCAACCGGCATCTTTTAACTTATGTGAAATATGGTTACTTCCAGATATTCCGTAAATAAAGCGAAGACTTCAATATTGTCAAGGCAAGGCCCGTAAACGCAGTCACAATGATTGAAAACTGATAACATCAGAGAATCACAAAGAGTTTTTTGTCTCTAGTGTAAGGTAGTGGCGATACGAAAAAAGTAATTTTAGTGTTGAATAGGCTACCTTCAGCTTATTAGTTACATGCTGCTTGAAACGCAGTTTAAGTTGCAGTCAAGCTGTAGTCTTAGACTTTTGCAGGTGTCAACAAAGGGAATAAAAGCATTGTCCATTTGAATATCTAGGTTGTCTTTGGCCAAATTGCAATGTGTTCGGTTGGCGAATAGAATTACGGTGGATTTACTAGGGTTAATTTTTAGCATGTGATCGGTTGCGGTTTTAAATAAGGCATTAAGATCACTATTTATGTGGCGATTCGCCATATTACTATGAACTGCTGAATCGAAAGACAGGTAAATTTGGGTGCCATCAGTATAAATATGATAATGGCAGTGTTTGATATTTTTGTGAAATTGTGAGGTATATAAAGTGTAGAACAAAGGACCAAGTATACGTCCCTGTGGAACACCAGACGTTACCACTTGCCTTTCAGAAAATTAACCATTCAAAACCACTTGTTGTGACCTACCCCATAAATACGACGAGACAAATTTTCGAGCCCCGTGTCAAAAACCGAGAAAAACGTAGATAGAGAGAAAGCTTTGGTGAAGTCTAAAAGGACCAAAGCGCTTATTTTGTTGTTATCATGTCCACGTAGAACGTCATTTGTTATGTCAACAAGAGCGGTGGCACAGTTATGCGTTGATTGAAATCCAGACTGCTTTTCGGGTAAAATATTGTTGATTTCCACAAAAGATCTTATTTGGATTTCAATTATTTTCTCCAAGATTTTTGAGAAAGCTGGCAAAATACTAATAGATCTTAATTGACCATACTCAGTGGGTTGTCTTATCTTAGGAAAGAGGACTTCAAAAGCGTGTTTCCAAACTGATGGATAGTATGCCTCCTCGATACATTTATTTATGATAAGAGTAAAAAATGCTAACAAGAATGGCATACACATTTGAATTAACACTATGTTTACGTTATCGGATCCGATGGCTCTGGAATTTATGCTCATAATTGCTCTCAATACATCATTCTCAGACACTTGCGAAAACTGAAAAATTCCTGTGATATTATTATTAATATTATTATTATAGTAGTTAAGAAGATTATCAGGTGGTTGATTTAGGTTAATAGTCGAATTAACAAAAAAATTGTTTATTTGATTTACATCAGACAAGGCCTCCGGAATTTGAGGTTATCTGTCAGCCAGGGGTTATATTTAAAATTTTTCTTTTGGCAAAATGATTTTACAGGAACATGTGTATCAAATAAAAGTAGAATTAGATCGCAATCGAACGAAATTTTGTTATCAATATTAGGAATATCATAAACAACCCTCCAGGGTAACCACTCCAAGTCTGCCTGAAAGTAGTTAAGATTAATTTTATTTAAAGGTCGATATTTAAACTGTTTTAATGAAGGTTCGGACACCCCGCCTATTTTAAACTCAAAGTACACTAAAGAGTGATCCGATATACGTGGATCAATCGTGCCACAATCAACCACACTGTCAAAATTGCAGAGAATAGGGTCTAAGAGCGAAAAAGTTTGATTCGATATTTTCGTCGGCTCAGAAATTAATTGTTTAATGTTAAATGTGCTAAGTATATTTTCAAGGACACTATACAAATTACTATCAACCTTAAGTAAATCAATATTGAAGTCGCCCACACGTATTGTTCTCATATGTGATATATAAGTTGCTCAAGATATCTTCAAAATGGCTGAAAAATAAATTGTAATCTGTATTAGGGGGTCTGTATATATTGAGAATAACATATTTGATTCCAGATAAGCATAGTTTTATACAGACATACTCTAAAAAATCAAAACTGCCCTGAATCAAAATATTACATTTGGTCTCCTTTTTTATATAAAATCCGACACCCCCACCTCTTCGACCGACCCGATCCTGCCGAATAAACTCATAATTCTGTATCTGAACAACAGCACTGTCAATATTTTCGTGGAGCCATGTTTCAGTCACTCCGACAACATCAAAATCCTCGCCGTTCAAAAAGTCGCAAAAATTAGGAAAATTTGTTACAAGTGATCTAACATTTATTTGAGAAATATAAAAATTCATTTTAATATATATAGGTTATGTAAAATAAATATAAAAATACCTACAAGAGAGAGAGAGAGAGAGAGAGAAAAGAAATGGAGGTAGAAAAACTAGGAGTTAGAAAAGAAATCGAAATATTTCAGAAAATAAATTATTCCTTTGACCGTCTCTCTTAATAGTCGTAATAAAACGCGAACTTTAGGAAAAGTTAAATACGCGTCACTATTAGCGGCGCGCGGCGGTTCGAATGGTCTCGTTGCGTTCCTTAGGCATAAGAAAATACCCTATACACTAAGCTAGAGTGGGCAGTCCAAATTGCCCTGATTACCTTAAAGCTTGACGAAAGTACCCGAAGATTTCACAGCTACCGACCATCAGCCATCATTCAAATGGAATATGAAATCGCGATTTGGGTCATCAACCGGTCTCTTCTCATAATTCGATCGATCGGTCGCGGCATCACGTCTACATGCGGAAGTTCAATTGTTCCATAGGGTGCGCGGTCGATATTCTAACTCGATATTGTTTTGGAAGTTTTTAATCGATGAAAATTGATTTATATACTGTTTTTTGTAATATATATTTTTTTATTTTTATGATCCATGTGTGAGTTGGAAATATACAGGAAATAAAATGTTGGTAGTGACTAGCGCAAATAAATAAACAACTAAAAAGTGCTTACGAACTTAGTTTGCAAAAATAACCAATTGCAAGGAAATTCAAGGTAAGTGGTCGCAATTTGCCAGAAGTTAAGACAAAAATAAAGAGGTTCATCGAAACTTTCGCAAAAGTATGTACGATTTAGCTAAATGGTTATGTGGTTGTGAAGTCTCTAACTCATTTTACTGTTATGTTTGTTTGTTGTTTTCTAAGGACTCGTCGGACTCATTATGGTGCAAAACAGGGTGTTAAAGACTTATAACACTTAAAAGAAAAAATTTAAAAAAACATGCGTTTCCTGCAGATCACATGAGATGTTCGGTGAACTATGCTACGATCGGAAGGGTTGATATTAGCACTCAGCTTATAGAAAATCCCATAGAGATTTTAATGAAAATGTATCCAAAAATCGTTATATTTCAAACAAAATTATAGATTATCTAAAATATTGTGGGGCATTCGAGCTAGCACTACGTGGCCATGATGAAACGGCTTTGTCTGAAAATCCAGGAGTTTTTCGAGGGCTTATAAATTTTTTTCAGAAGTTGGGCCAAGATAGACTATCCGCTTTAGCAATGTTAAGTATCGAGAAATCGTTTATAAAGGAATGTGCATGCAATTTTAAGGAATGTGTTATTCAGCATTTTTCCAATTCTAAAGAACAAAGAGGAGACCTGAACTTCAAGAGAATTTAAAGCTTAATTTAAAGATAAGATATTTATTTTTATTTTAAGTATGCCTATTTTTAAATTTGTTATTGACCTCCCAATATAATTCACCACGAGCCGCCACTGGTATTCATACGTAATTACATGTAGAGTAAGGATCATCGGGATTTCTGTACTACATACCTACCAAACTATGGGGTTTCAGGTATGGGGTTAACAATAAATGAAACAATTTAAATATTAATAATGTGGTCCTTGACACAGACCGTGATAATTTTTTAAACGAGCTGCCGCCCTTCTTAACCACTGGCCTATTTCTACTTCGACCAGTTCTTTGTCTTTGCTGTGGCCAGCCTTCATAGCCGCACCTACAAAAAATTAAATTACGATTAGTATATATTTTTAATTTGCAGTTGCTAACTTGCAAATAAAAAAAGCTCTGCTCTGAGGCCAAAAAAAAAATTGAAATATTTAAATCGAAATTTTATATTTTCTAATCCACTTACTAATTACAACCCTTGCTTCTTCTCAAAAACCAACTATATTTTAGTGCTAATGAATTACTTGGTAAACACCATACAACGTCTTACAAAATCAATCAGGTTAGTGCCGCCCCACTTACTTAATTCAGATTCCTAAAATAAGAGAATATTAAAATTTATGAAACTCGTGCAGGATGGTATCGAATATTTTTTGTGTCAAATGAGGGCTATACATAACATTTCACAACTGTTTGAAAATTTCAATAGTACTGTGTAGTATAAAAAGGTATAAAGAAAGAAAGAAGAAAGAAAGACGTTTATTATGTAATAATTATATAAAGTATACAATTACAATTACATAAAGGGTGACATTCGCAGAGCGTTCTTCCATGCCACCTACACCAGAAACAAACAGGATGATAAACAGAAACTATAAAAAACATAACTAACCAACCCAACTCTGTTGTTGCATTTTTTGGAGTAATAACTTCTTGTATTTCATTTTGAAAGAGGCATATGAATTATCAATAATTAAATTAAAAACATCAGAGTTGAGTAGCTCTACTGCCTGAAAGGGAAACGAACTCCTAAACTTAGCCGTGCGATGCTGAGGTATACTAAATCTAATAACATTTCTAAGGTTCAGCTGATGTATGTCCTGCCTAGCAACTATATGGTTCCAGAGATATCCCGGGCATCTCGACCTAAATATCCTGAACACAAAAGCACCAAAATGAAGTGTTGTACGATAGCTATATTTTAAGATATTATTTCCAACATAGGTTGGTGTTATATGATCAAATTTGTTTATACAGTAGACAAAGCGGATGCACGTATTTTGAGCTAATTGAATTTTTCTTTGAAATGCATTACTTAAATAATTAAAATAAACAACACTGCAGTAATCAAGTAGTGGATAAATAAGTGATTCAATTAGCAACAGTTTGGTTTTTTCTGGCAAAATGTACTTTAAAGAATATAAGCTTTTTAGTTTAATATACACTGAAGTAAGTTTCTTCCTTGTGTGTAATTCAAAATTTAAATTTACATCAAAAGTGACTCCGAGATTTCTTGCAGACTCAGCAGGTGGCAGCAAGGACCCATCAATATGCAAATCTACAAAGTTACAAAGGTAAAACTTACTCCTAAGTGCAGATGACCCCAATATTAAGTAATTACTTTTCTTCGCATTTAAGACTAAACCATGATCAACAGACCAAATAAATACTCTCTCCAAATCCTCATTGACCTGTTGCATAGCCGAACTGGCCTCCTCGGGGGCAAAACCAGCTAAGAGCTGGCTATCATCAGCATAGAGTTGGACCGTGCAAGACCTAACCTGATTGGGCAGGTCCGACGTGTACATATTAAACCAGAGTGGACCCAGTACACTTCCCTGCGGCACACCCATGCCTGTCATCACAGCCTCAGATCTTGCACCATCCAGCTCCACCAACTGTAGTCGAGAAGAAAGATAGTTAGAAAACCATAAACACACTTGTTCCGAGAAGCCAAAAAATGAAAACTTGGCAATTAGCATTTGGTGATTAATCAGGTCAAACGCCTTGCTATAATCAAGTAAAACCAAGCAGGATACTTTGCCATCATCCATATTTCTAGAAATATTGGTAGTAACATTAGTAAGGGCTGATGCAGTATCATGACCCTTGCGAAATCCAGACTGAACTCCAGGAAGAATATCCTTATCATACAAATATTCCTTAATCATATCACAAATGAGTAACTCCAACATTTTGGCAAAAATTGGAAGGAGAGAGATAGGTCTTAACTCTGCAAGGGTTTCTATCTTAGGGTTCTTTGGCAGTGGTTTAATAATGGAGGTTTTCCACAAGGTAGGAAAATTTCCAGTGTGCAGACACAAGTTAAACAAGTTAGTGACCATCGGAACTATATGATTAATACTGAACAATATCATATTATAGCTCAAACCATCAACACCCATACTTTTCGACTTTATCCTAGAAAAAGCCTGATATACATCGTATTCTGATACATTTTTAAAGTCAAAAGTATTCTCGTCATGCAATCTTGTGGACCTCAGAGACTCAACCAGTACATCATTCACCGGGTGAGCTGTTTGGCTTATACTAGCGAAGTGATCACTTATAGAGTGTACATCCCTTAAATGATTAGGAATTTCATATCCAATCTTAGATTGAATGTTCCATAAACTAATTTTGGACCACAACCTTTTAGAATTTTTATTGGAGTTATTCAACTCAAAAGTCATATAGGCTTTTTTTTCGCTACGGATTGCAAAAGATAGGTAGTTCTTAAGATCAAGATAGCAATGCCTATGTATAATATCCCGAGTTCTTTTATATTTATTAAATGCGTTATTTTTTAATTTAATGATTTCTTTTATTGTATCAGTAATGTAAGGTTTATATTTACGATTGATTTTCACAGTTTTGATAGGAGCATGTCGGTCAAATATGTCAGTAAGCTGTTTGTTAAAAGTATTAATCTTTGAATCCAAAGACTCCTGATTCATTACGTTTTCATAATTAAGTTGTTGCATTTCCAGATCAAAAAGTTGTTTATTAAAAGAATGGAAATCCCTGTAAGTGACCACCCTTGCATTGGCCTTTGGGGCCTCTAAATCTAAGACTGAATAAACTAATCTATGATCAGTTAAATTAAACATTTCAATGGTCCCAGACTTTTTTATATCCACCTCATTATCAACACAAATAATATCAATTAAACTACTACAGTCTCTAGTTAATCGAGTGGGCTCATTAATGACCTGATTTAGGCCAAACATGCTTAACAACGAGTCCAAATATTTACACTGTGAATCTTTAGCAAAAAAGTTTATATTTAAATCCCCCATTATTACCAGAATACAGTAGTTATAGGATGGCGATAAACTAGATAAGACATTTTCAATGCAGCTTATTTGTTTATAGTTTTTTAGGGGTGGTTTATATAAAACACCAACTAATATTTTTATATTTTAAAAACTACCTCAATCCAGAGTTGTTCAACTGGGGATATTCCATCACACATTGCTGACACATCAATTATTGAACACTTTACGGATGCAGACACATATATACAAACTCCACCTCCTCTGGTTGGCCTATCTGCACGAAAAAGCTGATAACCTGGAACATCTACCAATTGATCTGGGTATTCTGGGTCTAACCATGTCTCAGTAACTGCAAAAATTAGGAACCCTTCATGCAGCAGCAAAACTTTAATGTCAGTAAATGAAGGGAGAAGGGATCTAATATTTACATGTGCCACATAAAAATTACCATCAGTTTTCTCATGTAATTGCTATTTAAACATTTGCACTTTGATCTCCTCTAGTTTTTGTTTATATGTTGGGCAACGATAGTCCCAGGCTGCATGGTCAGTTTCCACTTTGTTATTAGATCTCTGGTTGGCTTTTACACAATTACCGCAAGTTAAAGATGTTACACTCTTTTAGTTCATGATTTTTAGCACACCTAGGACAACATATATCATTATCACAAGCACTTGCCATATGTTAACCTCATTAACCTCAAGACCATCAAAGACTTTGCAGTGATCATAGCCCACAAACAAAAAACCACTGTCCATGGCCTTCTTATAAATGCTAGGATTCAACTGAATAATACTCTGGAATATTTTGGGCTTATTTTTTAAAGGTTTTATACTTAATACTTTAAGATCTTCATCCTGACAAAAAACTGATTGATTCTGTTGCCTTAGCAATTTTAATAATGTTTGATCTTCATATCCTTCAGACATACCTGAAATTCGGATACGGTGTTGGAAACTTCCTAGGGAACTAACTTCATATTTCTCTGGTAACTTATCTGAAATAATCTGCTTAAATTTTTCAGCATCCTCTTTGGTGGGGCAGTTAAGCACCATTCCACCCTTACTTGTACCTTTTAAGTACTGTACTGCAATATTCTCCTCAATGGGGTTCACATTTTGCAACAAATCTCCCTTTGTAGCATCAACACTTTGGGAAGGATTTTTTGGTATGACTACCACAGTTTGTTTCTTCTTAGCAGCATTTGCAAATGATCCTGATTCGGTTTTGGCAAGTTGAGCCGATTCTAAACTGCTCTCAGTATGCTCCAGCCTAGGGCGAACTTCACCCAGCATTTCATTCTGCACTTTGCTTAATTGATACACTTTTTCACTCAAACAACCAATCTCAACAGCCAGTGCTTCCATCTGAGGCGTTTGTTTTACCATATTAATACTCTTCAGTTCCCCCATAATCTCATTCTTCACCTGAATTAAAATCTTCTCAACATTAAGCTCCGATCTTTTTTTTACATCTGACCGACAATCTACACATAGAAAGCAGAGAACGCGCAGTTTTTTTAGCTCCATACATCGCACCTCCGAAGCGCTGAGCTTAGCGACAAAGAACAATATCTGTCATCGCAAACCCCACACGGCCACAGAGGCACTTTAGCATCGTCCGTATTACATATTTTACATCTCATTATTATATGAATAACAACCGAATAATATGCTGTTTTATTTACAGGATTTTTCAAACTTGAGGCAGGCCTACTATGATGACACAAACAGTTTAAATAAAACATGGATTCGGGGGTTTTAAACAGGATGGCACTGACTAATTATAGAAAAAGATATTCATTTTGAAATTAAACAAAGTGAGTGATGACGTCAACAATTATATTTATCCCAGAAAGAGCAATGATTTTATTTATTTACAAAACTTTTTTCCAAATAATTTTTGTTAAATACATTTTTCTCTACGACCTTTTTTTTTAATTAAATATGTTCCGCCGAATTTTCAGCAAAAAATATCACATTTTGCATTTAATAAAAGTAAATGATGAAAAAAGTTTATAAAGTACATAAAAAAGTCTTAGAGAAAGATGTATTTAACAAAATGTATTTGGAAAAAGATGAGTTTTGTAAATTAATAAAAGGTTTGTCGTTTCTAGGAAAAATATCATTGATAACGTGACCACTGACTTTTGCTTAATTCCAAAATTAATAGTTTTCTCTAAAAATAGATGTCATTCTAATTAAAACCTCAGAACCCATATTTTTTTACACGTTTTGCGAGGTAGAAACTTGGGAAACAAGTGAAATGTTTGATTTAGGTGGAATTTCACTTGTTTGATCAACATTTTTTTATGAAATTTTGTGGTGCTTACTGATTTTACTCATCTTGTTTGAAATAATGTATTTTTCAGTAGTTACCTTTCTTGTTTCCGGAGATAAATTATAAATTGTGTAAGTGTAACGCATAAAACCCAGTAAAATCAGTTGCAGATGGCGGGTTATTCATACATCGAATTGCCTAAATTTTATAGATTATCTGAGGTTAAGGAAAGTGATATCTGTCATTTCTTTTTCTTTTAACGTATGTAAAATCTATCATAACCATTTTGTACTAATTACTAAAATAATTTAGGTAAGTATTATGAACTTTATTTCTATTTGCAGTTGTATTAATTATAGATTTTGAAAACAAAAAAGTGTAAGCAAATGTTGGTTATAAATATGTACGATATTCGTTTCTAACACGTAGAAAAAAACATTTAAATTTACAAATATTGTACGTCTTTAGTACATATTTAAAATGTACAAATATATACTACCTCCGCCTTACGCCACACTTAATGTGAGTATTAAAGACGTATATTTTATACCTGGTACGTACCGACGTAAGCAAAACGAAAAATGTACGTATTTAGTACGGGCTGGCCAGTCTCTGATAAAATGCTCCCCATTGCCTAATATTACTTCCCTCATAAAATGTCGGTCATTGTCATCAGAAGGAAATTTACAATTGTACACTGGTTTAGTTGGACCTTGCTTTATCAAAAAACTTTTTTCAGCATCTCCTAAAATTGCTGACCACAATGCGAGATCTGTTTTTAAAGTTTATAGAGCACCTTCGTCGGTTTCCATAAGTGCCAGGTTGTTGCTTTCATATGGTGGCAGAGTGGTGACAATTTCCGTTGGTTTAGGAAACTTTATGGCGGATCAGCGGAATCGTCAGTTTTTTTTATACTAAAAACTAAAAAAATTGAAAAATGGTGTAAACGCCAACTTCAGAAATTGTGTACAGGTTGTCCAATTTATACTTTTGCGGGGTAACTACGTTAATAATAAAGATATAGGAATCCGGTATCCGCGAAATACTGTGCTACTTTTTTATAAAAGAAAAGATGGTACCAAAAGTTTTGCAGCTCTCTTAGTTTTTGATATATAGGGGATTCTCACATAACTGAAAAGTGTGTAATTTCATAATCAAATGTCTAATAAAAAAAATTGTCGGCTTTTTCTTAGCTATACCATTGGCTTTAAATAGGAAAGACCCGCAACTTAGTGCAAAAGTCTTATGGACCAGGGCGCTGAAAGTAAGCTGAAGTAAAGATCACGCACGCTGCCTTGTTGCCAATAAATGTAAAATATCCCAAAATAACGAATTGTGTATTGCTCTCGTGTAGACTATTATAAGGTATTTACTAGCTTTTATTTAACTTCAGACTTCCCTAACTGAATAACTTACATTCAAATTTTATAATATATGTGTCTAAATTTAGATACCAAATGATAAGCTTTTTTTATTATTGATTTTTGAGAAAATAGTATTTTTGACAAAAGTTAGGGCATGAAGCAAAAATATACTTTTCATTATTGAAAGTTAGGTCAGATATACAGCATGAGAAAAAAAAGTCGATTTTGAAAATCAAATCTTATTAATCGAGTTCGATACACATCCTGATTTTCGATTAGGCTAACATTTTGTAAAAACGTATAACTCCTAAAAAATTATATGAAATGCAGTGTTATGATAAAATGTTACAGGGTCCGTTTGAGTGAGGCCTGATTGGATCACATAATTTTTTTTAATATTTAAGTTTTTACCAATCATAAAAGCTTGTCTCAAAAAATTAATTAGTACTTATCTCAATAGGCGTAGTATAAGGCATATCTCGCAAAAAGTTTATTGAATTGATAATTAATTTATTAATAAAATGTTTTGATCCAATCAGACTATCGAATCGCAGTATCTACATGGATATATATTTACCTTTTTTTAGAACGTTTTATTAATAGCATTGCACGATTCGTTCTAATTTTTTGCATTGACTTTATATACGGGAAAAGCCAATGCATCTGACAATAATACTGGCTGGACGAATGCTTTAAAATAATAAATGTGATCAAAGAGGCATCTATACAAATAGTAAAGAACTATTGCATGATTAAAATTATCGAGAATACAGAACGCTATTTTAAAAATCAACTTTTAGATGGAGAAGGTAAGAAGAAATTTCTGTTGCTATTAGATTAGTTAGGGGTTATAAGTAGCATCTCGAAATGTAGAAATTGAGATCTATGTTTATATGTTATTTTATAGGACTAAGTGAGTTGAAAAAAGTTAAACTTTCAAATTCAGTTTGTTCTTTACGCATGTAAAATCTGGGGAATTTATTGCCGTATTTATTTCCAACACTTCGAAAAGATCTAACTCCGTTCCTTTCTGACAGACGTGTAGTACATCCGTACTAGTGCCAGGGTCAAAGTTATGCCTAGAATAAATAATACGAGTGAGATCCCGTCGACGCTACAAAGTTAAATTCTCTAGATTTGGCATCATTATACAGTCGTGCGTCGCTTCCAATGGAATAATAAGAATATCGTTCACCATCTGTCCAGAAATGTTATTGAAAAAACCATATATTGGTTTTATAAGAAAGGCACCCAATAAAACAATACAAAAATAGTGTTAAAAGGTCTCGGTAACCAGACGATCATTTCAAAAAAATCACGTAAATTGGTGCAGAATAACTCTCTCATGAAGTTACTGAAAAATCTGGTTTGGTGTTTTAAATATATAGATTGGCGAATGGGGGAAGTACTGGAAATTTGAAAACATTTGTTCTATTCTATAGTTTTAAAATGTTCATTAACGCGTGTTTCGACCTTCGCTTTGCCCTACATAACATACATTGCAAGCTGCAGGAGAACAATTAAGTCTATAAACTGCAGATCCGTGGGTTATGGAAATCGTATCCTTAGTATTATTAACTAAATGCTTTCCTAAATTGTTTTTTGTTTTATAACAGAATTTTAATTTGGAAAAAAGATTTTTCATTATAGATTTAGCATCATTTGTTGAAATGTCCCCAAAATATTTAATGCTTTTATAGCAGAGATCCATTGTCAGATTGTCGTTATTATTAAGAAACTGTTTAATGAGGTGTTTATTCATGTGTTTGTTTGACAGTTTTTTTTTTAATTATTTGTCGTGGACAGCCATTATTATGTGCAATTTGTAATATTGTATTATATTCTTTATAAAAATTTGTATGAGATAAGCGTATGTTGATCATTTTATGAAGTAAAGAATTGAAGACGGCATATTTTTGGTTATATGGATGGTTCGAAGAAATGGGTATTACGTTATCAGTTGCTGATGGTTTTCGAAAGATATCAACTTCAAGGATTTCATTATTTTTATTTATAGATACATCCAGGAACGGTAAGCAGTTATTTTGTTCAATTTCACATGTAAATTTGAATTCTGGATGGACTAAATCAAGAAAGTTTAAAAAATTGTCAATGTCATTTTTTGTTCCTCTAAATAAGACAAAAATATCATCCATGTACTGGTACCACACGGCAACATGTTTTTTAAAAAAAGGGTTGTTAGATATTTCTTTTTCAAGACTAAACATAAAGACTTCTGCTAAAAAAGGCGAGATATTCGATCTCATTCCAAGTCCGGATTTTTATGCGTAAAACTGTTCATTAAACTGAAAAAAAATTTGAGTAAGAACACCGTCAGTAAGCATGAGAGATTGGATTAGAGGGACACAATCACTAGGTGGTGCGCTAGGGAACAAATTAGAGACATAAAAACAGACTAAAATTGTTTTTATAGAAATATATTCATAATCAACAGCAAAAGTTATGGTATGAGCGGAGATCGGATCCGCTCCTAACCAATTGTTGATCCTGCCAAATATTCTAACCTTATCGCGAGGCGTTCCTGACGGGATGTCAAATCTGACATTGCTATTAGGTACCGTCCATATTAGTAAATTTATAAATTTACGTTATGCCCGTATAACTAGTGATCCAGAGGTGCGGATCCGATCCATGCTCGTACCATAAATTTTGTTGTTGATTATAAATATTTCCAAAAACATATTTCCCAGTTTAAAAACAAACCAATAAAATACTTCTATTCAAAATTTGGCTTATACAGGCATAATGTAAATTTATAATATGGACGGTACGTAATTGAGATGGCAGATTTGACGTCCAGTCAGGAACGCCGCGCGCCATAAGGTTAGAATATTTGGCAGGATCAACAATGGTTATGATACTGATGGGTTTGAATATGTACAAGTTCTAACAAATTGCTTAGAGCCTAGAGAAAGGACTAATGATCCAGAGGTGCGGGTTCGATCCTCGCTCGTACCATAACTTTTGCTGTTGATTATAAAGAATTCTACAAAAAAACTTCACAGTTTAAAAACAAACTGATAAAATACTTCTATTTAGACTAAAATAGTATTGGCAGAAACTTTCATTTTAGTTATATTGAGTTTTTAATTGAAATGAATTTTGAAAACCGATTGTTGAAGGAAGTATAGATGAAAGACAAGAAGAAAGTTGAGAAACTGGGGAATTGACATATGAAACAACATGACGAACAGGGTAGTTTTTCAGTGGTTAACATGACTCGTCCAATAATAGGCCTAAAAGGCCCTTTTCGCTAACTCCGGTCCCACCCACCTTACTCCACTTCTCTACGAAGGCTTCTAATGAAGGAGAACTTCCTGCCCCAGTCGAGATGTCCTAATTCGTCCTTAGAGAGGGACACAACGCCGAAAGTATGGGAAGCCATCTTTCACACGTGCCAACATGATGATAGGGATCCTCTTCCTCTGTTAGGACAACGTGGGTTATCCGCTAATCCCATCTGATACATATGCCTGTTTAGTTTACAGTGTCCTGTCAAAATGCCAATTAGGTGCCCAATCACCTGTCGACTCCTTGACATCAACCAAGTTGCCTTAGATCCGCATGGGAAGGTTAGCATTTGTTTTGAATATCTATCGTTCGTCCTTGACCAATTCTCCTTTGTCTTTTCCCAGACCGATCTATTCAGGACCCGCTAGCGGATGGGGTAATAAAAGAACGACTCTGTTCGTAGGCTTTTGGTCGACTGCGAACAGTGACAAGGCTTCTAACTGAATACATTCACTATATAACCCAACTGCAAAGAAGGCGACGGGAAACCACTACGTAGAACACATTCACTAGTATAGTGGTATAGTGTAGTGCATTGAAAATAAATTAGATACATCTTTCAAGGCACCCGCTATCGCGAAGACCCACATAATGGTACGGCACTTGCAGAAGAAGATATATAATAGCAAAGCACTTTTAAATGTAACGTGGAGTACTTCGAAAAATAACTTAAGTGTTTTTGGCTCTGCTTTAATAAGTTTTATCTAATTTTTAAGAAACCTATTTATGTGATTCAGCCTCGTAGCTTCTAAATTCATAAACATTTTGTTCGCAACTGGTAGCATAAAACATTTTTTAGTGTTATTGCAGACACTTTTTGACTTACAAAGAAAGGTAATACCTACATATACTTATCAATCGGGAATTCGAAATGACTTGATTGACCACGACGTACTTTTTGTCGATATGAAAAGAAGCAGGAATTTATGTATAGACAGTACACGACATATACAAATACAGCGCAAGAAATTAAAATGACTGGCAGATTTATAGGCTACAATTTAGTCAAAATAAAGTTAGATCTATTGCAACAAAATTATATAATAAACTGTTACTATTGGTACTTAATGTTGAAGGAATTAACCATAAAAACTACAAAAGAGACAGTAAATTTTTTGCGTTCATTTTATTTTAACTATATTTTAACGTGTTAGTAGTAGTAAAAACATTTTTTAGGTAATATTAAATGTTAATTTATCCTTAATTTATTCGGCGCTCACTTATGTACAGGGTGACTCAAATTGGTTATGCCTAATGGAAAAATTGGAAACCATAAGAGATATTAAAACTCTGACACCTTATCCTCCTTTTTTTCAGAAGGTTATAATCACACAAACTGATCATGGCTATCGCAACCCGTTACGGAGCTACGGGTTGGTTTTCAAATTTTGCTACTTTTAAAATAGTCCTTTAGTTTTTTCACTGTCAGAGATACATCACATCTGAAAATCCGTTTTAGAGGCACTTTTTGATGTAAAATCCAGTGGTGTGGCGCAACATTTTTTTTTGGACTATTGTTTTTGATATATGGCCCGAACATGTACTTTTTTTAAATGGGACCTCCTGTATTTTTATAGCTCATTAAATCCGGTAATTTTTTGCGGTTAAAATAGTGTAACACACTTTATATTATTTATTTTTTTTAGTACCAAAAACTAGGAAAAAAACTGTTTATTATAGAAATAAAAATATTAGGTGGTCATGGAATAATAAATTTAACTTGAATTAATCATTATGGTAAAGAAAAGACGTGTATTTTACAAGGTTACCAAATTTATTTATTTTTTTCTGATGATAATGATTTGGTACCTAAATTTGATTCTCATTATATATATATATATATATATATATATATATATATATATATATAGAATAGCAGAAATATATAATTTCTGCAGGTGCAAAACGGCCTACAAGAAGAATTGCTTTCGATTATGTCACAGGGTACCCTCCTGCGATCATGATTTCTGGGCCTTTCCCTCATCAGGCAGGCTTGTACCCAGGGAGATCTGAAATAACAGATTGCTCGATATGACAAAATCGAAAACGAAACGTCTATCATACTGAAATAGTACTACATGCTAAGTATAACACTTAGCGCCACCTATTGGGGCTCCGGTGGTTTCCGGCTGCAAACCCATAGGAATTTGGCAAAGTATGCACTAGCACCATCATACGGAGAGTAGATACTAAAATCAATAAAAATGCGCTTTCACACACCTTTATCAAAAGTTCTTGGCCGGAAAAGATATATGTAGAATAGCAGAAATATATAATTTCTGCAGGTGCAAAACGGCCTACAAGAAGAATTGCTTTCGATTATGTCACAGGGTACCCTCCTGCGATCATGATTTCTGGGCCTTTCCCTCATCAGGCAGGCTTGTACCCAGGGAGATCTGAAATAACAGATTGCTCGATATGACAAAATCGAAAACGAAACGTCTATCATACTGAAACAGTACTACATGCTAAGTATAACACTTAGCGCCACCTATTGGGGCTCCGGTGGTTTCCGGCTGCAAACCCATAGGAATTTGGCAAAGTATGCACTAGCACCATCATACGGAGAGTAGATACTAAAATCAATAAAAATGCGCTTTCACACACCTTTATCAAAAGTTCTTGGCCGGAAAAGATATATGTAGAATAGCAGAAATATATAATTTCTGCAGGTGCAAAACGGCCTACAAGAAGAATTGCTTTCGATTATGTCACAGGGTACCCTCCTGCGATCATGATTTCTGGGCCTTTCCCTCATCAGGCAGGCTTGTACCCAGGGAGATCTGAAATAACAGATTGCTCGATATGACAAAATCGAAAACGAAACGTCTATCATACTGAAATAGTACTACATGCTAAGTATAACACTTAGCGCCACCTATTGGGGCTCCGGTGGTTTCCGGCTGCAAACCCATAGGAATTTGGCAAAGTATGCACTAGCACCATCATACGGAGAGTAGATACTAAAATCAATAAAAATGCGCTTTCACACACCTTTATCAAAAGTTCTTGGCCGGAAAAGATATATGTAGAATAGCAGAAATATATAATTTCTGCAGGTGCAAAACGGCCTACAAGAAGAATTGCTTTCGATTATGTCACAGGGTACCCTCCTGCGATCATGATTTCTGGGCCTTTCCCTCATCAGGCAGGCTTGTACCCAGGGAGATCTGAAATAACAGATTGCTCGATATGACAAAATCGAAAACGAAACGTCTATCATACTGAAATAGTACTACATGCTAAGTATAACACTTAGCGCCACCTATTATATATATATATCCGGTGGTTTCCGGCTGCAAACCCATAGGAATTTGGCAAAGTATGCACTAGCACCATCATACGGAGAGTAGATACTAAAATCAATAAAAATGCGCTTTCACACACCTTTATCAAAAGTTCTTGGCCGGAAAAGATATATGTAGAATAGCAGAAATATATAATTTCTGCAGGTGCAAAACGGCCTACAAGAAGAATTGCTTTCGATTATGTCACAGGGTACCCTCCTGCGATCATGATTTCTGGGCCTTTCCCTCATCAGGCAGGCTTGTACCCAGGGAGATCTGAAGTAACAGATTGCTCGATATGACAAAATCGAAAACGAAACGTCTATCATACTGAAATAGTACTACATGCTAAGTATAACACTTAGCGCCACCTATATATATAATATCCGGTGGTTTCCGGCTGCAAACCCATAGGAATTTGGCAAAGTATGCACTAGCACCATCATACGGAGAGTAGATACTAAAATCAATAAAAATGCGCTTTCACACACCTTTATCAAAAGTTCTTCCCTGGGTACAAGCCTGCCTGATGAGGGAAAGGCCCAGAAATCATGATCGCAGGAGGGTACCCTGTGACATAATCGAAAGCAATTCTTCTTGTAGGCCGTTTTGCACCTGCAGAAATTATATATTTCTGCTATTCTACATATATCTTTTCCGGCCAAGAACTTTTGATAAAGGTGTGTGAAAGCGCATTTTTATTGATTTTAGTATCTACTCTCCGTATGATGGTGCTAGTGCATACTTTGCCAAATTCCTATGGGTTTGCAGCCGGAAACCACCGGAGCCCCAATAGGTGGCGCTAAGTGTTATACTTAGCATGTAGTACTATTTCAGTATGATAGACGTTTCGTTTTCGATTTTGTCATATCGAGCAATCTGTTATTTCAGATCTCCCTGGGTACAAGCCTGCCTGATGAGGGAAAGGCCCAGAAATCATGATCGCAGGAGGGTACCCTGTGACATAATCGAAAGCAATTCTTCTTGTAGGCCGTTTTGCACCTGCAGAAATTATATATTTCTGCTATTCTACATATATCTTTTCCGGCCAAGAACTTTTGATAAAGGTGTGTGAAAGCGCATTTTTATTGATTTTAGTATCTACTCTCCGTATGATGGTGCTAGTGCATACTTTGCCAAATTCCTATGGGTTTGCAGCTGGAAACCACCGGAGCCCCAATAGGTGGCGCTAAGTGTTATACTTAGCATGTAGTACTATTTCAGTATGATAGACGTTTCGTTTTCGATTTTGTCATATCGAGCAATCTGTTATTTCAGATCTCCCTGGGTACAAGCCTGCCTGATGAGGGAAAGGCCCAGAAATCATGATCGCAGGAGGGTACCCTGTGACATAATCGAAAGCAATTCTTCTTGTAGGCCGTTTTGCACCTGCAGAAATTATATATTTCTGCTATTCTACATATATCTTTTCCGGCCAAGAACTTTTGATAAAGGTGTGTGAAAGCGCATTTTTATTGATTTTAGTATCTACTCTCCGTATGATGGTGCTAGTGCATACTTTGCCAAATTCCTATGGGTTTGCAGCCGGAAACCACCGGAGCCCCAATAGGTGGCGCTAAGTGTTATACTTAGCATGTAGTACTATTTCAGTATGATAGACGTTTCGTTTTCGATTTTGTCATAACGAGCAATCTGTTATTTCAGATCTCCCTGGGTACAAGCCTGCCTGATGAGGGAAAGGCCCAGAAATCATGATCGCAGGAGGGTACCCTGTGACATAATCGAAAGCAATTCTTCTTGTAGGCCATTTTGCACCTGCAGAAATTATATATTTCTGCTATTCTACATATATCTTTTCCGGCCAAGAACTTTTGATAAAGGTGTGTGAAAGCGCATTTTTATTGATTTTAGTATCTACTCTCCGTATGATGGTGCTAGTGCATACTTTGCCAAATTCCTATGGGTTTGCAGCCGGAAACCACCGGAGCCCCAATAGGTGGCGCTAAGTGTTATACTTAGCATGTAGTACTATTTCAGTATGATAGACGTTTCGTTTTCGATTTTGTCATATCGAGCAATCTGTTATTTCAGATCTCCCTGGGTACAAGCCTGCCTGATGAGGGAAAGGCCCAGAAATCATGATCGCAGGAGGGTACCCTGTGACATAATCGAAAGCAATTCTTCTTGTAGGCCGTTTTGCACCTGCAGAAATTATATATTTCTGCTATTCTACATATATCTTTTCCGGCCAAGAACTTTTGATAAAGGTGTGTGAAAGCGCATTTTTATTGATTTTATATATATATATATATATATATATATATATATATATATATATATATATATTGTGATATTTCTTTCCAAAATTAAGGTAACGTTGTGAATTTAAACTTTCTTGATACATTTCTTATCCAATAACTCTTAATAACGCGTCCCAAACATTGATGCCAAATATACAACGACATGGAAATAACATAGACCCAGTTGTTTACATTTTGGAGGAATCCAACATTAACCCTGGTTTGCCAAACCGTTACTGTGGCCAGATTATAACGGATATCATCCTTTATACTATTACCTAAATAAACAAGGAATTCTAGAAATTCCCAGTATAAATTTCCATATAGAATATTTTAAAACTGATAATTAAATAGCTTATTATAAATAACTCAAACCGAATCTGTTTTAAATGTAATTAAAATCTTCTGTAATTATTATTCCTTGTTTCACGAAATAAAGCCAGAATAATCGACAACGTCGGAATTCTACCTTTTTCGAGTATACTACAGATTTCTTTCGGGATCATTCGGAAGACGGTCGTAGTCATTCATGATTTCGACCTATTTGATGCGCGGCGTTGTAATTGTTCTAGTTGGTGAAATACGTGTTTTTCAGAAATCCAATTGTTTTGTGTGGCTATTTTCAAGAATCTGTTTAAAAAACTTTAAGAAAATGGTGCGAACTTGCTTTATTTGCAGAAAAAGAAATGATTTAAACCTAGAAGTTTGTTTTCGAAGGTAAATAAGGTTATGTCATACCAGTGCTGTAGTTGAAGGGTAAAATCACCGTCTCATAGCGTTCTTATATTTTCAAATGAAGTATTGTTTTAGCATTGCACATTTTCGTTGGGCTTAAATTAATTTTTTATAACTTCAACTTATCTATAAAGTCGAACACACTGATGATAAACGGAGTACAGCGTTTTGCTAATTTATATATTTGTGAAAAGTCTCAAATATTCCTCTAAAATTTATCAAACCACCTTTTTTGAGGGGTTAATAGATAACATAAATATACTATTTGGTAAAGCATAGGTACTAAATTTTAATTGAATAAGCTGTAACACCCACTATTTTATGTTGTCATTAATTACTCCAGGATGGTTTGCATTTTGGATGAAATTTTCAAGGAATATTTAGGGTAGTGTCGGAGTTCTCATATAGCAAGCATATACAAAAAATGAAAATAGCGCAATAGCGTTACTTTTCAATTTTTCATTTACTATAGATTTTCTTTAATGACTTTGAAATGCTTTAATTTATTGCCCAAAAATTTGGTTTTTAAAAATAAGTAATCAAAAAAGTAAATAAATACCATCCTGAGGTACATTATCCCAACTAGGGAGAATCTGTTTTTATCAGGTGATTTCGGTAATATAAATAATAATATAATATATTATAATGAATGTTAAAAATATTAAACATCTTGGCACAAAATATTTATATTGTCAATAAGTGAAATGTATAGCGGGGAAGGTGGATGGTGCGGGAAAAAAGGGGGTAAATTGAGAGATAAATACTGTAAAGATATTGTTTTTCATAATATGGTTTTTGTGGTTTTTAGGGACACGAAGTTCAATTTTGTATTCATATTAATATTGCGCCATGTTTATTGCTGATTGTCTGTCAATATGAACAGATCCAATACATGTAAAGGTGGTGCATTTTTATATAATTACTTGCCGCGAGCCTGGCAAAGTTTTAAAAGTAGTGGACCCAAATTTTTACCTAACCTCGCGTAAATAGAACTAAAATGTGTTGGAAAAAGGGTGAAATCAAAATGTTTTGAAAAACAAACCCGATTACAAAAAATAGGTTGCATTAAAAAGTGATAAATTATATTTTATTACATATTTCCTATAAAGTCGGTGATAGGCTGATAAAGAAAGGTATTAAATAAGCATTATACTCTTGGTATAGACATCAAAACACAAAGTGGGTCCATGTAACAAAATGTAGTTTTATCTTCATCTTTAGTAACAATAGTAATAAGAACTCACCCTGTTATTGATTGTATTTTGTCTTGGAAATGCTTGTTCTTTAATGACTAAGCTTATTGCTAATAATAAATATTGCCACATGAACCATTACATAAATATGTCTTTTGCAGGCACGTAGCCAGGATTTCAGTTCTAGGGGGATCCAACCCTGTCAAAACCAATTCAATGACAAAAAAATTATTAAGAAGAATAGTTTTCTTTTACTTGTTGCTAGTCCCCCTGCAAGTGCAACAAAATATGAAAAAAAGTTGCAAAAAACTAGTTATTTGCCAATATCTATTAAAACATTGCAGGTAGAGCAATTATGAAAATGTAAAAAATTATAGGTATATCTTGAGCAAATAGGAAGTTGGCGACTTTTGTTTTACCGTTTATAAATAAATTATACCAAACTTTTAAACATTGTTTTATTTTTATAAACCACGTGTCCGGGTGAAAATTTATAAACTGCAGCACCACTTTCAACCTCGTTGTTTAAATACTTATAAAAAAAAAATTAAGTTTCAGATATAGTGTAAAATATTATACAGAGTGCTTCAGAATCACCAAAAAGTTTCGATGATTTTATTTATAAACATCTTGCATTTTAATGCATTTATTTACTTTTTTTATTATTGATTTCTTGATAAAAGTTGGTGGTTCAAAAATAATAAACTTTAGATCAGGATGTTCAAAAAAGTGGATTTCACTAACAATTTCAAAAAAATAAAATTTTTCTGACGGTAGTTTTAAGGGCCATAAAACATCGTAAATATAAACTAAGTAAAATTTTTTATATTATAGTTATGAAGATATTTAGGGTCAAACAGCAAAAAAACATTTTTCTATTTAAATCTTTCCTTAGCTGTTACTAATACAAAACCTTTATTTACGATATTTTACGGCCGCGGCAGTCACAAAAATTTTAATTTTTGAAATACACTTATTCGTATTTTTTGAATGCCCTGTATATCTGACTTAAAGTTGAATATTGTAAAAACTATTTTTTCGACAAACACACAAGTTTTATCAGGAAGAAAGTTTTTCGAGAAATTGATAATAAAAAAGTTTCCCATTTAGTGCAGACTTTTCCACGACATAATATCTAAATTGATTGTTTTCAAGTTATTATTAAAACTCTCACTTTTGCAATGGGAAGTCGTTCCTGTTCATCTTAGAACAAAAAAACTGTCGTATCCACCATGCTAATATTTGGACTTAAGAAAATATAGCAAATAATACATTATCTAAAAATAGCTACGCCACTGGTAAGCCTCGCGAAGATATCTGACAGCGTTGCAATTTTCACCGCAAACTATTCTTTATGCGATCAGTCCGTCTTTTTTCCACTCACACACAACAACAAATTGATGTTTGATTCTATTTATTTCATTTTTATGAATGAAATGCGGGGTCTATTTCTTTTTGACGTCATTGCAAATATACATACATACACACGCAGAACTGTATCCTCCTTTCTGCATCTCCCGGGTATAGTAGCTGAGTTTTTCTTGCCCTGTATTTCTTAAACTTACTTTTCTTTAGAATTCTTGAAGATGTCGTATTTTTTGATATTAAAAACCGCAAAAAATAGCGGATTTATTGAGCTATAAAAATACAGGGTGTCCCATTTAAAAAAATACATGTTCGGGTCATATGTCATAAACAGTAGCCCAAAAATAATATTGCGCAACACTACTGGATTTTACATCAAAAGGTGCCTTCAAAACGTGTTTTCAGATTGTATGAATCTCCGATAGTAAATAAACTAAAGGACTATTTTAAAAGTAGCAAAATTTGAAAACCACCCCGTAGCTCCGGGTCGCGATAGCTATGATCTGTCATCTGTATGAACTTCAAACAGCAAAATATTAAAAGTAAAATGACGGGCTTTTTTGTTCTTACCGAAAAGGTTCCAACGTAAAATAAATAAGATCAGTACGTAAAATTGTATTGTATGACGGCCTAACCAAGGATCATAGTATTCTTGTTATGATTAAGTGTAACGTGAAATAAAAAGATATCCACATCATTGCTCTTAACGAAAGTCAGGAGTCATCAGTGTAATTTAATTCCGGCCGTGGTATTAACTATCGTAGTCGTTTCGATTCTGTGATTCGATTTTATTGCATTTGCCCTAAGAAGAGCGAAATTGTGATCGTTGATTGACTAAAATTGATCAATGTGTCTGCTGTGATTGCTCCCAATGAAAGCCAGGAATCAACAGTCAACAGTGTGCTGGGCGTGGTATTAGCCAGGAGAATAATTGCATCTGTGATTCCATTTGGTGTCTTTGTCCTACACGGGGCTCGCTAGCCTATGGCGGACTGATGAGCTCTAAAAAGAGCTAAACCGGGGTTGTGGTTTGATAAAATGGATCCTTGCGTCTGCGACATTGCTGGACATGTTTCAAACAGGAATCATAGTATCCTTGGTATAGCGTTGGTGTAACGTAAAATAAAAAATTATCTACATCATTGTTCCAAACGAACGTATCAGCAGTGTAATCAAATGCCAGTCGTGATATTCGCCGGCGCAGTAATTGTTTCTGTGATTCCATTTTTTACACAAGGGCTGCTAGTCTATGGCGCCCTTATGAGCTCTAAAAAGAGCGAATTCGCAACTGACAAAAAATGGCCAGTAGTATGCTGGTATTCAGCTACAGCAGATTGAACGATTTGTTTCGTTTTAATACATCCTCCATGTTCCTTAAATCTAGTTGATATTGAGCGTCCTGTTTCAGTGTTCAGTTTTCGTAGAGTAGAGATCCTTGAAGATGTCTCGTGCAATCGAAGGCGAAACGTGGCATATTAATTCCAATTTGACACGGTCTAATGCCAAGAACCATGATTTTTTAATAGACCAAACTCGTGAACCGTTCTATGTTAACTGCCTAAGATTTCAGCAGATATTAGAACAAAAACCGCAAATTTGCAATTTTGTTATTTGTGGAGCCTTTTGAAAAATCAAAATTCACTTTCTATAAGCACTTTTTCACGAAAAATTTGATGGCGTTCTCTGTTTTTCAAAATTATCTTAAAACTTCTTGTTAATTTAAGGGCATCATCCTGTACTTTATTACATTTTTGAATTCTGTGCAACATTCTAAATTGACAATTTCAAACCTTGAGAGGCTGTAATACTTAATTAATTCAACTTAGGTTAAAATAAAACATGCATTTCTTAGTTTTTTCTTTAATTTAAGATAACAAAATTAAGGCAAACAAACTAAAATGGGAATGTGTATTCGTTTTGCGCTAGGTCGACTGTTTAGATTTTACGGGCATCATCCTGTACTTTATTACATTTTTGAATTCTGTGCAACATTCTAAATTGACAATTTCAAACCTTGAGAGGCTGTAATACTTAATTAATTCAACTTAGGTTAAAATAAAACATGCATTTCTTAGTTTTTTCTTTAATTTAAGATAACAAAATTAAGGCAAACAAACTAAAATGGGAATGTGTATTCGTTTTGCGCTAGGTCGACTGTTTAGATTTTACGGATTCCTAAAGTCCGAAATTTTTAATTTTCATTTGTGAATATTTCGAAAAAAATTAAATATTGGTAGATCACGTTTTCCTAGAATTTGTTCAAAAATCTGATAAACTATAGAGTGTTGCATTTAAATTGACGATTTTTTTTTGTCATATAGTTTTCTATTATAATATCTGGATCATCTTGAGTCCTTAATATATTTTTAAATGAGGTCATGATAATTCTTTTGTTCGACGAGCTGAGAAATACATTAAAATATTTCGGTCCATGTGGTCTAACTTCTTGGTTCTGCCTTAGATTTCTATAGAATCTTCATTTTATCTGTTAACTAGCACTTATATACAAAAAAACGAGTAAATATCGATTGTGTTTTTATCTGGATATCCGTACCTGAGCCTTTGCAATTTAGAATTCAAAATTTTGCATTCATTTGATTGGGTCCTATATACATGGAGGTAAAGGATACTTTCCAACCTCGCCGCATTGGATTAATTTAATTAGTTTTCCTATATGTTCTTATTTGAAATAAAAAATATGTGCATGGGTTTGAATGAAAAATCGAGTTAAAAAGGCAAAATTGGTAAAGATGTAGCATATGATTAATCTCCGTTTGAACTGAAAGACGTCCGAGGTTATTTTAATTTTATAAACATTTTGTATCAAACATGTTTTTTTAAATTTTTTTTTAAACACCTCGGTATAGGCTGGTATTTTAAAATTAAACACAAACAGTTTCAAAAGTAATACGTACTTTTTATGAAAAGTTGCTGTACATGGTGGAGAAAAATTATCCATTGGTATTAAAATTTACTGAAATTTGCAGTTATAGAAATAAAATTATGAACTTCCATCAGCACCTTGTTACCTCTCAGTTGTTGGGGTTATTACATTCTTCCTAGACAATCTCTACGCCAACAGAATTAACTAATTCCAGATGATATCTTTAAAAATGTTTGTCATGGCTGAAAATAATGCATACACGCTTGCATTGCATACATAATGTGCTGCCTGATGAATGTTTTCTTTGTCTCGAGAAGAGTTAAGGTTTTAAGCGATAAAAAAATCCTGTACATTGTCAAGCAAAAAATAAAGACTACACATATTGAATATGAAATTACTTAAATCATGTCAGATTAATAACGATAATATTTTTTCACTGTTTACTTGACAGAGTATCTATCCATAGTGACTAACCTCAGCTATCGTTGGTCGCTCGAATGTTTAATTTATTAGGGTCAAATAAATCTGACGAAGCCAGGGGATGCAGAAGGGCAGCTGCGCCCCTTCTCTAGATGCATTTCAAATTTCTATTAAAAATATATTTTATGGTACCAACACGATATATAAAAATATACAAATTAATGTTACTTACGATGAAACAATGAAGTAGACAAACACAAGCCCCGTCTAACTGCCAGAAGTAAGCTTTTTCATTTCTGACAAGCACCAGCCATGATCATTATCCAAAACGCTCTATTATTAAGATTAGATCTGTGAGTTACTAAAAACGGCAGATAAACTTATATTAGATACTTATTTTTTTTTAAATTGTCTGTCTTATGTCTGGCAAACTTTGTTCTACGTTATAATATTAGCAATAGGTAGTATTTAGAACTATATTAGTTTGAATTGTGCCGGTTTATTAACATTTCGAAAGACACCGAAAATGCTAGGTACTAGGGGATTTTTAGTCGCTTATTTATCCTACGCATTTGTGTCGTTTTTTTCCTAAGGCCTCAACCATATCTAAATAATCTACAAAGGACCCTAAATGTTTTTATTAGACCTTATATTTAATATAATTTAGACCTCTGCCACCCAGACAATTTTTCTGGCTATGCCAGTGAATCTGTAACACCGAGATGATGGTACGGAGGACCTTAATGACTCGGCAAAAAGAACATAATTAAATAATACTTACACAGGAGTCTTATTGTTTTAAAAACAAATTAGCCGGCTACAAAAGCATGGTCGGAACAAAAACATGCCTAATGGAACTCCCACAGTATTACTGTTTAATATATGTACTATTTTTTCTGATATGGTTTTCTATAAAAAAAAAACGAAGTGTTACACCCTTTTTGAAACAAAACTTAAAAAAGGGGCTTTTAAAAAAATTAAACGCTTTTGAAACAGAATATTTTTGGTTTTCAGGGGGCTATTTCCTGCCTTTAGGGCTGCTCTCTATAGTGGAAAAGAGATGTTTATATATATTGATACTGAAGGAATCGTATATTATTTTTTAAAATTTTTATTGATGAAATGTTTTAAGCACAGCTCATTAATAAAGGCCAATACTATTTAAATTATTATTTTAAAAGTATTTAGCCTAAAGTTCGGCGAACTGCTTGATAAAAAGTTTATTATTATTTTTATCTATAAACAAATATTTAAAATTTCGGCAATTTTAAACTATTTTTACTTTTAAATTCAATCGTAAACCTTAATTCTCATCTCATTCGCCCCCCGCACATACACCAAAATATACTTTAACCAATTTGTCGAAAGGTGTTAGTTAAGCAAAACAACCAATATAAACCCTTGCTGTAATTATGTAAATATAACAAGTTATTTTAAAATCAAATGCAAAAGCAGTTAAGCTACGTAATGAAAACTTGCAAACCATTAAACTGCTTCTTAAATTTATATTATATAGAATAAAATGTTCTAATGTCGTTCTACAAGTAAATAATCTCTGTTGCGTAGTTCTGTGTAATAGTTAAGAACTTCAGTGCCTAGGCTTCATTAGGTTTCTTGTAATTTGTTCATCCTAAATCACCAACTTGCCTATTCTAGAAGAGATAGTGTTGTTTCTCTTAAACTGGCGATGGTAGGCCAGTGATCTCCTTAAACGGGTTTCCTGATTGATGATGTAGTAGTAGTAGTAGTAGTAGTAGTTAGGGGGAGGTCTAGAGACCTGACTGGTAGGCCTATAAGGCCCTTTCAGTCTACCCCAGCTCCTCCGTCAACCACCACCCGCCATCAGGTGTACATCCTTGAATCTGCCTGTCCTTACTATGTAAGTCTGCATATCCTTCCATGCAAGATCCTTAACTTCGTCCCTATGCAAGACCGTAGTGCCGAAAATATCTCGTCTCGCTCGCGCTTCACATCTGCACAGGAATTGAAGCGGAGTCTCCTCCTCTTCCTGACATTCCGTGCAGATAGAATCTTCCTCAATGCCTAACTTAAAGAGGTGTCTCCTCAATCGACAGTGCCCCGTTACTATTCCTACGATGGAATTTAGAGCTTTCCTGTCTCGGGCTAGTAACCACTCTGTTCGGCCCTTATCGGGCTTCACAACGAAGTCTTTAGCTTGCCTCCCGACCCCGGACTGGCCCATTCACGTTGAAGTTTATGTTGTGCCCATTCGTCGACTGCTGTCCTTATCTGCTACCTAGTGATGCCTAAAGCTGGTTCTGGTCCTACATAGGGGCTGGTGGCGCCGAGTCTAGCAAACTCATCTGCCCTCTCGTTGCCCTCAATCCCACAGTGTCCTGGCACCCAAACCAACTTCGCTCTTTTACGTCGCGCCAACTGCTCTAGCCTGTCACCGCATTCCTGAAAAAACTGATCCCGCCATGGGTGAGTCGAGCGCCTTAAGTGCTGCTTGACTGTCTGAGCATATGACAATCTCTCCCTCTGGCCCCTCTATGACTTCCTTCATCGTTATTGCCATTAGAATGGTATATACCTCAGCCTGAAACACCGTTGAAAACTTCCCCAAAGGGAAGCTGGACCCAGTTTGTGTAGCCTCAATATAAACTCCAGCACCAGAGGATTGCAACTGTGTCATACTTGAACCATCCGTATAGCAAAGAATTGCCTCTCTGGAGAACTCGAGCCTGTTTCTCTCCCAGTCCTCTCTTTCGGGGATTGAGATACTATAACCCTTATGCCATCTAAGTCTGCCTGAGGGTCGCGCTACTCTGTAGGTAGATAAAGGGATCTCTCTTTCTGTGGGAGATACTTGTATGACCCACAACCTCATCTTTGGTATGCCAAGCTCCTGCGCCTCTCATTCGCAAGTGCGCTGCCATAGCCTCTTTCTTAATGAAAGTCGACAATGATGGCGGCCCTAGCAAGACATCCAATGCTGTTGACGGCGTCGTCCTCATTGCTCCAATTATCGCTAGGCTAGCCAGTCTCTGGACTTTTGCAAGACTGGAACGAATGGTTTTCCTCTCCACCGAGGGCCACCATACTATTGAGCCGTATGATATCCTGGGTCTTATAACTGCTTGGTACAACCAGTGCAAGACCCTAGGACTTAGCCCCCAGGTTGTGCCTAACGCTCTACGGAGCTGCCAGAAGGTCGCTATTGACTTCCTTATCTGCCTATCGACATGAGTCTTCAAGCTCAGCTTTGCATCTACTGTGACCCCCAGGTATTTAACAGACAGCTGCCTTGAGGGCATCCGCCTCGCACCCCGATGTCTATCTGGTACCCGCCCTGACTCGCTTGGACGCCGCGCTCTTGCAGTGCACCTCTAACCCAACGCACCAGATTCGTTTTAACGCTCTTGGCTGCGACCGAGTCGCAGATGACGTTTGTCCGTGCTCTATCAAACGCTCTTTCCACATCGAAAAACACAGCTAAAGCTGCTTCCTTAAATTCTAAAGCCTTCTCAATCCTTTGCACCATACTGTGGAGAGCCGACTCCGTTGATCGCCCTCCCCTATATGCATGCTGATTAGCATGAATCGGTGAGACTGCTAGTGCTCCCTCCATTAGATGCCTGTCAATGATCCTTTCCAATGCTAGGAAGGATGTCAGGCTTATCGGTCTAAAAGATTTGGCGGTCGTATAGTCCTCTCTTCCCGGTTTCGGAATGAATTTGACTCTAGCTGACCGCCGTACCTCTGGTACGTACCCAAGGGCGATACTTGCCCTGTACTGATGATGTAGTAGGTGACTAAGAAAGTAAAGTTGATACTTTCATTGAGAGTTTTGCTAATACTAGTGGTATCAAAGTTATGCGTATAAAGGAAGAATCCCACATTTCCTTCCTGGGTGCAAGAAGAGGCAATAGTCCTATTCCAGTTTTATTTCACCTTTCGAAAATGCTAGCATAACCCTGGTAGGATCCCAAATCATCATATGTATAAAAATCCAGTCTACTAACAATTTAAGACAGACATTTCAGGATAATCACTGACAACTACGAATACATTTTACGCAGGATTGACAGTACTCAGCATCTGTGATAAGGTAAAAACAGATCTCGAAAAGAAACACGAAAGAAAACCGTAGAAGCTTAGTAGAGGACTTCAACCAGACGTCAATAGTTATCACGCATGGACCATCGTAAACCTATTCTCAGGAACTTTAATATCCACAATCACACTTTAAACTTTGCCATTTTATCGAAAAAGATCCTTATAGCAGATATCACTAGCTCGATTGGAAAAGCAACGTTGATGGAAAGCATTGATAGTAAGACCGAACTTAAATAAAAGAGCAGAGGTATTTCAACCAGTTTGACGAATTTAGAGAAAACAGCGATAGAGGAGGATAAATCTATTAAAATCTTACCAACAAGATTAACTCCACTGTGGTTATAGATTTGACAACGAACAGTCAGGCAATCAAGGATATTCTACGAAGAAATAACTATATACTATTCGCCAAGCCATCCCTTAGCATAAATAGAGAAGAAAATCCATTAGTTGTTACAACATGGAACTTAAGCCTATAGCCTGTTCTAGGAACTAATCAACCAGTAAACTTCTAAACTAGTTAATACAGTATATCTACACACTTTTTGTTAACAATTAAATCCAATTTCTCGAAATTATTTGAAGACATTGTCCGATATATAAGCTTTAATGGTCCATTAAAAAATCTATTTTGCAATTTTTAGCTGAGGTGAGATGAATTTCTCGAAAAGCGTACCACGCTGCTTCTGGAGGGAGTAATGGACTTGCTGGAGTGTGACAGTTTTTTTGATAGGTTCATCTTTTTATCTCAATTGCTCTTATTAAATTAATCACAAGGAGCAGTGGTATTTAAATGTTATATTATCTGATCTTCTTGATTTCATTGTCTACAAAGGAAAGTGTCAGTTATATTCAAATTGAAAAGCTAAGAGGGTTCAATCAAATTTCATAGTGGAATCGCAGATTTTTCCTCGATATTGCCAAGTAGATCTTTGACGGCTCGTTGTAACAAATTCGTGGCTATCTGTTAATATTTAAAACTATTTCCAGCAGATTTTTTTTTTACTCTGTGGTACATTCTAAACCCCACTCGACAATTTTCAAGGTACGCTCCCTAGATAATTATATAAAAATAGCAGGCCTTCAGGCAATTATCGGTTACCATAAAAATGCTCATAATATTATTATGATATATTGATTATAATTCGTGGGGTACAACTTTATTAGAGTATAGTAGCAGCATTGATTGTGGCCACATTAAGCTATTACTAGATTTTGAAAAATTGATATAATCGTGTATATGTAATAAATATTTTTTACTGGGCAAAACATGACGCAGTGGTTTATTAGTTTCAAAGATTTATATTTTTGTTGAGTTCTTGGTGGAAAAACTAAGGAAAAATCAATTAAACTTTTGGGTTTCCCCCTCATTATCAAATTAAGGGGTAACGTTTGCAACATCAAAACACCACGTACCATCTGTTTTACTTAAGCTAAGATATATATTTTTTTATCTAAAAGTTTCCTTGATTTCCTTTAAAAAAATCTGATGTACATTTTCATTAATAATATTTTATTAAAAAAAAATATATAAAAAGTTAGAAGCAAGCTATATACACACACAAAATGAACACATTGTCCACGAGTCATTTTATTAAAGCATATTTAAACTTTGTATGGGATTCCTTCAGGTCTGTCAATTCTGGTACATGACTTAATTTGCTTAGGCTTAAATTAACATTAAATGTCTTGCAAGCAGTTGAAACTGTCAGATTGTCTAAACTGATTGCATGCTGAGTAGCTTGCAAAGACTCCTCTCAGTTCAGCACAAGACTCTTTTATCAGACTTTCCAGACAGAATTCCGCAAAAAAAAAACTTTGCTAGAAACGAAATTTTCATACAGAAAACAAAATGCTAAAAAAACTGCATTAAAAATGTTACATGAAAACATACAGGACAGAATTGGAGGTTTTACTTTTCAACATAAACCAAAAAAAAATGTCACTGCTCAGTTGATTTAAGTAAAACCTTATATTTTAACAAGTTTATGGTTTGGCCACAATTGGTTTTTTACTCATCTATTTCTGGCCTCCTCATAGCTACAAATATAAAAATAAGATAAACATTTGCTCCATTTGTAGCCACCTCTATATTTTTATAATACAGAGCTATTTTCGACCTATAAACCATAGAATCCTTAGTTTACACACATATTTTTCACAAGAATTTGTAAAAGGTAGGTACTACTAATTAGATTTCTTGCTATAAAATATGAACTTATATCGCAATCTTAAACAAAACTGTTTAGGATTTTAGCAGCATTAACACACGGGCGTTTTGAAAGAACATTGCTCACGACTGCGTCACATTTGTTACCTGCTTTTAGATATAGATGACGTTAGGTATATTCATTTATAAATTTATGCCTAGACATGAGTGCTGTATCTATTAAATATCTTATAATTAACGAATTTTACAAGAAATAGCTACAAACGGGACAATGACCACAAACTGGTGCTTCTACCCTACAATGCAATAGATAATCCTTGAGGTCGAACATAAGTTAAAAAATTATCGATGCAACTTTGGTGATAATTAACTTAATGCATGCAGTGAAAAAGGCGAGAGGGGCAAAGAACTACTGACTAGATCCTAGACTAAACTTTGCTTCACTGAGGTAATACTGCGGTTCTGTTAATTCTACACTCCCAAAAGAAGAGTTCGGAATTGCAGGGTTTATAGTAAAATACTGCAATACTCTCCAATATTTCGATTCGTTAACAAACATAGAAAAATACTCCAAGTCTCGGTCTCAGTAAATTATAATTTTACATTTGACAACAAACGTGACACGTGTTTTGCCTTTTCAAACATAATCAGACCTAAAAACAACAGAGAAAACCTTAGTAAATAATCACACTCCCAAATCCTAAAACAATAACTTTAAAAAATTTAGGATTTGTGAGTAAGATTATTTACTAAGGTTCTCTCTGTTGTTTCTAGGTCTGTTCTATGTATGTTATTAAAACTAGGTCTCTTTGAGAAATATGGACAACTTTTTCGATTCAGATTCATTAGTTTGGCAATAAAGGGCTAGGAAAGGTTGTTCATAGATACATAACAGAGAAAATTCTGAATGAAATTTCCTTACGTAGAACACATTACATTCTAACAGAGAATGATGTCGATAAAGACGGTACTTCAAAATTCAAATTAAAATTCAAAAATTGCTTTATTCTCCGAAATACAGAGTATTTATTGACAAAGCTACTTAAAAGTAAAACTGGGAATACAATAAATAAATATAAACAAGTGAATATAAAACTAAGCAAGTAAATATAAAATTAAATTTAATACACATAAAGGCAATAACAAGACATAGTCAAAAACACTCCAACCTGTCATCTTAATTACAGACATAAACAAAAAACACAATACAATAAAATTGTGTCAATAATTTAAAATGAAATAGGCGCTGTGTTAACTAAATCTTCTCTAGCAAGAGTTTCTTTGTTTGTTTTCTAAATTTTGTTTTACATTGTTGGCCTCTAAGACTTAAAGGAAGATGATTAAACATTTTTTTTACAACCATAAACAAATGATTTTTTGATTAATTCGATTCGAGGAATAGGCAGGTTAAGATAATGTGAATGCCCCATATTATAATGTAAGGGCAAATATAATTCAGGAGATTTCAAAAATAAAAATACAACAAAGAGTTAAAATTTTGTACTTAACGAGCAAGGGACGTCAAGAATCATGAATATTAATACCACATATATCTTACTTCATTCTAACAAATAAATTATAGAAACGGCAATAACACTCAGTGAAATAGTTCTAGCGTTACTGATTGATTTAGAACGAGTTTTTGATAAAGGACAAACACTGATACTCCAAGTTATTTGATGAAGTGTGTGCATTCAGCGCTTAAAAAATGACCCATTAGTAATTCACTTGGATACAATTGGATGGAGAAAAATTATCTCTCTCAGTTTTTTAGTAAAGCGAGGAATGGCGCTCTTTACCTCTAATACCAGTGTTTTTAATTCATTTGAATGGATCGTCTAAAATCCACCAGAAACGAGAACAAATTATTTCCAGCAAGTTGGATCTGAAAGCTGAAAATTAGTCAGTATATTGACTTCGTTGTTCAATTTGGTTCAACGAATTGCAACAGAAAAATTACAACACAAATCAAAAAATAAAGTAGTAAGTAAAACGAACTAAAAGTCACATCTTAAACAAAAGAAAAAACATACATATTTAGTAGGTAATCCTAAAGAAAGTCTATTTATTTTTCATTTTTAGTGTTTTGTTAAACGTAGGATTAAAACATATTCTAACAAAATTTCATAGTTATTTTAACTTAAAATAAATACATCCTTTATAGCATTCGTATTGTATTACTTTCAAATAAAGTTTATGGTCTGGAGGTACCCTGAGAATGAAAACAAGGTTCGTCATTGTTGCTAACCAAGTGTTAAATTGGCCTTTAGTTTAGGTTATAATAAGCGTAAGATAAGTGATACAAAATATCTAATTAGAAAATGTAAGCTCTTTGTTTGCCCGCTATTTATTAATTAAACATTTCATTGAGGATATTATGTAAAATATAAAAAATATTGTCAAGAGCAAACATTGCATTCCCACAATTTATATTATTTTAATACAAAAAATTAAATTCATAACTCAAAATTTTAGATGGACGTAAAGCTTGTTACTTCATAGCAAGCATTTATTAGTTTCAGTTTACTGTGTGTTTGTTTGTCTCATTAAATTAATGTAATTGATTTTTCATCCACTTTCACTTAAGTTACTACAAATTTTGAAAAATTTTGTAGTAAATAAGTCGTCTAGTTTTCATGACCTATATATTTTTACCAGGGGCGTCACTAAGGGAGACACGAGGGAGGCGACCTCCCGCCCTACATAATTTTTTTAGTCATTAATTGGGATTTTCTTCCGAGCACTCCCCAAATTTGCTGCTTTTACTTCCTTCGTAAGAGGGAAGTATTGTAATCTTGTAATCGTTAAAAAATCACCCTCCGAGTTTTCTTCAGTTCTTTACGTCTCAGGGTCCCTAGATGCCGAAAAACATGTATTCTCAATTCCGTCGGTCTGTCTGTTCGCGGCAGAGCTAAAGAACTACTAACCCTATTGACTTCAAATTTTGGCCAAGAAATTAAGGGTCATATGGGGATGGCCTGGTAACATTTTGGTAAAATCTAACATGGCGAAATAAAATGGCGGGCTAGTGAAATGGTAAAAAAATTATTACTAAAAACTTCTTACCGAATTTATCTCAAATTTTGCACAAAAATAGTATTATATTGGAATCAGCTGGTAAAATTTTAATGTGAATCCAAGATGGCGAAACAAAATATAGGCTTAATAAAATATTTAAAAATTCACCCTAAAAAAATAATTAATATATTGATTTCAAATTTTGTGCAAGCATTAATTGTGGTAGAGAAGTGAACTGGTAAAATTGTAGTATGAATTGGAGATGTCGGAACCAATATAATAAAAGTTTAGCTGACATAAAAAGTGGCGAGTAAAATGTTTGTGATCGTGAAAAAAATCCCAATTTGTTCATATCTTCACGCTTTAGTGATCCTTAGATGCCAAAAATATGTTTTCTCAATTCCGTTAGTCTGTTTGTCGGTCTCTCTGTTTGTTAGTTCGCGGCGCAGCTGAAAAACTGCTTACCCGATTGACTTAAAATTCTGCTAAAAAATTAAGGATTATGTGGAGATGGTAATATTTTGATAAAACTCTAATATGGCGGATTATGTTAAAAAATGTATGCTTAAAAAATTAATTATCCAATTTATCTCAAATTTTGCACAAAAATCAAGTGGTACATAGGAATTAACTTCTAACATTTTGGTACGAATCCAAAATGGCGGCCCAATAAATTTTATATTAAAAAAGTCAGCCCGAAAACTGCTCATTAAATTAATTTTAAATTGTGTGCAAGCATTAAGTGGGATATAGAAATAAACTGGTAAAATTTTGGTATGAATTCAAGACGTCGAAATAAAGTGACGGTCAAAGAAAATCTCTAAACACTCAACGTAGAGAAATCTTATTTATTTGACTTGCTGAGAAATTAAATGTGATATAAGAATAAACTGATACGAATTCAACATGACTGAACAAAATGGCGGTCAAACAAAATCAGTGTAAAAACTACTTACCTAATCAGTTTATTTTAAATCATGTCCGAAAACTAAGTGTGGGTTAAGTAGAAACTTATAAAATATTGGTACTAATCCAATATGGTGGAACAAAATGTCGCCCAATAAAAATATTTGAAAAGGCCGTATATATGTGTTATTAAACAATTATGTGCGAAATTAAATTGGGTAACAGTTTACTATTCCTAATAGAAGGAAATATTCACAACGAGGGAAGTTTAAGGTAAAGGAAATTTACGGATTTTCTTTATTCTTGATGACCATTTTTCATCTTTATATTAGCATTCCTTATTTTATTTTGTTTACTTTTTATGAAATTTTCCTGTTTTCGTGTTTCTCTCTCCAGCATTACTTTTTTTCTTTGCGACATTCTTTATACTTTTCTGTTTTGCTTTTTTTTCTTGACTTTAGATTTTTTCTGCATTTTATTTTTATGATTTTATTTACTTTGCCCTTTATCTATGTCTCATCTAACAGTCCCAACTAAGCCGTCGTTAATAGTTTATTTCTTTTTTTTTTCTTCGTTTTTTTATTATCTCTATATCATTTTTCTCATTTTCTCTCTTATACCTCTTTATTGCTTTCTTTTTCTTTAGTCTGTTTAGATTTTTTGTCTCTCTTTTCTGTAACTGATTTCTGTTAAAAAAAGGCAATGTTTCGTCTCGCGTTGTTGCCATCACATATCAGTAAAATTTAAAGTTTGGACACCAACAAGCCATCAGAACCTACAGAGGTGGAGTATACCTATACACATTTCGTATATAAAGACAAAAACGCCACCTAGTGAAAAGTTTATCGAACTAACTTGTATGTTTGTAGGTTTATATGACGTTATCGCCTCAAAAAAAATTGGCAAACGATGACTTTAGATTTTTTCTGCATTTTATTTTTATGATTTTATTTACTTTGCCCTTTATCTATGTCTCATCTAACAGTCCCAACTAAGCCGTCGTTAATAGTTTATTTCTTTTTTTTTTCTTCGTTTTTTTATTATCTCTATATCATTTTTCTCATTTTCTTTCTTATACCTCTTTATTTCTTTCTTTTTCTTTAGTCTGTTTAGATTTTTTGTCTCTCTTTTCTGTAACTGATTTCTGTTAAAAAAAGGCAATGTTTCGTCTCGCGTTGTTGCCATCACATATCAGTAAAATTTAAAGTTTGGACACCAACAAGCCATCAGAACCTACAGAGGCGGAGTATACCTATACACATTTCGTATATAAAGACAAAAACGCCACCTAGTGAAAAGTTTATCGAACTAACTTGTATGTTTGTAGGTTTATATGACGTTATCGCCTCAAAAAAAATTGGCAAACGATGCGACTTCCAAAGTCGAGGTTACTGCTATAGAGATGAAAGGCGGGCAAAACGTCTCCAGCTCGAAATTAGAGTGCAACGCAAATAATCGGAGGCGGAGACTATCAAAAATATATATATTTTGAGGTGTATAAGTAACATATATATATATATATATATATATATATATATATATATATATATATATAGTTGATTTTGTGCCTTTGCCATACAAGCGGCTCGCTAGTCTATGGCGGCCTGATGAGCTGAGTGAAATCGCGATCGTCGTTTGGCAAATACGGATTATTGTCTCTGCTGTGATGCAGAACATGTTCCGAACAAGGATCATATCCTTGTTATGACGTTGGTGTACGTGGAATACAAATATACTATCATTTAATGCTCCCAACGAAAGCCAGGAGTCACAGTGTAATTCAATGCCGGTCATGGTATTAGCCAGCGGAGTAGTTGTTTTTGTGATTCTAGTCTATGGCGGCCTGATGAGCTCTAATAAGAGAGAAATCGCGATCGTCGTTTGACAAAAATGAATCATTGTGTCTGCTGTGATGCAGAAGATGTTCCAAACAAAGATCATATCCTTGTTATGACGTTCGTTACTGTGGAATAAAAATATACTATCATTTAATGCACTCAACGAAAGCCAGGAGTCACAGTGTAATTCAATGCCGGTGCTGGTATTAGCCTGCGGAGTAGTTGTTTTTGTGATTACAATCCTTTGCCCTATACGAGGCTTGCTAGTCTATGGCGGCCTGATGAGCTCTAATAAGAGCGAAATACGACTGGGATGCCACTAATATTATTACAGTAGACATATATCTATGACATTATTACATCAAAGGCATTTGAAAACATCTCTGTGTCTAACTTTTGCTTTTAAATTAAAAAACATATTTGAAATTAGCAGTAATTTAAAATAGACTGCCGAGAATAACGATTTACTTGTTTAGTGTCTGAAACGAACCATAGAACACGCACCTGAAGAATATTACTATTACTGTAATCCACTCGCACTTTCATTTGAAAGTACTAATTAAATCATTTTCCAATTATATAAATCTGTTTTGACTGAGCTTTAATATCAACACTTCAATGAATTAAATTTAAAAGGTCGTTTTTTCTACTTACTCCAAAACATGAATTCAATATTCCCTCACAACTACTGAATTATAACAAGACGATAATGTGTTTTTACGTATTTTTTCAATAATTACGACATTAGCAGTAACAAATAGTTAATAAATTGTAAATTGTACATTGTTTTATATTTATTATTAGTACTGATATTATGAAGAATATACAGGAGATAATACAATCCTTAAGATAGCCTTATTGATCATGTTCAATAAGGCTAACGATTTTGTAAAGGTAAATAAATATTAGCGATTTGTTTAGTATTAGTTTGTGCAGTTACAGTTTAAGTGTTATGAATTTATGAAACAAAAAGCAAATTTTTTTTGCCTCGTACGAGATATGGTAATCAAAATGTAAAACGATAATAAAATTATTAAGAATCCACTTTTGTGTAAATCTATTGTGGCGAAACAAACGGCTCTATGAAATGTTAAAAAATACAGTATCAACTATTTATCCCATTGACTTAAAACTTTGCACTAAAAATAAAATGTTAAATACGAGGGAAGTTGTTGGTAAAGATGATTGTACCGGCTTTTTCTTTAAAAATTGCGAAAGAGAAATATAAATCAATTTTTTGACAATTTTTAAGGTAAATATTAGCAACATTTCTAAAAAATAACAATTACATTTTTTTTTCCATTGTTGAAAAGATGTCGTAAATGCGTAAACCAGTTTTTCATTGTACTATTGATTTTTAAATTACAGAGTAAAATTGAGAATTTTCTCTCTTTGAAAACTATAATGAAATATAGAAAATGCTTCTTATAGTTTTTTTTTTAATTTAGTAAATTCTTATTCCACGTACACAAAGGTATGATCCCTGTCTGGAACATGTTCTGCATCACAACAGACAAAATAATCTATTTTAGTCAAACGACGATCTCGATTTTGCTGCTATTAGAGCTCATCAGGGCGCCAAAGACACAAAATGGAATCACAAAAACAACTACTCCGCTGGCTAATACCACGACCGGCATTGAATTACACTGTGACTTCTGGCTTTCGTTGGGAGCACTAAATGATAGTAAATTCTTATTCCAAGTTTATTTTTATATGTACCACATATATTTATATATCTTTAGTCTACAAACACTTCGTTTTTGAGATAAAGGTTTTTAAGAAGTTAATATTTTTTTCGTTTTTTCGATACCTAAGGTGTAAGTTATTTAGGAAATTTACGTGACAAATACCCAAAACAATCTCCATCTCGATTTAAAGCCTTCACAAATTGCTTCATTAGGCCTAGCTTGATATGCAAGGGCGGAAGTAAGATTTTTTCTCTTGAAACCAAAGGTTCGTTGATCACGTTTTGTTTTTCTCGATTCATGACATCTCTTGAAGTCCAATTTTTGTTAACCCAGTGCTCATTTTTAGCTCTGCTGTCCCAAAGGCACAAAAAACAAGGATATTTTGTATAACTACTGTGCTGTCCAAGGAGGAAGTTAGCCATTTTTAAATTAACACAAATTGCCCACTGATGTTCTTCGTATTTAATTTTTCTCAAAACTAAGGCAATTGTTTCATATTCTTCCTTCATGGTAGTAGAATGACCAATAGGAATTGAGCCATATTTGTTACCATTATGTAAAAGAACACATTTTAAACTACGTCTTGAACTGTCAATAAAAAGCCGCCAATCATCTGGAGTGTATTCAGGCAAACCCATTTTAGAGAGCCCTTTTATATTGTTACAGAATAACAAGTCATTTCCCTGACCGAAAAAAGGCAGCAGATCCTTATCTCTTTTACGATAAAATGTAATATTAGTATCTGGACAAAGTAGATTTTTTTCTTTTAATCTGGATGCAAGTAATTCAGCGGATTCCTTTGAGGGATTCAGGTCTCTTATAAGATCGTTTAGTTCTTCTTGATTGAAACACTGCGGAGTTGCTAAATCTGCTTCAAATTCGCTGTCGTTTTCTGATTGAATTCTTTGAACTTCGTTAGACGTTGATGTTTCTGTATCATCTTTTGTCAGTTCGGGTAGACTGCTGAATGATGGAACGGGTATTTCTTCCGAATGCGCTACAGGCCTTCTTTCAGAATCTAGATCAGGATATGTCCATTTGTGTCTATTGTTTCTATTTATGCCTTTAATACTAACGAGACAAAAATAGCAGTCGTCATGATGGTTACATATGAAATGTGGGGCCTAAGATTTATCTTGATCTCCTAAATGAACGCCAAAATAGGCAAGATAAGCTCGTTTCACAAAGTCAGAAATTGTTTTTCTGCTCTCTTTCAAAGGGTTATCACAACACACAACAAAAAACATCGGGATGATTTACACAGGTACGTCTGCTTGTGGATGCCATTGTTTCAGTTTAGTGTCTTGATACTACAAAACGACCAAAATTTACACAAAATGATAGCACAACTTTACTTGGGAAAACTCAGTAATATACTAAATCGAGTACAGCCAAGCAGGTATAGAAGGATAGGGTCATAGGCAATTACAGGTATAAAAGTAATTAAGAGCAGTGTATTGAGTAGTTCCTAGTATAGGAGCATTGGGTCAGGGACAATTCCAGGTATCCATTTGGTTAATTAGATTCTGGGAAATTTCTATTTTGACGATTAAGTACATATTTATCTCTTTATTTGTTGTCCTTTATCAGAAAAAAATTTCAATTAACCTGTAATCTGTATCTCAAAATCTAGAGCTGATAGAAAAAATCTGGTGGCATTTTTTTAATCAGCACATTAAAAACTTCTAAAATCAGATGTTAGATTTCCGGCATCAAATTTTTGTTTTCATGTGTGTTATTGATTCTATGTATGATTTTGATTGTTAGGCCTATGTCGATGTCCAATGTAGAAATAAGGTTGTTCAATCAATTATTATAAAAAGTAGTATATGAGGCGCAAATTTCAATTAAATTGGCCACACATATCTGAGCAAACATTCATTCTTTTGCCGTTAAACAACGATAACAGGGTAGTATATTGCCCAACAGTCTAAAAGAATACCATCAAAAACATTCCAAACCACGAAAGACACGACCATTAAAAAATACGCCGGAATGAGATAGCGGCCTAAAAATTATTACTGAAAAAACTAATTATCCATTTTATCTCAAATTTTGCACAAAAATAAAGTGTTATATAAGAATAAACTGGTAACATTTTGATATGAATATAAGACAGCAAAATAAAATGGCGGCCTTATAAAATATGTAAAAAATAATCCTGAAAACACTACTTATTAGATTAATTTTAAATTTTGTGCAAGCATTAAGTGTGACATAGAGATAAAGTGGTAAAGTTGTGGTACGAATTCAACATAGCGGAACAAAACGGCGGCCAAATACATTTTTTAAAAATCAACGTAAAAAAATCTTATTCAATTGTTTTGCAGAAGAATTAAATGTGATATAAGAATAAACGTGATGTAACTAAATGGCAGTGTGTGTTAATGTAAAAACTACTTATTGAATTTATTTTAAATTATGCCCAAAAATCAAGTGTGGTATAAGTAAAAACTAGTAAAATATTGGGATCCAATATGATGTAACAAAATGGCGCCGAATAAAAATGTTTTAAAGGACAGTATATATGTGTTACTAAATGGCTATGTACTGAACTAAATTGGGTCACACTTCAATATTCCTAATGAAAGGAAAGATTCGAACGGTAAAGGTAAAGAAAATTTATCGATTTTTTCCTATTGCCCGCTGAAGTGTATACACTGGACAATTAGATCATCTGATAGCGCGCTCATGTTCTCTAAACCGTCCAGACCGACTATGTTGCTTAGATGAATTCATATTTGCTTATGTTCGCTCTTGCTCGCTTTTTCGGTGAGTTCACGCCTTTACAATTGCTATCTCGTTTCGTGTATACTTTGCAATCGTGACGTCAGAGATAATTCTGTTCATGTGGGTATGCATGTATGTATGGATATTTCTATTTCAATTTCTTGACTGAAGCTTTTGTAAATTATTTAAGACCTTAGGTTATCTTGAAATTATTTTTGGGGTTATTTGCTGGTATTTAATTAAAAAAAATCTTCTTTAATATATAAAGATCCATGACACTAAATATTCGTTTAGATATATTAAAAATATTCGGTGAACTGTTTTTACCTGTGAACATTACAAATAACATGGTATTAGCTAACTAAAATATTAAGAATATGACTGTTATAATTAGTCATTTAAACTAAAGACAATTCATTAAAGGGATATCGCCTCTTGGTCTACTCTTGACAAATCTTAAGGATATTACCCAACATATCAAAGAATCTTTCTTGGAATATTTTACCACACCGGAATTTCTTGACTGTTCTTCATAAAAACAAAAGGTTAATTAATTTATTGCAAAACCATTTTAATGAGCAAAGTAAACAAATAGTATTATTCTAAAACTTATACGTGAACTATCGAGAAAGTATTACAATTCTGGACTAATAATCGGAAATATCCTCTTTTTTTTGATTTTGGATTAGAACAGAGAAGGATTTATAAAGGGCTGTAATCGATGTGAAAATTTGTATAATTGCGGTAGTTTTAACTTTCTCTGGCAAAAATAAACTTTAAACATACATTTGTTCAAATCTATATACTTAAAACAATAAGTAAGCCAGATTTTTCAGTTCGTATACTGTACCAATTTACATGATTTTCTTCAAATGATCATCTGGTTGCCGAGACCTTTCAACACTATTTTTTGTATTTTTTTATTGCGTATTTTTTTTATAAAACCAATATGTTTTTTTTTCAATAATATTTCTGGACGATGTAGTGAATGTGCTCAATATTCTTATAATTCCACTGGAAACTTATCGCGCCATCTAACTGAAAAGGCAGAACAAAGTCTGCTGAGTGAGCTAGTAATACGTTACGCGTTACGTATGACATATCAATAATATATTTTTGTTAGACCTTATCCTCGACTCACCTTCCCAACGGCTGTGGTACTTTGGTAAAAAAGATTAAGTACATAAATAACCCCAGCCAGGCAAAATGGCAGAATATGCCCCACCAACTTATAATACTGCATAACATTTCTAAATTATCCTTTATAATTAATAGTTTAACACTTACATTTCACAACATAATAAACAACTTTTTTTCGAGACCGACAAAATTTCTCCTCGGTTTAACGAACCCTCAGGGAAGAATCGAGTAGGTACTAATCGACAGACAGATGGGCTGACGAAAACATCTAGAGACACAAACATAAAATTTTAAAGCTGTTTTTTTTTTAGGATTACACAAATCTCAGTATGTAACATCCGATTTGTAATTTAAAATTTCACCTTTACACAAATATCAGTATGGAACATCAGATTTGTATTTTATATTTTAAAATTTTACCTATTTAGGATTCTTGGTATACCTGTCATTGTATATACATATATATTAGGACTTGTAATCAGATGTGCAGTTAATATTTCAAATATGTTTGTATCTATTGAAGATACTTAGGTTCGCCGGTCATGGTTTATAAATTGAGCCTTATAAAATACGAAAAAGAAAACGTTAGAAACACCTTATTTAGTAATTGTATCTTAAAAAAAATTATTTGCTGTTGGCAAAAAATTGTGAAAGATCAACCAAATATATAAATATTTTTTCCCAGTTCAAGCAAGAGAAATATTCAACGTATATGTGCTAAAATTTTAAAAATATAATTGCAGGCACCAGTATATTGTTTAATGTTTATTTGCAAAACCTAATTAAAGTCATATATTAATTATAGAAAATTACCTTTGGTTAGAACACAAAATATCACCTAATGAAATAAACAATTTATTAGACAATTTTTTGATCACATTTATGGTAGTGAAGAAAAGGATTATTAGGGGTTTGATTTTGCTAAAGGTTTTTGTTATGTTTTGAACTGTAAAATTATTTAGAGGCCTAAATATAGAAGAGATTATAATGTCAGTTCAGGACTGGTAAAAGATATGATATTTATAAAAAGCAATGAGAGAGAAATTAAATAGAGAATAATTGGAATTATTGTGGATGTTTGTCGTAGCAATTAAGGTGGTAAATCAGAGTAACCAATACAATGACATGCTTACAAACCCAGTGGCGGATCTGGAGATCTGGGGGCCTGAAGCTTAATAAACTTTTGGGGCCCCGAGGGGCATCTTACTGGGCTTAAAACATACTGCGATTTCGAAAATGTGTAAAATTTCAGCCGGACGAAATAATATGATTTAAATTATGCTGATTTTAATACTGTTATTTCACGACGAAACAAGAAATTGATTTTGTTATTTTATGTTTCAAAAACTCTGTTAGGTAACTTTCAAAAGAAACTGACTCCGTTACGTCATTTTCTATAGATACAAAATAAGCCCTGAATTGTTGTTAGGTATATATAACGTAATTTTTTGAAATATCCGTCCAGCTTCATAACTTGTAACAGTGAGTATCAGTAACAATTTGTATTTATTGCAGTCTTAGCGTTCTTTTACTTCTAGTATTAAATATATTCAATACTTGAGAAATATCCTTATGTACTAATTCTAAACTTAAACAATAAATTCTAAAACTAAGACGATCACTATTTTTGTTCATACCCCCGTAATGTGGTAGTGGTGGAAATCGAATGCTCTTCACTACTTTCATAGCAAGAAGGCAAGGAACCAATGAGTGTAGTTGGCTGAGAAAAAGAAGAATTCGTCTCGATATCACTTCAGTCTTTGCTTAAACGGTTGTCAATTCAGTTAGTACCGTGTATAGCGGGTATTTTAGAAATAATGAGTGCTTTTTGTGGACTCGCCTTTTTAGCTGTTATAGGTGAGTTTTTAAAAACATCCACATTTTAATCTATATCATTGTTTGGTTTCTAAATTTTTTAATTTTGAACGTTTTACGGTTTTATCTATCCTCATTAATACAATAAAAGCAATTGTTTTGTGAAAAGGTGATAGTAATGTGCATTTAAGTATTGCATGTTGATTTCATATAAGAAAAAAAGTGTTTTTTAACTATACATACTTATTAATAATTAAATTTATGAAGGTTTTCAGTCATGCCATATTTCACAGGTATTATTGAACTAAGATAGAAGTTTTTTAAGCATTATTTATAATATATTTTTATTGACAAAAGTATAGGCAATGGCCTTTGTAATACATACAGCCGTGAAGCTGCGGAATATTTAATTTTGTAGGTGCTATTATCAAAAATATTGACTTGCAAGTTCTAGTTGAATATTTATTATAGAGGTTATAATATAATTTTAAGTTAAAAATACCATTTTTTGTTTCATTAGTTGAAACAAATATACTTTTTTCAATATACTATTTTTAAGGCAACCAAGCTTTATTTGGGGTTGGGTAAGGAGATAATTAATATAATGTGTTGTCTATTTAACTGGTACTGGTTATTCGTTTGTTAGTTCTTCATTTTCTTATTTGGTTATATGGAGTAATTACTTCTCTTATTGTCCTTACTACTTCAAATACTAAAATTTCAGCCGGACGAAATAATATGATTTAAATTATGCTGATTTTAATACTGTTATTTCACGACGAAACAAGAATTTGATTTTGTTATTTTATGTTTCAAAACTCTGTTAGGTAACTTTCAAAAGAAACTGACTCCGTTACGTCATTTTCTATAGATACAAAATAAGCCCTGAATTGTTGTTAGGTATATATAACGTAATTTTTTGAAATATCCGTCCAGCTTCATAACTTGTAACAGTGAGTATCAGTAACAATTTGTATTTATTGCAGTCTTAGCGTTCTTTTACTTCTAGTATTAAATATATTCAATACTTGAGAAATATCCTTATGTACTAATTCTAAACTTAAACAATAAATTCTAAAACTAAGACGATCACTATTTTTGTTCATACCCCCGTAATGTGGTAGTGGTGGAAATCGAATGCTCTTCACTACTTTCATAGCAAGAAGGCAAGGAACCATTGAGTGTAGTTGGCTGAGAAAAAGAAGAATTCGTCTCGATATCACTTCAGTCTTTGCTTAAACGGTTGTCAATTCAGTTAGTACCGTGTATACCGGGTATTTTAGAAATAATGAGTGCTTTTTGTGGACTCGCCTTTTTGGCTGTTATAGGTGAGTTTTTAAAAACATCCACATTTTAATCTATATCATTGTTTGGTTTCTAAATTTTTTAATTTTGAACGTTTTACGGTTTTATCTATCCTCATTAATACAATAAAAGCAATTGTTTTGTGAAAAGGTGATAGTAATGTGCATTTAAGTATTGCATGTTGATTTCATATAAGAAAAAAAGTGTTTTTTAACTATACATACTTATTAATAATTAAATTTATGAAGGTTTTCAGTCATGCCATATTTCACAGGTATTATTGAACTAAGATAGAAGTTTTTTAAGCATTATTTATAATATATTTTTATTGACAAAAGTATAGGCAATGGCCTTTGTAATACATACAGCCGTGAAGCTGCGGAATATTTAATTTTGTAGGTGCTATTATCAAAAATATTGACTTGCAAGTTCTAGTTGAATATTTATTATAGAGGTTATAATATAATTTTAAGTTAAAAATACCATTTTTTGTTTCATTAGTGGAAACAAATATACTTTTTTCAATATACTATTTTTAAGGCAACCAAGCTTTATTTGGGGTTGGGTAAGGAGATAATTAATATAATGTGTTGTCTATTTAACTGGTATTGGTTATTCGTTTGTTAGTTCTTCATTTTCTCATTTGGTTATATGGAGTAATTACTTCTCTTATTGTCCTTACTACTTCAAATAATGTGGCAAAAAGGGCTGAGATAAAAGTGCCATTTTTGCATAGAGAAAATATATAAGTCTGGAGGATATAGTCTGGAGTTCAGGACTTTTGACCTTGATCAAACCACTTAGTAAAAAAAGTTAATACCTATAACGTAACGAAACCGTGATGAGTTTAAGTGACCATTAAACTATTTGTGTTGATCAAAAAAACTGTTTTTTACTAGGATATTCTAGCTCCAAATACTGAGGAGTTGGGTGCTAAACATTTAAACTTCTGAAAATGCTTATGCAGTTGGGAAACTTCAACTCTAAATGGGAAATTAAAAGGCTTTGCTATTTTATTGAAACTTACGTTTTTTTTAAATCATCAAGTTAAAATTTTAGTTGGGTTTTCTTTATCGTCATTTAGAAGAACTTCTGCCTTCTAATAGTTAGTTATTTGCTAGATTCTCTTTTTTCGGAAAGATTAGAAACAATTACTTAAGTCATTAAAAACGAAAAAAATATTACTTTTTCATATCCAAAACTGCGTATTTAGCCTTACATGACATTATTTTATTTGCATTTCTTATTTATTGCCTTTAAAATTGTATTACTTTGTCAATCACACAAAGAGAAAACAACACTTATTGTGTGACATCCTAGTTCCAAATTAAAGAGGAGTCATTTCTTTTTTTAGATGGACCAATTTATGTTTTTTTATATAATATAACCTTTTTTAACGTAAATTTAAAATATTGAAACAATTTTAATATTTAGGTTTTTAGTATAACTATTTTTCTTGTCTTTTTATTTATAAAAGAATCAAGTATAAATATATCTCTAGTTTAACAGTTGCTGTATTTTTTTTTCATTCTCGTCACTTCCTGTCTTTGTAACCGGCACACGACATACAAGTGTTATGTAAGTAAGTAGCTTTCGTATATCTCAACATGGTACCCATATGGAGTACTGCTGCAGTTAGCATTTATGTGTAAAAGTCGCCATTAATTAGGTTAATGCGCTTTTTTCTGTTACCGGTGTTATATCTGCAGATTAAAAGAAATAATTGTTGTTATTGAGATATAAGCGCATGTAGCTTACCTACTCCTGATTACTGGTATTATGGTCTAGATTCTTGACGATTTGTTTCGATTTGGTTTGTTTTTCTGTTGAAAATGACAGGTAAAAATCAAATGCGCATTTATTACAGTCATAAATCTTTTGATGGAAATTAACTCAATCTACTGAAATAGCTATTAAATTTGAGGCCTTGATAAAGGAATTTAAACACATTAATCTATTTGAATGTATAAGCGTGAGCGGTAGTTATTACTTCGATTAGTTTAAAACATAACTGTATTGTACTGTGATATGGTACATAAGACATGTAAATGTATTGTTTTTTAAAATATGTATTAAAATAAAATATAAATAGGATAGAGATGCTTTATTCGATATAATATATGACTCAACAATTACAGTACAGAGGATCGAGCTAGGTTTCTATAATTAAACTGCGAAGGGGTACTAGGTCTTTAGTTTTGTGTTTCTCCTCCAGGTTAAGCCAAAAGACGTATAATATATATCAGGAACGGACGTATAATATATATAAGGAAATAAATCGAACATTTCCACGACAATAACTTATGACAACTTCTACCTGATATTCAAATCACCGATTAGTAGATTGGTTTGGGAGCAGACTGTACTGGGACTATTGTTGTAGATGACCCGATTTGAGCGGGATGTCCTGATTCTAATGAGTGTAGACATATTCCGTATGTCCCGATTTTAACTGAAGTAATAAAAATCGTTACACGTTACAAAAAAACCGCATGCTACCCAAAACCGCGATAAAGATATCGTGCTGTCCCTTTCTATCACACCGCATGGTTACGTTGTTGCTATAGCTCCGTCTTTAATTTAAGGACGGTGCCAAATTACATTTTGTGTTTATTTTTTGTTTTGATGTTGTTTCCTAACAAAGTTTTCACACTAATATGTAGTTTTGTTATTAAATTTTGCTAAACTCTCTGTTACTTCAAAAAAAATGTATAAAAAGCTTTTATTTATAAAGTATTGAACTGAAAAGTAAAAAATAATAAAACTTACATAAATCCAGAACTTTTAAAAATATAAATATTTTCTTAAAAGCTTGAGGCTTTATTTAAAGTGTGATGACGTCTCAGTTCAAGTCAAAGTTCTGTATATACGTAAATTTATTTTTTAATTTTCATTTCAATAGTTGATAAATAAAAGCTTTTTATAAAAAACATGTTTTTACATTTATTTTATTTTGTACTTTTAAGCAATATTTTTTACCCACTTTATATAAAAAATTTATCATTGGACACTATAATATTGTATAGTCATCGAGTTTATGTACGTACACCAAATCTCAGTAAATTTCGATAACGGGAACTGCTTCAAAAGTTACTTGCAAGATTTTACCCAAACGTACTAACTAACATACAAGTGAAGTTAAAAAAAAGCTTTTAAAAAAGAGAAGTACCGGAGAGGTTTTATAGCAAGCACATAAAAAAACAATCAAAAATAGCGGAATAACATCATTTTGAATCTTATTTTAACTACGAGTTTTCGCGACAATATATTGTCTTAAAATTTTGTGTATAAAGCGTAATTAACCAAAAACAAATCTCACTCTGAGGTAAATAAGACCCAAGACGGGTCCATTTTTTCGTCAGGTTATTTCGGGTATTATAAATCTTAATGAATCTTGAAAACATCAAATATGTTTATTGTTGTCGCATGATATGAGATGTAATTTATGCAGGGCCTTAATTAATACGAAATAGACAGGGGTTGATAACGAAATGGTAACAGGTTGTATAATATTTGCACTTTCCAGTATAGTACCGCGTTTGACCTAGAAAGAGCTTTTTTTCTATCAGTAATATACCAATAACCTATAATAAGCAATGACAATAATCTAATAACAACTGCAAATATAGATTTTTATGGTATTTTCGGGTTTGTAGGAAAAGACACTTCATAGAGTTTTATTTTAATAAAAATAATACAATGTTTCTTTTCTAAATAATGGTTAGACTTACACATGTCTGAGAATATAAGAATACAATACAGTGTATAGATAAAGTGAATCTGAATTTTTAAAATTTTCTACACTAAGGGGATGAAATGTGTTTTTCCTTTTTTTTTATAATATCTTTCCAACCAAATGAGTTTTTAAAACAGTTTGTTCGTCAGTGACTTTTAAAAATTATTTCCTAAAAACTAATTTCGGAATTTTTTAGAATTCCTGTTTTTTAGGGGATAAAAAGGGGTGGATTGTGTTTTTCTATTTTTCACAATGTCTCTTCAACGCAATGTAGTGTTATCACGTCATCATATGCAGCTCTAATTTTAAAAAATACATATCGAAAGCAGCCATACGAGAGCCGCTGGTGAAACAAAATTAAAATGTTATGAGTTTTAAATAGATAGGTATATAGAATTTACACTGAAAATCGTTTTCTACGGTGAATCACGGAACACTAACCAAATGCACCAGTCATTTAAAAATATATACGTGTTAAATTTCCAAAAAAATAAAGTCAAATAAAACCATAGCTTTGTAAATTTTTCAGCACAGTCGAAAGCTTTAGTGCATACCAGTACAAGGACATTTTTAACAAAAAAAAAACAAACCAAACTATCTAAAATTTAAACCTAAAAAATGTTTTTGTAAATAAACCCATTTAATGCTATGAGTGAAAGCGAGATGAGAGCCCCACCAGATGTTATCCTTGTCACATTTGCCCCTGATCTACTTTTAGAAGATCTTGACAATGGTCGGTGTCGTTCCAGTTCTGTAATATAGAGTCTAATGACTAAACGAAATCTTTTGCTTGTACGCAGATATATTTTATATAACCATGAAAAGCTTTTACCGTAATATATTATCGTAATGGCTTTTGTTCAACTTTTTACCATTGCCTTTTATTTATTTCTAACTTGTAAGCTATATTATTGCCTCGCTAGAGTATATAATTCAAACTAGTGTTGCCAACCACCTGGATTTGGAAGGATGTCTTGGATTTGAGGCCTTGTTTGGTGTTTCTTTGAAACTCTAGGATGCCATTTAAATGCAAAAAAAAAACAAACCAAATTACCTAAAATTTAATCCGAAAAAAATGCTATCTTTGTCTCCATTTGCCCCTCCAAATACCACTTTTGAAAAGCTTTTATCGTAATATATTATCGTAAAGGCTTTTGTTCAACTTTCTACCACTGCCTTTTATCTTGTAAGTTATATTATTCTACTGAAACTTACGTCTTAAGATATTTTTAGTGAAGGAACACAAAGAAAATTGTACCATAATCTTTGCATCGCTAGAGCATATGATGATTGAAACTAGGGTTGCCAACCACCTGGATTTAGAAGGACGTCCTAGATTTGAGCCTCTTTTTTGTGTCCTTCTGAAACCCTAAGATGCCATTTATCCTGGATTTTTTAAAGTTTTCGCCTTTAAAGGGGTAAAAAGGGGTAGATTGTGATTTTCCACCTTTTATAACATCTCTTTAACTCAATGTAGTGGTACCACGTCATTAGGTACATCCTTAATTTTAAAAAATATGTCAAAATCAACCATATGAGAGCTGCTGGTGAAACAAAAAAAATTGTTTTGGGTTTTAAATAGGTAGGTATATAGACTTTACACTGAAAATCATTTTCTACGCTAAATCACGGGACACTAACTAGTTGCACCAGCCACTTTAAAATGTGTAAGTGTTAACTTTCCAAGGGGATAAGACCAAGTAAAATCATATCTTTGCTAACGGCCCGTTGCAGAAAGCTCAATTAAAGATTAGAATGTTTAACGGAATGTCAAATTTGACAGCGAGATTTCTGTAGCAATTTATCAAATCCGAAAGCTCAGTTAAATATTCTAAACAGCAACAAGTTTTGTGCAATCGGGGGTACAATTTTCAGTACACTCGAAAGCTTTGATGCTTACCTGTACAAGCATACGTAACCAAAAAAAAAACAAACCAAACTACCCAAAATTTAAATCTAAAAAATGTTTATGTAAACAAACCATTTAATGTTATGAGTGGAAGCCAGACAAGAGCTCCACCAGCTGCTATCTTTGTCATATTTGCCCCTGATCCACTTTTAGAAGATCTTGACAATGGTCGAAGCCGTTCCAGTTCCGTAGTATAGAGTTTAATGTCTAAACGAAATCCTTTGCATGTGCGCAAACATATTTTATATAACCATAAAAAGCTTTTACTGTAATATATTATCGTAACAGCTTTTGTTAAACTTTTTACCATTGCCTTTTATCCATTTCTAACTTGTGAACCATATTATTCTACTGAAACTTACGTTTTAACATTTTTGGTGAAGGAACACAGAGAAAATTGTACAATAATGTTTGCCTCGCTAGAGTATATGATTGAAACTAGGGTTGCCAAGCACCTGAATTTGGAAGGATGTCTTGGATTAGAGGTCTTTCTCTGTGTTCCCCTTAAACTCTAGATGTAACTTGAAAGCTATATTATTTTACGGAAACTTAGTAAAATACGTCTTAAGATATTTTTTTGGTGTAGGAACACAGGGAAAATTGTATCTTAATCGTTGCCTCGCTATATATATATATATATATATATATATATATATATATATATATATATATAGCGAGGCAACGATTATGATACAATTTAATTAATATCTTAAGACGTATTTTACTAAGTTTCCGTAAAATAATATAGCTTTCAAGTTACATCTAGAGTTTAAGAGGAACACAGAGAAAGACCTCTAATCCAACACATCCTTCCAAATTCAGGTGCTTGGCAACCCTAGTTTCAATCATATACTCTAGCGAGGCAAACATTATTGTACAATTTTCTCTGTGTTCCTTCACCAAAAATGTTAAAACGTAAGTTTTAGTAGAATAATATGGTTCACAAGTTAGAAATGGATAAAAGGCAATGGTGAAAAGTTTAACAAAAGCTGTTACGATAATATATTACAGTAAAAGCTTTTTATGGTTATATAAAATATGTTTGCGCACAAGCAAAGGATTTCGTTTAGACATTAAACTCTATACTACGGAACTGGAACGGCCTCGACCATTGTCAAGATCTTCTAAAAGTGGATCAGGGGCAAATATGACAAAGATAGCAGCTGGTGGAGCTCTTGTCTGGCTTCCACTCATAACATTAAATGGTTTGTTTACATAAACATTTTTTAGATTTAAATTTTAGGTAGTTTGGTTTGTTTTTTTTTTTGGTTACGTATGCTTGTACAGGTAGGCATTAAAGCTTTCGAGTGTACTGAAAACTGTACCCCCGATTGCACAAAACTTGTTGCTGTTTAGAATATTTAACTGAGCTTTCGGACTTGATAAATTGCTACAGAAATCTCGCTGTCAAATTTGACATTCCGTTAAACATTCTAATCTTTAATTGAGCTTTCTGCAACCGGCCGTTAGCAAAGGTATGATTTTCTTGGTCTTATCCCCTTGGAAAGTTAACACTTACACATTTTAAAGTGGCTGGTGCAATTAATTAGTGTCCCGTGATTTAGCGTAGAAAATGATTTTCAGTGTAAAGTCTATATACCTACCTATTTAAAACCCAAAACAATTTTTTTTGTTTCACCAGCAGCTCTCATATGGTTGATTTTGACATATTTTTTAAAATTAAGGATGTACCTAATGACGTGGTACCACTACATTGACTTAAAGAGATGTTATAAAAAGTGAAAAATCACAATCTACCCCTTTTTACCCCTTTAAAGGCGAAAACTTTAAAAAATCCAGGATAAATGGCATCTTAGGGTTTCAGAAGGACACAAAAAGGGGCTCAAATCTAGGACGTCCTTCCAAATCCAGGTGGTTGGCAACCCTAGTTTCAATCATCATATGCTCTAGCGATGCAAAGATTATGGTACAATTTTCTTTGTGTTCCTTCACTAAAAATATCTTAAGATGTAAGTTTCAGTAGAATAATATGACTTACAAGATAAAAGGCAATGGTAGAAAGTTGAACAAAAGCCGTTACCATAATATATTACGATAAAAGCTTTTTAAAAGTGGTATTTGGAGGGGCAAATGGAGACAAAGATAGCATTTTTTTGGATTAAATTTTAGGTAATTTGGCTTGTTTTTTTTTGGCATTTAAATGGCATCCTAGAGTTTCAGAGAAACACCAAACAAGGTCTCAAATCCAAGACATCCTTCCAAATCCAGGTGGTTGGCAACACTAGTTTGAATTATATACTCTAGCGAGGCAAAGATTATGGTACGATTTTCCTTGTGTTCCTTCACCAAAAATCTTAAAACGTAAGTTTCAGGAGAATAATATAGCTTACAAGTTAGAAATAAATAAAAGGCAATGGTAAAAAGTTGAACAAATCATGGTTATATAAAATATATCTGCGTACAAGCAAAAGATTTCGTTTAGTCATTAGACTCTATATTACAGAACTGGAACGACACCGACCATTGTCAAGATCTTCTAAAAGTAGGTCAGGGGCAAATGTGACAAGGATAACATCTGGTGGGGCTCTCATCTCGCTTTTACTCATAGCATTAAATGGGTTTATTTACAAAAACATTTTTTAGGTTTAAATTTTAGATAGTTTGGTTTGTTTTTTTTTTGTTAAAAATGTCCTTGTACTGGTATGCACTAAAGCTTTCGACTGTGCTGAAAAATTTAGCAAAGCTATGGTTTTACTTGACTTTATTTTCTTGGAAATTTAACACGTATATATTTTTGAGGTCTTTCTCTGTGTTCCTCTTAAACTCTAGATGTAACTTGAAAGCTATATTATTTTACGGAAACTTGATAAAACACGTCTTAAGATATTTTTTTGGTGTAGGAACACAGAGAAAATTGTATCATAATCGTTGCCTCGCTATATATATATATATATATATATATATATATATATATATATATATATATATATATATATATATATGATTGATTGAAACTAGGGATGCTAACCATTTGCCCATCTTGGATTTTAACATTAGTTTCATTTTTCTTCTAAGATTTCTGAATTATAAGTTAGTTTTAATGAAAACTAAAAGAAATAGCGCAAACGTTACATCAACTTTAAGAAAAAATACAAACACCCCGATCGCGGCTAAAAATGCGAGTTGATGTTATATTTACTACCTTAGCGCACGTGCCTTGTGAAAATAAAATAATGGTAAGGGGTAAAAACAAGTATCTTTTAAGAGAAACTTTTACAAATTACAAAAATAAATTCAAGTGCGGAAAGGAATAGGAGCAGAACTGGCGAACCCAAATGACCATACTTATCACCATATAATTAAGTTCGATTAAAAAATCAAAACAGTTTTTTCTGTGAGTTGCAAAGATTTTACAGATATGTTTCGAACATTAAATTATTTCTGCAAATCCCCAAATCGGAAAAAGATACACTTTCAAAATTTAAATTATAATAATTTGATTACTGGAAAGTATTTAAATTTTTCTCAATTATACACCAGCATTCTTTATTTATATTTTAAGAAAGGAAGACGTATTAAGTATATATCCAGTATGTACTTTGATTACATTTTTAACGGTTTATTATTTATATATTTAACGCTTTTTATGTAGTGGTAGTGTATATAACATACATTTTGGTTAAAAATAATGGCATTAGATCGTGTGTCCTGGATATTTACCTTCTATATCCTGGATATTACAAATTTAAAGTTGGTACCCCTGATTGAAATCATTGTGCATCGGTTAAAGAAAACTATCTTTTAAACACAAATTATTATGAGATATAAATATTTAGGAGTCTAGGCTGAAAAAGATGTACGAAGGAAAATATATACTATGGGAAGTAGCATGAAAGCTTCAGCTTGTGGGAGATATTTTGTTTCAAAATGGAAAACTTTAGCTTTAATGTACAATTAAACAATATATCAAACCCTAATATTTTGAGAAAATGGCAATTCAAAATATCACATCGATCATAAATCGGCTCGTTTCAGCACAAATCATTCTGTTAGTAGAGAATATAATTATAAAATTACACCCACTAGTGAGAAATTAAAAGCAACTGATAATAATTAAATAATTTACAGTTACTAAAAAACTATAAAATATGGATCATAAAATACTTTTAGTGGTTTGTATTCACTGATTAATCAGCATGTACGCCACGTTTTTATTCCTACGTGCATCTCCTTAAAAATCAAAGTCTGTCGTTAGATTGCGGTACATCAAGGACAACATAGTATTTATTTTTATATACAGTAGGTTGACAAAGTACAGTACCGTTAACGCTAAATACTCGCAGGGACCGGAACATGTTTCCGATTTGTGTATATCTAGCATTTTTTTGATTGAGCGATTCTCTGCAGTTTTGATCAGTACCGATCCTGAAAAATTTAAATGCTTTGAGATTTGACCTAGACTTACCAACTTCTCATTGTATGTCCCAAATATTTGGGCCTCATGAGCCCTGATCTTGTAATTTTGAGTTATTTTTTATAAGGAGTTTTAAAAGAAAATGTGTATAAAAATTGATACCAAGAGCTTGAACAACTTGGGCAAAAAATCGGTAAATTTCCTTTACCCGAAACTTTCCTCGGTATGAATTTTTCCTTATATTAAGAATAGTAAACTGTAACCCAGGTTGGTTCCAAACATAGCGATTTAGTCTTTTCCAATAATTTTATTGATCGTCATTTTGTTCCATCATATTGGATTCCTATCAATATTTTCTACTAAGTTCTCTACCTATGCCAAACTTGATTTTTAAGCATAATTTAAAATAATTCAATAAGAATTGTTACATTGACACACACCGCCGTGATGTTAGATGTGGAATTCGTACCAGGTTATCCCTATATAACAATTCATGCTTCCACAAAACTTGAAACTAATTTAATGGGAAGTTTTTTTTCAAGCCGATTTATTAAATATTTTATAAGGGTGCCATTTTGTTTTGCTATCTTATATTAATACTAAAATGTTACCAATGTTGAGGAAATTGAATAATTAGTTTTTTAGTAATATTTTTTTTACGTTTCACTAGACCGCCATTTTGTTCCGGCATATTGCATTTTTACTAAAATATTACCAGGCCATACCCATATGACCCTTAATTTTTGACTAAAACTTGAAGTCACTCTGATGAGTAGTTTTTAAACTACACCGCGATCTGAGGAACGGACGGACCGACGGAATTGATAAAAATATTTTTTGGCATCTAAGTACGCAGTAGATTCCAACATAATACTTGACTTTTGTACAAAATTTGGTATACTTTGGACAAGTTGTTTCTTAGTAATAATTTGTTTCAACATTTAACTACCGACATTTTGTTTTGCCGTATGGGATTTTTGCCAAAATATTACCAGGTCCCCGCATGGCCCTTAATTTTCGTCTAAAATCTGAAGTAAATCTGATAAATAGTTTTTAAACTATGCCGCGAACTGACAGACAGACAGAAAAACCGACAGACGGACCGACGGAATTGATAAAACATATTTTTTAGTATCTAAGGACTTACTTCAAAAATTTGCCATTGTACGACCATCCATTATCCCAACAAGTTGTCACATACAACTAACAAATTTACGACAAGTGAACCTATATAACAAAATATATTTAAAAAATTTTTTTTTGTTATATAAAAAATCTGTAAATTTTTATTACATTACCCGGAATTTCCATTATAATTTTTTTCTTTAGTTAAGAATACTAAAGTGTGACCCAATTTAGTTCCGCACATATTCATTTAGTGACAGTGGCGGCTCTTCCATAGGGTCATTTGGTCAATGACCCCCAAAAATATATCAAAAAATAAATTATTCGTTTGACCGTCCCTCCTAATAGTTGTAATAAAACGCGAACCTTGGGAAAAGTTAAATACCCTACACTATTAGCCGCGCGTGGCGGTTCGAATGGTCTCGTTGCGTTCCTTAGGCATAATAAAATACGCTATACTAAGCTAGGCTGTGCAGTCCATTGCCCTGATTACCTTAAAGCTTGACGAAAGTACCCGAAGATTTCACAGCTACCGAGCGGCAGCCGAAAGTGATAGCAAAAGTATGGAATATGAAATCTCGTTTTGGGTCATCAGTCGGTCTCTTCTCATAATTCGATCGATCGGTCGCGGCATCACAGCGGCATCACAACGGCATGCGGAAGTTCAATGTTTCAGAACATATATTTTTTTATTTTTATGATCCATGTGTAACTAAAAAGTGCTTACGAATTTAATTTTGCAAAAATAACCAATTTCAAGGTGGTCTATGTTTGAGTTGTGAATGTAGATGAAATAAAATGTCAGTAGTGCAAAAAATTAAACAACTAGAGAGTGCTAACAAACTTAATTTTGTGAAAAGAACGGAATTCATGGTAAGTGGTCGCAATTTGCCAGAACTTAGTATACGACAAACTAGTAGAGACAAAAATAAAGAGGTTCATCGAAACTTTCGCAAAAATATGTACGATTCGCTAACTGGATACGTGGTTGTGAAGTCTCTAACTGTTATGTTTGTTGTTTTCTAAGGACTCGTCGGACTCATTATGGTGCAAAACCGGTGTTAAAAACTTAAAACACTTAAAAGAAAAAATAAAAAAACATGCGTTTTCTGCAGATCACATGAAATGTTTGGTGAACTATGCTACGGTCGAAAGTGTTGATATTCGCACTCAGCTAGACACGGCTTATAGAAAATCCCTTAGAGATTGTAATGAAAATGTATCCAAAAATCGTTATATTTTAAACAAAATTATAGATTGTGTAACATTTTGTGGGGCATTCGAGCTGGCACTACGTGACCATGATGAGACGGCTTTGTCTGAAAATCCAGGGGTTTATAAATTTTGTTGAGGAGTTGGGTCAAGATCGACTATCTGCTTTAGTAATGTTAAGTATCGAGAAGCCGTTTATAAAAGGAACGTGCGTGCAATTTTAATGAACGTGTCATTCAGCATTTTTCTAATTCTAAAGCACGAAGAGTAGACCTGAACTTCAAGAGAATTTAAAGCTCAGTTTAAAGATCAGATATTTATTTTTATTTTAAGTATACCTATTTTATTTGTTATTGACCTCCCAATATAATTCACCACGAGCCGCCTTTGGTTTTTTAGCTACACCACGAACTGACAAACAAATTAACAGATAGTCCGGAATTGAGAAACATATTTTGGGCATCTGGGGAAGCTAAAAAGGGAGGATATGTAAAATCTAGCAGGGTGATTTTTTCACGATTAAAAATATTTTAATGAACCTCCATTTTGTTTTTCCATCTTGAATTCGTACCAAGATGTTATCAGTATATCTTTATACCACAAATAAATTTTGCACAAAATTTGAAATCAATTTATTGAGTAGTTTTTTCAAGCTGAATTTTTTTAAGCCGCCATTCTGTTTCGCCATCTTGAATTCGTATCAAAATGTTACCGCAAAATTAGAGGCAAATTGAATAAATAATTTTTTAGTAATAATTTCTTTAACTTTGCACTACGCTATCATTTTGCGTCACAACATTGGATGTTTGAGACATAACTGACAAGTTCTGCAATTCCAGCAGAAACATGGCCAAACTTGCAAAGAAAAACAAATCAGCAGGAATTTTGTACTTTCTGGATGCGACTTTAACTTATAAAGCTTAAAAAGAATCCATATATGTAGTAACAATATTTAAAAATAATAATACAAGAGCTTCTAAGATCAAATCTTCTAATTTAATAAATAGTAATATATTCATACATAACAATTTTAACCTTGTGTAGGACTTTTTAAAACAAAAGTACTATGCATATTGAAAGAGAGTCTTTTCTAATACAGTCCACGATTTCGGACAGCACAGCTGGCGTGGTAAATCCCCTCTTCCGGCTGACTCAGGGGCGTGCAGTCGATGGAAGCAAGGGAGCAGTGCTTCCCCAAAAAAAAAATACAAAACATCTTCTAAAATGTAATTTTTGAAATAGGAAATCATTAATATAGTTTATATTAAAAATGCTAAAATATTATCTTAATTATCAAACCCATAATAAATGCGGCCTTGACTCCGACCGAGCTACAATAGAAATCGAATAGAACCTAGGCGGGTCGCTAGTTTCTCTGCAGCCAAGTCCTGTATGCTTGATTTCCTGTGAATCGAGCCAGAGGTTATTGAACTTTCCACCGGCTGTTTGCAATTTTTGCATTTCAGTCGCGTGCTCTAAGTGGAAGCGGAAGCTATCGTTGGAGTAGGTTCTTTGTTTGAACGGCTATCCGTGTGTTTCGTGATACGTACATCGCGTCGTGCATCGTGCGATATGGAAGACAATAATACGGACGTGGATACGCAAATACCGTCAACTTCGGCTGTCGGTAATAACGTTGAAAATGTTGGAGAATTTAGTAAGAAGAGTGTGTGTGAATGTGTGGTGTGTGTCTTAATAATAGAGGGATTTTCAACATTACACTTCGCTGATAAGCTTCAAATAATTTCCAAAGAAAATCGTGAATCACTGATTGAACTATTTGAGATTATAAAAGAAAATAATGAAACGTGGGACTCAGAAGCAATAAATAGTGCGAGGGGGTTTTTGGACTGTTTGAAACGAGATTTTAATTTTAATTATTTGTTGAATATATTTTCAGAAATATTTCCATTTTCGGACAATGTTTTTAATATATTACAAACTAAAACAAATGATATTGCTTTTTGCCTAAAAAAAGTGGATGATTTTAAGTCCATGTTAAGCCAAAAAAGAGATGACTTTGACCTATTTTGGGAGAAAACGATGACGTTAAATGTAAAGCCACAAGCCAAGCGTCTTCGAACAGACAAGGTCGGAGATGTTCAAACATCATACAGACGCCTTTTTTATAAAATAATCGAACAAATTCAGTAACAAATAAACTGTATATTTGACGGTTTAAATGATTTTAAATTCCTCGAGCTCTGCAATTTTGATGCATTTAAAGGAAAAACTTTTCCAGAAGATGCGTTTAAGTCTCTTCTTTTTCATTATGGCCAGTTCTTCGACCGAGTGTTACTGCGATCTGAACTAAAAGTGATTTACGAAACTGATGACATTAGCGCAAAAAATAACCCTAAGGAACTAATGTAATTTTTAAAAGACAAGGAGCTGGAAGATGCCTACACCAAAGTGTCGAAATTGTGTGAATTAGTATTGACAATACCTGCCACAAGTTCATCAGTAGAACGCAATTTTTCAACACTTAAACGTATAAAAAATTTCGTGAGAAATTCAACGGGGCAGGAGAGACTTCCGCATACATCGCTGTTGTCCAAAAATGATCGAAGAATCGAATTACATTACAAATAGGTAAGTTTTTAAAAATTGCTTCCCTTTCTTAAAATTTTACCGCACGCCCCTGCGGCTGTCTTGATGGGATTATGTTATTATAATTTACAAAGACCGAAACTTGATTGTCAACGATCCTTTTAAAAACCTTGGACAAAATGGGCAACAAACTAATCGGATGGGAGGATATCTGTGAATTCAAATCCCTCTCTGTTAAATTTAGTGTGAGGTTTTCAGTTTATCGAAGTTTTCTTATGCGATACTAGCAGTTACCGCATACATATTGCTGAACATAAAGAAACTATACATTTTTTGAAGTCTGGTCAAATATTTCTTCGAAAGATCAAAAATATAAACGCGGTTCCAATAATTAAAATAATAAAGTTGACAGTATTTCTTTATTTTGTAGCTGTAAGAAGTTTAAATAAAACCACTAAAACGTTTGTAATTAATGTTAATATAAATCGAATACTATCCGGTGACATATTTGTGTAGGTTGCCCCCATTCAACGGTTTACGGTTCGATTTCGCAGCTGGCACTGTGTTACGAAAAGAAATGAATGATCAACCTTCAAAACTAAAGTGCCGTTCATAACTAGCTTCTTGGGCAATTTTTAGGCAAATTAGACAAAACTGAATACGGCAAACAATAAAATGAAGCTCAATTTGTCAATTATAAAGGATCTAACGCAAAACGCTTGTAAAATTAAAAAAAAAATCATTGTTATCCCAAATTTGCCGGTATGAGTTTTCTACGTATATATACGTAGAGTCTAATTATACTAAACGTTTGTCTCGGAACTGACTGGAATTTTTTTGTTTATGTCTTCCTGAACGCAAGAAATGATTTTTTTTTAAGAAATTGGCATATAATTAACAAGTTGTGGTTCAATTCTTAACTTTTCTTTTGGCGACAATAGTACATTTTTCCAACATCACAAGTAGAAAAGCAAGATCGTTAAGAGTACCGTTAGTTAGTTTGTACCGAGCGGCTCAATATAACAGTGCAAACTTGAAAACGTTTTTTTATTTATTTTAATAAATAAACAATATCATAACAATCAAAAGCAGTTTTTATTGTAGTATGCTCCCTTTCTCCAGGTTCTAGTATATTTTCTTTATCTATCTTTTTAGTTTCTTTACTTGATAGTTTAGTGGCCATAGCATGTAGGTGATTCCAGTTGCTTCCAAAATTGCACATTGCAGCCCTATGACGATGCGCATTATCGTCAACTAAAATACAACCATCGCCGAAATCTTGAGCAAATGGAATGACTAATGGTATAAGACCCTGGTTGCGTTAAGTGGCTGCAATAATTGTAGCTAGTGAGACGTTGAGTATTGTAGCGTCACCCCCACCAATGGATCGGACAAGGGCTCATATTGTCTTTAATTTATCTTTAATTTAGTTTCCTCCACAGAAAAAAAATCGCCCATCTGCATGATACAAGTTAATTTTTTCCACCAACATACTTCTTTTCCAGGCAGTCTATTTAATATGCTCTCTTGCCTTTCTTGGCGGAGAGTTCGGCATTTTGGCCTCAACAGAGTACATTTCGCTCGACGTCTTGTCCTTAATAGGATATCTTGATTTGATCTCAAAAGAAAGGAAAATTTAACACTTTAGGTGAAACGTTTACTTACCTTAATTTATTCTCGTAAAACCGTCTTTTATCTATGGTGTTTACTTTTACTTCAGGTGTATAATCTGTTACTTAACGCCGTCATGATGGCGTTACAATGTTTTATCGGATTTTGCTTAACGGAAGAACTGAATACTTTATCTCACGAGTCACAATTACAGCAATTACTTACCGCGATCAGTTTGTTATCCCTAGTAGTGAGTCTATTTGTTTAAAGTTTCAGAGAGGTTTTAATTTCAGTTGACGATAATGCGCGCCCCATAAAATTGGAATGATCATTGAAGTTTTAAAGGCAAATGGAATCACTTATAGGGTATGGCCATCAACATCTCCAGATTGTAATCCTATAGAGTAGCGCCTCTCATTTGCGTTAAAGAGATGAGAAGTTTTTAACTTTATCAAATGTTGAGGGCAATTAGTAATGGCATGTTGCCAAAATATACTAGAACCAAAGCCGCTTTTGATTATTGTTCTTTGTGTTTGTTGTGATGTCTTTTAATTTATTAAACTAAAAAAAAATGTGTTTGAGTTGGTATTGATTTATTCAGCGGCCCTGTATAAACTAACTAGTGGTCCTTTTAACAAGCATGGTTTTCACTTGTGATATTGAAAAAATGTACCGTTATCACCAAAGTAGAACTCTAGAATTGATGCTGATTATATGCCAATTTCTATAAAAAAATCACATATTGCGTTAAACAATAATTCTAGAAAACGTCCTGAGATAAACACACGGCCAACAGTTAGACTCATCCTATAAAATAAGTGGATGCAATGTTGAGTTACTCTCTCTATAATTGACAATTTGTTTTTTAACGGTCGTATTCCAAGAAGCATTTTCTCGAAGGTTTAGGCCATGTAATTATGAGTGGGGATACAAATAGTTATGACCAAAAAGTGAAGCATCTGAAAAATGTGTTACTGGAATTATGCGCAATCGAGGTATATGAAAAATGGGAACGGAGTCTTAAAAACAACAAAATATTATGCGACTGTGAAGAATACATATATTTGGGGATAAAGATCAATAGCTAAGGAAGATGTGAAAAAGAATTGTATAGTAAAGGGAAAAAAATTATTGAGGCTATGAAATCCGGTTCTTTGGTCCAAAAACGTACTAGTAGTAGTTGGGGGAGGTCTAGAGACCTGATTGGTAGGCCTATAAGACCCTTTCAGTCTACCCCAGACCCTCCCTTAACTACCACCCGCCACCAGGTTTCCATCCTTGAATCTTCCGACCGTAGTGCCTAAAATAACCGTAGTGCCAAAAATAACCTGGCATAGTCTTGCTCGTGCTTCAAACCTGCACAGGACGTGGAGTAGAGTTTTCTCCTCCTTCTGACACTCTGTGAGTGATCGACAATGCCCCGTTACTACTCCTACGATGGAGTTCAGGGACTTCAGGGAAAACAGCCACTTTGTTCGGTCTTTATCGGGCTTCACAATGAAGTCTTTAACTTGCCTACCACCTTCAAACTGGTCCCACTCTCGTCGCAGTTCTTGGTACGCAGTCCTTATCTGCTGCCTAGTAATACCTAAAGCCGGTTCTGGTCCCACATTTGTGCAGGCGGCTCCAAGTCTAGCAAGCTCATCTGCTTTCTCGTTATCCTCAATCCCACAATGTCCCGGCACCCAAGCCAACCCCACCCTCTTACTCCGTGCCAACTGCTCCAACCTGTCATCCACCTCCTGAACCAATGCGGATTATAACATGGGTGAGTCCAGCGCCTTAAGCGCTGCTTGACTATCTGAGGAAATGTCATCCGAAAACGTAATACCAGGTAGAAAGCGGTTGATATACAGTACCATCCTGGAAAGGGTTATGTTGTATGGATCCAAAGTATGGCAGCTAAATCAACAACAGAGGAAAATTTAGCCACAGAGATGGACTGCTGGCGTAAGAAAGCCAGAATATCTCGAATGGCTCACGTCAGAAATGAAAGATTTCGTGAAATAATGGATGTAAAAAAGAACATAGTAGAAAATATTGAAAATAAACAATTCCAGTGGTATGGTAACGTAGAAAGGTTGTTAGCTGATAGAATTCCAAAAATAGTAATGAAGCCACACACGAAAAAAGAGTTGACCAAAAACAACATGGATGGAATAAATTCGTAATGCCATGTTCTGTAGAAACCGTACTGAGGGAAACTGAAACGATCGGCAAAAACCAGTGTATATATATATATAGATATATATATATATATATATATATATATATATATATATATATATATATATATATATATATATATATATATATATATATATATATATATATATATATATATATATATATATATATATATATATATATATATATATATATATATATATATATATATATATATATATATATATATATATAATTTGGCCAACTATAGACAGGTGTTTCTGAGTTAAGATCTTCAGCAGTACAGTCAACCAGTTGAAAGACGACTAAAACTAGCGTCAAAATTATTCCTAGTTGACTGTATTGACGAAGACCTTAAGTCAGAAACACGTGTCTATAGTTTACCAAATTTCAATGCTTTAGCATTCCAAAAAAAATCCCGTTTCAATTATATAATAGTTCTTGCCGCGTTAATCTTTCCTTACTTTCGATTTAATTACTCTTGGATTATGAGTTTCACCGCAGGTGGCTATATGCTGCTCCGTGGTAACAGAGTATCAAGTCCGGCGAAGATTTCGGATGTTCTCTTGGTAATCACAAATGTCGGTTTTGCTCCTGTTGGTAACTCCGGTGTGGTTTTATGTAATAATTTTGGCTCTAGTACTCGTCTTTAAACTAGATGACTGTACCTACTACATATTTTAAGGACGCTGCCCGCAGTTATAAGATATATTGAAAAAAAGAGTCTTAAACTAAAAAATTCGGAGAATATAGAAAAATTCCCACACCAAATAATATTTGTTGTATAATCTGCAAATGCCAGGGAATAAACGATTTACAAAACTCAAGAATGAAAAACTTAGTAGGTATTCGATAAATACGCATAAAATAAATAACATTAAAATGTATTTCAAAAAAATATATGACAAATTCCTAAATAATACTTTTATTTCCGACTTACTGTTTTCAGTCCATAAATAAAACACTAAATATTTCTAAAGCATCAATGTCCGAATTTTAAATTAGTTTTCGCTGGATAGCAGGCCTTTTTATATTTTAGGTGAGTATCCATTGTCCGTAAATTCTTCTTTGGGTCCAACATAATATATTAAAGAAATGAAATTGATGTTTTATAAACGTCTCTCTTTTTTTACCTCCAGCTTTCACTTCCGGAAGTTCTGCATAACGTTGAGTCCATAATCTCTTGATAGCACAAATATATGTACCAAACAGAATTACTAAACACTTGTACCGAATTTTTGCAATAAAACTACAGAAAAAAAACAAAAGGTTTCGTCCATAAAATAATATGAAATAGGAAAAAATGTTCTGTTAACATTTCTTCGATCATTGTCAATTGCAAAATAATTGATCAAGTATGTAAATGTCATTCCTGCTTTTGCGCTTGGGCTCTTTGTAAAATTCCTGTAATTTTTCTGTTAAATGGCCACCATTTTTTATACGGCGTTTGTGATATACTGGCTATATCCCTTTACATAAATACAGTAACGGCAAACTAATTGGAAACGAAATCTTACGAAAATCTGAAACGTTGCTAGTAAGAAATCGGTTTACGATATTTCGTTGCTATTGTTAAGGTGTACATCTAATAATATCGCATTAAATAACCTTATTAAGTTTAAAACATAATTTATTAATTACGAAATTCGAAGAAAACTACATTTTTAAGCCGCAAACTAATTGGAAACGTATTTCTGAATCAACATTTTCTAACAAGTAGGCCCATTTTAAAATTGAAAATCAACATTTTCTAACAAGAAGGCTTATTTTAAAATTGACAATCGTTACCAAAGAGCTTTATTGGGTTGTTGACTTTCGTTCCTATTAATAATTTAATGTTAATCTTCATTCGAATTTCTGCAAATATGGGTTCGCGAAAAGTCTTTATAGAATAACTGGTACTATGGGTTGGTATGAATACTGGAAAACGTGATGAAACCATATGCAGAAGAAAATTTGTCAGTACTTTGAAAATTCCAACACGATAATGATCGAAAGCACTCTGCTAGGAAAGTGACTGTCTGGCTTCAGGATAATCATGTAGATGTTTTACAATAGCCATCTTGTAGTCCAGATCTTAACTCAATAGAAAATCTTTGGAAGATAGTTAAAACAAAATTAGGTTTAAGAACTTTCCAAAATTTCGACGAAATATTCGAGGGTATGAGAGAAGCTTGGACCAGTATTCCACTAGAGACTTGTAGACGTCTAATACAGTCCATGTCAAGATGGTGTTAAAGAGTAATTGAAGCCAATGGATATCCAACTAAATACTAGGTACTCGTTTGAGACAAAAACGAATAAGTTGTTAGAGAATGTTGATTCAGAAATACGTTTCCAATTAGTTTGCCGCTTAAGAATGTAGTGTTCTTCGAATTTTGCAATGAATAAATTATTTTTTAAACTTAATAAGGTTATTTAATGCGATAATAATAGATATACACCCTAACAATAGCAACAATGATTATAATATTCGAAATATCTTAAACAAATTTCTTACTAGCAACGGTTTAGATTTTCGTAATGTATCGTTTCCAATTAGTTTCCCGTCACTGTATATGCTATGGACCATTTTACTGTTTTCCGCATTCAATTTTGTCAAATAATAATAAAGATATTGAACAGCGAATACTGAATGGCATAAGCACATAATAATAAACGGCATTTTATTTATCAATTTACTGGCTGCTCAGTCAGTGAAAAAAATAATAACTTAAAAATGTTAAGTGCATAGAAATGTATTGAAATCCAATGATTCAACATCCTATAGATTTGCATATTTTACATCTTTATATAACCAAACCAGCCCATCCTTTTACGTATAAGATTCTTCATTATATTATGGTAATATATTCTTATACAACCGACTCTTGTAACAAGCGAGTTTGTAAGATATATTCAGAGTGCTATTTCACACACTTTCGATTTTTAATAATAATTGCTGATAATACAAATTGCAAACAAACGGCGATAGAAATTACTTTTACAAAAATTAGCATTCTTTACGCCGTGCGTTTAATGGCTTTCTAGAAATTTTCCTGATAGATTAGATGAACGAGATAATGCAAAAATTATTCTAGCGTTTATTACAACTAATGTTGGTGGGCAAGATCATTAAAATGTTATTCTTTATCATGTAACTTTCCCGTGGTATAGCATAGTAGTGAGTAAAATATTGAAGGCAGTAGGGTGGGACCTGCCAGAACTTAAATTGTTTCGGATAATATCATATTAGCTAATAATTTATATAACGTATTTATATTCCAAAAATTGTCAAAAAATTAATATTTGCAATTTCACTTCAACAGCCGTTTCTTAAATAGAAGTCTTCAGTGTCGTATTGTGACTTTCCAAATAAAGGCTTCAAATTAATTTTACTGGCAGATTACTGGTTTTAAAATGAGTTAGTGGTGAATGTACATATTTAGAATACATTATTATATTAAATAACCAGCTAAACCCGTGCAATTTGTTGAACGTTCACGTTCAAATCGAAATGGAGAAATGAGGCATGTATCGATATATATATATATATATATATATATATATATATATATATATATATATATATATATATGATTTTTAGTCCTTCACGGATGGAAAAAATTAATGTGTTTTCATTCCGGGTGTACATCCGTTCACTACTGTCGTTCTGAAAAGAACAGTTTTACTGACGTTTCGCCAAAATCACATTTGGCATTTTTGAAGCTTTCTTTCTCGCGTCCGCATAGAGACTGTGACAAATGTGATTTTGGCGAAACGTCAGCAAAACTGTTCTTTTCAGAACGACAGTAGTGAACGGATGTACACCCGGAATGAAAACATATATATATATATATATATATATATATATATAATATATATATATATATATATATATATATATATATATATATATATATATATATATATATATATATATATATATATATATATATATATATATATATATATATATATATATATATATATATATATATATATATATATATATATATATATATATATATATATATATATATATATATATATATATATATATATATATATATATATATATATATATATAAATATATATATATATATATATATATATATATATATATATATATATATATATATATATATATATATATATATATATATATATATATATGTATATATATATTTATATATATATTTATATATATATATTTATATATATATATATATATATATATATATATATATATATATATATATATATATATTAAAACACAAATTTTGCTAGTCCTGCCATACATCAAGTCTTTGACGGGAGCAGGTAAACGTATAGACTGGTGACTTGCTTGAAGACAATAATGCAAACAAAAATATTTTTTTGTAATTCAGATAATAATATTTTTATGTAGAAAGCACATAAGACGACGCGGCAGCTTTGATCGCTCGAACTTATCACAATTAATGTAAAAAAGTTTTCACCTTTAAACATTTTTAAGAATTAAATTTTTTTAACATATACAGCGTGCGCATGGATTTGAGTAACATATGGACAACTTGTTTATTTGTGATTTTAAGCGAAAAAGTTATTCCTTATAAAAAGAAATGAGATTACTTAAAAAATTTCAATAAAATATATAAACAGGTAACGAAATAAATACAAAAGTTGAAGTTTGCAAAATAAAAAAATGAAATTCAAACTTTTGAGACGGTCAAATTAAAGAACCTGCAACTTGAAGTCAAAAAGCTTTTAAAAGTTTAGATTAAGTTTTTGGAAAAACTAATGGTGAGTATGTAAAAATATGCGTTTATTTGAAATTTTTAGTTTACTGACCATTAAGTTACATATCCCTGGTACAAAAAATAAAATTTGAAATAACTAACATTTTTACATTCTCTAATTCGGCTATCTTAGAAAATTTGATTTCCTAATTTTTTTGTTTTAGCTACTTACTTTTGCGTGTATTTAGCTAAACTGGTAGATTATATGGGAATCACTTTTGTAGCCAAGCTGATGTTGTTAATAAGCAAAACTTTTTATGTATAATAACTTTTTTTTAAATGTTACTTAAATCCACACATCCATATATATATATATATATATATATATATATATGTATATAAATCTGGGTTAGGGTTTTAAATATATAGATAGAAGATAGATAACATTCACACTGTTTTTTCATACATGATTGACACATTGTACATCTTAAGCATTGCTAGGACGAATAGTAATATCCATACCTTTAAGTTTAAAATTCGGAATACCTCCCGTATTATGAGTACCATAATACCATGAATATTTTATAATTCAGTACTTACAGGAAGTATCTTTATGTAGCCACTTGTTAAATTTGAAATGGCTATTCTACAAATTTCCAAAAAACTTCTAATGAATATCTGGAAACTCTGCGTTTTTAAGATTAGGCTGTTAAAATTATAACAATTTTTTAGTTTTCTTTATGTAACTCATTCTTACGTATATTTTATTCTAATTTGAGACACAATAAGCCGTAATTAATGTCTATAAAATGGCTACAATACATTTTTGAAAATTATATGTGACTTTTCGAGCCACTACACTTCTGAATACAAAAAAAATGTATGTAGGGCCACTGGAATAGTTTGGTATTTTTGTTGAACTTCTAAGTTCATTTTACAAATTTTATGCCTTGGACTTTTTTTCATACCTTGCACATTTTGCTAAACACATTTTGCTAAATTACTTTAAAACAGTTCAAAGTATCAAAAAAGGGACATACAAACGAAACTAAGTCAGTGTCTACAGCAAATTTTTGGGGCGATCAAAGGGGCCGCGACTCGAAAAAAGTTAAATCATTTCTAAAATGTATTTTGATCATTTTAGGGACATGAATTATCTGTGCCCAATTTAAATCAATTATCTTTAGTAATGTACGAGGTACATCAAGAAAAACTATAAAGTATGCAGCATTTTTACATACGAACTTTTAGATATTTCCATGTGTGGAAAAGCCTCTCCAAATACTGGAAAATAATTTCCGGACAGCCTGTATAAATAAATACGTCTAAAATTTAAAAACATTTAAACTCACCACATTTTGAGAAAGCCAAGAAATATTTAGTTACTTTTTTTCTTGAATTTTAACTATACCTTTTCTTATTTTATTTCTATATTTTGTGCATAATGTCACTTCTATATCTTGTTTTTTTATATAACACTGCCTAAACGGTCTATTCATAGATTAAGTAAGTATAAAGGAGATTTACTTACGAAATCGTTATGCCAGAATTATATCACTTTACTAAATATTTGCGAATATATATCAGAAATATACATAGACAGACATAAATGAGACTATTGGCTATGTGATTAGCTCATTTCTTTCGACATTTTTTTTATGAATTTTCAGGAACAGAGTAAATTGACTTCTTTTTTCTTCTCTCGTAAAAGGGAAGTATTTTAATCGTGAAAAAATCACACTCTAAGATTTTTTTCAGATCTTTACATTTCAGGGACCCTAGATGCCGAAAAACATGTTTTCTCAATTCCGTCGGTCTGTCTGTCCAATATGGCGGGGTAGTGAAATGTTAAAAAAATTATTACTAAAAATTACTTTTCCAATTTAACTCAAATTGTGCACAAAAATCAAGTTTTATGTAGCAATCAACTGGCGAAATTTTGGTACTAATCCAAGATGACGGAAAAAAATGGCGGTTTAATAAAATATTTAAACTTTCAGCTCGAAAAAACTACTTAAGGGATTGATTTCAAATTGTGTGCTAAAACAAATTATGGTATAGAGTTGAAATAGCAAAATTGTTTTATTAATTGAAAATGGCGGCCAAATAAAATGTTCGTAATCATGAAAACAATCACTCTTTCAGGTTTTATATTTCTTCATTTAGCGTTCCTAGATGCGAAAAAATATGCTTTATCAGTTCCGTCGGTCTGTCGGTCTGTCTGTTCCAGATTTTGTACAAAAATCAAGTGTTGGATAGGAATGAACAAGTAACGTTTTGGTATGAATCCAAGATAGCAAAATAAAATGGCGGCCTAATAAAATATTTAAAAAATCAGCCTGAAAAAACCACTTATTAGATTAATTTCAAATTTTGTGCAAGAATTAAGTGTGATATAGAGATAAACTGGTAAAGTTATGGTGCGAATTCAAGATGGCGAAACAAAATGGCATCCAAATAAAATTTTTAAAAAGTCAACGTAAAGAAAATCTTGTCCAACTGACTTTAAATTTTGCAGAAAAATTTAATGTGATTTAGGGACAAAACCGGTACGGATTCAACATGACGTAACAAAATGGTGGAGTGTGTCAATGTAAAACTACTTATTAAATTTATTTTAAATTATTTCTAAAAAAATTAAGTGTGGCTTGGGTAGAAACTGGTAAAATATTTGTAGGAATCCAATATGATGGAACAAAATGGCGCCCAATAAATATGTTTGAAAAGACGGTATACATATGTTACTAAATGTCTATATACTGAACTAATTGGGTCACACTTCACTATTCCTAATAAAAGGAAAGATTCATAACGAGGGAAATTCCAGGTAAAGGACATTTTTTTCAGCTGTTTTGCTAAAGCAGAACAATATTTCAGTATTTAATTATTCCTTCAGAAGTTCTTAAACTATACAAGTTATAAAAATTTGCATTTTCTAGCATCAGTTTTTTTTCTAAATAAGTCAAAGCTCAGTGAATTATGGAATATTAATACCAATAAAAAAGTTCATACCTAAAAATAGAGACATCAGCAATGATGTTTTCAGAAATACACTGTTAAGGTCAAGTAAAAGGTTAACCACAACATTGTTTCTCATATCGAAACCTAATAGTAAGCTAAGAAGGCCAGAAGGGATAGAAGTAATAAGTACAAATGAATTTTCAGTGTACAGCTTACACAAAACTTTAATTTGAAATATGGAGTAAATGTTTATAAACTAGTCTGTTTAAAACAAGTATTGCACATGGCTAAAGGCGGTCAAATTATCATTATTTTAAGCGCAGAACTAAGTAGAAAGTGCGCCAGAGAAAGTAACTACATATTTAAAGTTCATTTATATCTTAAGCACCGTATGTACCAACTGAGATTCTGCCTTTTAATACCTTTTGGATAATCATTGTTATATAATATATGTTATGATGTTATGATAATATGTTTATGATGTCAGTATTTGAATTTTATAGTTATAAAATGCTTCTTATAAACAAAAAAAAAATAGGTAAATTGGCATGTACCTGGAACTATCCTAGTAACAGATCCCACCAGAACATATAAAATAGCTTCTTTTTATTTATTTATATAAGGATTTGGTAATAGCTTTATACATATTATATACATATTAATATTTATCACTTTTCTTGATAATGAGAAAATTTAATTACGAGGAATATTTTATTAGGACTATTTTTCTACCCAATTACCCAGAGTCTACCTTATACAATAAAATTTTTCCGAGTAGAAGCCAATTTACCGATTTTTAAAATTTGTCTCCATTATTAATTTTGTATTTTCTAGTTTTTTGGCAATATTTGTATAATGCGTTTGTTAAGGAAAGTAACAGTTTTTTTCTAGAGTTATATTGCGAATGCGTATGTGCAAATAAAATGTATAACAATGCATCTGTTTTAAACATATGTAACAAACAATCATTCAGATTCAAATAAATATACATATTTTCAGGTCCATAGCTTTCTTGTCCAGATCTAACATACTTACATACAAACATACGTACCACCAACCATTCATATAATTACCGTATCTACTTGAATAAAACCACTGCTTAGATACTTGATACTGGAGAGTATACTAGTTTTAACGTTTTTCGGCATTTAGGGACCCTGAAATGTGAATATCTGAAAACATCTCGGAGGGTGATTTTTTCACGATTATAACAATTTCCTCTAACACTGGAAGTAAAAAATAAAACAAAACTGCCATATTTCAAAATTTTGCAATTTTGTTTGAGTTAACTTTTTTTGGCATTTCGTTTTGAGGATAATGTTGAGGTTGCACTTTGTTATTTCTAAAATTCAATCTCTTTACATTTTTTTTTTGTTTTAAAAGCTAAAATCAGAGATTCTCCGAATTTGAGCTCTGACTTCTTGCGTAGAATTAGGGATTAAAATGCATAAGAGGTTTTTGACCGATAAAATTTTTTAGACAAAATTAAAACCTGAATATTTTCAATAAGAATTTAGATATAGAGTTGTGGTTTTCGGCATTGTCTAGCACTAGGTATAAATAAGAGTTTATGACCTCTTAAAGCTTTATTTGAAACTTTTTAAATTTAATTTTAAATGTATTTATGTTTAAACGAAAAAAATCAACTGATACAGAATTGTCATATCGAACTGCATTGTAACAAAAACATCTCCGAAACATGGCACTCTGATGATAGGGCTAATTTAGTTCTATTTCTAGTATTAACCGTATGCACGTCCAAATGAAAAATTAAGCGCTCTAATAATCTTGATCAAAAAATGAGGAGTTCTAGAGGATTCCATTTTTAACAAACAAATGTCCCAATATAAATGTGACACGTGTTCAAATTTTCTTACACTACAAACAAACGCATACAGTTTTGAATTTTCTGAAATCGGTACTTACTTTCTTTATCCAAACAAAAACCGCATATAAAATTTCCATAATTAAAATTCACATATGTTTTTTCTTAATTTTTTATTGAGAATATGTCTGTTACTATAAAGAATCTTAAGTGAAACGCATGTTTTCTGAAAACAGTTTTTTAAATGCTTTTTACATCTAAGCTGAGTGTCCAAGAGTAATCCGAATTTTTTTGCAACGTCAGCAAACTTTAGCCTAACTCCATTAATGTTTATCTTAAGGTTGAGCTTCAAAAGGTCAATTTTTAAGAGCAGATTATGTTCTGCGAATGTTCATTTAAAGATTTAAATCTTGATTTACATGACTCAATTTCAACTTGCTCCGTAAAATCAAAGTTACAATATAAGGGTGTCATGAGCGAATGCTTGGACCTTACACTATGATAGATGTATAAATAATAAATTCTTCATTAATGCTTATTAAAATAATAAGATTGGCTACAAAAAAATGCCAAATAGTATACAAGTTGCGCAAAAAAACATGCAAAAGCAAGTAAATAAAACCAAAAAATTGGCAAATGACATTTTTTAAAATAGCTAAATTGGAGAACATAAAAATATGCGATAAAAAGTCATTTAAAATTATTTTGATTGAGGTATAGTTTTTAGGTGATTTAATGGTCAATAAGCAGAAAATGGGTAACATATGGACAACTTCTTTATTTGTTGTTTTAATCAAAAAAGTTATTCTTCATATAAAGTTTGAAAAATAGATTAATAAACAAAAAAATTAGTAACTAGTAAATTAAACAGTCTGTAGATTTAGTTTTTGAGAAAATTAATGGTGAATTAGTGAAATAATGCGTAATTTTTACATATTCACCATTTACTTTCTCAAAAATTAAGTCTATTATCAAAAAGCTTTTTGACTAGTATTTGCAGGGTCTGTAATTTAGCTATATCAAAAGTTAAAATTTTATAATTTTTTTTTGCTTCTGTTTCTGTATTTATTTCATACGCTGTATATAAAATTACACTCTCAGATAAGCAAGTTTTTTATGAAGAATAACTTTTTCACCTAAAATCACAAATAAAAAAGTTGTCCATATGTTACTCAAATATACGCACACGCTGTATATTTAAAATACAAAGCAATTTTTTCTCCGGTTTCACCAGTAGCTTCCCTTAAACCAACTCTAGTATTTTTTTAAATTAAAGCTCTCTAGCCACATACCTGTTATTAAAACGTTATTTATTTAACCTACGAAAAAAAAAATTAAAATATATTTAAGGTCCTGGCAGAAGGCGAAATTAAAAATATTTAAATGTTTTTCCTGAAACTAAATAATCGTAACACACCTTGAATTAAGTAATAGTTTGTTCTGTGGTAATATACTTCTCCTCGTAAAAATTGCTAAAGCACATTTCGTTTTGTTTGAATAGTGGCTACTTTCAAATTGTAAGTTTATTACAATTCCTGTTTCTGTAGTACTAGTATCAACTTTCATAAACTAACAATATTTGATTTTTAAAAATAAATTCTTTTCGTGGTAGTTGCTGATATGAGTAAATTATAAAATATTTTGAAATACTATTTCTTGACATTCTCTGTAGAGAAACATAATTATACCTAATCTTGTTTTCGTTTTTGTTAAATGTCGGTAATAAAACCAATTCAAAAATAATTAGTTTTACGCTACATTGTTACTTATAAAAACAATAGTTTGTATCGTTCTACGTTATATTCAACTTTATAGCCGTATACATAGTACCTTCTTTTCAATAAAAAAAAACCCGTTATAACTAAATTATAAGATATCAAGTTAAAAAAATCCGACAGATTCTAATAAACAAAGTGAAGATACAAATTTATTATCTGAATATTGTCAAACACTTCTTCGGTAATTTTCTGTGTCTATTTTTGTATGAGATATATTCTTCGGAACAAAAAAACAACAATGAAGAGAAAGATAAACGTCTACTGAAACCAACCTTGGACTGCTGGAACCGTTGCAATGCGTAACGAAAAAATTGCTTTGCATTTACTGTCGTGTTTAGTGGAAGCTGCATGTTTTAGTCAGGTATTTGTTCGAATCATCTATAATTTATTAGTCATTTTGATCAGTTCAAAAAGATGCCATTTTGTTACTAGCAGCCACCATTTTCCGGGAATCGTGAGCTGCTTTTATGAAAAGTTTTGGGTAGTCGGAGTACTGATTTCAAATATTACTATCAAGTGATTTGCTGATTAATAAACATCAGAAAGAGTTAGCATTATAATAGTGAAAGCATGTGTTCACATCATCCATTTAACTGAATAATAAAACGCTGCATTACACGTATTGCACAAAAAAGGTTATAAGTATACATTATACACAACAAGTCATATATCAAAGGCTTAATTAAGTGACCTTAGTTTGATCCCATTTATAGAAGTCAAATTTGCTATACATTAGAATTATTTTCGTAATAACATTACTGGGTTTGTTATTAACTTCAATAAATAAAGCGTATTGAAAATAAAAGTTAATAATGGAGGTGGTAGGTTCTTTGACTTACTAATTCATCGTTTGTCTAAACAGAAAGCCTATATTTAAATATTTTAGATGCGTACATGGAAAGCATGGCTTAGAGAATAACTATATTGGTGAAGTAGATAATCGAAAACGTATTTAAAACCCTTATCATGACAATATTTTGAAGGACATGATACTTGAGAAAACTGGCTCTTCGGCTTTCAATACATTTCAAAGAATTGCGAAGAATGCAAATCCTTATAATTATTTGAGAGCAAAGGTTATATAGTTACATAAAATTTTCTTATATTTAATGACGATTAAAACCTCACACCAAAAACTATTTGAACTCATCAATTCTATGGTATAGTTTCCTTGCATTTTAAACACTAATTCTGGAGTCATTGTAAAACATTGAAACACAAAAATAAGTAACATATCTTAATTAAATTAGGTTGTATGTAGGTTAGTTCTATTTTTAGGAATCGTCATTTTGTGTACTACACTTTTTAGGACATAAAAGAAGGATTATGAGGGAACTTCCAGGTAATTGGAAAAAACCGATCTAGAAACTCGAAATATTTTATATATATTAATAAATTGTTGAAGGTACTGAATGACTATGTACGTTACTAAATAGAGGGTAAAGAAAATGTACCGTTTTTTAATTATCCTACTTATTTGTGGACTTTGTGCCCCTGGGAATACTAAAAACCCGTAATCTGCACTCTTAAACACCTACAGAGACCGATTTTAAAACAAATCAACACAAATAACAAAATTTGTCCGTCGTGCTGAGCCGCCATTTAAATTTTGAAATGTAGAATATTAATTTATAATTTGTACTTTTAAATACTCTCATATACAAACTTTCAGTCTATTCAGATCACAAATAACTATACTAATATGTTACTAATTTTTGTACGTATTTTATAAATTGTAATTTATTTTACTTGCCTTTATTATAAGAAAGTTTTTAAATGATGGAAGTTCTGAGTACTTGGGCAAAAAATATGCAAAATTGTTTTTCTGGACCTGAAACAGTTAGAATAATACATAGGACAATAAAATAGATGTACTTTTTTATCCAAAAGGCTATTAACTCTACTTAAAACTTTTTACTTCTTTATATTATATGTTGATTTATGTAAATAAGTATATTAAGTTTCAAACAAATATATGAAAGGACCTCTCAGACCTCTTATAGAAAATAGTTTTCAGTGATTTTTTTTATATAAAGCAGTTCCTGACTTCCTCATCAAAATATATCTTTGCCACAATTCGATGTTTTGACAGATTTTGAGATACGGGGTCTGAAAGTTTCGAATTTCCTTTTTTTTATTTTAGCAACCCGTCCAAGATTTTCCTACTCTCTTTACCAATTAACCACTTCAGTTAAAATGAAATGTGCTAGGTTTTACATTGTTATTTAGTCTTTTGTTGGGTATAAAAAAACTTAAGTTGTATGTTAATGCAGTGACGGAACAATATTTTCCAATACAAAAATGTTGAAAAAAATTTAAGAAGCTATAAATTCTACCTATTTACTAAACAAACTACGTGATTTTTCTAAATTTTGGATATGTTTGATACTAAAGCCGGTTTGTGGTAAAAAAATGTAGTCAGTAAAAAAAAAATGGTAATAGACAATACTGAAGGTCGAGAATAATCCAGAATTACTGATTATTAATAGGTAAACTGGGATGTTAAATTTTAAATTATTATATTGTACAGAAACTTTACTTACTAAACAAAACTCGTTCAAAAATTGTGGTTTTTATAAAAATAGAGCACATTACAAAGATTTTTCAGTCTGAATTATACCATTTTATTATTTTTTTATATCTGCTTATATTTTGTTGACTTGTATATTATATCTTTTTACTATCTAAAGAATGCTAAAAATGTGTATAGGTGCTGTTATAGGTATATTATATTATTTGGTTAACAATATATTTTTATGTTGATTAACAAATAATTGTCATAAGCATTTGCATAAGATCTCAAAGGTTCCTTTATTATTAAAAAAATTGCGAATAAGTGTCAAAGACCAATGGAAATTTAATATTGGATCTAAGTTTGTGCAAGTAAATAATTATTGAAGAATACCGAATAATGACTACATTTGTTATTATTATATTATACGATGTTGAATTTCACCTTTAAACATCGAATAATTGTAGCACTAATAAACAAAAGGAAGAAATAGGGATTTATTTTTATGAAAACTACCTACCTACTAAACAGCGTTCTGGATTAGCCAGTTTTATTGCTTAGTATGTTTTTACGCATTACAATGTCTTTTGCAGGCTACAATCTCTCATGTATCCAAAATTTAGAAAAAATTTGCCGTTTGTTGAGTAGATACACAGAATTTATTTATTTTTTATTTTGCAACATTTTTGTATTTAAAGAAAATATTGATCCGCCGCTGCTTTAACAAACAACTATTGTAAGTCATTTTTGTACCTAACAAAATACTAAACAAATCGTAGATTTCATTTTGCCAAAACTGGTTAATTGTGAAAACAGTACCTAAATCTTGGCAGGGTAGCTAAAACAAAAAATAAATAAATTCAAAACTTTGACACCCTCGATCTCATAACCTGATCATAGTATCACACGATAGCACATTTTGATTAAGAAGTAGAGAACTGCATTATATAAAAATCAAAAAAAATCACCGAAAACCATTGGCCAGAAGAAGTGTGAGAGCTTATTTTCATCTTAGTTTAATTAGCATAGGTACATTTTTCCACTTCGACTATTTCCGCATCGAGAAAAATTTTGCTTCATAAATGTCGGGCGATCATTTCCGTTTTTATGAAAGTGATTCACAGTTCCACTTTAAACAAGAACAATATCTAAAATGTCTTTCAAGTGAAGTCAAAGTTGAAAGTGAGAGCGATGTAGTACAACTTACATAACTGTTGGGTGGACCCCTCAGGCTCATATACGTTTGTTTGTCTTAGCGTCTAAGAATTATTTCTTCATAAAGAATTAAGTATTTTTGTCGACGTCGCAATGAAAGAATACATCTAGTGATGTAAGTATATATGATTTTTGGGAACTATGTTCGCACTTATATGGTGACGTGAATTTATATAAATAATATGGATTTAATCCTCAGTGAAGCTAATAAACTCAATTTTAAATAACCCTGTCAAAAAATTGTGTACGATAATATTGAATCCAATCGTTTAAGCATATATATAATAGTGTACCTTAGGCCTCTATTTCATCTCCATTACTCTTTATAATTTACACTATAGAAATAACAACTTCCCCGGTTCACAGTAAAACATAAGTGTATGCTGATGAGACCTAGCTTTACTACTCGTCTAACCACCTAAATATCAACGAAGCTGCGATAAATATCAACAGCGACATGGAGATCATCACTCCACTACATTATCTAAAGAATACAATCTAAAATTGAATTCTGATAAGTCTAAACTGATTTGTGTTGGCAGTAAGGCCAAAATTATTACTGTAAAACATGAATTAAGTTTGCATATTAACTATATACCATTAGAGTTTACCCCATATACACTTTCATTCACTCAATATGTAAAAAATTTGATAAAAAAAAAAACTTAATTCTTTAAAATTTATAAACGCTAACAGACGATTTAGTTTAGATCTTACAAAAATGCTATGTGAAAGCTTAGTACTATCACACATCACAAACTGCGATTTTTTAATGGTCATTGTCTACTTGAAACTGACAAATATAGAATTCAAAGTCCAAAATGCGTGCTGTATATTAATTTTTAAAGTTCGAAAATATGGTCATATATTTGGGAAGATTAGCAAGTGTAAATGGGTCGACACGAATAATCGTCGACTCCATCACCACGTCAAGTGACAAAAGAGAATGAATTTGTTAAGGATATGACCTGGCATAAAAACAAATAGATCAATTACACATCAGCAACAAGACCAGATACAGCTAAACCAAAACAACTACCAGATACTACCGAAATGAAAATACTCCGCCGAATCTCAGAAAAGACACTACTAGACAGGGAAAGAAATAAAAACGTAACAAAATCGTGCAATGTAGACAACATAATGACTGAATGAACTTTACAACATAGAAAACAGTGGAATGAGCATATAGGCAAATGCCAACAGATCGACTAGTAAAATTTGCTAGAGATAAATCTTTCACAGACCTACGAAGTAGAGGACGTCTAAGAAAAGATGGAGCAACAACCTGGATCCAGGATGAAAAAAATCCAATGAAGAACAGGATAATGACCTATTGTGGAAGAAAGAAGAAAAAGAACAGCCCAGATCAAGTCATTTAGACTCATACACCAGTTCACCCATCAAAATCACGCCTGGCAGCATATATATATATATATATATATATATATATATATATATATATATAATGCTGGACAGAGCAAACGGGAAGTTTAAATATTTTTAAAATGAGACAGTACTGAGATGTGGTTTTCAATTGTCTTGCAAATTTTATTGCATATTAACGATTCTTAACGCTAAAACCTATTTATACAAGGTGCTAAACAAGATCTGCAGATTTATTTGTTCCGAAAATGTACAAAAACGATTAATAGGTTATAATTGATAGATCAGCTTAATCCTTGTCGAAGTTGCAAAAAACCATTTGAAAAGTTTTTAAATTTTTTTTTTTTTTGAAAAAACTAGATTTTCTTTACATATTAAGATTTTTATTAGTTGTTTGATGTAAAGTTTTCCTACTAAAGAGCTTTTAAGTCTTAATTTTTTAATAATTTGTAAGATCTGAACTACGCAGAAATATACATGATGTGTAAATAAATATGTCAAATTAGTTAAAATTAAAAAAATTGATTTCAACACCCACAACGAATTTAAGTTTAAAGGTTTTTAAGTTCGTAAGGTAGTAAACATTTTCTCCAAACGAGTTGTTTATTTTCTCTTTAACTTTATTATTTTTAAAAATACAGGTGTATTTAGAGCCAAATTTGTCATCATTGAAAACAAGCAACAAGCTGCCATTTTTTCAGTTTTAAAAATATCAATTTTCAATTTGAGACTTTTTTATAACTCCATAGGAGGCAAATTTTCTATAAAAAACAATTAAAAGTTATTTTCGGTTTTATCGGAAGGGACCCCTACTCGTTTGTTTTAAATAGGATACTGTATATTTTTATGGACTGTTGTATTCAGCCTAAAATTATCTTTTCAATGATATGTCACAAGTTAAATTTTGTTTTCAAAATGGCGGCTGGATAGCCATTTTTATTAAAATTCAGAATTGCTACTATATTAAAAAAATCTTTATACGTACACTATATTTAGGATCGCTAGGTTTTTAACTAATCTTAACATATTTTTTGCACACCCTGTATATTTCCTGCCATGTGCAGACCCTACAGATTATATAAAAAAATAAGACTTAAGGGCCCTCTGGCAAGAAAACTTTACATGAATCGGCTAATAAAAAGTTACAGCTTAGTAAGTAAGAAAAATCTATTATTTTTAATAAAAAAAATCACATCTCAGGAAATATTTAAAATTTTAAAAACTTTTCAAATTGTTTTTCCAAGGATTAAGCTGATCTCGCCGGTTTCACCAAGGATTAAGCTGATCTCGCAATTAGATCTCAAAAATCGTTTTTGCAAATTTTCGGAATAAATAAACTATTGAGAACGATGAAGAGCCTTGTTTAAAGACGTTTTTAGCTTAAGTGAGTTTCGCGCTTAAAATGGCTAATAAACAAAAATATTTGCAAGACGTAGCTGAAAATCACATCTCAATATGTCTTCTTGTTTTTAAAATATTTGATTTTAAATTTTACCTAAAAATTCGTTATAAGAGAAGTGCTAGACAACTCCTAGAATATCTGTACCAAATTTTAGCAGCGTTTCTGCAGATATCTCAGGAAATTATAAAAAGATGTTAAACAGAGCATTATTTATTTGGGAACAAAACTTTTACTATTCTGATTACTGATGTTTTTTTTTCAGTTCCTTCCAAAACTCTAAAACGCCAATTATTAACAAAGTTTTTTTTTTGCATGTTTATAGTCTTATAGTTTCTTTTGTCCTCAACAGATTCCTTTTACTTACGGATGACTGGTTTTGATCAATGAAAGAAAAATTCTAATGGACGTTACAATTCCATCCAATCGAAAGTTCAGGGCTATGACCAGCGAATGGTAGTGCTCTACTTTCTGACAGCTGTTAATTTTATTTTAGTAAAAAATAATGATTGCTGGATACAAAAAAGAATATATTTTTTTCCAGTGTAACAATGTTTGTGCATATTAGTAAGGTAATTTTAGTTGCATAAATAAATGGTAGTAGTTAAGTATTTATTATTTTGTCATAATTTCGACAGCATTTAGCCTGTTTTAAATTGACTAAAGTGATATAAATAAAAAAAATCGGTAAATCGGCTTTTATCCGAAAATTTTCTCAAAACGGATTTCACTACTCACGTATAACACAGTTTATATATAAATATATAGTTATTTGGTAATAACTTTATACACATTATATAAATATTAATATGTGTCACTTTTCTTGATATATATGCATACATACGTATATTCAAACATTCATTTACTTACCATATCTACTACAATATCACTTCCTCGATACTCCATTTTTTAAATTTTTGTAAGTTTATTTTTGACGTAAACTTTTAAAAATTAATTATGAAAATTATTATTTTCTTTCCCTTCTTTATTCTGGAGAATGGAATTTTACCGAGTTTTTTGTAGTTAAGCCGCCACTTTGTCTTGTCATATAGTATTAACAAAATGTTATCAGTTTATTTACGTTCACACTTGATTTTTGCCCAGAAGTTGAACATAATTGGACAAGTAGTTTTTTGATACTGATATTTTAAAAATTTAATTAAACCGCGATTTTGTTTTCCCATAACTGCTGGTGTTTTTCAATAATTTTTTTACTTTTGTTCGGCCATATTGGATTTTTACTAAAATATTACCTATTCATCCCCATATCACCCTTAATTTGAAGTCAGTTCAGACAAGAACAGACACACAGACTAACGGATGTGGAAGTTTTTCGGCATCTGGAACGTGAAGAGTTGTTGGCATGTAGAAACCCCAATTCGGAAAGATCCATAAAAACCTAGATTTTTTTTCACGATTGTCATTGTCAAATTTCAAAAGGTAAAAATCGCTTATGACATGTATTATTTTCTTCATAACATAAAGATTTTTTTTCTAGGAAATGGGATTTTACCGACTTTTAAACATTTAGTTAGGCCGCCATTTTGTTTTCGGTATACCGCTGAAAAAATTTTACCAGTTCATCTCTCCTTCACACTTAATTTTTGAGCAAAACTTTAACTTAACTGTATAAGTAGGTTTTTGATAGTGATATTTAACATTTCATTAGGTTGCAATTTTGTTCTACCATAATGGATCCTCCCCAAAATTTAACCAGTTCCTTATATCATATTTGATTTTTGTATAAAACTCAAAATCAATTGAATGAGTAGTCTTTGAGACCAATTTTTTAAGCATTTAATTAGGCCGCCATTTTGAACAAGTCTCAAAATGTTTACCAGTCCACTTGATTTTTGTTGAAAACAACTGATGATGTAATTTTTTTACACAGACGTTTCATTAGTTTCATTTTGATCCGCCATCTCAGATTTGCGCTAAAATTTAATCAGTTCATCTTTTATCACACTAATTGTTTTGCAAAATTGGGGATACATCGGATACGTAGTTTTTTAATAATAGTTTTTTTAACATTTTGTTAAAAAGTCATATTCTTCCTCCATATTGGATTTTTACCAAGATGTTACCATGTTATATCAATACGACTCTTAATTTTTGAATCGAATAAGTAGTTCTTGAGCATCGCGAACAGAAAGCACAACTGACAGAGAGACAGACCGACGAAACAGAAACGTGTTTTTCGGATTCTAAGTACCCTGAAGCGTAAAGATCCGAAAGACTCGGAGGTTGATTCTTTTTCGATTACAATCCTCTTACGAGGAAAGTAAAAACATACTTTAATGGGACTTTTCATGCAGATTTGCAAACTCATATTGTTATAAATACATGACTCCTCACCAGTTTACCAGTTCCTTATATCACATTTGATTTTTTTATAAAATTCAAAATAAATCGAACAAATAGTTTTTTAGAACCAATCAACCGACGAAAACCATCTTATTCATTTTAAGGATTATGGATCAAATTGATATTTATGTCTTTTTAAGGGTAGTAAAATTTATATTTAGTCAAACAATATCAAATGTTTGAGTAAAATTTTCATTCATAAGATGTGTTAGATAAAATTTTTTTATTGTTGTTGCAGTTAATAAGATGTGTTAGGTAAAATTGTTTTGTTATTGTTGGGTTTCATAAGATGTGTTAATTAATATTACAATATCATTTCATAACAATAATTTAATTGGTGCCAATCAAGCCGAAATAATTAAATTAAAACAATTTTTTTTTGAGGATTCCCGAAGATTTGACATGGCGCCATTTTGTTTGGGAAAATGACAGCGACTTCAAACGGTGAGGATGAAATACAGATGAAAACACCTTTTAAATAAGATATTCGATCCCCTTTTCTCTTTATTTCTTTTAAATGGCGCTTAGCTGCCGGTTTAACATTTTTATCTTGTCATCTCCGGTTTATAATTTGGTTTATATTGTCTTACTAAAGTCCATATATGTTTACGAAACTATACCGAACATGTCTTCTCAATTCCGTCGGTGTGTCAGTCTATCTATCTATTGTCTCTTCGCGGAATAGCTCAAAAACTACTTATCCGATCTACTTAAAATTTTGGTCCAACATTAAGGGTCATGGGGATGACATGATAATATTTTAATAAAAATCCAATGTGGCGAAACAAAATGACGGCCTAATAATTTGTAAAAAAATTATTACTATAAGACTTTATTTAAATTTATCCAATTAGTATCAAATTTTGCAAAAATATTTGATGTGGTAGAGGATAAACTGGTAACGTTTATAAATAAATGTATAAATTGTAATATATTTCACTTTTTGTGAACAGTTACACATAATATTAATATTTATATAAATTGTGGTATGTATGTTGAAATCCGTTCTGAGGGAAGTTCTCAACATTTCGATTAGCCTCTAACTGCAATAGTTACCAAACCAAATAAATGTTAGAAAATCAAATGTAACTATACTTAGACCATTATCTATCGGTTTTTAGACATTTCCATGTGACTGTGATAGTAATGAATTTCATACTAATAAAGCCCAGTACATATTTTGATTTTTGTTGGTCTGGGAGCCTTAAAGACACATATTCATTACGCGTAAGTGGCTCCACCACGATCGAAACGGCAGAAGCATGCACTCCTGCACAGCATCTTAACGTTGTCCTGGAAATTTTGCAGGACTATGTGTGAGTCGCGTGCTGTCATTACAGCTCTTCAGTATTCTGAATTATTTTAGTAAATTGAATAAAAAGGTTTTTTACTCCGATTTTTTTCCTCCATTTCACTTATTCATCGTGAATTCGTATCAAAATCTTACCAGCTCATCTTTATCACACCTAATTCTTGCACAAAATTTGAAAACAAACGAATGCATTGATTTTTCAGACTGATTTTATAAACATTCTATTGGCGGCCATTTTGTTTGGTCATCCTGGATTAGTCCCAAAATTTTACAAATTCATTCCTATGCCACACTTGAAATATGTGGCAAATTTAAGATAAATCGAATAAGTGTAGTTTTTTAATACTTAATATTATTTTTAATATTTTACTAGGTCTCAATTTTGTTCCGCCATATTCAATTTTTATCAAAATAATACCATGTCATTCACATACGACTCTTAATTTTTGAGCAAAATTTCAAGTCAATCGGGTAAGTAGTTTTTTAGATATTCCGCGGAAAGACAGATATGCCGACAGACCGACGGAATTGAGAAAACATGTTTATTGGCATCTAGAGACCCTGACGCGTAAAAACCTGGAAGGGTTTTTTTCACGATTTCAGTACTTCCGTCTTACATGCAAAGAATAATCTATTATGCATTTATTATTTCTCCATAAAATAAAGGTCTTTTATTCTGGGAAATGGAATTTTATCGATTTATTAAACATTTGTGAAATATATGATTGACAACATTTTACTAGTTCATTTCTGTTTCACACTTGATTTTGTGCAAAACTTCAACTTACTTGGTTACGTAGTTTTTTCACACTGATATTTTAAATCTTTCATTAGGTTGGCATTTTGTTTCACTTTAATGACTTTTTGTTCCGAAAATTTGCAAAACCATTTTTGCAGTTCTAATTGCGAGCTCAGCTTAGTTTTAAGTTTTTTTTTTGAGATATGGTTATACTTCAACATACCAAAGCATTAAAACGAGCTTAAATTTAAAAGGATTTTATTTACATACAGGAGTACTGAACCTTTTCTCCTAACGGGTTTTTTTATATTCTCCCTAATTGTTTTATTTTTCAAAATACAGGTGTTGCTTTAGAGCCAAATTTGCTAATACCGGGTGACACAAGAAACATAGAACAGGCTACTATATTTTTAGTTTTAAAAATATTAATTTCAAATTTAAGACATTCCCATATGTCCATAATAGGCAACTTTCATATAAAAAACAATTAAAAATTACTTCCTGTTTCAGGAAGTAACCACCAGCTTTTTTATTTTAAATAGGACCCTGTATATTGGTATCGACTATCGTATTCAGTTTAAAGTTCGCTTTTCAACAATGTATCATAAGAATGAACTTTTATTTTCAAAATGGCGGCTGGATTTTACAATACGCTTTATACAAAAAATACAGTCAATATTTATAAACAGTCCAAAATAAACCTATATATTCATCTTTTAGTATACTTCGATTTAAAAATCGCTTTGGGTACTAAGACAATTTTTTTATTTTTTTCACTTTTCGTTTAATAGAAAAAATCCTTTTTTCACAGAAATTTTTGCCATAAAATTATAAAGATGTGTCGTATGCTAACCTTTATTTTCAAGAAATTTTTGAGAAATCCGGATAGATTTTATTTAAAATTAATGGCTATTTTATAGTCATTTTAAAAATAAAAGTTCAACCAAAAATAATTTCAAGATCAAATTGAATGTAAAAAATATGCAAGGTGATATTAAAAATATTGGAGTAAATATGGAGTGTTTGTGTTCAGTACCTCAGCTCTAACATCAAGTGGGTTTTAAAAAGTTACATATTAATATGTAAGATTTTTTTTTTAATCGTATCTCAAAAAATATTAAAAATTTCCAAAAACGTTTTTTATAATTTCACCAAGAATTAAGCTGATCTAGCAATTAGAACCTACAAATCGTTTTTGTTTTCGAAACAAATAAAATATTGAAAATTTACAGACTTTTTCATTTGTGGGCAGCCTATTGTAGCCGTTCCTCTAGAAGTAATATTTGCTATACTGACTTTTACAGTTCCTTTTGAAAGCATACTGGATATTCAGCTCCAAATAGTTGCTGATACATTTCATGATTCTTGTTAATTGCGGTTGGTCTTTGATAATGATTTTATATAGGCCTGTGAATAATCCTTGATTTTTTCTCGTTAGGCTTTTCATAGTATGTCAATTGATTATTTATTTCTCTTTTCGACTCTATTAAAGGATTTTGGTATTTTCTCCTTTAGATTAGCTCTCTGGGCATCACCACGTGGTGGTTTCACGAGTTTAGCGCTGAATATTTAGAGAACAGGAGAGACAAGATGCATGTTTCATTTAGTAATATTAGTACAATACCAACTACTTTAAATCGCCATAGTGTTGTGGAATCTGGCCACTATAAAGACGCCTCTCTTTAATCCACGGTTTCGGGACAGTGATGCCTTCGAACAATCAACACGTAAAAAGTGCTCCCTCTCTGTTTCGAAGTAAGGTTAGGTTTCAAAACAGAAAATAGTTTATAGAGCTGTGACTTTGTATAATCTAAATTTGTTTTAATTCAATGCTTTTCATTAATTGGGTTTAAAATACGGACGTGAAACTCTCGTCACCAAGTTGTATTCCAAAGTGTATAGCGGCCTTGAGATGACCACACCAGAGGATCGCTCTATAAGTAAGAGGACGCCCTATAGAGCGAACATTAGACTAGCAAGCCGTTTGAGGTTTTCCGAAAATTTTGACTGTTGTTTGTTGATATTATGACGAATATTATTTAAGCCAACTTTGTAAAATATAAAATCTCTTTGAGGTACCACTTGCTGTTTATTTTAAACTTGTTGCGTTGTTATTTGTTCTCTATAACCAGTATTTGTATTATAAAATTCTAGATGGCCGACTTTATGTTATGTTAATCGATTAGACTATCAGTACTCATTATAATTTATACAGTTAAATGCTGTTACCAAATTTATTTATTTAACATAACAATAGCTATTTTTATTGCTTAATTTTTAGCGAATTATGTGAATTGTTGGCAGCTTAGTATAAACGCTAATTAGAGAAGAACAAAAGACAAAATTTCCCAAGATAAATTGCATAATAGTTGAAATTATTTTAGCAATTTTGTATACACTTGCACTTATGAAAGATAATAAATAACGTACCAAGTGCAAAATTGTGAATGTTATTATATGGTTATTAATACCTGCAAAAGCCGTGTTTCTTTGTTTTAAACAGAATATCATCAGAATAATCGCTTATTTTAAACTTCACACGTTTGCAACTGGCGTGAACGGCCAGGTGTCAAAAGAGAGTTCAACTACCATAGAATAAATATAAAACAATGCCTTATTATTTATTGATTGTCACAATCAAACCAAACATTGAAATTTTTTTTAGTTTCCAATTGTCATTTGTATGTTTTTTAGCAAATCGTCCAAATCAAATAAAATCACTAAACTTTCGTGTTTATCATTTTCTCTTAAAATATAACTCGTAGACCACGTTCAAAATATAAACTTTAATCCTGTACGTACGTATTTAGATTATCTTTCAAGTAATACTAATAGTGTATCAAAATATCCTTAACAGGTAATAGTTTCGCTAATAAGAAAGCTAAAATTGTTACTAAAAAAAGATTTAAAGGGTTTCAACTCTTTTAAATTTCACTCTTAAATCCATTTTGTTTTCAGCACCCATTCCTTTTTTTAAATTACAGGACTTATTTTTTTAAATCCCTACTTAATTTGTGAACACGGTACTCTATCAGTTTTAATACTTCGCTCTAGTAATATATGTAAAAATAAGACAAGTTGCGATGAAGGTAATGGCATAATTTTAGTGGCGATACAAATTGTATAAACTACTAAAGAAAAAAGTTATTAAATTAGATAAATGTAGGAAAAAAAATTTAAAGGGATAAGGTCAAGGGGACGGATTGTTCAGTAAATGTGTATTATAGGATTACATTTATATATAGTTTCGAAAAACTTTATATATTGTAGGTCTGTTGGCTTATATTCATTGAAATTAAATTAAATTTAATCAAACACTTATATCTCATGTTTTTTGGACTATATGCAGTATGGATTGAGTTTTTACCAGTAATTGGCATTAACCATTCGCCCAATTGTTTACCAACGGGTAAGGAACACGATACCCAATCGGCCTGGACAGAGTTGGCAAGATATAAAAGTTGCTATTTTTTATTGAAAATAACAAAAGAATAACGTCATGGGTACCCGATAAACAAAGAAAACAGTTAATTAGAGAATTTCTGCAATTTGAAAGAAAATTAAAAATATGTTGATCCTTCTTCACACTGTGTAAGGTAATTTAAGAAGTCCTTGTTATTCGGATACAAAAAAACGTAGAAAAACCCGTAGGAAAAACAAATTTATAAGAGCTTCCAATGAATGGATTTTACCTTGAAATTTAATATTAAAATATTTTAGAACTAAACGTGTGAATGTAGCAAATCGTGATCTACATTATTCCAATTAAAATAAGTAAATGGATAATACTTGTTTTAATTTGAGATGCATGTGATCAATGCTTTAAAGTAAATTACGGAACTTAGTACATTATCGCCAGTTCCAGGAATTTACACTTAAATTATATTAATATATAATGAGATTTATAATTTGAAAACGGATTCTCAGTAAATGTTAACATTCTCATTGTTTAGAAACTCTAAAAAATTTAGCACTTTTACTTTCCTCGTAAAAAAGAATTTGTCGTAATTAATTGTAATTGGGAAAAAATCGCCATCCGAGATATGTGGATGACCTGGTAATATTTTGGTAAAAATCCAATAAGGCGGAACATTGTTAAAAAAATATTCCAAAAAAAAACTAATTATCCAGTTTACCTCAAATTTTGCACAAAAGTCAACTGTAACAAAGAAATGAACTGGTAATATTTTGATATGAATGCAGCATAGCAAAATAAAATAGCGGTCTAATAAAATATTTAAAAAACTATTAATTATATTAAATTAACTTAAATTTTTGTGCAAGAATTAGGAGTGATATAGAGTTAAACTGGTAATGTTATGGTACGAATTTAAGATGGCGAAACAACATGGCGGGTAAATAAAATGTTTAAATATCAACGTAAAGAAATCTTTTTCAATAGACTTTAAATTTTGCAGGAAAATTAAATGTAGAAATGAGATAAAATGGTACGAATTCAACAAGACGTAACAAAATGGCGGTATGTGTCAATGTAGAAACTACCTACTTATTGAATTTATTTTAAACTATGTCCAAAAGTCAAGTGTGGCATAGGTAGAAAGAAACTGGTAAAATATTGGTAGGAATTCAATAGAATGGAATCAAAATGTTTGAAAATACACTATATAGGGTGTTAATTAATATCGTGGACATATTTCAGGGGATGATAATACTCGACAAAATAGGAAAAAAATGCCAATATATACATGGTCAAAAACGCACCATTTTCGTTATACAGGGTGTCAAAAATTTCAATTTTTTTCTCGTTTTTTGCGTTTTTTTCCAGTTCATTTTGAGACAATTAGTTCCATTTTAAAACATGTATTATTTTTAAGAGAACCTCTACGATAAAATATTAAAATCGTGGATGGTAGTATACAGGGTGTTACATTTTTTTGCACCACCTACAAGTTTATCTTGCGGAACTTTTTTTTGCAGCACCCTGTATGAATTCTGATATAAAATTTAAACTCTTTGTTCATTTCTTTAGCTCTTGCGTAATTTCCATTATTCTCGTATCTATCACAGTTTTCGACTTATTTGCAATAATTGCCGTAGATGCAAATTAAGTGTAGGCTAAATAATGAAACTGGAAAAAAAGGTAGTAGGCTGAGGCAGGTCATTTGTTAATTCTGTTCTTTAATCTGACATTTTGTAAGACATATTTTTTTGTTTGACCTTTCCGTAGTTATTTCGAGTTGTTTAATGATGGTTGAGTTCACAAATCAAGAATATGCAGAAACTCATTTCATTTATGGACTTGCCAACGGCAATTGTTATGAAGCCAGACGACTCTATGAACAGCAATAACCAAATTGCATGGTGCCCAATAGACAAACATTTGCAAAGGTACATAATCGGCTATGTGAAAATGGAACATTCAAGAAATCCACTCATTTAGCAGGAGCAAATAGAACGGTTAGGACTCCTGAAGTCGAGGGAGCAGTCCTGAATGCAGTAGAAAATGATCCTGTACCAGTACGAGGAAAATTGCAGCAACACTTAACATTTCATTTGTGCTTGTATGGAAAATTTTATTAGACAACTTAATGTATCCCTACTACATCCAAAGCGTTCAAGCTCTTCTCCCACGTGACTTTCCACTCCGTTTTAAATTTTTGCCAGTGGTTCTTACAAATGTTAGCCCAAAATCTATTATTTGGAAACACGATTTTATTCAGCGACGAGGCAAATTTTTCTAGGAATGCCATACGTAATTTTCATAATAATCATTTTTGGGCAGAAGAGAAGCCGCATTCGACACATGAAAATAATTTCCAGCAACAATTTTCAGGACATGGAGATTATTTGATAGGTCCATTTTTCCTGCCAGCAAGGCTATCCGGACGACATTATCGTCAATTTCTCGAAGACGAACTCCCGGTATTGCTAGAAGACGTGCCAATTCTTCTTAGAAATCAAATGTAGTTCATGCACGATGGTACACCAGCACATTTCAGCATAGAGGTAAGGAGGTTCCTAAATAATAATTTTAACAACCGTTGGATAGGGCGAGGGGGGTCTCAGCCATGGCCCCCTAGATCTTCAGATCTGAATAGCCTGGATTTCTTTTTCTGGGGACACCTGAAAACATTGATGTATCAGACCCCAATCCAGACAGAAGAAGATTTAGGAAACAGAATAATAGCTTCATCGACATCATTCGCAATACTCCTGGAATATTTGACAGAGTCCGTCAGTCCATGAGGCGAAGACTTGATTCTTGCATTCCAGCAATAGGCGGACATTTTCAACAACTTTTATAATTTTGTTTTATTTTTAATTAAACTGTAATAATTTTATCTGATTGTTCATTACCATGTTGGTTAATTTAAAATAAAACCCGTTTCTTAATTTTTTGCTCAATTTCGCCTACATGCCATCGATACAATGTATCGATTATTTGAAATAAGTCGAAAACTGTGATAGATAAGTGAATAACGCAAAATACGAAAGTGCTAAAGAAATGAACAAATAGTTTAAATTTTATATCAGAATTCATTCAGGGTGCTCCAAAAAAAGTTCCGCAAGATAAACTCGTAGGTGGTGCAAAAAAATGTAAAATGTCTCAGAAAAAGAAAAAACGAAAAAGAAAAGTGAAACTTTGACACCCTGTATAACGAAAAAGGTGCGTTTTTGACCATGTATATATATGGGCATTTTTTTTCTAATTTGTCGAGTACTATCACCCCCTGAAATATGTCCACGACAATAATTAACACCCTGTATGTAACACATATATACTGTGACTATGTACTTAACTAAATTGGATCACACTTCACTATTCCTAACAAATGGAAAAAAATGATACCGAGGGAAATTCCGGGTAAAGGAGATTAACCGATTTTTTTTCTTTAAGCTCTCTCCATGGTCACAAGCACTGAAATGGCCCATTTTTCATACCCTTAGTCTAGTAGATACTAAAACCGAAAATTAGAAAATTGGTATTTAAGATCTAAGATCTGATGAAGTTACAGTGTTAGTGAAACAATGTGATTTATTTACTTTTTGTAATATAAGTTAAGTGGAAATTTTAAACAAGTGTTTTTGGTTACATTGTGAAAATTGATATAATTATTTTCGAACGGATGAAGAGACTTATTTTGAACTACTAAGCTCAGTAGCTTCAAATTTATAACAATTTTGCAAGAAAGTGAGAAATTTATAAAATAAAAGGAATTCATACTAACTTGGGCAGCAATTAAAACACACTCTATCTGTCCTCAGTTTTAATGATACCACTACATATTATCCGCCTTTTCAATATGGGTTTTGTGGTTAACTTTCTAATTTTTCAAAACACATACAATTTTGAAATGTTGGAATTTAGTTTGTAATTTTTGCACAGATATGAAAAATCTGGGAGTCAAAAGGTTATTTTTTTATAAGCATAACCTACAATATATTACATTTGTATGCTTGCCAAGTGTAGATGACTGCTTTATTTGCATTATGGATGGATTTAATTATTATTGATATGATTTATTTAAAAACAGGTATATTACTGAGTACTACAATAACATTTGAAAATGATTTTTTATAGTAATATACCTGTTTTTAAGTCTATCGGCAATCTGTAGAATTTATTTTCCATAGACAGGGATACATCTGTGTAAAAATCTATAAACGTTCCTGAATTGCTTTAGAAAACATAATTTCAACAAGATTTCTCGACAAACGAAAGTAAAGCCCGTGCAGAAAAGCTTTCATTATACCCTATCAAAAATGGAACGTATGTGCACAACATTACAGTCCGGTTAAACACGTACAGACAAAACCGTCCAAAATAACCGAAATGTAGGGGGTCCTTTATAGCTAAATGGTTGTGTATTATTAGTTAAATAAGTTCAGCTGAGATTACAACAGAGTACATTTCTATCGTTTGTATCTTCCACATCTTTATTTCTGCAGATAATTCTCGATAGTGAACTATGTCGTTTGCATGTAATGCAGACAGGTAGCCAAAACCTATACAATATTTTGGTATAAGCATGCTTCTTTCTGATTTTCCTGAGGTTTAACCTCAGAACCCGCTCCCCCCGAATTGATTTTCTTGTTTGGACCCCTCTGAACTGAATTTCTGGCTACGTGGCTGATGAAAAGGTTTAGTGGGATTAATACATCAACAGTAAACACTTTTATCTATTTATGAACTACCATATTTGGTCTATTAGTATCAATTCCTTTCGTAATTGAACATTGAACAATTTCTAATTTTAACGCAGAGTCATATAACATTTTCAAGTTAAATTAACGAATTTCCATGAGAAATGAACCACGATTTGCGGGCAGTATTTCTTTCGCAACTCTCTAGACTTCTTAAAGGTTAAGGTCAAGCTTCTTTATTTGTAGAAATAACTGTTTATTTTTTATTTCTGATGTTAATTGAAGATCATTTGTCTAATAACGCAACCGCAAACAAATCCGGTAACAAATATTTAGCAATTTAATGAACGATTTAAGTGTAGACACTCCTTGGAAATTAATAGGTATAATATTTTTGATAGTTCCGTAATACCTTTTTTGTTAATTAATAGGTTGATTTTTATGTTTTTCGTTTATTTTCAGGGCTGACAAGCTGTCAGCAATTAAAAGGCAATCAAGATGATCCTTGCCAAACTAAAGCGAGAGTGGTAGGAGACGAGACATATTGCGATAGGTGAGTCAATTTCTTTAATATTAAAATTAATTTCTTCTCACTGTGGGTTTGTATCTATTATAATGTGCCCGCTTCACCAAGCATTATATTTCTATTTTGAATGTACGGGTTATCTCCCTTATTGTTATGCGGTTTTCGCGATATGCGTTAATTTTATGAAACTAAGATGAGCCAGCAGAATTTTTCATAGCACTTTTAGTTTTTGAGATACAGGGCGTTTTTGAAAATGTTACATTTTCAGTCATTCCTAGTATCCCAGATATCTGAACTTATCTTATATGACTTTTCCCGAAGAATTCACAACTGCTTTCAAAATAAGTATAGGGTGTCAGGTCAAAAAGTTATCGGACCTTACTTTATTTTTTTAAATAGGACACCCTGTATATTATTCTTCTTATTAGGAATAATGTGATCTTTCCAAAAATATATACACGTATGCAGTTATTTAGAAAAACAAGCTCAAAATTCGAGATTTTCTAAAATTTCTAAAAGAAGGCTAGGGTTTTATCGGTTTTTGATTATTAATGAAATAATTTTGTTATCTTGGTGTTTCTATGTAACTATATACTATATTTAATTTACTTTTTTTACGATAATGGTGGTCTATGAAAATTGTGAGAAGTATGATATGTTTCTTTATTTCATACAATCTAATGAAATGCCCCAAGAAATTTCGGAATTGTATTTAAAAAGATAACGTATTTTGAGCGGTCTCGATTCAATTTTCCGAAATTTGCAAGGAAGACCTATGATTCTTTTGAACGCTATTTGAAGAATAACGAAAATGTGCCAAGTTTGCATACGGGAAAATGGCCGTCATTTTGAAAACCACTCTTGAAAATTCTTTGCTTTTTCAAAATTTTGTTTCTCTTTCGTTTTTCTTAACTTAGGTGTTAAGTAATTATTATTTTGTTTTCAGGAAAATTCAATAATTTTATCATAATTAAGTTAAAATGCTGTTATAAAATAATAAGGGTTGAGAATTAAAAAAGATCTTTAAAATTAAGTTTGAAAGTATTATATCTTTAGTATAATAATTACTTACAAGAATTTTGTTTTTAATCCATTTTAGCTATAGCCTACTACTTACTAATTGGACACAAAAGAAAATTTTAGAAAATCTCGAATTTTGAGTTTGTTTCTCTGAACGCGGCACTAAATTCTCCGGAAAAAATCCAGTTTTTGCCTTTTTAATAAGTTATCAGATAGCTGAGATACGATGGATGCCTGAAAATGCAACATTTTCAAAAATGCCCTATATCTCAAAAACCAAAAGGGCACTGACAATTCTGCTGGTGCTATCTTTAATTTCACAAAAAAGTAGCAGATGTCGCCAAAACCGCAACCTTCTATCTTTAAAAATAAGGGAGATACCTCGCAAAAGTGCCGAAAAGGGATATCTCGTACATGGCGGTCCAGAGTTTGGGCCATGAATTTATTCTTAAAGCTAAAAACTTATATACCTAAAAATATTAGCATAACTGATGAATTTACCAAGATATAGCTATTTTTGTAAACTGAAATTCCCTGCGTCTAATCACTTTCCTATATTTGTCCCAATTTTGTAGTCTTATTCAAGATATGACTTATGAAACTTTAAAATTTGTCTGTATTTGTAATATAAGTTCCTATGATTCCTCATAAAAAACGATAGCGGTTTTAGATCAGACTGTTTCAATATCGTTATACTGTACTCCGTATTCCTGTTCATATATTCCCACAATATTCCTTCAAAGGTTTTTGAACAGCCATTTTGATACCTTGAGAGGTTTCGTCATGCCGATATTTTACCATAAATTAAAAGCCTAAAGACTTTCCAAATTGTAAATTGCCCGACAGATACGAATAGTGACAAAGATTAAGCTAGTCAAGTACTTATTAAAGTAAGCAATTTAAACAAAATGGTTGGACCAGTTTGTAGGTAATTCGAGTTTTTAATTATGATCTTAAAGTAAACTACCCTTAATTTAGTACTTTAAGAACAAAAACAACAGTTATCTGGGCCATTTTCAAAAAAAAAAACATAAATTCTAAAGTTGAACAGAATTGGTTAAAATAGTTTTAGCAGTAGGCGTATCGACGAACGTTTTCTAGAAACTACTAATTTAGCATGTGGAACGAATATAAAATTACTTTTCAACAAAAAATTAATTTTCCATTTTTGATGAATATAATACTTCTTCTACTTCCTCGTGGTTCGAAAGTGAAAATGTAATAATAAAAATATTATTGCATTAAAAAAAGTATAGGTAACGCCATATCTTCTTTATGACTTAACATACAGACGTAGCATTTACCAAAAAGTACCGGACCAACAAAAAGTATGCAATTTTCATTGCGTATTCCAAGTTTCAGGAATTGTTGCAAACATATTTGCAGTGTATGACGAATTCCTATAAGTAAATTGTATGCAATTTCCATCTTGCACAAAAGGAATCGGTCATTAGGCCCCTTGCAATTTCTGATCAAGATTCTATAAAATCGGAAATAGAGAAAACATTACGCGTTTAATTAGAAGATATAGTCATACATGGGAATACAGAAAAAGAAGCTTATTACGTTGACGGTCCACTATACGTACAATCTTCAATACATATAAGAAGATAGGATGAGTGTTGCGATTCCCGAAACTCTATATCAAATTTCTTGCTTTTATAGGGAAGTTTATATGAGAGAAACAGAACAGCATAGGCTTTGGGAACATGAATGAAACATGTATTAAAAAAAAAGCAAATAATTAGTTTACTGTAGGTGAATACCAGAATTCCACTAAATATATCACAAATATAAAAGAAACCAATGTTTTAGCATCGCAAAATCAGAAAATCTATTAGAAACTTTTAAAAAACCAAAAAATTTCAATAACGATTCGTGATTCGGTCTAGTATACACATCGTAAGCACAAGTTGGGTATAAATATCCACTTGAATTTTTCCAACCTGATTCGGTATTCAGATCTCATGATAGTCGAATAGCATTTGGAATTTGACTCGACGTAATCCCAAGAAGCATTCTTATTATTGCATGCTAAGTTGTTAATTCTGAATATCGATTTCACATTAGGTAAATGTTTCAGATACTGGGAATGTGTGAATGGACAGCCTGAATTGTACGACTGTCCGAATGGATTGGTATATGCAGGTAAAAATCGAGGAGTGACCGAAGGATGTGATTACCCATGGAGATCGAACTATTGTGATGGAAAGCAGCAAGCTAGTAAGCAAATTATTTAGTAAAGATTTTTGTTTTTTGTAATTTTTTCAATATTATTCAGAGTTCCTTTGGCCCTATTTTGATTTTTTAAACATTTTTACAAGAGTTATGGCTATGCATGCGAACAGCTACAAAATTTGGAACATAATTATAACAATATTTTTAAGGAACGAATATGTTTATTTTGACAGCTTATCTATTATGCTCTGCAACTATTGTTGGTCCTAGACGACGTAATTGAGACTATTTATTGCAGGCAATAAACACTAACCAAAACAAATGATTTTACTTGATTTGCAATAATCGATGTCGCTCTATACGCCATCAGTTTTTATGTTACACTAATAGTGAGCCCGTAGTTGTATTTTTCATCCATATTTATACAAAAATTAGATATGGACCTGCTTCATCTAGTAAACACAAAATATTTTAAATAGAACATGCTGGTTTGTGGAATTTTTTTTACTGCTAAGTTATAATTCATTTACTCACTAATATAACAAGAAAGTCTGTCTTTAAAATGTGTATAATATATAAAAAGATTGTAGCAAAGCGCTTTCGACTAACAAGTCATTCTCAGTCCTCTCCCCAGTAAAATAGACAGAAAAGTTACATGGTCAAACACCAAACTCATATTAAAAAAAAGTTGTATGTGCAAAGAGCAGCTGTCTTCTACAAAAGGGTGATGAAACAACAAAAGACAGCTGCTTCTGAACATACATTTTTTTAATGCAATTTCGGTGTTCGTCAACGTTTGTTTTTGTCTGCTCTGATCTTTTTTAAATATGGAGTTTCTTGTTTTATTACTTTTCCACGTGTAAACAGACCTTTTGGTTGAGTGCTATAAAACTTCCATCGATGCGGTAAAATTTAACAATTTTTCAGAAACCAAACTAATCCTTACAACCACCCAGACAGCTCTTCGTGGATCAGCAATATCACTTAATCTTCCCTTTTAAGGAAAAAATAAAAAGCCATGACAGGAGTTGTGGCCTATTACTTTTTCAGATTTCGTGCTCTATATCAAAATTATCCTGCAGTAAACGCAAAGCTATCTTCCTCTATTAATAAAAAAAATTGAAGTGTGTATCTAGTATCGATTTTAAACCATCCAGCTGACAAACAGCTGCACTGGTACTAAAAAGCAGTTATGAAATTCAAATTAACATATTTTTTAATTATTGACGTTAAAATTTTTAAATCTGAAAAAATATGTCCTGTGCATCTTCTACTAGTAAGGGAACTGTGGAAAAGAGCAAATATTGAAATGAATTATCACCACACAGTAAGTTAATGTAGCTGTCCAATCTTATTTTATTATATTTATATTGCATGTAGTTTTGTATAATATGGGGAACATAATGTACAATAAAATTATTTGTTTTGAATTTTTGTTTCTTTTACATAAGAAACTGCAGTAGAATCCCGGACTGGGAATAGTATTATTTATCATTTTAAATAAGTTATTTTAATGTGTAGTGTAGTAAAATATAGTGAATGCATGTCTTGGAAAACATCTATACTACATCCAATACCAAAGAACAGAGACCCTAACAACTATACTCATTAACGCCCGATTAGGCTTCTGCCGATTCTATCTAAGATGATTGAAAATATTATACACACTCAAACTAATAATTAATGAAATAATCCCCGATAACCAGTGGAGTTTTCGAAATAATTATAGTACAGCTTCTGCACTCTCGGGTAAACTGGATATAAGTGGTAGAGACCAGGATGATGGTTGGGTATGATGCTTTACTTCTCAAAGGCTTTCGATATGACCACTACCTCTTGTAAGCCAACCTCAAATTTTATGGTTTCCACTAGAATGCGGTGTTGTTTGTGTCATCGTATTAGGTTGGCCGATTGCAGAAGAAGATATTGCGAAGAGAAACTTTTAAACTAGTTTTGTTGGAAGTGCCTCATAGATCTATTCTTGGCCCACGAGTTTTTATTATTTATACTGTATATGTTTTAAATAAAATAGAAAATTGTTTATTCCTGGCTTACGACGACGATATTTGACTATAGTTTTTTTCCCACTGAACACCAGCTGAAGAATATATATTCAACAAAGAACTAAACATTCACCCACTGAATTTGTTTAGTTTCTTTTCACTGGTTGTCTGCTTTGCAATGCTCTATTTTTTTATTGTAATTAGCTACTGGGTAATTATTATTATTATTTTAATTTGTAACAGTTTTTTACGGTTGGAAATAAGAGTAGCTGCTGAAGCTAAATTTTGCCATGCTGTAAACTGTTTCTCAAATCTTTTTTTGTCATATATTACTTATATGCAGCCAGGTGCAATGTTAATGGGTGCACGGGAATGGGAAGTTTAAGTAAAGTAAGAAAGGATAAACTTTGGATGAGATATGTGGATGATGCACATACTTTATTAAACATTTATAATTCATAACTTGGATGGGTACAGAACAACTTGGGATAATTTTAAATCATATAAATAATATTAGCTTTACTACTACGAGTCAGAGCCATCTTCTGGTTTTCTTATACATTGAAACAGTTATAAAAATCGGTAAGAAATTTACAATTTACAATCGAAGTGTTGTCGAAAATGTCTATATAAAGGCAATCGAAGTTCGACAAATTTCTTTCTTAGTTCTCATTGTCTACCATTTTCAACCAAAGTGTTATTTTGTCTCAAAGTATGTCCTAGGACTATATAGAATACAATAAAAAAATATATGAAGTTAATAATTGAGCTATTCCTTCAGTTCACGTTTTATGGGTATGTAATGTGTAATTTTAGGCGAAAAGTGCTTTAAGGAAAAATAAAACAATAAATGTTTTCAATATCTAAAAGATACATGTCTTTTTACACTAACAGTAACTTGAATTAATATTAGTAACATAAAAATAACTTTTCCTCTAGATCCACCTATAGGAACTGATCATTGCGGTTGGTTATATGGAATTTTCGGCCACGAAACTTCCTGCACGAGATACTGGACTTGCTGGAACGGAACTGCAACGGAGCAACTTTGTATTGGAGGGTTATTATACAACGAAAGGACGCACTCCTGCGATTGGCCAGAAAATGTCGATGGATGTCAGAAACACCGTGAGTAGTGTAAAAGATATGTCTTAAATAGTATTTTATTTATATCTGTAAAAAATTGTTAAAACTAATTTAAACACTCAAAATTTGATAAATTTACCAGCATAAAATATATCAGTGTTGACGAGAATATTGCCGCTTTCCGTCATAAAATTTATTAAATTATTACTAACTTTCAAATGTGCTTCTTACATCTGAGTCATACATGCTTTAAAAAACCCGAAACAAACTTAACGATTTATTAATTGTGAAAACGCATAATATTTTATTTTCCTATTGCATCAACATCTGATTTTGTTTTGGTTTTTGTATATAATAAAATGTATAATTTTGTTTTTGTAGACAATAACATTGGAAAGTAAATAACAATAGGTTATAAAATACGAAGATCAGTAACAATTGTGTAATTATTAGAATTTTTTGTTGAAAATTGTTGGACATTAACTCTTTTTAAATTCTTGATATATTTTGAAAATGTTTAGTATTATTCAAATCCAAAAATGAGTTTTTATTGTTAAAATATGCTTAAATTCGATGCAAAATACTAAAATTAAATTGAAATGTTCAATTTTTAACAAAAAATTATTTAAGTAACTATTAAATTTAAATTTTTTACGACAAAAACTATATTATATAGTGTTATTTATTACAGATACAGTTAACACAATCTACATTGAAACCTTGAATTTATGGCTTTTTTCTAATTGAAAAATGACAAGTTTGATACAGATTTTTTGTTTAATATATATTTTTAAAACTTAGAGCTTCCACAGCTTTACAAATATGTATTTATTTTTAGGATTAAAAGTGCTTCTGTCTTACATCAGTATGTCCATACACAGTTATTATATTATATTATAACTTATAATAACTTAAAATCGCTTTCAAAAGACTAACATTTTTTTGCCCCGAAAAGAAATAATGCATACGTTCTTTGTAAAAAAATCTGTTTAATAATTTTTTTAAGTCATGAAACACTAATAGTTAAATTCTTTAAACATATGTTTCGCAAAGAAGTGCGACTTATTGTAAAACAAAAAAACGATCTTCCGTGGAGTCACTACTGACTAATTTTATTGTTATCAAATTTGCACGTTTTAATAAATAAGGAAATACATGACACATTTTCTAGTCTTCACAAAATTTAAGCATTTCGTGTGTGCTAAGTTTGGAGTATTAGGACGAAAAATGTAAGCAATTACATTAATGTTTCAGTTTGTCAACTAACAATTTTTCAGGACATTTTCATAATATTTTTAAGTACATAACGGGGCGAGGAAGAAATACTAAACTGATCAATTGTTGCTATAATAACCCATATTGTATCTCGGCAGCATGCCGATTATAATCAATCAGTATTACGACATATTTCGGCTTGTGCGTTTCTTTCTATTCTATGCCTACGATTATTTTAATATTTTTGTCTTACTCGCACAAAAGCACTGCTTTTAATTTCTGTAAGGTTTTTGATGATGGAATTTTGCTTGCCTATTGGCTCTTACTAGATGCTTTTGTCGCGGAATAATTTTAAGTGGTTCCACACTTTTTTAAAATTTTTGATGATAGGGGGATTTTATACTAAATTTATGGAAAAAAGGCCATAATAGATTACCCAACCAGTTTCATATATAGATGAGATCAACCTGATGATGCTAATTGAGGGAAGTTCAAGCTTAAACAGTGAGATATTTAATGTGTCTCCTCAAAAAGCTACTTTTACTTCATTTGTTGCTACCGCTTTATTCAACAGATTATTTAAGACCAGACCTTTACGTATAAAATATATTACGAGTATAATGTATTTTTTATTATAAACTAGTCTAAATCTTTAATAATAAATTCATCAATTCAAACTATTTTAGCACTGTGCAATGACGATCCCAATGGAAACGTACCACTTGGAAAATCGTGCAATCGATATTGGCAATGTCAAGGCGGTTACCCAAGGTTGCAAAGATGCCCTGCTATGTTAGTTTTTGACCGAAGGTCTTTAAGGTAAGGTCATTAAAAAGGTTTATTTAAATACTCAGGAAGCAGTCATGAAATAAAGATACATATACATATAAACATTAATATATCATTTAAATTTAAATTTGAGTGTATCTGCTGGTAAATGATCTGCTTAACTTTTTCCTTCAATCAACGGTAATGCTTTAATGTTCTATTAATAAATTTATTTACTATTGATATTAGCCAATATTACCTTAAAAGCCATTACCTTAGTAACATTCGCTTAAATTTAAAGTGAAGACAGATACAGGTGTATACCAACATTCGAGGTACGATATAAGTATAAGTTGAAAAGTTCATAAGGACATGGGTCATATAGAGCTTCGTTACTGATGTACAGTATGTTCAAATTTTAATATGTTTCACGTGCTTTTGATATACCTCATATATTTCTCGAAATTTTTAAATTTAATACACAATATACTATAACTAATGCCAATAAATGAACTAGATAGGTTCTAGAAAATGTTTTTTTCAAGTTGCGTCCGCTTAACTTCTAAAATTTTCTGTTAAGACGCCATTAGTTTTTTCCACAAAAGATTCAAATTTCTCACCCTGTTCTGTAACGTTTGGTCTCTTAGATCGTTTCGATATTTTGCACGGTCTAGAAATTATTTAGAAAAATGTTTATTCATGCATACCTAATTTAAATGTCTTACTGCAATACCATTACAATGTTACCATTTTTGCTACGTATAAATGAATATTTTGATAAATAACTTTTAAACGATGCAAAATATTGAAATAAATGCTATACTAAAAAGTTAGAGACGAGAATGACGAATAAAAACTTTATTGTAAAAATAGACAGTGACGACACTGTAAAATTTCGGGAAGGTTTACTCGGAATTTCTCTAGTTATGATTTTTTCCATTTATTAAGAATAGTAAAATATGAATCTATTCCGCATGTAGCTATTTAGTAAAATATATACATAAATAAATTGTGTTTTCTTCAATTTTTGTAGGCAAAAGAAAGAAATCAGGAGAGAATTTCCCTTCAAACTAGAGATATTGGTTTTACCCGCTTATCTCGATGTTTCCTATATATATATATATATATATATATATATATATATATATATATATATAATATATATATATATATATATATATATATATATATATATATATATATATATATATATATATATATATATATATATATATATATATATATATATATATATATATATATATATATATATATATATATATATATATATATATATATATATATATATATATATATATATATATATATATATATATATATATATATATATATATATATTCATATATATATATATATATATATATATATATATATATATATATATATATATATATATATATATATATATATTTTTATATATATATATATATATATATATATATATATATATATATATATATATATATATATATATATATATATATATATATATATATATATATATATATATATATATATATATATATATATATATATATATATATATATATATATATATATATATATATATATATATATATATATATATATATATATATATATATATATATATATATATATATATATATATATATATATATATATATATATATATATATATATATATATATATATATATATATATATATATATATATATATTTATATATATATATATATATATATATATATATATATATATATATATATATATATATATATATATATATATATATATATATATATATATATATATATATATATATATATATATATATGTATATATGTATATATATATATATATATATATATATATATATATATATATATATATATATATATATATATATATATATATATATATATATATATATACTAACTACTAATTACTTTAATATTCCTAATAAAAGGAAGGATTATAAATGAGAGAAGTTTTTTTTTATTATTACTTTCCTCGTAAAAGGGAAGTATTGGAATTGTGAAAAAAATTACCCTCCGAGATTTTTTGAGGTCTTTGCTATTCACGGTCTCTAGATGCCCAAAAACATGTCTTCTCCATTCCGTCGGTCTGCCTGTCTGTTCGCGGCATACCCAAAAAATCGGTAAATTTCCTTTACCCGGAACTTCCCTTGTTACGACTCTTTTTTTGTAATATCATATTGGCAGACAGATAGACCGACGGAATGAAAAAATGTATTTTTGGGTATCTAGAAACCCTAAAAGTTGAAGCAGGGGCGTGCAGTCCATGGAAGCAAGGGAATCAGTGCTTCCCCAAAAAAAATTACATCTTCTAAAATGTAATTTTTGAAATAGGAAACCATTAATTTAGTTTATATTACAAATGCTAAAATATTATCTTAATTATCAAGCCCATAATAAATGCGGCCTTGACTCCGACCGGCCACAATAGAAAATCGAATAGAACCTATGCGGGCCGCTAGCTTCTCTGCAGCCAAGTCCTGTATGCTTGATTTCCTGTGAATCGAGCCAGAGGTTATTGAACTTTCCACCGGCTGTTTGCAATTTTTGCATTTCAGTCGCGTGCTTTAAGCGGGGGCGGAAGCTATCGTTGGAATAGATTCTTTGTTTGAACGGCTATCCGTGTGTTGTGTGATTTGTACGTCGCGTCGTGCATGGTGCGATATGGAAGACAATAATACGGACGTGGATATGCAAATACCGTGAACTTCGGCTGTCGGTAATAACGTTAAAAATGTTGGAGAATTTAGTAAGAAGAGTGTGTGTGAATGTGTGATGTGTGTCTTAATAATAAAGGGATTTTCAACATTAAACTTCGCTGATAAGCTTCAAATAATTTGCAAAGGAAGGGCAAAACCGCCTATGAAAAATTTAATCACAAAAATGAAAAACTGTATTAGACATTTTTATCCGGAAAAACAATACGAACAATTTAAATGGCTAACAGGGTGTGAAAATATAAGTAAATTGTTTTATTGGCCATGTTTACTTTTTGAAAGAAGGGCTCTGAAATAAAACTGGTTTTTCCGATTTAAACAATTTCCATAAAGCTGTAAAAACACACATTATGTCCAAAGCGCATTTGCAGGCCGTCATAAAAGAAAAGTTCTTCGGGAAAACCAGAATTAACATGCCCTTAATAAACAGTTGGAAATTAGTCACCGCCAAACACAATGAACTAGTCGATAAAAATAGGCAAATATTAAGAAGACTTATCGATGTTGTTTGTTTTCTCGGACAGCACTAATTGGGATTTAGAGGTCATGACGAAACAAGGGTTTCTTCAAATAGAGGAAATTTTCAAGATTTACTTAGTTTAATGGCTAAATATGATGATTGCTTAAAAAATCATTTAGAGCAGTCTAGCGTTTTTCGCGGACGTCGAATCGAATTCAGAGTGATTTAATTTCCGCTGTTGCAACCATTATTCTAAAAAGAATTAAGCAGGAGATTGGCGAAGCGCGGTTCATTGCTATTGTTCTGGACGAAACAACCGATATCACTAATTTTAGCCAATTATCTATAGTAATACGCTACGTTAAAACAGATGGAAGTATTCAAGATCAGATGCATTATATACCGTAGTTTATAACGTTACTAAAGAAATTAATGGAGAGAAAAAATTAGTTGCTCAAAGCTATGATGGAGCTGCAGTGATGGCAGGACAATTAGGTGGTCTGCAAGCTAAAGTTAGAGAAACTTTGCCAAGTTCTGTGTTTGTCCATTTTTTTGCTCATAAATTAAATTTAGTTTTATCCGAGTCCATGAATCACATTAAAGAGTGTAAAGTATTTTTCGTTACTTTAAGTGGCATGGCTGCTTTTTTTTTCCAAGTCAACAAAACATACACACGCTTTGGACTCCATTGTCCACAAACGATTGCCCAAATTAGCTCCTACTAGGTGGAACCATAATGGAAGACTTGTGTTAACAGTATCTGAAAATCGTGAATCACTGATTGAACTATTTGAGAATATAATAGAAAATATTAAAAAGGTGGGACTCAAAAGCAATAAATAGTTCGAGGGGGTTTTTGGACTGTTTGAAACGAGATTTTAATTTTAATTATTTGTTGAACATATTTTCAGAAATATTTCCATTCTCGGACAATGTTTTTAATATATTACAAACTAAAACAAATGATATTGCTTTTGGCCTAAAAAAAGTGGATGATTTTAAGTCTATGTTAAGCCAAAAAAGAAATGACTTTGACCTAATTTGGGAGAAAACGATGACGTTAAACGTAGAGCCACAAGCCAAGCGTCTTCGAACAGACAAGGTGGGAGATGTTCAAACATCATACAGACGCCTCTTTTATAAAATAATCGATCAAATTCAACAACAAATAAACTATAGATTTAACGGTTTAAATGATTTTAAATTCCTCGAGCTCTGCAATTTTGATGCATTTAAAGGAGAAACTTTTCCAGAAGATGCGTTTAAATCTCTTCTTCTTCATTATGGCCAGTTCTTCGACCGAGTATTACTGCGATCTGAACTAAAAGTGATTTACGAAACTGATGATATTAGAGCAAAAAATAACGCTAAGGAACTAATGCAAATTTTAAAAGACAAGGAGCTGGAAGATGCCTACACCGAAGTGTCGAAATTGTGTGAATTAGTATTGACAATACCTGCCACAAGTTCATCAGCAGAACGCAATTTTTCAACACTTAAACGTATAAAAAATTTCGTGAGAAATTCAACGAGGCAGGAGAGACTTTCGCATACATCGCTGTTGTCCATTGAAAATAAACTTCTCCAAAATACGTCGGAGCATCGACGTTTTTTAAAATGACGTCATTGACGAATTTGCAAAAAATGATCGAAGAATCGAATTACATTACAAATAGGTAAGTTTCTAAAAATTGCTTCCCTTTCTTAAAATTTCACCGCACGCCCTTGACTTGAAGCTATGTAAAACCTTGGAGGGTGATTTTTTTTACGATTACAAACATTTTACTTAGCCGCCGTTTTGTTCCGCCATCTTGACTTCCTACTATAATTTTACCAGTTCTTCTCTATATCACACTTAATTCTTGCACAATATCTGAAATCAATCTAATAAGTAGTTTGTTCGTGCTGATTTTTTAAATATTTTATTAAACCGCTATTTTGTTTTGCTTTCTTTGAGGTCAATCGGCCAAGTAGTCTTTGAACTCTGCCGCGTACAGGCAGACCGACGGAATTGAAAAACCATGTATTTTGGCATCTAGGGATCCTAAAAAGATTGATAAAAACCTTGGAGGTTGATTTTTTCACGATTACAATACTTCCCTTTTACGAAGGAAGTAAAACCTACTTATTCAAATTTTAGTGAAAAATTAAGGGCCACATTGTTGAAACAAAATCGCTATTGAAATGTTATAAAAATTATTACTAAAAAAATTTTTTTTCAAGCACTATTTTAAGAGTTATTTTGAGCAAAATTTAAAATCAATTAAATAAGTTAGCACTCTTTTACACTGATTCTTTAGACATTTTATTAGACCACTATTTTATTCCGCCATGCTGACTTCGTTCCAAAATTTCGCCAGTTTATCTCAATATCACATCCACTTTGAAGACATTTGGGTGTTTTTTTTTTACGCTGATTTTTTGAACATTTTATTAACTTCTATTGTTTCGCCATCTTGAATTCATTTCAAAATTTTACCAGTTCATCTGTATATTACCCCTTAATTACTATGTAGAATTTGAAATCAATCGAATAAGTAGTTTTTCAGACTGATTTTTTAAACAGTTTAATAATTAAGATTCTTATGAAAATTTTAACAATTCACAAAAACAGCATTTGATTTTGGTAGCAAAATTTGACGTAAATTGGATGAGAAGAAATTTTTTACATTTTACTAGTCCGCCATTATGTTTCGCCATATTGAATTTTTACCACATATGATCCTTAATTTTTGACCAAACTTTGAAAGCAAGTAGTTTTTTAGGTATGCTTCAAACCAACAGACAGACAGGACCGACGGATTTAAGAAAACATGTTTTCTGGAGCCTAGAGACTTTTAAACGTGAAGATCTTTTATTTACTGTATCTCATTAAAAAGCTTAATTCGACTCATGTTCACACAAACTATTCACTTTATTTTTTTAAGATATATCATTTGCCGAACTTTGTATGGTTTTTGAAATAACCTGTATAGGAGCCTAGTTTGCTAATAGAATTCTTTAAGCTGACAATACGTAAATAGATTTGCTTTTGTTCATTATTTTGTCTATTTATGTACCAAATAATTTATGATAATTATATGTGTGGTTTAAAATACATGTGACCAGAACTATTTAAGATGTTTTCATACTCTGCTCTGTTTTCTGTTTCGTAGTGGTATAGTAGTGTAGTCATAAAGATATTTTTAGATAATCATAGAAAAAGAAGAATTTTTAAACATTAAAATGTATTTTCCATATACACCTAGAAATTCACCAATCATATTTTTAGTTAAGCTGCCACTACGAAAAAAGAAAGTTCAGATAAAAAATGAAAAGTATCCTTTTTTAAAGGACCACGCACACACTCGCACTTTAGATAACGAGCCGTAGCTAAAAGTGTTGTGGGTATTGGTTGTTATCAAAAGACGATTTAAAATGTATTAGAACCGCAGTATATTATTTAGTGAACATATACACGCTTTTTTATAAAAATTAAATGAATTAAATGAAATATATTACTAAAGTTAAATTATTGCAAAAGAAAAAAAGTTGGAATGTTTTTTATTGTTACTTTTTTTCATGGTGAGAAGATTTTGTATTACTCTTTTATGAATAACCACTTGTTTAGTCTTTAACTATTTTGTCTATTTTATCTAGCAACCAGAACATATATATATATATATATATATATATATATATATATATATATATATATATATATATATATATATATATATATATATATATATATATATATATATATATATATATATATATATATATATATATATATATATATATATATATATATATATATATATATATATATATATATATATAATATATATATATATATATTTGTATATATATATATATATAAATATATATATATATATATATATATATATATATATATATTATTGACTTCATCAGGAGATAACTAGTAACAATAAATTTGTCTTACTTAACATACTTCAGAAAATATACACTTACATTGCACATTAAAATATACTTACAATGTTAGAGTTAGTAGAACATATTATAAAACAAGGACAATAAAAGCAACATTATGCACATTTAGGACAAAACCAATTTTTACACTTCACAGGTATTCAATACAAATACAAAACGATAATGTGCGTTTACCGATGTTTTGAACAATGATGAAAAAAGAATAACAAATAAGAAAAAAAAAAGATAAATTGATAGCATGTGATTCTTATACACTCCTACAACATAAAACAGTGAATTCTACACTTAAGATATATATAGGATGTTAATTCTTATATGTCATATTTAGTTTAAAATATTACAGTAAATATTGCTTAGTGTCTAATTTTGAATTAATTACATTTTTGTTTTTATTGATATGGCACATTTCAAGAAACAATCTATTTTTATAATTATCATGCTGTTTTAGTATCTTGACATTACTATAGTCAAATTTATGCCACGCTTTTAAGAGATGCTCTACCAATGCGCACGAATTCTTGCCAATACGGCAATCACTTTTATGTTGTTACTCGTTGCTTCAACCATTGTGACGTTTAGCCAATATAACAACCGTCACACCCCAAGCACGATATTTGATAAACACAATTGGTTTTATATACAGATGGAGTTTTTTCTTTGACCTTTGAAAATATCGTGTAATTTTGTATTAGATTATATTTGGCTATTTTTATACTAGAAAAAGGTTTAAAAAGTGAAATAATTGAATTAGTGAGATTATTTATATAAAGAATTTTGGTATATTTTATTTGTTGTTTACTATCTTTTGTGGTGCCATCATAAAAGCTTGTGTTATAAATGAGCTTTGTTAGAATGTGTTTAGGGTAACTATTGTTCACAAATATATTAAAAAGTTTGTTTAGATTATATTGTATATAAATGTCACTAACGTGGGTTACCCTGTTTTTCATTGCAATGACACTATTGTATTTTTGGTTGGGTGATTTGAAATATAATTAAGGTATCTACCTGATGATGTATCTTTTTGGTACCAATCTAAAATAATTTTGTTTTCGTCTGTTCTTATGACTTTTGTATCTAAAAAGGGGACACTTTTATGTTATTCATACTCAATTGTAAATTGCAAATGACTGTTAAACGAATTAAAAGTATTCAACATATCTTGAATTTAATCAGTTGGAACAGAACAAATCAGATCATCTACATATTTGTAAATAAAAGGCAAGTGAAAAGGCAACTTTGGTATTGCTATGTCTAATAAGTGATCTAAAACAATAGTTGCGAGAATCGGACTAATAGGAGAACCCATAGCAGTTCCAAAGACTTGTTTGTAAAATTGGCCGTTGAAACCAAAATAAGTATTATTGAAAACAAAATTAATGAGCTCTAAGAAGGCATTTATTGATAAGGTAGTAAATTTTTCAATTTGGGGCCATTTCTGCTCTAAAATATTAATTACCAAATTTAGTGGGATGTTAGTAAACAAAGATACCACGTCCAACGAGATTAAAACATAATTTTGTGGTAGCTGAAAACCACTGATAGCATTTACAAATGTGAAGGTATCCTTAATATTGTAACTGGACTCATCTTCAAAAGTCAGTTTTAAAATGTTAGCTAAATATTTTGATAAGTTATAAGTAGTAGAGTTAACTGAGCTAAAAATTGGCCGTAAGGGCACATTAAGTTTATGTATTTTTGGTAAGCAATACAATTTAGGAAAAGAAAAATTATATATCATTAAATGTTTGGAGTCTATTTCAGTGAGTTCTTTTATTATTTTTAATTTTTTTATTTAGTTGTTATGAGCTGATTGTATAGAAGTTGTTGGATCTTTATTTCACCTCACATATGTAGAAGTGTCAAGCAATAAGGTTTCAGTATTACCAGTATATTCCACTTTGTTCATTGCAACAGTACAGCCTCCTTATATATATATATATATATATATATATATATATATATATATATATATATATATATATATATATATATATATATATATATATATATATATATATATACATAAAATACTGTAAAATAATTTTAAATGCTTTATTAGAATAATTCCTAGAAAATTAAATGAGAATTATTATTTCGCACACACATCCAGCAACGTTATTCTTGCAATGATCTGTGTCTTAAACCCTTGACATGTTTTCAATAATTTTATTCTGATATAGGGTTCAGAAGAAATGGTACTGGGAAATTGTATAAAATCCTCAACTCAAATAATAAAACAAATTCTATAGGATGAAAACAAATTTTATTAACAAACATAGTTCTTAAATTACTAATAAAAAATATTTTCATCCCAATGAGATTATTTTATTATTTTAGTTAAACAAACGTTATACAAACGGTCAATAATTTTTCTTCCAAAATCCTGTATTAGAATTAGTTAATTGGAAATATCTTAAGGCTTTAAGATACAAGACATTGCAAACGTAGAGTTTTTTCTGGAAAATGATAATTTTCAACTAATTCTTCGGAAATTATTCTAATTTATGAGCAAACAACGACAACCGAAAGCCTAAGAACCAGGTATATAGAGTGGTTGCTTTAAATGAAGAAAGAGAAAGTTTATTGATGCGGGATTTAAAGACTGACAGATTAAGAGAAGAGGGAAGGCCTTTGCTGGTAACACATTCCATAATCGGGACATTCCGGGAATGAAAAAGTGAACAAAAATGGGAGGTCCTCGGTTTTTGCAGTTGAAGGTGAAGGACGGTAAACAGATGTATGTGGGTCGATGCTCGCATCTCCTAGACATGAATAACTAAGGAATATAATGATGGTAATTCATCAGAACATAATCCGTGGTAGTAGGTGATGCAAGCGTCCTTGTGATGTTTAAATCATCTTTGAACAGAGATAGTAAGAACCAAAGAAAAGGCAGCTCCCCATATGTGCGAGTATTCTCTGTCTGATTTGCAAAGTGTGAAGGGTGTACAAGTCGGCAGAAGAAAAGTATTCTCGAGCTCGGAAAATGAAACTCAATTTCTTCGCGGCTTCTGTGCCTATTGAGGTGATGTGATTATGTCAGAGAATGGAATCTTTGGCGTCAAGCATTTGATTATTCACTTGATGGTATTAGTATTGGAAGATAATTTGAGATAGTAAACATAATTTTGTCTTGGTGGGTGGCGTTAAACTGGACAGGGTTCTTTGCTCTCCAGTCTACGATTTTAATGAGGTCCTCGGTTAGGAATGAAGTCATTACTCCACGCTTATCATCCATTTCAGTCTTGGAAACAGTCTTGGGGAATTGTATGTTGAAGTGGAGCGTACTATGGTCAGCATAGCTGTGAATATGTTTGCAGGTACTGGCAACCAAAGTACAAAATGTTGGAGGAAGGCCATAGGTAGAAAGTTTCTTAAGAAGTGTATCATGTCAGACTTGATCAGCTGCGTTGGATATGCCAAGAGCAATAATTTGGAGCACACCGTTGAGTCCGATGAACTCAATTGTAGGTTACGAAGGTAAGTAGATCTGCTCTGGACCTTTGATGGCGGTAGCCGTGATGCCTATCATGGATAAGATTCAAGGTAATTTAAAAAATCAGTATTGATCAGTATAATATACTTCTATGTTGCCTTACATAGTTGGGAGTAGAGATATGGGTCTGTAGTTAGAGTGAAGGGTTTCGGATTCGTTTTTGCGAACAGGCTGTACTCATGCAAATTACCAGCTTTTAGGAAAAAATGACCTTGTCCTAAAATTATTTTACAGCTAAACGATGAATATTCGCGTATTATATTGTTTCTAGGTACACTATGGTAGAAAACTAAGTATTTTTTGTTTTTGGAACTGGAATCAAATTAAATTCTAAGTCCTTTTTCCAGATAAACATTTTCGAAATTTTTTCATCTAACCCGATTTTTTACTTAATAATGTCGAATTTTTGTTTTTTCAACCCCCTGTATTTCTTACTTATGGCTCAACACTGCCAAGTAACTTTTTCCTAGTGCACCAACTTTTATCAAGGATAACATTCTCTGAGAAATCAATAATAAGAAAGTTTCCTATATATTACATACAGTATGGTCCACACCGTACGCACAATAACTTTTGTTTACACGCTGTCTATCTTTAATTTGAATAGGCTTTATATAAACCATATTTGGTATCAGTTTCTGATATAATAATAGTTTAGCCATTTTGCGAAATTCCCTTTTCAAAAGATATTCTTTTTTATTAACGCAACCGCAAACATAAAATGTATAGGTTTTGATCTCCTTCATCATTATTCTTATGATCCCGTAAATCTTTATATCTATTTCATTGGTTTTTCTATTTCAATTAGTATTTTTGAACAAAATTAGCAAAATTTCTTAGGATAAATAAACTAAATTTAGTTTACATGGGTAAATGGTCGTGTTTGATCCATTGATGATATTTATAATCTGTGTAGTTAATTTTTTCATAAAAAACATCCAAATTATTGAAAGTGCGTTTGGGGTTGCATTAAAAAGCTAATATATTATTTTTTTTCAGAACTGGACATAAATTTATTGTCGTACTGAACATGATGAATAATAACCATATATAAAATTTAGGGCAGATATTTAATTTAAGTGGACTTCTAAATATTTAATAAAGATATGTGAGGGCCATAGAAGAAAACTGGAGCTATAAAAGCGGGCATGATTTTCTGCAAATCCTACAAAATTCGCAACATTTGCTAATATCATCAATCAGATAAAAATCAATCCAAGTATATATAGTTAGTATATGTACTTGTTCCTAAATTTGCCTTGTTGTTGCTTTGTTGAGAAACAGGTGAAATTGATATGATATTATAAGGTCACCATGGTGTTCACAGTATTGTTAATCGCAAGTATGTAATAAAAATATATGTAAAGTCCCACTTCATCATCACATCAGAGACAATAAGACACCTCTAGTGTACAATTCAGTGTTTATAAGTCAAATGGGTATACAGAAATATTTAAGAGTGTCCGTACTTAGGACAAGAAAGGCTATATTAGTATACCTTTATAAAAGTAAATAAAAAAGGATTTGATATTAAAGGGTCACAATATTGTTGTATCGATAATCGAATGCAACAAAAGTATGTGCAAAACTGGTAAACTTGGCAACACTGTTAATATATTCATCAGATTTAACACGACAGGGGGTATCCCATTTTTGGAACTTTTGCGAATTTTGCGTCCCTTATTTTTAAAGATAGAGGGTTGATGTTTTCGTGACAATATGCTACTTTTTTGCTAAATTAAAGATGGCGCCAACAGAATTTCCATAGTCCTTTTGGGTTTTGAGATACAGGTCGTTTTTGAAAATGTTGCATTTTTGGGTACCTCTCGTATCTCCTTATCAAAAAGGCGAAAACTCTTCCTTCTATGACTTTTTTCGTAGAATTGAGTGCCGCTTTCAGAATAAGAATACGAAGTCAGGTCAAAAAGTTATCGGACCTTACTTTATATAAACGTGTGCAGTTATTTTGGAAAACGAGCTCGAAATTCGAGACTTTCTAAAATTTTTTTTTGTGTCAAATTAGTAGGTAGTAGGCTATGGTTAAAATGTATTAAAAACAAAATTCGTGTAAGTAATTATTATACTGAAGATATAATACTTTCAAACTTAATTCAAAAGAACTTTTAATTCTCAACTCTTAATTACTTACTACAGCATTTTAACTTAATTATGATAAAATTATTGAATTTTACACAAGACAAAACAATATAGACCTATCTTACTTAAAACTTAACTTAAGAAAAACAAAAGAGAAACAAAATTTTCAAAAAGAAAGAGCATTCAAAGGTGGTTTTCAAATTATGACCATTTTGCCGTATGCAAAGTTAGCTCATTTTCGTTATTTCCCTAATAGTGTTCAAAAGAATCTTCTTTGCAAATGTCTCAAATTTATATCGATTGCCGCACGAAGCCGCACTACAGACTGATATCGTGTTTTATATATTCTATTTTGCATGAAACCCCATAAGAGAAAATCTAAAATCGAATTATCCGGAGATCAAGGGGCCATCTTACAGGTCCGTGGGTACAAATCCATCTTTGAGGAAAGTTATCTTTATGAAGATAAATGACATTATAAAGTGTCAATCAAACATTTTTCATCAGTTGTGGAATAACTTCCTTAAGAATTTTTAGGTACCGAGGCGCTGTGATACCACCTTCAAAAATTCTATGGATTGTGCATCTTCCAAAAATGAAACACTAAACCCCAACCTCAAAGCGTCCTTATTGTGCCCTCTCAAAAATTAAATGGTACGGACCACTTTCTTGTATTATGGCGATTGAACATTCATCGGTATGGATTTGTAAATACCATTGGTAAAACAACATTCGATGCTCGGCATCACCGGAATGTAAATGGTGATGAAATGAACTATGTAGAATTTATATGGGTTATACTTATAATTTTATAAAATTCTTTGAGCATCAGACTTGGTTACACCAGTTGCTTCTTTTATTTGCTGGCCAGAAAATGAAGGCCTCGCTTTTACATAATCCAATATGTTTATTTCCTTTCTCTCTTCATCTTGTTTGGTGTATGCTTTAGGACGGAGCTGGATAGATGATCCGAGCTCTACTAAATTCGATTTAAGACGGGCAAATATGTCTCGGGAAGGCTGTCAAAAAGAGGCCTAAGATAACAATAGTTCTCAAAATACGTTACCTTTGTAAATATAATTCCGAAGCTTCTTGGGGATTTTTAAGAGATTATATGAAACAAACCAACATATCATACTTTTCATAATTTTCGTAGACCGCCATTATCGTAAAAAAAGTAAATTAAATATATTATATAGTTAAATAGAAACACCAAAACAACAAAAATATTGCATTAATAATCAAAATCTGACAAAGCCGCAAAGCTTTTAACATTTTGCTTTTTGTCTTGTGCCTATGGCTAATTTGTTTGGGACTAAGCTAGTGGCTACTGAGAAAATCTCAAATTTTGAGTTTTTTTTCACAATAACTACATACATGTATACACTTTTTGAAAGCCTACATTATTCTTAATAAATATGAAGAATAATAATAAACTAGGGTCCGATAACTTTTTGATCTGATTTCGTATTCTTATTCTGAAAGTGGCACTGAACTATACGGAAAAAGGGCTATGAAAAATCTGCTGGCGCCATCTTTAATTTCATAAAAAAGTAGAGCACTGTCGTGAAAACCGCAATACTATCTACTATCTTTAAAAATAAGGGAGGTACCCCGCAAAATGCCGAAAATGGGATAATCTGTACTCAGATATTTAAACGTTCCGGTTTTTTGAAATATCCAGTATAGAGCAACCAGCATGAAAACACAAAAAAAAATTAAAAATATAATAGAGAGAACATACTTATTAAGTAAATACCTACGCTTTAGTAAATAGAAAATCTCATACAGCAAAACTCATGTTTTCAGATGTGTTGTTCCTCCCACTGAAGACTGTGATGTACCCAGCACCCTTCCACCACCCATCGATGAAGACGAACTCGAACAAAATATTCCCCAAAACAATCCCAAAAATCGAGGAGATAGGGGAGAATCGAACTTCCCGAATTTACCTCCTGGTGCAATTCCAATTCCTTCCAAGGGCAAGCCAAAAAATTAAGTTAGATTTAGACTTTTAATTTATTTTGAAAATGTGTGTACACATACTTTCAATGATGAGCATCCGCAATTTTGAATAAAATTGGGCCAGACAGGCGTGAAAGTGCCGTAAAAATTTGTTAAGATAAAAAATTATTTTAATACAATAATGTTCAACATATCGTGTTACATTATTTAAAAGCTTATTAAATTACCACACACATTACATAATTATTCTTACAAACTTAATTTTATTGCATATGGCATTTAACCACCGTTAAACTTTCACCACAAAAATTTCATTCTCTTACCATATCTGTATTATTTTATATTTATACAGGATTAGATACGTATAGTGCCTTTAAAAAAAAACTAAAAAGCTTTAAGCAGTGTAACGAAAATATAAAATAGAGCAATAACACTTTCAGGCAACATGCTTTAAGACCATCTTTTTTAGGTTCATGAATAGTAATGTTGTATTTAAATTCTGATGATCATGAATAAAAAATAGGTACGAACACTTTAACTCAACAAAAATTTCATTACTTGATTTAAAAGTGGGTCACACTATCTGATAACGCTATTTAGCATTTTTTTTTCAATCTACATAAGAGTAGGATCTTTCATAGTATTTAAAATATATTGCGGGTTTCTACCTTTTTTCTTCTAAGAAAAGTCACTATTTTTCTGTCTGAGAAGATATTAAACATATAACGTTGCCACACTGTGGAACTGTTTATGTACCAAGCCTTGGCCGTCCTTCTACATTTACAAAAAATACGCGTTTGTTTTACAACAAATTATAAAAAAATTATAGAAGTAATATTAAGTGCAAAAAAATCGTACAATAGAGCGCTAATTCTATAACAAGCCTAACCTAAAATAAAGAGCAAAATATTTTAAAATGCGGTGTATTAAAACAAAAAAATAAAAAAATAAAATAGACCTGATATTAAAAAAGCAAGAGCAAAGCCCACTATAATGCTAAACCACTTAACGTAATATAATCTAACAACGATCAAATTAACATAAAAAATTGCTGTTTTATTTATGAATTCTTAATACCCTGATATTTGCCATAGGTAACTTGGCATACGAAATATTTTTTAAACAGCTGCCATTACTATCATGTTTTCGTATATTTTTTCAGTTAGTATTATCTCTCTTACAAATAGTCTAGGGAAAAAATCTAAAAAGGATATATTTTTTAATGAATGTTGCTTGCAAGTGTGTTTACCGATCTTAATTATAATATATTTTGCAAGTCCTTGTTAAAAGTTTTCTTGGTGCCAGTATTTCAATAATGTAGACTATTATGAGACAAAAAGCTATTTAAAATACGCTCATGGGGCAAGGAAATCTTAAATAAAATTTCGAACGACCCGAAACAAACTTGCTTACTTATCTCCTTTTTTAATTTTAAATTGATGTACAGCCTTTTATTGTATGAAGTATTATTACTGATTACATGTCTTATATGTAGGATAAATTCGTTTTAGTTAAGTTTAGGTAGTTGTAGTATTTTATACCTGTAAAATGAAGTAGGTACCTATTTTATACTGTTAATAAAACGTCTTTGTTTTTTAATACACATTTGTTTTATTTATGTTAAAGAATGTATTTAATGATGAGTTCTTCGTAGATTTTCAAAAACCTGAAATAAGAACATAGAAATTAGATTGGCATATAGTGGAAATTAAGCAAGCAACAGATTTAAACAACCTGCTTTTAAATAAATGTAAAAAAACAATGATGATATACTTAAATCAAAATTATGAAAGTGACTGAGTAGTTAAGAGAGAATAATAGTACTACTTGATGTATAATTATTACTTTCGAAAAATAAACTTCTAATTTACTATATTCTGGTACAGAATACAAGCTCCGTAAATCTGCCCCCCCCCCCAATTTTACCAAACATACCCTACTGCGCTAGCTAGCGCACGAAAGTTTCAGAAGATATAAAACTTTATATTCGAGATGTCAATTCCAAAATGCTAGCGCACGTTCCTAATAGCTAGCGCAGCAATGTTAAAGCTAGCGCACTGAAACCTACATTTTTACAGGGTGTTGTCAAAATAGCTTTGCCCCCCCCCTTTTTTTCGTAATGCGACGAAAATTTCCTGAAACTATCTACATGCCTAGCCCGGGCTAGCGCAACCTTCCCCAGAGCTAGCAGATCATCCTGTCAAAAGATAACAGGCAACATATTCGGGGGAGGGGAAGGGGAGGCTAAATTACCGCTAGCTGCCTCCATTTGAGATATCAATTTCAAAATGTTAGCAACCTATCGTAGAAATATCAAAGCTAGCGCACTAAAACCTACCTTTATATATGGTGTTGAAAAATAGCATAAGCCCACTTTTTTCCGTAACGTGGCAAACATTTCGTGAGACTGTCTACCCTACTGAAAGATATGGGGCGGAGGGAGGCTAAGTTAACTATAGCTAAATGTAATAAAGACAATGCAGGTCGGACAGAACAAGTTTAGTTAATGGTAGCCCCTCCATGTGAGACATTAATTCCAAATTGCTATCGCATCTTAGCGCAGCAAAATTAAAGCTAACTCACTGAAGTTACTTTCCTTCAGTGTAAAGGAAAAGAGTTGCAGATTGTTCCGGGAATAAAATAGATAAGGTAGTGCGTGTATCAAAAGTGTAATAATGTTTGCAAAATCTGGTATAACAAGTGTGTACAAATATGGTTTTATAAAATAAAAGTTTGCATAAATTCGTTTCGTTCTACAAATGTTGATATTTTAAACCAAATTAAAAAATATTATAGCTAGCTGATATATGCTAGTGGTTGTTTAAAATCGAAATTGTTGTACACAAGCCGGCCTAACAATAGCAACAACATAAGGCATAATACAATCAAGGAATTAAAATATTTGAAACAGAAAAGACTTACAAAAAAGTATGTGCGCATTCCAAACGATAGCACATAATAGGTATTTATAAATAATAACAAAATATTTGCTTTAGATATATAAAGAAACATATAAAATAATTTTTTACACAGAATAAAACAGTAGAACGCATCTAATATTTTTTAGAGGTGAAATGGCCTCCACGCACTTTTTCATGGAATCCAGTTGTCATTATTCCTGCCATATGACACAAAATAACTTAGTGTACCTGGCTTAGTAGAACCAAAGTGTCCTGCCACGCCTCTAAGGATATAGCTTGTATCAGCAGTTGTAAAAGTTTTGTAATGCTCCAGTGATAAGGTTACGGTATCTACAGGCTCTATGATTAAATAACTTTTGTTTAATACACGTTCAATAGTTGATTGTTTGCTCCGATAGCTATAACAAGTTTTTACAATATGTTTTTTCTAGCTATATGCCTGTTAATATCAAAATGGAGATTTTTGGTGTTGGTAACTTCAAGAGAAATAAAAAAATCATCGGCGAGGGCCGTCGCCGCAATCCTGCCTAACTCAGCAGAGTTTTCCGTTGCCCATCCAGTGGCGTACTTACATGTTTTCTAAAATTACAAAGTTATAAAGTATGTTTTTTGAACAAATCTAAATATAAAATTTATAGTATCACTGGAAAGGCTAAAAAGGAGGGCTAAAATTATTTTTTTTTGCTCTGTAGAAGGTTGCTTTTATTACGCTAGCTTTAATATTGCTGCGCTAGGATGCAGAAAGTGCGCTAGTATGTTGAAATTGATATAGTAATTTAGCTCCCGTCCGCCCAATATAAGACTGTTCCACGAGATTTTCGCCGCTTTACGGAAAAATGGTTGGGCTTAAAGCTATTTCTTCAAAACCCTGTAGAAAGGTAGGTTTCAGTGCGTAGCTTTAATACTGCTGTGCTAGGTTGCGCAAGCTATTAGGAATGTGCGCTAGCATTTTGGATTTGACATCTCAAATAGGGGGGTAGAGTTAACTTAGCCCCCCCCTTTTGAATATAAACGCCTAAATCTTTTGACACTTTGGTGGGCTAGTTCTGGACTAAGTTGCGCTGGCTTCGAATACAGAGATTTATTTACGGATTTCACCATCAGTATTGAAACTAATAAGGTAAAAGGTTCATCTTAAAAATAATAAACTAATATTGTTTTAATATTCCTTCTGGTCCGGGAGCCGACTGTTCCAGGAGCCTATGCCGACTGTGTCGGGAGCCTATGTGAAATGCGTTAGGGTCCAGACCGGTTTCACGCTTCTCTTTGACTGGCAATCTTATGATATTTTCTGCACACCCGTACTCCATATTTGACTGCTCAGTGTTGACCAGAGTATATTATGCCCAAAACAAAAGAGACCTAGAAGTGGCCTTCAATATTGTGGGCCAATTTAGCAGAGATATAAGCATAAAAATACGCCTAGATAAATGTACCATTGTAAACCTATCTAGAAGCAAATGTACTAACGGCCGGTTGCAGGAACCTCAATTAAAATGTCACATGTCAAATTTGACAGCGAGTTCCTAGATTTCTATAAGCATCTTGCCAAATCCGAAAGCTCGGTTAAATATTCTAAACAGCAATTAAGTTTTGTGCAACCGCCTGGAGGCGTGGTGTATAATATGTTGGCATATCAGGTGAATAACAATATAATGGGAGCGTGTGGAGTGAATACAGAAACATTAATGCATGTATTGTCATGTTGCCCAACTTAGGCAAAAAGCTTACATACATATTAACAGGCATGACAATGCGCTTAAAATACTTTATAAAGAGCAATCGAAGGTTTTTAGAATCGAAACACTAGACTCGCCCAGCTCAGGTATTCAGAACGTAATCTCTAACGATGCCTGTAAAATTTTTTGGAACTTTTCATTTATCACTTCAGGACGAATTAAAGCCAACGAATCCAGAAAAAATGACAGTAGTGAAATTCTCATGTCCTGTCGAGAATAATATAATTCTAAACCACACTGAAAAGTATAAAAAATAACATCCAACCCTGACTTAAACGTCACCTTTGTTTCTATTATAAGCAAGGTGCTGGGAGGAATCCATCCATATGTATGGAAAACATTGAAAAAATTATAACAGCTTTAAAAGGACTACCGTCACCTTGTGACCTCTACCTTATTGTTGTCTAGTGTGTTGCAAAATGATCGACAAACTACAGAAGCACTTTTTTCAAGGCATAGTTTAAACTAAAAACCGAATTATCATCGTAAAAAATAACCATCCAAGTCTTTCTCATATAATATATTTTTTAGTGCGCAAATAAAATATTAATTTAATTTAATTTGATACTTACATATTGTTCGTACATGTTTCGAGCATATTCACGTAATATAATGGACATGTTTCTTTGGACACAACAACATTATGCAGCAATAAACTATGGCATAACATGTAGATTAATAGTTGAGGTATTTGTTGTTTTTTTATTTGCAGCCTTTTCAAAAATGTGTTATAATAAGTCTGAAAAAAAAACAAATGTATAAATTTTCTAGGCAAAAAAGAAAGTGCCAAAAGCTATTGTGGATGCGGTTTGCGAAATGGAACCGTTTTTGCCATGCAAGGTCAAGACTGTTGTTAAATGCCTAAATACGAATTTTTTTGAACAACCATCAAAATACGTTGTTTGTATTGTATACAAATATTCTCACAGAAAGTTTCAAAGGCCCGATAGCATAGAACATGGTAAATAAGTTTATTTTGAAAATATCTATAGTAATTTTCTTGCTCTTTGGGCAATTTTCTTAGTTATTATGGCAAAAATTATAACTGATTAAAGGTAAAAAAATAAAAGTCAGGCCTTCCAAAGAATGAAAATATTGTGCTTTTTTGCCAGCGCGGTAAACACAGTTATAGTCTCTTAAGCTCTCCACTATAAAAGGTTCTGAAGCACAATTTCATATTTAACGGTATCGATTGCCTGAGTCATATCGAAAAACTAAAAAATACTGTATTTGAAATAATGTTTTCTGAAACAAAATCAGAAATGAGAATTATCTTTGATGCCTTCTAAATAATAATAAATGATTTTTCATATTTACGCTTTATGTTTTTTTTCTAGCACTTTAATGTTATCTGCAATTTCAAGGATCACTAGTTAGATATCCAAATAGGACATTTTTATTATATATATTTCTTTGTAACTTTTCCTTTACCTTTATTTACATTTAGGTTATATCGGATTTGCTCCACTTCGCTGCCAAATGACCAGTGGCGGACAAGGTAATAAAAAAAACATAGGCGATAACCAAAAAAAAAAGAAATATTTTGCTCTGTACCAAAAGTTGTTGCTTATGGTCTTCAAAACAGTTGAAGATATAAAGAAATTTTAAATCCACAAATATTCACCAAAACCTAGGAGTTGAGTTTAGATGTTTAAGCACTGTATTTACCTGTAAGATAGTTGTTATTCCAACCGCTAATACTTGCAGGTTCGGTGAAATTGAATAGGTAGTCCCAGCAACAAGACCAGCTACGGCTCCAAGATATTTCTGGTCCAAGTTTGTCATCTTCAGAAGAAAACACAAAACATACTAAAACCAATAACATATTTTAACAGGCGTTAAAAACTACTGCATTATTATTTTTCTTATTCTTATTCTCCGTAAAAATATTGACAATTATTTAAGTTCTTTATGTTAAGACTTAATTGAAATACGTGATGTTACGCGTCTCTCTTACTGCATAACTTTACGATGTAAAAAGTCAAACTTACTATACGTACAAGAAGGGCGTAGTAAATAAATACGACTTCTGGAATTATCCTGAATTTTTGTCGCTGAAAGGCTTAGACAAAATTGGAGCTTTGGGGGTGACCTAGGGATAAAATTGTCACAAATCTAAGTGATTCTTTATCAAGAGCACTTTTTCTACGAACAAATAATTCGATTTCAGGGCTTTTTATTTCAGTAAAATCGAACTGCCTCCTATACGTGCAAACACATTAGTCAAAACTTCTGCAGAAGCTCCTTTCCACGCTTAACTTCTGACTCGACTTCTGATGATGAAATCTTCTCCACGTCGAAACCAAAAGCTGAACTATTTGCAAAATAATTCGCATCAAATCCCCTCCTCTCCATTTCCATCTCCCATCAGTAGCGAATTTGCCATACAAAATACACAAAATTACCTTCAGGGTTAAAGAGATTCAACGTATCCACACACACTTAATACCAAAAAGTCCTCTCATTTTCTTGATATTCCGACTATAGATCTAAAAAAGTGCGCCTCTGAACTGGCCCCTATCTTTACAAGGATATTCCACCTGTCCTATAACAAGGTTCTAAGGTGTACAGGGTATTTTAAAGATAGAGGTTTGCAGTTTTCGCGATATCGTGCTACTTTTTTATGAAGTTAAAGATGGCGCCAACAAAATTTTCATAGCCCTTTTGGTTTTTGAGATACAGGGCTTTTTTGAAAATGTTGCATTTTCAGGCACACTTCACACCAGCTATCTAACAACTTATCAAAAAGGCCAAAACTTTTTCTTTTTTGACTTTTTCTGTATAATTCAGTGCCGCTTTCAGAAGAGGGACACGGGGACAGGTCAAAGAGTTATCAGACCCTACTTTATTTTTTTAAAAGGGACACCCTGTATATTATTCTTTATATTTATTAGGAATAATGTGGGCTTTTCAAAAAATATATACATGTATGCAGTTATTTCGAAAACCAAGCTCAAAAATCGAGTTTTTCTAAAATTTTCGTATCAATTAGTAGGTAGTAGTAGTAGTAGTAGTAATAGGCGTCATTTTTAATTTCACAAAATAACGGGAAATACCCCGCGAAAGTGTCAAAAATGGGATACCCTGTACCGAGTGTCTAAAATAAGATGTTCTATCCCCTTATCTGGAGAAGATAGAAGACAAATCAAAACACAAATATTTCTTTGCTTCTTCTAAAATTTTCTTTTATTTTATTTGTTTTATATATACACGGTGCTGCCTTTTTTCTGGGCTGATATAAACTTTCTTTTTCTAAATAGGACACTCTATATATTATTAGAGATTATGCGCTTAAAATTTACGGTATATAATAGTATAAGTGTGTATTCCAAAGTTTCAGGTTTATTGAGACTTTTCTTCAGTTTTTTATCTATTCAAATTAACAAGATTAAGGCAGTTTTAAACATTTTTAAATTTTACTCGAGCCAAAAAACAAGATTAAAATTTATTTTATTTACAGTCATATTCAACTTTTTAAATTTAAAAGTATATAACGTATTATATAACATTTAAATAGAGCTTTGAGTAACGATTATTGTCGATCATCTTCAGCATGCAACTTATTTTTTTATAACAAATCCCTCAAATTACCTAATTTAAAATAAAATAAATATTTACGCACTAATAGTTATTGCAGATAATACTTTATTCACTCTTGTACATTATTTTGTTGAAATTTTTATTAATTAAACTCAGGAAATAATGAAAATTTTGATTTTTTTGTATGATCTGTAACCAGCTACATGTCAAGAAACTTTAAACGTATCTTTTGTGGTCGTGCATTAATTCTAATATTTCATCTTCAAAATGTTTCTATTAATTTTTTGTTAATGTGGCTTAAATCTATAAATAGTATATATAATATAACATAAGAAAAAATGGGTAAATTTCCTTTACTTGGAGAGTCTTTATGATTCTTTCCTTTTGTTAGGAATAGTGAGGTGTGACATACTGTCTTTTCAAACATTTTTATTAGGCACCATTTTGTTATTGAATATTTTACCTGTTTCTTTCTTCCTATGCCACACAAGTTCAATAAGTAGTTTTTACTTGGCACACACCACCATTTTGTTTCGTCATGTTATGTTTGTACTAGTTTATCGCATTATCACATTTAATTTTTCTACAAAATTTAAAATCAGTTGAATAAGATTTTTTTAACGTTTCACTAGGCCTTCACCTTGTTCCGACATACTGGATTTTTACCAAAATACTTCCAGATAATCCCCATATTCCCCCATATAATAAGTAGTTTTTGAGCTATGACGCGGACTAATAGACGGACAGACCGACAGACGGACCAACGGAATTGTTAAAGTATATTTTTGGCATCTGGGGACGCTAAAACGTGCAGATATGTAAAAACTAAAAGGGTGATTTTTTTCACGATTACAAACATTTTATTTGACCGCCATTAATTTCCGCCATCTTGAATTAGTACCACTAGTAGATCCCTATAACACTATATGGCACACAATTTGAAATTAATCAATTAACCTTTCAGGCCCAACTTAGTTTATTATCAATATTATCCCAGATTTGATGCAAAAATGAACTTTTTATAATAACTGATTCTGTGGTATTTATTATTTCATTAAGTTGAAAAGCATTTTTGTATGATGAAGGAATGAGAATATTAGGATATTGAGTCAATAAGCATTACTATGGGTCACATAAGATAATTCACTAAGATCAAAATAATGCAAATACAATGGATAATAACATTATATTTAGGTATTCGTATTCACATTATTTTTGATATAAAACACAAATATCTGTTTTTTCGGGGAACATTTAATTTTTAATATATGATTGTCATATCCCACGGCTTATTTGTCAACCACAACATTATTTCAGCTCCTTGTGGCAATCTAGTATTTGTTGCCACCTATGGCAATCTTGGATGGGGGCACATAATACTTTTGATGCCATATGTGGCAACATAGGCTTGAAGAAGGTAAGTAGTTTTCTTGGCTGTATGTTTAAATAATTTATTAAGCCGCTATTTTGTTCCGCCATCTCGGATTCGTACCAAAATTACCAGTTGAATCCAACATAATACTTAACTTTTGTGCAAAATTTGAAATAAATTGGATAAGTGGCTTTTATAATATTAATTTTAACACTTCACTAGGCCGCCATTTTGGATTTTTACCAAATTGTTACCAGGTCGTCCCCATATGACCTTTAATTTTTTTCCAAAATTTGAAGTCAATCAGGTAAGTAGTTTTGTAGATATGCCGCGAATAGTCAGGCAGATCAACAGCCAGAGAGATAGTCAAACAGACAGACCGACGGAAATGAGAAAACATATTTGTCAGCATCTAGTAAATATGACGTAGTAAATGAAACGTAAATATCTGAAAAAATCTCGGAGGATGATTTTTTCAGGGTTACAGTACTTCCTTTTTACGAGGAAAGTAAAAGCTATTGAAAAATATTAAATAACCTTATGCAAGTTTTGTACCGGGTGTCTAATTAAGAATGGTCTCCGGCCACAACTCGGTAACCGTTGATCACAAAATTATGAGGAAAAAATATTTATTGTTAAATCGGCCAAGAAAAATCGCTGGAAATTATTTTCAAGTTCAAAAAATTGTCGCTAGGGGCGTAAAAGAAAAAAGTTTGACCTTCTCCCATCACTTAATTATTGAAAATAAAAAAAAAATGATAAATAGCAAAAAATTTTCGATTAACCTTAATTGGGAAAATTCAAGAGAAAATCTCAATTTCCATTTTTGAGCGGTTTTTCTTGGCCGATTTATCCACAAATATTTTTCCCCATAGTTATGTGACCAATGGTTACCGAGTCATGGCCGGAGACCATCTTAACTGGACACCACGTACCGGGTCGCCTATTGAATTTTTTATCATTTTTGTTACAAAACCATTATGATTAAGTAATTGAATTTCTTTAGTTATTTTTTGCTTAAATTTTCAATATCTTGCCATCTATCCTTTATCCTAAAATTCCCATGAAAATAATTTAAAATGACAAGACCAGGGCTTTTCGAAGATCGGGATCAGTTTTATTGGACCCAATCGATTCTTCAAAATTGTTGTTTATACACTGATATATCTCCTCGCTACTGTGACCTGGAGCACCATCCAGTTGACAAATAATATTATTCACTTCTCTAGCAGTAAATTATAGACAAAACATTTCGCAGAATTTATTGGACCTAATGGAAATATTCCCCTGCCCTCCAGAATCCCTGACCTTACCCTCTTGGATTATTTTTTATAAGGAACTTTAAAATATAAACTTCAATCACAGACGTTCTATAGCAAAAGCGATAAAAAGCATGTAGGAAATTGGAATCATGTACTGCTCAGAACGAAGGATACGTGAAAAGCTTAGTTTAGGTTTATTATATATTATATTATAACTACAACGTTTATTAAACGTTTAATCTAAAACATTTTCAAGATGGTTTCCTAGGAGGCTAATGTTAGGCCGAAATATCTTAACTAAGGTATGGCCACAGAGACAAGTTTCAAGTTTTTGGACATGCAGTCAGTTACAAACCATAAAAAAATTAAAGTTTTCATCATTTACTAATTCTAGTTAGTAAAATGTTTATTAAGATATTATTAGATAGGGCAAATAAAGTATTATCTGTAATAATTATTAGTGCATAAAAATGTATTTTCTTTAAATGCAAACTGAAAGCTTTGAAATGAAAAAATACGTTACATGCTGAAGATGATCGTCAATAAGTCTGAAACGGTGAGTTGTAGACGCATATCTCTGAAATCATTATTTAATGCTCTATTTAAATTTAATATATCATACAAACGGTTGCATTAAAAATAAATATAGAATGTACGTCTGTAAATGGACCAAAATGTTTAACTTTTTTAGCTCTAGTTAAATTTAAAAAAGCCTAAAATTACTTTAATTCTGTTAACTTGAAAATAGATAAAACACTGAAGAAAGTCAAGATATCCGAAACGTGGTATTACGGACCCATCCAATTATATATTCTTGAACTCGTCTTTAAGCGCACTATCATGATTTGTAGTAATATATAGGGTATCCTATTTAAAATGAAAAAGTTTATATCAGCCCAGGAAAAATGCAGCAAGCCTGTATAAATAAAAATAAAATAAGATAAAACTTCAAAAGAAACAAAGAAATATTTGTTTCAAAATTTTCCTCTATATTTTATGGTTCTCTAGATAACGAAGATAGGACATAATATTTTAATACAGTCATTTCTCAAAAAGGGATCCAAAACTTTCCTCTATAACTTCAGATCCATATCTCTACTCGCAATCATGATTCACGAGGAAGGTTCAATTATTGCCCTTGACATATGCAAAGCATTCGATCAAATCTAGCATGAGGCACTTCCTAACAAATTTGCTGCTTATGGCCTTTCTACAAAATTTTGTTCTTAGATTGCCAGTTTTCTTTCCAACAAAAATATCATCTGACTTTCACAAAATCAGCGCAGGAGTTCAGTATTCGCATCTACCCTATTCCTTCTGCAAATCAATGATCTGCTTTCTTCTACAAGCCATAGTACTCTCCACTCCTACAAACAATTTCCTAAACCTGTTTCCAAGACTGAAATGGATGATAGGCGTAAATTAATGACTTTATGCCTAATCGAGGACCTCCATAAAATCGTAGAAGGGGATCAAATGACCCTGTCCAGTCTAACGCCACTAATACACAATCACTTAAACCACAGATTCATTTAGTCTGTTTGGTATTAGTTTTCAACAGGTACTTCGCTGATATGAATGCATCACCTCTATTGCCAAGAAATTCCTTTTACGAGTCTGAAAATACTTTTCTTTTGCCAGCTTGTATATGCATTTCGCAAATCACACTCAGCCTTGAGTATCGATCGCTTAAATGAGGAGCAGTCTCTCCTTCAACCCTTAACATCCTTCACTTCCAAAAAGAGCTATTATCCAGACTAATGATTCAAACATCACAAGCATATTTGAATTTTGGGCGATCTGTCTCTGTGTTACGGATTGTTGGGATGAAATATCACCCCTTCACCGTCGAACTGCCATCCTCCATAAAATCGTAGAAGCTGAGTAAATGTCCTTGTCCAGTCGAACGCCACTAAGACATAATCATATTTACTATCTCACAAATCATCTTACAATACCTACACTATTCACTTAAAGCAACCAAGGAACCTAGTACTTACGCCTCCAGCCTTCGTGGTCTGCTCATTGATAAAATAGACGCACGTGTGATATAAATCATGTTCTAAAATACCTACTACTATAGTAGTCAATATCTTTTACAGGTTAAGTTTTAAGGCACAAAAAGTAATTTTACAGGGAGAGCTATAAAAACACATTTTTATGAGGCCTTAGTTAGGTGACGCAAATGCATAAGCACTTACCCTATATATTCCCACGTAGGCACCAATAAATGTTCCAAATTTGACGTTATCTATGTTTAATAAAACACTGAAGATTTGTACCGGCTTTCGAAAAATTTTCAACATCTTTGGAATAACTTGCTTGACTATACTGAAAGCGTAACCTAAAATAAAGTATTTCTGAAAGCCCTAAAACAAAAATATATAATTCTATTGTCGCCCTTAGGCTCTTTAACCTTTTACGATTTCCTAATAAGCTATAGTTGAGATTATCTAAATAATATATTTTGATATATTATTAAATATCCAAGTTATTTTTTGAATATTAAGATGCATTTAGGGCTGGCGGGCACTATTTAATTGATGATGTTAAACAGCAGAAACAGTGCAAACAGCATAAAAATAATTGTTTAAATCAAAACGAGACATCGTCTGTGAAACCGATTATTAACTAAATATATTATTTTCATCATAGTTAGGCTTCTTCCTTTTGTACTTGCCTTTAAAGCAAATGTGGTACAACTGTCTCGATGACTGCATTCTTGTTCTAATATACTTTTAGGATCACTATGTGATACTTTTCCGAGTATATGTGGGGTGTAGAACCTAAAATATCAAAAGAAAATATTTAAGTAGCAATCAGAGCTGAGGTATTGAATACAAAAATATCCTTCTAAATTAAAATAATGTTCTCGAAGCCAAAAATGCCTTCAAGATACATATAAAGGCAATTCTCAAAACACTTATTATCAAAAAGAGCTCTGGTCTTGATGGTATTCCGGACATAGTCCTAAAAAAGTGCGCCTTCCAATTGGCGCCTATCCTCACCAGGTTATTCCAAATGTCCTATTTAGAGTTCCATCCTTACCTGGACAAACTTTTTCAATTAGTTTTATAATATTTTTATTTTTTTGTTGTTCGGAGACATAACCTCTTTGTCTAATTATGTAGTTGTATGTGCCAGTTTCATATATTTTACATGTTTTTGTTGCTTTAAGGTAGGCTTTTTATTGCTTAATTTATTAAATACATTACTATTGTAATGTGTAATCAGCATTTTTTTCACTGTATTAAACCACTTGACTGAGAACCAAACATTGTTTTTGTTTTCTGTAATTATTAAGGCAGGTTTCTTAGAGATATTATGAACGAATTACTTCTTGTCCTATGAGAATGGCATTTTTCCTAAAATCTGGAAATCTGCTAGTGTACAGCCTGTTCCCAAAAAGGAATCTAAAACCCCTCCCTCTAACTACAGACCTATATCCCTCTTCCCAATTTTGAGTAAGGCAATGGAGAAGTTTAGCAATAATGATCTTTTAAATTACTTTGAAAGGTATAAACTTACATACGACAGGCAATACGGCTTCCACCACCAAAGATCCACAGCAGACATCCTTAACTTCGAAACCCATAACTGGAATAAGTCTATCGAATTCCACGGAGAAGCCCAAATTATTGCCCTCGTCATATCGAAAGCATTTGATCAAGTCGGTCATGACGCACTTCTTAACAAACTTCCTGCCTATAGTCTTTCTTCAAAACTTTGTACTTGGATTTCCAGTTTTATTTCTAACAGAATTATTTCTGTAGTGGTTGAGGGCCATTCATCAAACTTTCACCAAATCAAAGGCGTTCCATAGGGTTCAGTGTTGGCACCTGCTCTATTCACAACTGATCCAAGCTGACTGCTGATGATAGCACACTCCACTCCAATATACAATTTCCCAAACCTGTCTCCAAACTGAAATTGATAGGCGTAGAATAAAGACTTTATCCCCAACCGACGACCTCATTAAAATCGTAGAATGGGGAGAAAAGAACCTTGTCCAGTTTAACGCCACTACACAATCTTGTTTACTATCTCACAAATCATCTCCCAGAACCCATACCATTCAAATGAATTATCAAATGCTTGAAGTCAAAGATTCCTTTAGCCTAGTCGGTATCAATTTTCAGACCAAGGACCTCCCACTTTGTTCGCTCTTTTATTCACAGAGTGTCCAGATTATGGAATGTGTTACCAGCAAATGTCTTTCCTTCTTCTCCTAATCTGAAAGTCTTTAAAGCCTCATCGATACTTAGACCTTCGGCCTTTGAGGTCTGATCATAGATAAAAAAAATCAATACTTATGAATTAGCGTTATTTGGTTAGTATTACTTATTACTTAAAATCTTAAAAAACAACGTCTCAATATATAAATGCAAATTTAATTAAATATAACTCAATCGAAAGATTACTTTTCTATATATGTCTATAGTGACCATAATTATTTCTTGAAGATAAAGTAACTATGCATAAAGACGTCGATGTTATTTGAAAACTAATATTCAATTAAATATAATCTAAATTGAAAGATTACTTTTCCAGATATAACTACGGTGAACGTAATTATTTGTTGAAGATAAAATACTAATAACGCCGACGATAATTATTATTGTTATTTGGAGGAATAGTATTAAGTTGCCAACATATTTTCAACTTTGCTAAAACAATATTTATTCAATAACTTCCACAAAACAATTCGAAGAAAAACACAAAAAGAGAAAATATTTTAAACAAAACATTTAGAAGTTTTTTGTACTTCAAATAAAACCTTCTCTAACGTTAACACTAGGTAGAATTTATGACAGAATAAGATTTTAGAAGAAAGAAGAATATAAAAATCGGTAAATTTCCTTTACCCGGAACTTCCCTCACTATGAATGAATATATACTGTCTTTTCAAACATGTTTATTGGACGCCTTATTATTCCAATATATTTGAAAATTATTACTAAGAAAGTGCTTATCCAATTTATCTCAAATTTTTTACAAAAATCAGGTATTATGTAGGAATTAACTGGTAAAATTTTGGTATAAATCCAAGACGGCGGAACAAAATGACGGTTAAACATTCAGCCTGAAAAAACTACTTAATGAACTATTTTCAAATTGTGTGCCATAACTAATATTGGATCCCTATCAATATTTTACCAGTTTCTACCTATGCCACACTTGATTTTGGGCATAATTTGAAATTAATTCAATAAGTAGTTTTAACATTGACATACACTGCGATTTTGTTACGTCATATTGAATTCGCACCAGTTTATCCTTATATCATATTTAATTTTTATCCAAAAAATTTTTTTTAACATGTTATTTGGCCGCAATTTTGTTCCGCTATATTGAATAAATAGCCAGCTTATCTCTATATCACATATAATGCTTGCACACAATGTGAAATTAATCTAATAAGTTGTTTTTTTCAGACTGATTTTCTAAAAAATGTATTACGCAGCCATTTTCTTTTACTATGTTATATTCATACCAACATGCTACCAGTTCATTCTTATGCAACACTTAAATTCGATAATTAGTTTATTTAATAATTATTTTTTAACGTTTCACTAAGCCGCCATATTTTTCCGGCATATTGGATTTTTACCAAAATATTACCAAGTCATCCCCGTATGAGCCTTAATTTTTGTCCAAAATTTTAAGTCAATGCCGCGAACTGACAGGCAAACCGAAGGTGGACCGACGGAACTGATAAAACATATTTTTTAGCATCAAGGGAGGCTAAAACGGGAAGATATGTAAAACCTGCTAGGGTGATTTTTTGAGATTACAAAAATTTTATTCGGCAGCCATTTTGTTCCGCCATTTTGAATTAGTACCACAGTTTTACTAGTTCATCTCTATACTACACTTAGTTATAGCACAGAATTTGAAATTAGTTCATTAAGTAGTTTTTCAGGCGGAAATTTTTTAAAATTTTATTAAGCCGCCATTTTGTTCCGCCATCTTGTATTCGTACCAAAATTGTACCAGTGGATTCCTACATAATACTTGTTTTTTGTGCAAACTAATTAATTTTTTAAGTAATATTTATATATAATAACGTTTCATAAGGCCGCAATCTTGTTCCATACTGGATTTTTACCAAAATATTACCAGGTTATCCCCATATGAGCCTTCTTTTTTCACTAAAATTTGAAGTCACTCTGATGAGTAGTTTTTAAGCTAGAGCTTTAAGAAAGACAAACCGACAGACGGACCTACGGAATTTTAAAACATATTGTTTGTCATCTAGGGACGCTAAAACGTGAAGACATGTAAAACCTGAAAGGGTGATTTTTTCAGATTACAAAATTTTTACTTGGCCGTCATTTTGTCCCTCCATTTTTAATTAATACCACAGTTTTACTAGTTCATCTCTATATTACAATTAGTTATGGCACACAAGTAGTTTTTTCACGCTGAATGTCTAAATATTTTATTAAACCGCCATTTTATTCCTCCATCTTGGATTCATACCAAAATTTTACCAGTTGATTCCTACATAATACTTGACTTTGTATAAAATTTGAGATAAATTGGATAAGCAGTTTCTTAGTAATAATTTAGTAACATTTCACTAGACCGCCATTTTGTTTTGCCATATTGGATTTTTACCAAAATATTACTAGGCCATCCCCATATAACTACTAATTACATCTTCAAGTACTTGAAAAACAGAAACTTGATTTTCTTGAATATCTACAACTTCAACCCCAGGGAATATTTCTTTGTGACACAAACCGAAGTTAATTATTAATCCCTTTTTAAATTGCTTCAATATAGCAATAAAGGAGCATTCCTAAAGATATTTGGTTACTTAAATAATCATTAGAAGCATTAAAATTTCTTTGGTATCAGAAACCAAATCTGTAATCCAATACATACTCCATTAAATATATCTAAAATCTTGGGAAAAATCCAATCACACCGTATTAATTTCTTTAAAATTAATTTTTTTTGCAAACATTACGGTGTTTTCAAGCTTCGCTAGAAAAAGTGTAGAAAAATTGAAGTTGAAGAAGACAGAGATTGGAAGTTACCTTTAGCTGGACGACTCAAACCAGATCAGTTTTTGGCCTAAACTGAAATGTCTCAAATCATTGTGAAAAGGTGAAATATATAAGCAACAGTCATGTGTTTAAAAAAACGGTCTGACATAATAACATATAATATTTAGTTATTAATTCATAGAAATTAAATTGATTATGAATGCAGTACCTAAGAATCTGCCTAAATACTCTGAGTATCTAGATATATTTAAGTATTATAGATTTACTTTAAATTTTTAATAAATACTGAATACTCGACTGTACTTTCACTAATTAGGTGTATTTTAAGTACTTGATCGATGTGCTCAGGTTCAATAAAAGCATGTACTTGCTACTTATATTTCAATTTTCATTTTTAAGTAAAGTAGTGAATATTTTAAATATATTTGCAAAATATGGGTACCTAATAATGCAAGTAGATTTTTAATATCAAGTACTTAATACTAGTTACTATAAGTATTTTTTCTAAATACGTGTCACAACTCTGGAGTAATATTATTAATGACAGTGATTAAATTACCTCTTACCAAAAACTTGGAAATTTAGCATTAGTTTCTCGATTTTGTAAAATAAACATTAACCAACTGCTTACTCCCATAAACAGCAGAGTTTCTCCTGTGCTTGTTAGTCTTAGAATGTTGAGTCCGCTTAAGTTTCTAAAGGCAGCTTCTACCAACTAAAATAATACTAAAATCATTAAGTTTTAACATTTTATACCTAAGTAAAAATTATATTAATAATAACTCAAAATCGTATTTACACTTTTTTCTCTATTTATTTTGATGCATATGTATACAATTTGTTTTACTTGACATTCTGACCGTCGTTTTCTCGAGAATTAACGAGTATATTAAAAAAGTTTCCTTGATGGGGTAAAACGTAATTAATTACGGCTAAAATAAAATCGACGCCGTCACCAGTATAGACTTCGCGACGCCAAGAAAAAACAACTGAAAAACTATAAAAATTTTAATTTTAAATCTATATTTATTTCCAAGAATTTTTTATTATTTGCACCAAACTGATTGTTATATTGTTTTTTTTGCCCGCAGGACCTTCCCAGGTTGTTTTATGACCAGAGTCCTTTAAAGCTCAATATCCGTTAAATATCTGGTATTCGACTGCAATTTCTTGGTAACAAGGTCTTGGTAAATTTTTAATTTCATTTTGGCTATAGGGCCAATATCTGGGTCTTCTTGCTGATCTTTAGCTAAAGCTTTGGGTCCCACTCACTCTTGAGAGTTTTGAAGTGAGGTTCTTTGGCAATGAAAATTCATCAGGATCTTCTCTTTCATGGTGTCTGATGTAGCTTTCTGGGCATGGTCTTCTTAATGAAGCGTCATTTTTAGGATTTAACCTTTTGCGATGTTCAGGTTCAATATTAAAGTCATATTTCTGTTGGCGGGGCGCTATAACCATCTTATTTGTCGTTTGGGATTCTTAAATTTTAGCCATCATTTAAATAATGCAGGGTCCGTTCTTAAAAGAAATTTTTATCCGTACAAGTACTTTTGAAAGTGCTCCAATATTTTAACAACAGCTGGTAGTTTTTTCCTTGTAACACAGTTGTTGCGTTCAGGTTTAGAAAGAACATTACTGAAATAGATGTTTCACTTCTTATTAGAAAAACTAATACTTTCTAGGAGTAAGTTCTATGCCAGCCATTTTCATTTTCTCGAAAACAACTTCAATATTCTTCATGTAATCTAAATATACAAGGCAAGTTTTTCTTGTCATTTTATGTAATGCCAGTTTCATTAAACTTTTGAAAGTCCCTGCGGCGTCGCATAATCCAAAAGGCATAACTTTAAATTACCACACTCCAGTCCCAGTCGAAAACGCTTGCTTTTGTTTATCCACTGGATTGAGCTTAACTTGCCAATAAACAGTTCTCAGGTCCAGGGTCGGGAACCATTTTGATCCTGTTAAAATGTCTAAGGTATCGTAAATTCTTAGTACGAGAAAGCTTTGTGACGTTATTAAGACTGCGCAAATCGACGCACAATCTGGTGGAACAATGTTTCTTCTTAACCAGGACTACTGGTTTTTTTATTTGTTTGTACAAGAATTTCAGCCACAATATTTTGAATGTGCGATTAAATACTAGATTTAGGACTACCAGGGAATATTTTTACCGTTTATTTAACCTCTATGCGCATAATTCGATGTCATATACATCTACCAGAGCTTGTAGCTTGGTTGCCTTGGTTCATATAAAGCGCAAAATTTAAGCTCCCTCTTAGGTAATAGTAATTTACGTAAACAGTTTCCGGTCGTGTCCGGACGTTTGCCGAAAAAATATGTTTTGTGTTGCTTTTCCTGTTATGTTAGCCGTATTACTGAGGTTCGCCATACTAAGCTAAAGACGTTATACCTATAAGACTTTACATCTTTTATGACATGCCAATGTTCTAAATTATGTTAGACTCTTAGACTATGAAAACAAGAGAGACGCAGCTATTTACATTTAACACGGGATCATAGATTGAATTTTTTCCCTCTCCACTAAATCGATAGGTGTATGTTGTTGTCACGTTTTAAATATTGTCAAATATTCTAAGCCAAGTTTTATAGAATTACTCCAATATGTTTTGGGTTGGGGTTTAGATAACGTAAATATTAAAATACATACTAGCTTTCCAAATGCTTAAATACGTTATTTACAATACAAATATACTATTTTGGTTATGAATATGTTCTATATTTCTGTGGCAAAACGCTTTTATTTAAAAACAAACGTATTTTTGCGGTTTCTTAAAAATACCTCTTGGTTATAGAACATTTTGTTTAAATCATATTGCGATTTTAACCTTCAGATACCTACGAGGAAGTAGCTCACGTTATTCCTTCACCTACCAAATTCCGAACTAGTTAGTTCCTCAGGTTTTATCTGATATATAATTAAAATATAGTACAATCCTGACCTAACCGTTTTAGTATATAAAAGCTTATAAAAGAAGTCCTTTACATTTTCTTAGACATCAATACTATTAATATTCAAAAGTTTAATGTATTTCTGATATAATTTTTGTTTTTTAATTACTCATATATAGACAATCCGAATTATGTACCGAGGTGAGAACAGAAACAAATATATTAAATTTTTATTGAACTTTCTAGTTGATCTGCAATAAATAACTAATATATTCAAATTAAAGTTAGTAAAATAGTTATAGAGACATGTAGGGCAGTAAAGTTTCATAGGTTGTTCCATAAAACTAATAGTAGTTTTAATAAAAACATCAAAGATTTAGTTATCTTACTAATACTATGAAATACTTGCCATCTTCAATGTATAATCTCTTTCGGGATATATATATATATATATATATACATATATATATATATATATATATATATATATATATATATATATATATATATATATATATATATATATGACCAACGAAACCAGTTATATACATATATATATATATATATATATATACATATATATTTATATACATATATATATATATATATATATATATATATATATATATATATACAAATGTTTGTCGGTTGGGCTAATAAACAAATAAATAATTTTTTTTTTCGTTTGAATTGTCCCATAAATTTACAACTGTTTTTAAAATTTTAATTTCATCTTTAAAAGTGTTTCTTTATATCCTTCAGTCGACAGTGTCAATGGCATATCTCATAGTATACGTATTTGTTCAGTTCCTAGTGAAACTATTATTAGTATTGTGTCATCTAAATCAACAACTGCTTGCTATATTTGACACTAAACTAATTGAAAATGTATGGAAGAATAACGTTTTAACATTTTGCAGCATTATTTAAAAGAACGGCAAGTTTCTTTTTACCAGGAACTTTCCTCGTAAGGGATTCCACGACATACACATATAACATAGTTTATATATCCATATAGTAATTTTGCAATAAACATTATATAAATGTGAATATGTGTCAATTTTTTTAATATGAGGAAGATTCTGTTAAAAGGACTTATTTTTGATCCCAAGTACCCAGGTCTCACTTTATAAGAAATTACAAATACAATGTGAGTAGTGGAATTTGTTATGAGAGATGTTCTGGGCAAAGAACAAAAGAACAATGCTTTGATTTCTTAAAATTTATTTTTCTAACAAACATATTTACAGGAATACATATATAAGTACATACTTACGAACATACAAATGTACACACTATTTTTAAATTTTTGTTTTATTTATCGAAATTATTTTATAATTACTTATCTATAAAAAAAATCAATTATGATATTTATTATTTTCCTAAAAAATATTTTTTGTAGGAAATGGAATATTACTGAGTTTTTAAACATTAAATTATGCCGCCATTTGGTTTCGACATATAGATATACCAAATTTTACAGGTTCATCCCTTTTTCACACTATTTTGTTTAGGCATAAAGGCTCCTCACCAAAAATTTACCAGTTTAGTCACACTTGATTTTCTAGCAAAATTTGAGGTAAATTGGATTAGCAGTTTTTTAACATTTTATTAGGCGGCCATTTTGTTCCATCATATTGGATTTTCACAAAAATATTACCATCTCATCCCCATATGACTCTTAATTTTTGGCCAAAATTTGAAGTCAATCGGATAAGTAGTTTTTTAGCTATGCCGCAAACATGCAGACAGACCGACGGATTTAAAAATTTCAACATCCCTGAAACCTGAAGATCTGCAAAAATTTCAGGGGGTGATTTCTATAGATTACAATACTTTCCTCTTACAAGGAAAGTGAAAAGGAATCGCAAAATATGTATATCACCTGCTTTCTGGTTTTGAACCCTTCAGTCCGAATTTCGACTATGCGTCTGACAGATACTTAAAATTGGAAAAAAACAATAAATTGCTTGCCATAAACGTTTATTGAATTTAAGAGAAACGAGCCGCTGCTGGTTCAGTCTATGGTAACAGCCAACAGGGTTGCCATTTTTGGGGACCGGTGACGCAGAGAAAGATATATGTTTTCTCTCGCACCCATAGAACGCGAAAAACAATAATAGACCCATGGACAATAATAGACTTTCAAAACTATTTATGAATGAAATGTTGAGTCTATTCCTTGTTTTATAGTCTAAGGTTAGACTGGTAAATTATTTGAGGTTAGGATCCAGTGAAAAAACAAAAGTATTGCAACTTTATTGTTGCAACCTCAGGACACTAAAATGTCAGGAAAGAAAAACATATTTGTTGCTTAAAACATCGGTTAAAATGCAACAATAAAGTAATCCTAACCCGAAATAATACATCATTCTAGTATAACAACAAGAGGATTAACGAAAACTATTTAGAAGGTTCTAATTTAGTTCATCCTTATGAAAATTTTAGTTATGCTAGGGCGTCAGTACTATGAACAGTTGGCTGAATTGTGGTTAACTTGATTAAATTTTGGCTGAGTTGGCTATTAGTTGGCAAATTACAAGACACATTTACCATCAAACCTAAGCGGTATCTATACCGAAATTACTGTAAAACAATAGTAATGAACGTAATAAGTTCGGAAAATACCGTTTTATACGAGCGGACAAGATTCCAAGGCGAGTCGTATGTGAGTGGAGTGGAAAGTACACAGTGGTTTTTTTTTTCATGATACGTCTTGAACAGCAAGGGTCTAGGGGTCACCCTTGTAATTATGCAATAGATAATCCCTGGGTATTACTTTTTATAAGAAATATTTAATGAATATAATATATTAAATAAGCTTACCAAATTAAAAAATATTATTGTGTCTAGTATTTGATTTTCCTTGGTTTCTATTAGTATTGCTAGTCCAGATATTAATCCAGACCCTAATCCTACATTGTAATAATTCAGTCTTCCACATAACTTGCTAAAATTTTAATTTTAGTAAAAAATATGTTGGAAAATTGTAAAAACCTGTGCTATAAATTATTGATCATATTTTTGAACATTAATTATACTGGACAAAAGTATGTTTAAACTTAAGGGTGGAATATATACCTGGAATATATTCTTTTACTTTACTAAACTATTTTATCCGTCAAATTGATTTCTTCGACTCTGGATTCCTTGTCCTAGTACCGATTTGAACGTGACGTCATTTGTAAAAGAATTATCACGTATAGCAATGACATTTTTTTAGATCAGTGGAATATTTTAAAATTATTTTATGCCCTATTCCTAAACTCAATCGTTTCAGAGAATTCTAAAATTTTAATTTTCGGTCAAACCGTTTAAGTAAAAAAAATAATTTGCACTTTTCTGCATTTTGAAATCTATTAGATAACATTAAGTTCCGGTTAAACCGGAAGCAAATGTCATGTAATAGATTTTTTTTGCTGTTTCTGAAAAAGATCGCTTGGTGGCAAAAGTTGAAGGATCTTCGGTTGAAAGTTGATGAAACTTGTTATGTATATGATATAGGCATAGTAAATGCTATGATGCAGTTTTAAAAACATTTTAAAAATAAGAAGAAGAAATATTTGAAATTATACATTTTTCTCTTGGTTGTGGGTCGGTATCTGAAACTTACCACAAAACACAATTTGAACCTACAAACAAATTTCCCATAAGTACTCCATATACTGCAGATCTGATTTCTTCCATGAATATTTTCCTCCAGAACTTTTTGTTTTTAATTTTTTTGTGATTTACTAAAACCTTCACCTAAAAAATTATTAATATATCTATTATTTAATCGCCGTATTTATACCAACAAAATGTGTATTTGAAGTTTTCTAATTGATGCTATATCATCGTCTTAATTTAGTTTTTATTATTGAAACTCAAATTTGCTAACAGATAAAAATAAATTTTTATAGTGCACGAATAACTAGCAATATTAATTTTAAACAATAAAGCTATCTTATAGAGATAGAGGTATATATATATATATATATATATATATATATATATATATATATATATATATATATATATATATATATATATATATATATCTTTACCTCTATCTCTATATATATATATATATATATATATATATATATATATATATATATATATATATATATATATATATAGATCAAAGCAAGCAAAATGGAAGGAGATATGCGACAAGGTAGACGAGGACATCTGGGGAGATGGCTATAAGATAGTCATGAAAAGGGTGAAAGTATTTGCACCTAAGCCACAGCTGCCAATGGAAACAGCGGAGGATGTAATTAAACACCTCTTTCCCGAGCATGAACCAGTAATATTTGCTTTCGACACTTTTCAAGATTTCAGCGTCGGAGATCTGCAAATAGCAGCTGGGAAACTTAAAAATAGAAAGGCCTCTGGACCAGGAAATATCCCATCCGAAATCCTGAAAGTTTTAGCACTAAAAAGACCTCATAGTACTTGCTAAATATCTATAATGATCTAGCAGCAAATGGAAGCTTTCCAATCGAATGGAAACTGGCTAAGCTGGTGCTGCTGAAGAAGGGGGATAGACCTATTGAAGACACCAGTTCATTCAGACCAATCTGTTTGCTGGTTGTTGAAGTAAAACTGTTCGAGCAACTAATATTGATTCGACTGAAAAGAGAGCTTATTCGTACCGGAAACTTGGCGGAAATGCAATTCGGCTTTAGGGAGGGAAAACAAACAGTTGATGCAGTCAATGAAGTTATCAAAGCAACGTGACAAGCGCAAAATTTTTCCAGCGCCCATAGAAGGCTATGTGCAGTTATAACCTTAGACGTGAGAAATGCCTTTAACAGCGCATCTTGGCAACTAATCCTGCAGGGCCTTAGGGAGCGAGGTATAGATGAAGGTTTGACAAAACTGATAGCGTCTTACCTTTCGCAAAGAGAACTTATTGTGGAAGCTGAAAGAAAATATATATAAAATATATATATAGATATATATATATATATATATATATATATATATATATATATATATATATAGATACAGACATACATTAATATATTAATATATTAATATATATTTGAGAGGCACATCGTCAATTAATTTAGATATCGCTCCCTCTAAAATATATATTAATATATTAATATATATATATATATATATATATATATATATATATATATATATATATATATAGATATAGATATAGATATAGAAACAGAGGCATGCGCAGTACTACTTTTTTATTCCGGTTAGCTTATATATATATATATATATATATATATATATATATATATATATATATATATAGATATAGATATAAAAACAGAGGCATGCTTAGTACTACTATTTTATTCCGGTTAGCTGCACCAAAAAACTTAATTGAGAAATTAAAAATTCAGTAACGATATTGAAAACATTATTTTTATGTCAGACATAGGAGGAAAATTAGATATCACGTTTTAAAAAAACTTAATTTGCCTAAAATAAAAATAGATCTTACATAAATCAAAAAATCTTTTTATAAAAATGTAGCAGCTCTGAAAAAACATTTTATTTACTACTCTATGTTTAGTGATCAGAGTTATTATAAATCAAAACTAACAAAGGTAGTATAAATATTTGGTATAATAAAAATGTTCCTGAATATCCCGAAAACATCACTCTAATATCTTTTACATTCTTTTAAATTTTCAAGTTTGAAATTGAACCACAAACTTTTTTTATATACGTTTTAGCGATTTATATGTAAATTACTTGAGACAAATCTCATTATATATTTACAAAAGAAATTAAGTGATTAAAAACTGTAAAGCTCTTAATTTTAGTTCACCTTATGTTATGCATTCAATATCTTCAATATAAGTCGATCAACTAATTATTGATACTATTAGTTATTACATTTAAAGGGAGCTAATTTAGTTAAATAATTTGTATTAATAATAATTCCATCTTTCTATCTGATTATGAACTTAAACTACTTGAACTGTCTCTCTTGGTTGTACACTATGCCGCAAAAGTATCGCATGACCCAGTATATTCCCATAAGATTCAATATAAACATAGTCTGCTGTAAAACTACATATCTTATTTAATCAGTCAGCTAGAGAAGTAATATTAAAAAAACAATGTTAAGGAAGTATATTCAGTGTTTGTTAAAATATTTTGGAGTAAAACCCTAAATTTTGAAACACACGGTATAAAACAAAAACAAAATTTTTAACAATTGATAGGGTATTCAAGAGTTAAAGTAGGCTAGTGGAATGATACTAAAATGGCAGATCTTTGAAAATTTGGCCTTTAGTTTTATACCGAGACGAAAAGTTCATATAAATATGGATATGCAGATATTTGTTTTTCGAGATACAGGGCGCTGAAGTTTTACAAAAAATTATCATTTCTTTAGTAATTCCGCAATAGTGACAGTTATTCAGCAGTTTTTACTTTAATCATGGTAATAGATATAGGTCACTCTCTTTTTTAAAAAATTACTAGCTTTACCGTTTAGGGCAAATAAAAATTCACAAAAAATGTCTTCATGACATGAAGTCGTTTTCGAGAAAAAATATTCTATTTGATGGTCGCTTGTGGCATCTTTGTTCCAGTTTTAGTTTGAGTTAGAATAGCTTAAAACTTTACAAAAGTGATTCCTTGGATCAATATAACATAAAAATTTTAATAAATATCTGTACGCAAATGCCCTATTTTTGAGATACGTAGTGTTAAAATTTAGAAACAAATGATTTTTTTTTTAAATTTAGCATCCTGTATCTCAAAAATAGGGCATTTACGGACATATATTTAATAAAACTTTTTTCTTAAAATGATCCAAAAAATCACTTTTGTAGAGTTTTGAGCAATTCTGATTCAACTAAAACGGGATCAGAAATGCCGAAGGCATGGATCAAAATAGAATTTGTTTTTTTTTCCGAAAACAACTTATCGATCACAAAATACAAAATAAAAACTGCTGAATACTAAAAATACATCCCTTAGATTCCTATAAGGTTGTTCCAAATCTTAATCAAATAGTTCCTATTGTTTCGGTATAACTAAATAAAGTCATATTTGTTTTCAAACTTTTAACATCTGCGGACCTATGTTCATATGAACTTTTCGTCTTATTTTCTCTCTTTAAACTTTGGCGCATGTTTTTTTAAACACCCAGGTATATTTTATTTCAATTTTGTAATGAAACAACGGAAATTTCAAAAACTAAAATTTGTTAAAGGGTTACAAATGACGGCCTAGTGAAATGTTAAAAAAAATTATAAGAAAACTAATTATGCAATTTTTATGAAAATTATGAAATTTTTGCACAAAAATCAAGTATTACGTAAAAAATTTGGACACCATTTCAAATCGGCGAAACAAAATGGCGGCCTAATCAATTGTCAAGAAAATGATTACTTAAAAACTGCTTATTCAATTTCCATGAAATTGTACAAAAATCAAGTTTTATGTAGGAATGAAGTGATAAAATGTTAGTATACATCCAAGATGGTGAATCAAAATGGGGCATAATAAAATAATTCGAAAATTAGCCTGAAAAAAACAGCTTTTTAGATTCTGCAAGAACTAAGTGTGGTATAGAAATGCTGACAAAATCTAGAAAAAATCACACCCCTGGGATCTTTATGTTTTAGTGTCCCCAGATGAAAAAAAAACTTTTTTTTTTGTTTCTCAATTCCATCGGTCTGTCTGTCAGTTCGCAACATAGCTGGAAAGCTTACCCGATTGACTTCAAATTTTCGAAAGTTAAGGTCATATTGGGTAAAATTTTGGTAGAAATCCAATATGGCGGAAGAAAATGGTGGCCCCAGTTATCCAATTTACCTCAAATGTTGTCCACAAATTAGGAATTAGAATGAACTGGTATCATTTTGGTACGAATTCAATACATAAAAATAAATAGACGCCTAATAAAATTTAAAAAATCAGCCTAAAAGCTCATTAGTTTTATTTCATATTTCGTAAAAGTTGTAGTACAAATTCACGATAGAGAAATAAAATGGCGGCGAAATAAACTATTTAAAGGTGAAGTGAAGAAATAAACTATTTAAATGTTTGCACAGGAAATATATATGATATATTTGTACACTGATAAAATTTTAGTATGAATTCAAAATAACGGAGCAAAATGGCGGACTAATGGAATTTTTAAAAAATCTGAGTAAAAAATTGCCTATTTCATTTATTTCACATTATATTCAAAAATGAAGGCTGGCATAGGTAGAAATTAGTAAAATACTGGTACATAGCCAATATGGTGTAACAAAATGCCGCCCAATAAAAATTTTCAAAAGACAGTATATATATGTTACTAAAAAACTATGTACTGAATTAAATTTAGTCACACTTTACTAATCCTAGTAAAAGAAAAGATTCATAACGAGTTCCGGGTAAAGAAGTTTGTCGATTTTTAATATTGTAAATTTCTACACCAATCCTTATTGATATTATGGATAATGATTAATATCTTAATTGATAATATGGAATCAATATTAGGTGAATAGAATCTCGTTTTCTTCAGTAGGAGATTTTTAGTGCCTCTTTTGTTACAAATTGTTTAAAAATTCGAGTTGTGTAAAAGTAAATGTTCTTTTTATTTTTTCCCAACGCAGCTGCAAACCTCCGGTTTGGCACACTTTTATAGTGGCGCGTGTACCCGCATGCGTTGCACGCGCGCTTACGGGTACCCTGGGTATATAATGGGTAGAGCGTTACTTTTACGGCGTAGTGTATATAATTATAAAGTACTAAATTCGGAGGAAATCTGAATTATAGATAAATACTGAAGAATTTCCCAACATATATGATAATTTCCTATAATTTCTAAATTTATGTAGAATTTCATTTTCACGTAATTTTCTGCTTGGGGTTGCACGACATATATCGATACATCGATATTTTCCTGTCACAAAGCTTGGGGAAAATAGTTGAGGAAATGGGAATATCGACTGTTTTTCAGTGCTAGAAAAGCTTCAAAAGGATATATGCAAAAACTACAATTTAATCCCGCGCGGTACATTTTTATTTGGGTCAAAAATCGGGAGGTATAGCAACGTTGGTAGTATCTATTATTATCGTGTCAATGCGTTAATAAACATTGCAAATAATAAATCCCATTCCAAGAAATACTCACTATATAAATCGGCAAAAAGAACTTCAACGAACCCCAAAATATCATACCCGACAGCCATAAGTTGCTTTGTATACAGCTTTTGTTCCAAAAATGTAAGTTGCCACATTTCAAGTCACTGGAAATTTTGTCGTAAAATAATTGCTTACTTATCACAGTCATTTTCCACTACACTAAAAATGAAATCCAAGGAAATATTAACCAAGCCTAATAATTATTTGACGATCTTAATGGCCGATTGATGTCAAGCTATTATACTTTTTGCTTTAATGAATTTGTAACAAGGTTAAAGTCGCCTTTATTATAATAGAAAATTTACATAAAATAATCAGGACAGCTGACAAGCAAAACAAGTATCTTTGGAATAAAACCGTTTTTATTTAGTTCGGCTGTAAATTATTTAAACTGGGTATTAAAAATTTGTGTACAAAGGCGATATGTTTATGAACAGGGTTTTTCCTTACAAAGGCATCATTTTAAGGAATAAAAAAAGGTTTATCTAAAAATTCTTAGATTTTTACTTCCCTCGAAAAAGGATAATATTGTTATCTGGATTTTTTCAGATCTTTTCGATTCAGAGTCCTTAGATGCCGAAAAACATGTTTTCTCAATTTCTGCCGGTTCGAGGCATAGATAAAAAGCTACTTACCCGATTGAATTGAATCCAATAGGGCAAAACAAAATGGGGGCCTAGTAAAATGTTAAAAAAATTATTACTAAAAAACTACTTTTTATTTCAAATTTGACACAATAATCAAGTATTATATAGAAACCAACTGGTAAAATTTTGGTACGAATCCAAAATCCAAAAAACTACTTAATGGGCAGATTTTAAATTGTGTGCCATAACTAATTGTGTTATAGAGACGAACTAGTAAAACTGTAGTTCTAATTCAAGATATGGGAACAAAATGGTGGCCAAATAAAAAAATTTGTAATGGTGAAAAAAATCACTCTCTTAGGTTTTACATAATATTTTCAGGTTTTAGCGTCTCTAGATTCCAAAAAATGTTTTATCAATTCCGTCGGTCTGTTTCTCAGTTCGCGGCGTAGCTTAAAAACTACTTATCAGAGTGACTTCAAATTTTAGTCAAAAATTAAGGGTCATATGGGGAAGACCTGGTAATATTTTGGTAAAAATGTAAGATGGCGGTCATTAAAAACATTAAAAAAATTATTACTAAAAAGACTATATACTTTTGAAAAAAGAATACGACAAAACGATTTAAAATATAAAAATTGAATATTATAAGTGTAATTAAGCATGATATGTTTTATGCAATTATGGGCATGGCGAATATATTGATATTAACCTTATTATGCTGATATTTCACCACTAAATATAAGAAATAATAACTTAAAAAATAGGAATAATTAAAATAAAAATAATTTTAATCCATGTTGGAATTTTGGCTGTATAAAGTCGGCGCCCAATTAAAACATAATTACTAAGTACATTACAAAGAAGACATTTAGATATTGAGACAGATTAAATTAGATTATTTTTTTATATAAATTTTATTTCGCTCTTTTTAATTTATTTATAAGAAGGTTTATCGTAAAGGTCAGGCCCAAAGTCTTCGAGGCTTAAACCTAAGGTAAAATGTTGGATGACCCTAATAACATAAATAAGTGTATATATATATATATATATATATATATATATATATATATATATATATATATATATATATATATATATATATATATATATATATATATATATATATATATATATATATATATATATATATATATATATATATATATATATATATATATATATATATATATATATATATATATATATATATATATATATATATATATATATATATATATATATATATATATATATATATATATATATATATATATATATATATATATATATATATATACCATATATACTAGCGCGCGTTCTTCGTTCGCGTATATGGGTTAAGGGTTGTAAAGAGTTACTTAAATCGCCTCATTTGAGTACCTCTTTATAAGCCACTTTTGTTGTTGCATTGTCTGGCTGTAAAATAGCCAAGCTACTACGCGAACTTACTCTAGCTCTATTTAAGAATTGCCCTTGAACTTGATTAATTGTCATGGCGAAACAAAGCTTTAAAGGAAACTCTACATGTTTAAACTGAAAAGGATGGTCTGACGGATTAAGGTGATACGTGGTATAAAAACTGTTTCTCCAGACCAAAGCCAGAAATGATAGTAGACTCTATTACATAATCTCTACACAATTTTGGTGGTTTTAAATTTTGAATAGACATCACTTTTAAATTTAATTCACGAGGAGGGATTCCTGAAGGGTTTAGAGGATGAGGAACTCGATAGGATAATTAACCGCGGTTTCTTGGTCTATAACTACATCTATTGAGTACAATGTTAATTGTGGAGCAGTACTTTTTTCCAATAAAGCTAGATTTATTTCATCTGCTGTGCTATTTTTTTGGACTTATTATAGCTCGTTCTTTCAACCAAGAAGCGGTTATATTTTGACAACTTTTGAGTCCACTATAAACATTTAAGGGGTAGTTTCACCTCCTTGAAAAATGAGTTTCGAAGATCGCAAAAAGTAATCAATGTCCCGATTTTTTCAAAGACTTAATTGTATAATTAATATAATATTAAAGGCGTGGTTTCAGCCCCTTGGACACCCTGTCTGGGTTTTTAAAAAATTTTAAAATATGTAAAAAAATAAAATATAACACATCTTATGTGTTTTCCAAACTAACGGTTTTCTAAATAAAATATATTATAATATTTATGGGATACCCCTTTGGACACATTGTATGGTTTTTTAAAAATTCTGAAACATGTAAAAAAATAAATCAAAAAACACGTGTTCATGCGTTTTTTCGAAAAACTAACCGGTTTTTAAATAAAAAAATATTGTATTATTTAAGTAGTAGTTTTACCCCTTTGTATACATATATATATATATATATATATATATATATATATATATATATATATATATATATATATATATATATATATATATATATATATATATATATATATATATATATATATATATATATATATAATAGAATGTTGTGTATCCAGAATAGAATAGAGTCATTTATTATTATCGAAATTCCTTCAAGATCTATATTATATACCGAAAAAAAAATAAGAAAACATTCTTAAGAATGTTTAGAGAACGGACATTAATGATACGGTCACGAACGCCTTAGATTTTTTTTTAGAACGTAACTATGTTTCAGTGAAACGTTTTAAAAATCGTTTTGAAAATGTAATTGTGTTATTAGGAAATAATTGTATATAATAGGAGTAACAATGCCTGTTTAAACAAGGGAGACAATGTAGAACTAAACTCAGTACTCCTGATATGCATTATGTAAAACTGATTGGCTTGATAATAAACCCGTCGATTTTCAAGCGAAAACCAAATTTGCGCTTGAAGACGATCGCAGGTACAAGCCAAACTTAGAGTACCTGAATACATTTTAAAACCGTCATATAAAATTTGGCACACGAATCTGAGTCTATAAAAAGAATGTGAGTAACTATGGAAACGATGCAATGATTATTCGCGGTTGGCTACAACTCTGTTTATCCAGGGAAACGGCCTATTTTTGACATACCTCCCCCTTTCGTCGATGTTTTACATCTGTGTGGTGTACTTAAGTACAAAGAATTTTTGGGTAATGCTACTCATGATATATTAAATATACATGATTTTACTAAAATGTATATAATAAATCAATTTAAGGTTATTTTTATAGTAATTTGCTTAAGTAGATTCAGTTTAACCTATTATTTTAAAATTTCTTCATATTTTATCAATTTTTTGCTGATGTAGTCACATATAATTTTGATATATGAAACTATTGGCAGTATTAATTTACACACAATCGAAGCTGGGCATAAATGAATATTTAGTTAAATAGTTTAATATACATCAGACAACATGAGAAGTGAATTCAATGATGCTATTCGATTAATATTCAGAAATAAAATTATTTCATCCGAATTTTTAAAATAATAATTGTTATCATTTATAGAGAAGCAGGAAATAATGCAGTTCATACACAAGCATGTTTTGAAAATTATAGAAAGTTTTATATGATTTATGTAATTCAAATGAGATGCAGAAAAAAGAAAATTGGCAGAATCTTTATGTCAGTTTAGACAAAGTAGTATATCAATAATATTTTTTTGACTTTAGCTCATATTATGTTATCAATTATTATTCTATTATTTAGAGAGGGATGATTCAATACATCAACAGATAAAGTATAGAATAAAAAAATCCTCAAAGTATCTAATAAATTCACGGACATTTTACTTTTCACGATGTATTTCGAGTTCAAAATAAAACTCCGAAAGTGTTCACTTTTAGAGTTTTTGACAATATCCCAGACTTTTCACACTAAACACGTTTCGTATTTTAGGAAGTGTTACCTTTCGCTCTTGAATTAAAACTTTTTTTCGTATGATTCGCAAACGCCAAATACGATTTTGGTGAAGGAGGAATCCCGAAAAACAAATATTTTAAAACTATTAACTGGGCATAACGAATCGATCGTAAATAAAAAGTACTCATTTTTAAACACATTCTCTATCTGTTTTAAATCTTGATCAAATTAAGTGTTAAATTGGCTAAAAAATAATGAAAATGATCTTTTGTATAGTATATTTACAGTTTATAGAAGCTTACAGTTTTAATTTATCGGCAATATTTAAAAAAAATAGTTGACCCACAACATAAAGCAATTTCTTAGTCAACTTCCTCTACTTTAGGACCTCCTTGGCCACCTGCTCCCCCTTGAGCACCTCCTTGATGAAGTTTCATCATAACCGGCTGGCATTCTTTCTGTAGATCCTTTAGTTTGTCTTCGAATTCATCTTTTTCCGCAAGCTGGTTGCTATCCAACCACTGGAGCGCAGCTGAACATTTGTCCTGAATTAATTTTTTGTCGTCTTCTGAGAGTTTGTCAGCAGCTGCATTTTCAACAGCCTAAAAAACAAAAACTTCTTGTTATTAAATCTAATACAACGAGGATACTAGGAAATTAACAGCGACGATGACCATGTAACTATGTTCAAATATGAGAAAAAATATCTGACAGGCTGGGTGCTAAATATGCCTATCTTAAATACCTGTTTGGCACTAAATATGTATCCCTCGAGTTGATTTCTTGCCGAGATTCTCTGTTTTTGTTTGTCATCTTCAGCTGCATATTTTTCAGCATCTGCTAACATTTTGTCGATTTCAGCTTTAGAAAGTCGTCCTTTATCATTTGTTATTGTGATCTTTTCTGATTTTCCGGTACTGCTATCTTTAGCTGATACATTAAGAATTCCTAGAAAAAGCGAACAATATGCTAATTATTAAACCAATTTAATCACACTTTACAGAGAAAAAATACTTGCATGGCCTTAAATAGGACATAAAGGTTCATACTTTAGATTCCGCATTTCATATTTAAATCAAAATAGACATTTCTTTATAATGCGAATGTACCCTTATCCCTAACCATTCTTCAGATATTTACGCTTTAATAAAAACAAAGTGAACGGCACATTACAATTTTACTTAATACAATGCTGCACAAGAGTAGTATCTAGTTGATAGATTTTCTTTTTAGAAAAATTCGATTCTTTAAATTGAAAGTCATATATTTGCGATACAATATTTTATCTAAAAATTCTCATTTAAAAAAAGGGTAATGTTCCTATGATATGTAACGGTTTTTTAAATATTTATGTTTTAACTTAAAAATCTATAGTTTTATAATATGCCACGCATTATAAGTTTAAATGTCGTATCCTGTTTTATGCTATATTTGCTTATATTACTTTTAAATATTCAGGTTTTGATATACTTAATTCTTATAACGCTCGGTGTAATACCACCAATAATGTAATGAAATAATCAGGGGCGGTGAGTCTATCTTCTGGTTCTGTGAGTCTATCTCATTTCTTCTTTAGAAGAGTTATTGTTAGAGGCATGCCTCGCGTTTCCTTGTCTAGCGTATTACTAATATGTGGGTAAGCGGGTGGCGCGTAGTAATTCAGCCGAGTTAAGCTTTAAGTAGGGTTAATGCATAAAAAGATTCTTTTGACGCATACCTCTAATGTAAATTCAAAGGGAATAAGCGGCAGATTTCCGATTAGCCGATTGGACAAACAGTCGTTAACAGGTTGAAAATTGAAACTGCACGTGGTTTGAGCTAGTTTTAAGTAGGTAGTAGGAGTAAGTACGTTACGTTTGCCGTTTTCCGCATTGTTGCAGGTTGCAGTGTTCTCTTAATTTTAATTTATTAATGTGGATTGCGTATTTATATTAGTTATTAACTAAGTAAAGTGTCAACAGTGGAGTGGTCAGTGATTTTCAGTTTCAATAGCGGTGTCTGGATTTTCGGATTTAATTTGATTTAAATTTTCCAGTTACCCATTATAAAAAAATGGATTTAGCGGGACCTAGCGCAGCGTTATAACTTCCCCAGATAAATGTAAATATTCGCAATGCTTGTGATCTTGTAAATTTTTTAATAAATCAGCAGAATGTTTCAAGTCACTGCTATGAAGATATATTATACATAGTTAAATAAGTAAAGCGACCTGTTCCAGATTTAAGTAAACATCTTGTTGCTTTAGTTGCATAATACTTGGTATGAAAAGTGCGACTGGCTCACTGATAGTGTAATACATTAAGTGAATTATTTTGTTGGCCATGTATTTTACTTGCAACAAATAATAGCGACAAAGTTTGTTCAAAAAGTGATTATAGTTATATTATTATTAAAAAACTTGTCTGTTACTACACAATAAAAGTACTCAGCATATTTCTTCAAATTGCAAGCTTACTCTCATGAGAAAACAAAAGCAAAATATCGCCATAGCAATAGACAATGCGCGTAAAACAGAAATTGAAACTTTTAATGCTAGGGTTAAAAAGAACCGACAAATTTTAAAAAGTCTCAGTCATATTACATTACACCTTTGTATGCAAGAGATAATAATCATCGGCAATTTCAAAGAGCTAGTTATTTTTGTTAGTAAATATGACACAAATTTAAAAACATTTTTAGAACATGATAATGATAATAGATCTGTTTTTTTCTGGGACATCCGAAACAGTTCAAAGTTAATTAATTGATTCACTTGCTTATGTCGTAAATAAAAAAATTGAGGACGAAATTTCAAATACCACTGACATAAGCTGCCATTCACAATTATCCGTCAATTTTCGTTACATTAGAAATGGTCAACCTGGTGAGCGATTCATGGGATTTTATGACGTAAGTTCTGGGCGTTCTGCGCAAGATTTATTTCAATTTTTATCCACCAAATTAGAAAATTTTGACTTGCATTTGAAATTAGTGGCTCAAACATATGACGGGGCTTGCGTAATGTTGGGAAAAATAAACGGTTCACCGACAAAAATTAAATCTATAGCACCACAAGCATTGTTTATTCATTGCTATGCACATGTATTTAATTTGGTTTTAAGTAATGCGTGCAGTTCAATTCATCAGGTTAAAGTATTTTTCTCAACTCTGTCAAGTTTTTCATCATATTTTTCTAAATCTACAAAGCGAACCCAAGTGTTAGAACAAATTGGAGGAAATCGTATGCCTACTAATGTAGCAACTCGTTGGAATTTTACTTCATAGGCAGTTTTGACAGTTAATAACAATAAGGACCAATTACTAGAGACTTTTAATTTTATTATTAATAGTCGCGATTTCGATTAAAAATCGATTAGAGAAGCAGTAGGTTTAAAAACTTTTTTGGAGGATCCTTAGAAAATATTTTTTTAGAAACATTTCAATTAATTTTTCACCAAACCGATGGCGTTTTTTCTATTTTACAAAATAGAAACACAGATGTTGTTAAAACAAGAAATTTATTACAGACTACTCTAACTAATCTTTCTCGTCTTTATCCTTCGATTAATCCTTTTCTCTCTACTCCCACCACTACTGGATAGGTGCGTAATAGGTACAGATTTTCATATAAACAAAATTTTATAAATTTAACAATTTAAATTTGTAATAATATTTTTTCAAAATTTGTTATGCAATTGACGAAGTAGAGTGGTCACCATATTAAAAATAACTTTCTTCAAATGTGCTTCACCACTTTTTAATACCATGAGCCGCCCCTGGATATAATGGCAAGGATAATATGTAAGATTCCAATTACTATGATGAAAATAATATCACTAAATCTTTGGATATTTCTGAGGTTCATCCTTATTTCTCAATTTAAAATGTTAAAAACGATTTGTTAATCGAATTAATAAAAAAATGCATGAAGAATGCAAAATTTAAAACTGAGCAATTTTTAAAAGACTGATATGTCCTTCAAAGGGTGGCGCTCTCGTCATAAAAACCTAGTTTTGGCCTAAGAAGTCAAAGGGCGAGAAAGAATAACTAACTCTAAAAATTATTACTCGACAAAACGCAGGATAATCCTAGTTTTCTAAAAGATAATTAGGCCTCAAAATTAGCGCGAGAAAGAATACTTAACACAAAGAAAAGGATACACCAAACGCCAGTTTCTTATAAATTGTTGCTTTTCTAAAGTACAAGAAGCATTTCAAAACCTCGACGGCCAAGAAGTTAGATCACATATCATGTTGAATATAGTATGCTGAAATGCTTAGAAGCTAATGGTTTAGTTTTTGTAGTTCAGTATTTTTAACGTTAAAGTTTTTCTAAAGTACAAGAAGCATTTCAAAACCTCGACGGCCAAGAAGTTAGATCACATATCATGTTGAATATAGTATGCTGAAATGCTTAGAAGCTAATGGTTTAGTTTTTGTAGTTCAGTATTTTTAACGTTAAAGTTTAAATGTATTTTGTGTAATATTTATTGTTATGATTTTTAATAAACGCAATGCTATCTACCATATAGTCATACCTATTTTAAGCATATTAAACGTTTACTCGTATGACCGCAGGAGTATGAAAAGTTGGTCTGCATTTACTAATTAATGCTGTTTACAGGAAGCTGCATGAAGACGTCAAGTATTTATTCGGATCATATATAATTTTATTCAACGTCATCAGATAAAAAAGAAGCTCTTTAGTTATTAGCAGAATTGGTTCCCTCACTGCAATTGCTCCCTTACCCGCTGTTCCGTTTTGGTTTGAGTACACCACTCAAAAACATGAATATCTAAAAAATTGTTACAAATAGACCGATGCATGATCTTAAAATTTGCTGGGTTCCTACGTCAAAATATGAATATCTAGAAGGCTGTTGCAAATAGATAAAAAACAATACACATTTATAAAATGAGGATATATTATTTATTTAATAAAGGGTGTATCATTTTGGATAACAAAGATGACTTCACTTCCGACCCAGCCCAAAGTCACAGAAATGTCAAAATATGTAATCTGGATAGTTTGTTTAAATTTATACCGCCCCATACGGAATTTGAAGAAAATCATACATGTAGTTCACTATTTACGGCTAAGTACACTCTATATAAAACGATATGTGATAAAACTAAGTCAGAAAAAACTCTCCCTTTATTTGTTCGAATGATGTGGGTGCTGGTTGGCGAATAATATATGTAGTACTACTAAGGCAGTCAACATGATTGTACTTTGAGAGCCACTGCTCCATGTTATCTCCTTCAGGTTTTTTAACGACTTTAAAACATTAAATTTTAAGAAAGCCTGGTCATTAGTACAGGTCATTATTAATGCTGTGGAACCACTGTTGACAATCGAGTTGCCATCAGTCATTATAAAAATATTTCATATAAAAGAAATTTGTTCAAATTGTTAAATAGAAGGTTAAGAAGATAACTTACTCTTACGTTTATTTATTCACTAAAAAAATCTAAATTGATATCTGCATTTTATTACTAAAATAGCTATTATCATTGATCTTCTTGGGTCCAGCCACAACGAACCAGTTTTTTTAAACTGTCTATGTTATTTGTCACAAAATACTTTCTACATATCTACAAGGATATTTTGCTCCTGTCTGGATGATGCCCTACTGAACTAAAGGCGTAATAATCCATTGTGTTAAACGACGGTCACGATTTCGATCTTTTTGAAACTCATCAGGACATTATCGACTAAAAGACTCTGTGTAGAGAAAAACACGTAACTATAGGAAAAAGTACTCGGCTGACTTATACCACGAGAACTATTGGATTAACTTATATATCACTATAACGTTTGCAACATCTTCCGCCCTTTGACACAATGGACCATTGCCTCTGTGGTATTACAGAACATGTTCTAGACAGAGGTCATACGATTTTTGTAGAGACGATGGTTAACATAAAATACAAGGATCTCCAAGTCATTAATTTTAATGAAAGTCGGAGTCAGCAGGGTAATCCAATACTGGTTGTAATATTAGCCAGCGCACTACCTGCTTTTTTTATTACATTTTAATGTACTTTTTATGATGACTGATACAGCACATAACTAGAAAATTAATTTTCGACATTTTGTCCAGAACTGGCGGCAAATTGCTTGGCTAGTTCAGATTTTTTGCTTTAACGAAGCGACGTATCGCAACGAAAATGAATAAGTACTTTGTGTTGCCTTCTGGCCTTTTTTTACTCTGGCAAGACGCAAAAGGGTCAAGACTGTGTTCGTGCAATATGCCTATTATTATATTATATATGCCTATACAGGATGGCAGAATTTGGAAGTAACTTAAGAATATGTTCAAATAGCAGCATATACTGCAACTCACCATTAGCATCTAAATCAAAGGTAACTTCAATTTTAGGTACTCCTCTTGGTGCTGGGGGTATACCAGTGAGATTAAAAGTACCCAACAAGTTGTTATCTTTTGTCATTGCCCTTTCGCCTTCAAATACCTGGATAAAAATAAGATATTTGCAGTTCATGCATACTTTACGCAAAGAAGTATTTTTACCATGTACGGAAAAATAACACATCGTTAAATACTAAAGAATTTTTTCTAGTTACATAATAAAAAATAATGATATTAGAAAGTTCCAATTGGTAATATTTAGAAAAATTCTATCTCCAAAGGTATTTCTCTATGTTATCTGAAAAAAAAAAGGTGAATATAAAAAAAAAATATTGTACCTGGATTGTTACGGCATTTTGGTTATCTGAATAAGTCGTAAATGTCTGCTGTTGCTTGCAAGGAATTCTGGAATTTCTTTCGACTAGTTTGGTCATAACGCCACCTGCAGTTTCGATACCTAAAGAAAGAGGCGCTACGTCCACTAAAAGGACATCTTGAATTTGGGACGAGGTATCCCCACTCAAAATGGCTGCTTGGACAGCAGCTCCATAAGCTACAGCTTCGTCTGGGTTAATACTGAGATTGAGAGTCTTTCCACAGAAGAAGTCTTGAAGCATTTTCTGAATTTTTGGGATTCTTGTGGAACCACCTGAAACAGACGAAATGAAAAGTTCTAATTTTGAAAATTGCAAAAGTCTGCCATTATATCTTAGAAACTATAAGTTTTATGAGTTTTATTTTATTTATTTTTTATATTTCATAAGAATATGATAAGGAAGTTCGATTTGACGTTTCCTATTCGATTATGTGAGACATCTATAGAATATTTTATTGTATGACATCACTGAACTGAACTCAGTCTTTGTAAATTGTTTTCTTTAGATTTAAACTTTAGTTTCAGTTTTTTAATTTATTTTAATGGATTTTTATTACCGTTCAGGACTAGTTGACAATTTTAACAACAGGGTTTTTTTTTATTTACAGAAGACTTTAAGTTTATCTGATATATATGAATAACAATACAAAATGTACTATGCTCCACGTTACTTGTTAATTCATTTTTAACCATTTATCTTAGTATTTTAAATATCCAAAAAAAGACTCGCAAAATCTCCAGTGTTTAAGCTTATAAATCATATCCATGAGCCGAACACTCTCAAATACGATGAAAGAACTTGCGTTCTTAAAAATCCGGCACAACTATCCAACAAAAATGTTTATAAATTAATTTTAATAAACAAATGTAAGTATATTTCGAATTGATTGGCAGTTAAATTATTATTTAAGAAGGAATAACTAATTAGCGACAAACAAGGAGAATTTGACGGCTTCGGGTAGATGAATTGATTTATATATTATATATTATAAATATTTTGTAAATGTGTTTTGGGGACAATTTGTATTTTCGACTTACCAACTAATACAACGTCATGAATAGCTGCTTTATCCAATTTGGCATCAGTCAGAGCTTTTTCTACCGGTTGGAGAGTCGATCTGAATAAATCCATACAGAGTTCTTCAAATCTAGCTCTAGTAATCTTTGAATAGAAATCTAGCCCTTCGTGGAGGGCATCGATCTCTAAACTGGCTTCTGTTGAAGACGAAAGTGTTCTCTTTGCCCTAAATATAAATAAATTATTTAATATTATCTTTATCTAGTATACTTAGAGATACAAGAAGTAGATTTCGAAAATTAAGACCCTTGAAATAGTGTTTTTCGTTCGTTTAGGTTCGATTCCTAGTGGAGACAAATTAAGTTTAAACAAAGATTTAATACGTTTTCCATATATAATGGATACGCGGCAGCGGCCCCTATCACTAAAACGCCAAATTTAACTAAATACCTATGTCAAAATATCGAAGACACCCAAGTATATTAAGAGAACTGCGTTACCAGATGTCCTTCTTTACCCAGATTTCTCGTTATCCCTAGCCGATATAGCCATGTGGAGCTGTAGATGATTCAGCTAGCCGGGAACATGTAAATACGAACCCAGCCAGGAAACGTCACTCCTTAACTTCCAGTTTAAAGTTCAGAGTCAAAATTTATCTTTTTTAGTTGAGGTCTATAAATCTTAAGTTTAAATATTTTAGTTTTAATGTTGATAAATGCTTTCTTCATTGAAGATAACCACGTAACATAAAAGATTGATGATCTGTACGCAAAAATACGTAGGAAAATGTACAAACTTAAAAAAAATAACAACACGTGTCCAATGTATGTAATTTATAACTTTATCCTTTAGTTTTTCATTGTATGCACAAACCTTTCACACGCCGTTCTTAGTCTTCTCAGAGCTCTTGTGTTGCTACTGAGATCTTTTTTAAATTTCCTTTTAAATTCTTCTACGAAGTGGTTCACTAAACGGTTATCAAAATCTTCACCTCCCAAATGAGTATCACCGGCAGTCGATTTTACTTGAAAGAGAGAGCCTGAAAATTGCAATATTGTGTTAAGGTTTAAAATATTCAATAATTTTGTAAAGGCAAGATTTGTCAACTTCTGATAATAATGAGAAAAATAAGCTTATCTTTACAAAGTAATCTTTTTCTAAAGTAACGATCTTCTATACAATTTCAACATGATTTTTATGAACATTTCTAATGGAAGTGGTTTGGAAATACTCATCGAGTTTAAAAGTGATGACTTTCAAACAATTAATGTACACTATTTTTTCTACGACCACACAATTTTCCAAATAATTGTCAACACTTGTATTGAAAGTGTTTTAACTTCCTAGCCAAGTTGCAGCAATGCTTTTATTGTCAGTTTCATATTATTTGGTCGTAGGAAAAATAAATTATTTCAAATAATTAAACAACTTTAGAGTTATTAAAATAGATTTTTTTTAATATCAAATGAAAAGGAGACACGCCTTACTTCAAAATTACTCAACAAAGGTTTTTTTAGTATAAGTGAATCTTATACAGTTTGTTAATCTTTCATAGTTCCTTAGTTTTCACAATATTTAATTTTTACCTCAAAGTCAGCAAGTAAATTATTCAGAACTGAACTGAATTTGACATAATTCAGTTATGCTTCAGAATTGCTCTTAAAAGCTTTATTACGCCCGATGATAATTTCTGAAATCCCTATTTTACATTTTTTTTTACTAAAACATAACAGATTTTATGGTTACAGTTTTAATTAAATGTCACAGCGGAAAATATATCAGCTTAGAATGGAGCCAAGGCAACTTGGTATTGAAAAGAAATGTTAAAACTATTTATGTAAAATGAGGAAATATCTATTTATTGATTTGAAATTTTGTCAAAATTACAGTACTAATAGTATACAGGGTGTTCCATAAATAGTGAATAAGCATGACATTGTGAATAGATCTGGTCATTCCCGGTGAAAAGATAATAATTTATCCTTAGTGAAAATCCCACGGTTTTCGATATATTGACACTTTTTAATTTTTTTCGAAATCGTCTATTTTCGGTTACATTTTCGTGCACCGCTGCTACAAATACAGTAATTTCCTTGTGTGCTTTTCGTTGAAGACTTGTAAAAGGGTTTTACAACACATAATAAGACAACTTTTTTAATTAGGCCGTGACATTGGCAATAAAGGTATTACTTCCGCCTTTTTGATTAAATAATTAATTGTATTGTTTTATTAGAGATACATTTTTTATATCAACCTAATAACCGCCTCACCAGATGTAACCAAACGATATTTAAAACACGATTTAACGAAATTAGAGATTTCGATATAAAAAAAAAACAAGAAAAAACATCATCCGATGAAGATGAGATCTAAGCCCTTCGCAGTGCAAGAAAAACCCTCTTACACCAGAAAATAAACGAAGTTTAAACTGTTAATATTCTGATATTTTATAGAACGAATCTTTATAACAAGCGTGCTTTATGTCAGGAAGATTGCGATCCCTGACCCTCGATATACATAAGGATTCTGTTTTAACCATTTGCTATAGCTTACGCTCGTTACAAATATGCCTACGGGACACCTTGTATAAAAAGCGCTATCACTAATCACTACATATATCTAAAGAAATAAGCAATACACATTGTCAAAAGATATAATTGAACTCCGTGCCATTAAAAACCCTGAAAAGTTATTTAATATTTTGAAAATTCATTGAAATTTAAATATCTGAAATAGCCGAAAAAAAAAATTCCTCAGGGGTGTCTCAAAGTGCGTCGAAATGATTTTTTGGTTAATTTCGCTTCATACATCAAATTTCAAGGTCATTATTAATGCATTTTAAATTTATCGCAGAAATTCTTAAGTTAAAAAAAATTGAAAATGGCGTTATAACGTTTAATAACTATCATGAAAATATTTTTGTAATAAAATCTTGGAACTTGTAAGAAGGTTTTTACTAATATAGACTAACTAATAAATATACTATCTAGTTTTCTTCGTTTTGTTCAGCTAGTCAATATATCATCCATAGTCCTTTCTAAGCAGTCATGATTTTGTCTTTGAAAATTAATTTTAAACAATGGCATATATGTTGCTGATAATAATATGTTTGACAGAAAAACAGGAAGCACTCGTGATACACTACCTAACAAATTGATTAAAAATATATCCCATATAGTATATTACCTTCGTCAATAGAAAGAATAGATACATCGAAAGTTCCACCACCCAAATCAAAAATAAGCACATTTTTTTCTCCTTTTAAATTCTTGTCCAAACCATAAGCTAAAGCTGCCGCAGTGGGCTCATTGATAATCCTGAGTACGTTAAGACCAGCGATGACTCCAGCATCCTTGGTTGCTTGCCTTTGAGAGTCGTTGAAGTAAGCCGGAACCGTAATCACGGCATCAGTAACCTAAAACATTTTCATTTTAACCACGCTTTTATTAGCACTTGTACCTAACTATGTATGTAAACAAATTTAAGAGGTCGATTTTAACCTAGTTCTAATTCTTGTATCGATGAGTAACGTAATTCGAACGATAATACAACAATTTGGTATGGTCGAGCTGATCAGATCAGTCCCGGATCGTACTGGTCGATTTTAACCTACTTTGGCTAATTTGGCTAAAAATACAATAATTTGGTACCGTCAAGCTGATCAGATCAGATTAATACCAAATACTCCAATAAAATGGACCGGAATTTATCCTACTTCTAATTATCGTATTGTTTTGAAATTTTGCAAATGTATAATACACTTACAATACAAAAATTTGGTACCATCGAGCTGATCTGATGAAGTAGATGATATTAAATAATACCACTGGTACGAGCTAGTAAACCCCTCGAGTTTGGGCTCATTTGCTTTCTTTTGAGTCCAATACATAATTTGGTACCATCGTGCTGATCTAATCAGCTCAGTGTTTTTTAGTTCTTTTAAACCATAATTTACATTAGTTTAACTTCTCTGTGTGTTTATTTGTTTGCTTACACAGTTCTAGTGATAATAAAATTTGCACTTTCACTGGTTATACTTTACTGTTCGTTAGTGTGGTACTAATGAGGTAATAAACATTGTTATATCAAAAATAAAATACTGAAAATTAAAAAATTATATTTTATTGCATCTTGGAATTTTGACCTTATAAGGTTTAACTAAGACCTAATTAATGTCTAATAACTCAAAAGAACGTCTGTTATACTATGTTTTTGAAGTCAGTTTTTTATCTTTTGTAAAATAATTTATTTTATCCCTTTTGGTTTTTTTTACAAGAAAGTTTCATGAAAAGGTCAGACTCAAAGTTTTCGGGGCCTAAATCTAGCTTAGTAGTAACTAATATTATATAAAAAGCGCCATCTATAAAAATGTATAGAGAAACAAAAATTATAAATTGCCAAAAATCATCTCCTTATTTCAATTTCACCCTCCATCAATCACCTTAGTTACAACCTTAAAAAAGTTAAGACATACCGAAATAGCCTGAATAGGTTCCCCTACCCCAGGTCCAATTACTTTCAAAAGAATATAAGCAAATATTCATTATACCCTTAATACTTCTTGAAAAGTTTATCCAAGTTGGTCAAATCTCCCCGGAGTAATGGATGTAAAGTGAACCGGGGTACCTAACACAAGCGCCATCTCTAAACCCCGAAAACCATATAAAACTCCATATTTTAGAATACCTCTTCTCCTTCCCCGTTTCTATGTAAACGTCTATTTAAATTTATAATAACCAAGATAACATTATAAGAAAATATATTCCCAATTCCAATAATGTTTGTGATTGTCAGAATGTTCTCGCTATAAAGGGTCGGTCGTCAGTCTTAAATGCTCAATCCTACAAAAATAGTTGAGAAAACATTATTATTTGTACTAATTTCGTAATATTTATTACATCTTAATAGTAAAATATTCATATTATATGTTGACTAATATATTATTGAAGCGGTACAAAATCAAAAATTTGTTTATATTTTTAAAAAAATTACTTTATGACAGGGGTTTCTTGTAAGTAATCGTAAAATTGCATTGAAATAGACTATCCTGGTTGTTATTGTATTACGTCAATTTTTTGAAGCATTAAAGATGTTCTACTAAATTAAAATTCCCACCCCGAAAAGTTAACTGTGAATATTTGATTTGATTTTTCTTACATTCATTATTATGTATTAATAATACATAAAATACATAGTTTGTTTCATATTACTGTGTTCTTACCCTTCCTCCTAAATAAGTCTCAGCAATTTCCTTCATCTTAGTTAAAACCATGGAACTAATTTCCTCAGGAGCAAATTTTTTTAACTCCCCCTTGTATTCTACTTGGATTTTGGGTTTCCCTCCATCACTTACTACGGTAAAGGACCAATGTTTCATATCTTGCTGGATCTTCTCGTCATCAAATTTTCTACCTATCAAACGCTTGGCATCAAAAACCGTATTTTTGGGATTCATTGCTACCTGAAATGATACATTGAAATATTCAGTTTAAGGTCATAACTGGGCAACTTTTGTTTATTGATTTTGGGATCTCACTCGAAAATTTGGAAAACTGTTTTTTTCAAAAATCACACAGATCCAACAAACAGTATTTAAAGGGAGATTCGTTGGCCTAAAATAAGATAAAAATGTAATATACACATAGGTTTGAAACGGCTTTGTTTTCAAGATAAAGATTTTTTTTATTTGGTTTAGTTTTCCTCTGTATTTTATTAACAAAATTACATTTTTTATCAAACATTCTTGTCATTATTTCTAACCAGTGGGGTACAAACTAATATGTTTATGCATTTTTTCGGGCATAACTTTTTGAAAATTGCATGTTTTCTCTCATTAATTCTACAAAAAAAAAAGATACTCTTAGTTCAAGTCGATGATTCCAACCATGCCCGAGACATTTTAAGTTTAAGTCGAACATTGTTAAAATCAATTACAAATTCCAGCAAAAAAAATTATTATTTAATTATAATAATATTAAAATTACAAGGAGGGCATTGGAATATCAAAAACCAATAACAAAGCTTAATTGGCGTGGATACTTATGTCAAGAAATTGTTATTTTTGACGGTACAAATTAAATTAACTTTGATAATATTCTGCATTATTTAAAATTATCAGACATGGTTGGATAATTTGACTTAAAGAAGGTCTTTTTGTGTATAATTAATCAGATAATAAGTTGGTTGGAATGGTGATGAAATGCATGATCTTACTAGGCTAATATCATTCTGATTTTAGCTGTACGTAGTCATTGATATTTAAATCAGGGGTGTGCGCGCGGGACTGTGGTAGTATGAACTTTGAAGGATACGTGATTCTTGTCTGGTACATGCCATCCAATGCCGCGGGCCTAATGATCCATCCAGCCCATCAAGCCACCATAGAGCAGCAAGCCCGTATAGAGCGGATGAAAAAATGGAATCACAGAAAAAAAACCAAAAGTTGGGGATGAACAGTGTAATCCAATGCCTGGCATGGTATTAGCCAGCGGGATAGTTAATTATGTAATTTTATTTTTCATTTTTCCTACACGGGGCTTGCTTGTCTCTGACAGCCTGCTGGGCACAAAAATAGCCAAATCGCGACGACGATGGATCATTGCGCCTGCAACATTGCAGGACATGATCCCAACAGGGATCATAGCATAGCAGGATCATAGAATCATAGATCCCAGTATACGCGCTGCAGATTTAATGCATTATATGTTACGTGTAGAAATAATACATTGGTTTCTAAAACTGCTTATGACGTAACTTAAAAGGATACAGAAATTTGAGGAAAATGAAAATAACTCGAAAAATAAGTTTAAGCCAGCTATTCTTTTTTAAAGGAATTATCATTTATTTGCTTAAAAAAATATATTTAATAGTTGTTTAATTCTTCCAAATAAATTAGTCATACCGAAATTCTGTGGAATAAGCGTTGCTATTCACTTTATTTAAACACAGTACTCTATTTATTATTTTGTTATAAATTTAAAATATTTTGATAATTTTTGTAATTCAAAATTCAACTCAATTAATATGGTAATTTCTAGGCCGGATTTGTCTGTAATCCCAGATTTTATAGCTTTTTACCCAAACAAAAATGTTAGTAGGACAATATATTTTAAATATAATTTCCTAAAACATCTTATTTAGGAGCATATGGTTTACTTATTTTACTAAGGACAAAATAACACGAGAAAGTCTCAACGACAATGTTAAAATAATTGTACGTAATAAACACTCCGACTATTACAAAATGGTAAAACCATATTTGGGATCAACAAGATTTTTCGCATTATTTTACCTTTTTTGGTTCCTGTCGCCGCAATAAGAATTAAATTAAACATATGTTGCTAAATACATTTTAGCAATGATTATTTAATTTATTGGTTTTTTGCTCATAGTGACATGAAGAGTTACTGGAATTGCATAGCATGAAAAATGTATGTATAATGTTTTGTGAGTATTAGACAAGTCTACTAAGCTTGGAATTTCTGCATTAAACTTAAAGTAACTGATAAATATGCCATTCGTCTTTCAAAGACTAATAAATAATGCCTACACTATTAATATATTTCTTGTCAAGAAAAAGATCATTTTACTCCAGCCGGTATCTAATGAATTATTATTCACGGGCTACACCCAATCACATTACTGCAAGTTAATTACTGAAACTGGCAGTTTGATTACTGAGCAATACAAAGGATAGTAGAGTGCTTATAATTCAAGAAGACAAACAGGAAGGACAGTCTCTGGCTTTCCTAAAGATAGCGGACTTATATAATCGCAATATGAATAATTTCATAAATAATAAATATTAGGGAGCAAAAGTCAGGTAGTTTTTAAGGTAGAAGTTGGTGCTTTGCATAATGTTTCTCATAGGAACTCTTTCATGTATATTCTAGAATGGGACACCATAGACCAAAAACCGACTACCAAAAATACTGAGTGTGCAATGACGATCACTTGAAAGTTTCACTATCAGTGTTGTTGCTCTATCTGTCAAAGTTTAAAATTCAATCTTAGTCTGTTGGTATTGTTGGCGATTTTTACCCGACTGCGCATGCAAGGTGAAGGTAAAGTGTTTGACAGTCATGTATATAAGTATGTATCTATTGTTTGTTACCACCTACATGCTAAACGCCTGCAGAGCAGGCGCAAGGTTTAGCGGGGTCGCCCATTTAGAACACACTGACTACTAAAAAAAGTTTCCTTTTTTACTTTGATGACAGGATCAAAACTATCACAAATTAATGACTAACCAAAAAGGTCATAGCTTTTGTATTACAAAAACTGTTGAAACTCGGGACCGGTCTAAGCACGGGGCCGAGTGTTTTGCCCCTCTTGTCCATGCCTCGCGCCGACCCTGAACGCTAAGAACAATTTTAATGAGTGGAGCATCAACAGATTCGTTCGGTATCTCGCGGATTCTCGTAATTATGTTTTCCTTTAAAAAAATCGAAATGGTGGAAATATAGTCAGCCGCAGGGATTTTAGGTTGCGACGTCTGAAGAGACCAGGTGGTAAAACTGGCCAACACGTCGTTTTGTGTGTTGTTACACTCCATATATTTATTCGACTCGTCAGAACCTTTAATATTTGCGATAAATATGTTTGCCGCATAGTTTCTCTAGCCCACGACTTGTGCATCAGACTCTAGGACGCCATTTTGTCCAAAATAAAAAAATAGTTTTATAATTAAGGAAACGAAGACACTTGTTTATAATTTCCACTTAATTTATTATACCAAAGAATACCATACATATGTAAAATATTCTGGATTTTCCAGAATATCTTACCTGTATAATATCTTATTATAATTCAGACCGACGCCTTGATGTTTTGGGGTATTTTTGTTCTAAAAATACATCGATGCCTCAATACTTTGCCAAAAAACCGACCCTATCGGAAAAAAACTAAAGCAGTTACGACTTTTTTAAACTGACCTTAAATGATGCCGAATATAACCAAAGTTATTGAGTTTTTTCATCAAAGAGTAAAGCAGATTCAGAAACTTCAATCTATTTTCTACAACTTTCAGATTACCATTGGTTTCTACGACGTAATACGAGTAAATCTAACTTAAAAAAGTCTGCATACATTTTTCTTATATACTGAAAAACGCGTTAAAAAAACGCCTTGTTGAGGCGTTGTTATAGATCAGAACTAATGATAATATATTTAGATAAATCTCACTTAATTTCAGGGCCTCAAAAACAATTTTTTGGGCATTTTTGAGATTGCAGGAAATATGGATTTTTTTCCTTAGTTTAAGATAATTCGCTGTCGTTTCCTATATGCCGATATTGTATGATTCGCCATAATTACATTTAACAGGCCGGAATTAAGGAATAGTTTTAAGTTAATTTTTTTCCAGCATACAAAGAGTATTAACATTTGCGGTTTTTTATGCCTATACAGATAGATAATGTTTTGAGTTAATTAAGGTTCTCGTACATACAGGGTGTAATAATATTTAATAGTACATACTTCTATAAAGCATATAAGTATAATGTTATACAGGAGTAGCATGAACAAGATTGAAATCGCAAACATTTTCAAAAAATATAAGTTGGGCTTTCTCGGCGTTTTAGAGTTTCTAGGTTGCGAAATCCTGTATCTCTACGGATAATTTGTGCCAACGATAACATGAGGTTTTTAATATGCAGACCGAACTGTTTTAAGTTTTGCGTGCTTTCATGGTAGTATACGTTTAACATATGGAGTATAATAGTATTTAATGCAAGTAGCATTTATTATGCTACGAGAAACTCGGTAATCACCTTCTGAAAAAAAATGTTTTCAGATGATGCAAGGCCGCCCGTGCGACATTAAGAATTATGGGGCAGAAAATACATGAAAGACATTTAACTTTAAAAAATTCTGATTTAAAAGCAGCAACTTTTTTCCTAGTGAAACATTTATCGGTTTAAAGCATCGATTTAGAACTTTTAGGTAATAACTGGAAGAACCTTTAAAGGTTTAAAGTATTGTTTTGGGGTTTTCGGAAATAGAATATTAAAAGTAAAAAAAATCTAATATTTCAGAATTGGTTCTACTAGATTTTCAGTATACAGATAAAATATATATTATTTTATTCAAGATCAGTAGGACATTTTTTTTATACTTTCTGGTTTAAGAGCTATAATTTTTTTCCTAGTAAAATATTTCGGTATAAGACATCGATTTAAAATTTTTAAATATATTTTTATCGTTTTCACTATTCCATGTAGCTTTTAGTGGCGTTCTGTCCCTTTGACTTTTGAAATGATTAAAAGTTTTAAATATAGTTTTCACAGTTCCATCTAACTTTTTATGATGTAATTTATTAAGTTTTTGAACGGCCTAAAATTTTTAAATACTTTTTCAAAGTTCCATGTAACTTTTGGTATTTGAAAAAAACATTTTTGACCGATGTCAAAATTTTTCATCAAAAGTTAGATGGAAACCCTATTTAAAACTTTTAATCAGTTGAAATATCTAAATTTTTTTTTGTGACTAAGTTACGTGGAACAGTGAAATAATGCAAATTATATGTAAGAAATATTAAGCAGTTCAAAACTCATAAAAAAAACAAAAATTCACGGCTGCCAAAATTTAATACATTTTTTATAATGTCTTCCGTGAGAAAATATTTTGACAGCTGTCCAAAAAATATTTTGCCACATTTATTACCTTCTTATTATAATATTCAGAAACTGATGTATGTGCATTTCGTATTCGGTACACAGGTAAGTATTGAAACTTCCTACCATAGCAACTCTCCATAATATAAAAACCATATAAAGTTGTAAAATAGGTGAATATAGTTGAATAATTAACCAGTAGGTTATGGACTACATATACCTGGTTTAATTCATAAGTGCCTTTATTAACGGTAGCAAAATGAAAACGTTTAGTTACTAGCCGTATCCGTTATTACTCGCTCGGATGAATTGCTCCCTTCGCTTCTGTGGCAAATTTCTCCCCTGAATAATAACTATCATTATCTAATATAGTATTTTATCAGTTTTTTAAACTGTGAAATATTTTTTTTAGAAATATTTTATCAACAATAAAAGTTATGGTATGAGCGGGGATCAAACCTGCACCTCTGGAAATCTAACCCAATGCTCTAAACAATTGCGTTATCGTACCACTGATAAGCAATTATATTCAAACCCACCAGTATCATAACCATTGTTGATCGTGCCACATATTCTAACCTTATGGTGCGGCATTCCAGACTGTACGTCCAATCTGACATCGTTATTAGGTTCCGTCCATATTCAGTGGCGGCTCCTCCATTTGGTCAAATGGTCAATGATCCCTCAATAAATATTTTCAAATAGAAACAAATAAATAAAATAATACATAATTTATATTTTTTCAATTTGGAAATTCCCTCTATTATTCTAAGAATATAAATTCGTTGACCGTTCTCCTAACTCCGTGATACACTATCCATGCCTCGCATCGCGATCTCCGGAGAGATTTCGTTTCGTGGTTATAAACTGAGGCGAGTTTTTCCCGAGTGTTCCCAAACAAATTCGCATAGGGGCACATAGGTAAGATATGGCTTCCGTTGGCAAAGTTTGGGTCAACAGCCGCGCCGAGGAAACTTAAATATTTTTGTCAGTCGTGTGATAGGTTGTGGTTACGATTGCGTATTTTTATAGATTGTATTTTGAAGATTTTACATTTAGTTTGTTGATTTTGTGGTTTAAATTAATGTTTTAAAGAAATGTTGTTTAAAATAGTAAGACTTTATAATCCGTTTTCAATTATATTGGCGAGCTGAACTTTGAGAAACGACTCGAATTTAAGACCAGTGATCGACCTTTGCCGAAACTTAAAATTCAGCAAACAAGTAAAGACAAAAACAAAGCGGTAAATCGTTATTTTCGTACAAATATGTACGATTTATGTGCCTGCACACGCGGGTGCGAAATAACAAACGCATTTTATTGTTTCGTGTGTCTGATTTTTTCAGATGACTCTTTGTGGTTTATATATATTGACGATATGCCCGTATAAGCCAAATTTGTAATAAAAGTATTTTTAAAGTTAGGAAAATATTTTTTAAGAACTATTTGATCAACAGTGAAAGTTATGGTACGAGCGGGGATCGAATTCGCACCTCTGGATCTTTAGCTCATTGCTCTAAACAATTGCGCTAACATACCACTGATAAGCAATTCATTAGAACTTATACAGGGTGTACCATTTTGAGTGCTTTGATCTACTTTTTTGTAAAACTAAAGGTGCCGTTAACAAAATTTTCACAGCCCTTTTAGTTTTTAAGATACAGGGCTAAATTGAAATCGTTGCATTTTCAGGCACCCCTCGTATCTCTACTCTATCAGATAACTTATCGAAAATGTGAAAACTGTTTCTTATATAACTTTTTATATAAGTATACAGGGTCAGGTCAAAAAGTTATCGGATCCTACTTAATTTTTTTAAATAGAACACCTTGTACATTTATAGACTATAAAATTTGTCTTTTTTTACGTTTTCAAAAATATTTAATAGTATGAGCTTTTTCTCAGAAACACGCAAATAAATGACAATTCTCTGAAACTAAATACATAATTTAATAGTAGACTATAGCTATTGTTTATGATAACAAACAAAAATGAATCTCATCGGTTTTTGGATCGACTTTTGGTTAATAAAGCAGTCTATAAACGTTCTTTGGGTATTTTTATTTAGTTGATATTTATCAATTTCTTCGAGTAATGGCAGCGTATGAAAATTATGAAAAATATGATATTCTGATGTTTTATACACAGTAACGAAAATTCTGAAAAAGCCTCGAAATTATATTTCCAAAGGTAAGTAAGCTCTTATGGCTATGGAAATCTGTATTATCATTATCAGTTTTTGCTTGTTAGATATCTAGAACGGAGGCAACCGTTTTTTGAGATATTTGCTCGTTTAAAAGCAAATATAGTTGAGCACGAATCATTTATTCACTCGCGTTCTAAAAGATACAACAAAGAGAACAGGGAAAGAAAAGAGACAGATGTTTTGGGATATATAGAACACCTTTGTCCTCATCTAGAAAAATTGAGAAGGAATTTGGTGTGGCAAAAATTGACGGTCAGAGGATCTTGAAGAAGTATCCAATTCTTCGTTAGCAATACGCAGGGTCAATGTGGGTAATTGGAAACAGCAAGAATAAATAACTTAAAGTACATGTGGGAACAACGCTTTACTACGCGGCGGATTCTTGACGTTTCACGCCATTTTCCCTAACGCGCGAGAGTTGTTTGTTTGCAACCTATTGCTTTATAAATTTTGTTGTATTTTTAATCCTGCCTGTGCGTTTTGATAGTGTTTAAAATACCGAAAATTTTGGCAACTTACTTTAGGTAAGTTTGATATCCCTTTTATGACGGACTATTGATAAGTTCTTTATCCATCTGCAGATATTCATTTTGAGGTTATTTAACGTATGACGGTTATTTGGGCAGTGTTTCCAATTACCCCTAACTAAACTAATAAGGGGGTAAATGAAAACACCTGCTTGGGGCAAATGAGAATGGGCTGATTTCTTCCTTCTCTTCTAGATCTATACCTCCTACCTATCGGATAAAATATGCCACATAAATATATTAAAAAGCAGGACCCACCAGCCTATACTTTAAAAGATTTAGACAGGGCTGTTGACGATGTTCAAGAGAAAAAAAACCTATAGGGCTGCTGCAGCATTTTACCGTATTCCAGTATCAGTTATTTATAATAGGAAAAGATTTGACTTGCAGATAAATGCAATAACTAGTAACAATGAACCTCAATCATCATCTGATCCTCTACACAGAAATATTTCTAAGGACACACCCAATCAAACTATAACTGACGCCTCTAATAAAGCCTCAAGCTCAAAATCACATCACCTAGTCAGTCCTACGAAGCAAGAATCCTAAAATAAAATTAGACATCGTGGCATCTGGAACCTCTGCCTCTGAGCCCACCGTAAAAAAAGTTATACCACGCTTAAAACAATTAGCATACGAAGAGGTCCTACCGACAAAAGATGTTCTAAACCAAATCAAATAAGAGGAGGAAAGGAATAAAAAAAATCAAGGGGAAAGGAAAAAAAAATACCAGTTAGAAAATTACCACATATAAACAAAGAAAGTAAAAAGGTCATGCAACATAAAAGAAAGAGGCAAAATTTAGAATTATCCGGTTTAGATTTGAGTGAAGGAATACTTTCATATGCAGAGACTGACGATAGTCCATGGGAATAGAAGAGTTTGAAGAACTGAAGCCTGTGGAAATGACCAAATTAAAAAAGGAATATTAGCGGTAGTTTCCTTTAAAGGAGAGAAGAGAATGACTATGACTTACAGATATTTATATATAATAGAGGATATCGATTCCGAAGATGGTGAAATTAAAGTGAATTCCTTAAAAAGTGAACGCAAATTTTTTTATTTGGTTGATTCTGACGTTAGTTTCATTACTGTAGACCAAATAATTGGAATTACCCCAGAATCTAACCTTTTGGTGAAAGGAGAACGACTATATTATAAGTTTTCGAAAGCTCTTGATATTTTTGAGAATGCTTAGTATGTTTAACTACAATTAAGTCTCATTATTATTAGGAACAATATATTTAAGGATATGTTACCATTTAGATTTCGGTTTATAAGGAATTTATTCATGTTTAGTTTTGTTAATGGTGAAATTAAAGTGAATTCCTTAAAAAGTGAACGCAAATTTTTTTATTTGGTTGATTCTGACGTTAGTTTCATTACTGTAGACCAAATAATTGGAATTACCCCAGAACCTAACCTTTTGGTGAAAGGAGAACGACTATATTATAAGTTTTCGAAAGCTCTTGATATTTTTGAGAATGCTTAGTATGTTTAACTACAATTAAGTCTCATTATTATTAGGAACAATATATTTAAGGATATGATTTTTTAGATTTCGGTTTATAAGGAATTTATTCATGTTTAGTTTTGTTAACATTTTGTATTTTTCTTAATAAAACGTTTATCTACTTCTATAAAATCACCTGGCTAAGCTGGGGGTAAGTTTTATTTGAGTCAACAAATATCTCAAATGTTTCCATTTGCCCCTATAGTAAGTCCCTTATTTCAATTGCATGAGAAGTTACTAAACATTTATTAAGTTAATTAAATATTCACGATTAAAGTCGTGCAGTAAAAAAGACTTTTAAAGGTATTTTATTCCTGGTCTTCTTGAATTGCTGCCTCTTAACTTTTTAGATTATTTTAAGCAGCACACCTTAATTCATTAATCACCCAAATATAATTAAGTTACTACAAGCATTGGGTTTATGTCTCTATAAAGCCAATGCTACGAATGATACCAAAATTATCGTGGAAAAATTGTTTCTTAACTCCTAGATCTAAGATCGAATATTTCAATTGGTGAGCAGTTTAGAAGAACATTTTATATTACAAACAATTTTTTTTTGTATCTAATCTATCTATTTGTATTTGAGCGATTGCTCTTATTTTCCGGGACACCCTGCATATATTTTTCTAAGGCTTATGTTTTAGTCACTCCGAATTTAATAGAATTTACCCATATAAAATTTCCCATGTTGATGGCTCTATAAACTGAAGTTAGCGAATTTGCAACATTTTTAGATATAATTCCTAATTTTATATAAAAGTTATCGAGTGCGTCAAAAGCGCAAAACGAAGCCCACATTTTCTTACCCAAATGACTCACGCACAACCGAATTTTCCTCTAACCATATATGTCTCCATTGAGATAATAATATTATAAAATGAAAGACGGATATAATTCGTTCAGTGCATGACCTTATCCCACGAAAATAATTAAAATTTTTAATGAGAAGATTTTATTAAGTGGCTATTTTTAAAACGGTTAAAAATATTCCAGAAATTTTAAACTTCTCCAAAAAAAACGAGAGAAAATTCAATTTGAAACGCTGCCAGACCGCACAGCATGTTTACTTGTATACCCAAAATAGCTGTTTACATGTATTTATCCAGGTAAATAAGAAGCTTGATTTTTTAATTACATTTTCACTTAGCTGATGACATATTTATGATATTTTGCCTGCAGTAATTTTCATATTGTTGAAACGAAATTTATAATACCGATTATATAATTCATAATTTTGTATCCTTATCTACAAGTTAAACGATTATAGATACACATGTAGCTGCTATTATCGTACTTGGCGTCAGAATATACATACAATAATTTTGCGACCAATCTTTGTAGGGCTTCCGTAAAGTGATTTTGGTATCAGATGTGGCTAAATACCATTATGAACTTTAGGATAACCTAAAAGGGGTTCCGGATCGGCTTTGCAGCAGCTCGGGGCTTATAGTGGTGTATGTTAGTATACTAAATAAAAAATTATTATAAATTAAGCCTTTAATAAACTCCGTTTTTTCTTGACTCGTAAAAGTAGAGGAGCCGCAACGTTGTGGTACGGGGAGCTAACTATTCTTAACAAGAAAACAAGGAAATCGTTCCATACAATAAAAATGAGTGAGCAAGAGGGACTATGGTACTAGCAGCACCGATTCTTTGAGCTTCTCATGCATACCCATTTACTTGATCTGCCAGAACATATATTTACCTAAGTGACAGGGGTCTTTGCTAAGCTTGTGTGTGGCAAATTCTATGTAGAGACAACAAAAAAGCTAACAAATTTGCCAGGACGGTAATTACTTGCTGGTCTAGCCCTTAAGATCATTAGAGAAAACGTCAAATAAATTTAGAAAGTTGTGAAACGAAACTAATAGCTGTAAATTTGATATTAATACACCCCACTAAGAGGACGGCAATTATCTACCAGGTAATGCCGACGAGAAACTTGCGCTTTGCAATAGGAAATGAAAAATGTTAGGGCATTGAGCTAATGATAATTATTTATTCAATTTTCTTTTTCTACAGTGATATTCATTTTTAATAATTTTGGCCTCAGGCCACATCTCCGGTATTTGGATAAAAAATGTTCGCCAATACCTGATCTATTCGGCTCATTCACTTTTAGATATTTCCGATATTCTATAATTCCCATATCAAGCGGTATTTTTATTTCACTTTTACAGAATTCACCACAGTTACCAGGTATTAAATAAATATGCTCCTTCCGTTACTGATTATATCTAGGGTGGTTTTAGTCAAGAAGCTAAGTAATGAAAAAAACATAAAAGAAAATGCTTATTTAAGAATACTAATAACCAAATTATATCTTAAATACAGAGGTTTTTATTTAGCCCCATAGTGACACATACTATGCGGGAAGACTTATCTGAGGTGTGGTACCTAATAAGTGTAATGGAAGGATGTATCTGGTGGTGTCCAGATCTAAACTACAGTTCATAGGATTTTTTTTGGAAAATATGCTTAAAATAATTGTTATAAAAATAAACCAAACAATTATAAGTTAGGTAAAGAAAATATTAACACAGATCAGAACTATAAAAAAAATGCGAATGTTTAATTGGCTACTTTTAGATCGCAAATTATTTATACCTCTATAATTTACAAAATAAAACTGGTACAACTTCAAATTGCCCTTAAATACATCCATCGATTTTATTATCGTAAACTGAATTGAAACTTTGAGCCTTAATTTTAAATATTTCACCTTAAGTTCAAAGTGTGTAACGTCATAAACTGTAATTATTATGAGTGTTTTTATCATTTTAGAGTTACATTTAACTATTTACTTTAACTTTTCTAACCCATACAACACAGATCATCCCTAGGATGACCTGTGATATATGGGAAAGTTTTTTTGTCTTGGTCACAAAGTTTTCTACTTTCACACCTTTTCCTTAGTCATCAGTTTACTTTCTGGAAAAACGTTAGTAACTTAAGGTACAGTTTTAGTTGGAAAGGGCACTGATACCCTTTTTAATATAGAGTGACCAGTAAAGTCTTCATCACATGCATATTTTTAATAATTGACCCCAGTACAATTTGAGTTTGCAGAAAGTTTTTGCACGAAAAAAATTAATGACAATAAAAAGTTAGTCGCGTGATTTTCTTACCTGTCAAATTTGACTTTTTCTAAAAAAATGCGGTTTCTTTTTTTAATTTATATCTTTATATCAAGAAGAAAAAAATTTTTAGAAATCAACCAAGCCCAAATAAAGTCTTGAAAAAGCGTTGACTTGATTGTGTTTCATTATTATTTAATATAGAGTGACCAGTAAAGTCTTCATCACATGCATATTCTTAATAATTGACCCCAGTACAATTTGAGTTTGCAGAAAGTTTTTGCACGAAAACAATTAATGACAATAAAAAGCGTTGACTTGATTGTAATTCATTATTAACCTAGACCCAATATATATATATATATATTCCAGGTATATATATATATATATATATATATATATATATATATATATATATATATATATATATATATATATATATATATATATATATATATATATATATATATATATATATATATATATATATATATATATATATATATATATATATATATATATATATATATATATATATATATATATATATATATATATATATATATATATATATATATATATATATATATATATATATATATATATATATATATATATATATATATATATATATATATATATATATATATATATATATATATATATATATATATATATATATATATATATATATATATATATATATATATATATATATATATATATATATATAAATATATATATATAAATAAATAAATATATATACATATATATATATACATAAACATAACATTTAGTAATATATGTTAATTTTAAAAATGTAAAAAACAAATTTGACTTTTTCTTAAAAAATGCGGTTTCTTTTTTTAATTTATATCTTTATATCAAGAAGAAAAAAAATTTTAGAAATCAAGCAAGCCCAAATAAACTCTTGAAAAAGCTCACAACTATGAGCGAAACGTTGACTTGATGTAAAAATTGTGTTTCATTATTAACCTAGACCTAAGAAAATAAGATTTCCAGGTATATATATATATATATATATATATATATATATATATATATATATATATATAATCATAACATTTAGTAATATATGTTAATTTTAAAAACGTAAAAAACAAATGCCTAAAAAAATCGAAACCTAATCCTTTCATATAAGGATTTCTAGCTAAAGCTTTAACATAGTGCAGCTAAACTTGCGTTTTTGCACAATATAACAGAAGATCCTAGGAAACTAGTGAGAGTTAGTTACATGGGTTTCGATTTAACTCCAGGCTACAGCTAAACTGAAGATTCCATGACAACGACAAAAAATGTTGGTAATGTAGATAAATAAGAGTAATTAAAAATGCTGTGAACTCACCAGAATATTTTTATTTTTTAAGATCTGATGAGTAACTGAATTTTATATTTTCAGTAAATGTTTAACGAAACAAATAGGAATATAGTAAAAACGTTCCTATGAACATTGGTTGAAAACGCTATGTTTTCATGATACAAGGTGTTAAAATTTTAAATATTTGTTAGTTTTTTTGATAAGATTCTTACATTTCCAAAGATAATTAACTTAAATTTGAAAACGTTGAATCATAATTAAAGTTTTTAAAATGACCAGAATACATTTTAAAAAAATTATACGGGGTGTAATTTTTTTTGGAGTCCCGACCCTTTTGATCGCCCAAAAAGTTTGTTGTACATTACATACAACTGACCTAGTTTGATACAACTTTTTTAATATCTTGCACCGTTTCGAAATAATTTAATCAAATGCCTTTAAAAACAATTTTAATGGTTTTTAGCATCAGCTTTTGTTATCTAAATTACCAGTTAAAAACCTTTAAAATACCCATGTTTTCTAAATAACTTCAAAATGGTACATGATACCAAAAAAGTCCAAGAAATATAAAATTTATAAAATAATGCAGGAAAGCCGATAGTGATACCAGACTAGGTCAGTGCCGCTAGAGCAAATTTACTAGGTCGGGCAAAAGGGTGACTCCATAAAAAGTTGCACCCTGTATATTTTTTTTAAAATGTATTACAATAATTTTATAGGCATTAATTGCGATTTAACGTTTGTCAAATTTGAATTGAACACCTCTAGAAATGTACCAGGCATATAAAAAAATTAAAAAATATTTAAAATGTATAACACCTTGTTATATATTTTGACAACCAAGCGTTTCCAAACCCAAGGTCATATGAAATTTTTTAATTATTTTTATATGTTGAATAGCCCCTTCTAATATGGTAGCGGAATTTCCAGACACCTTGTATATTTCATAGGTCTATTCTACAAGCTAGGTGACATCAATTTAAATTTTTCGTCAATTATCGTTACTTGATATACGTTTTCCCTTTAGTTCTTCCATAGTAGACTTTTCGTGGTTCCTACTTTCGTAGACACTTGCAAAAATCAATATATTTCCTTAAAACATTTTGATAAGCAAAACGTATATTGCATCTTGCAGAAGTATTACAGCGAGAGAACATACAAACATAAATAATTTTAAACAGTAATAGCAAAATAAAAGGAATTTATTTTAAACAAATTAAACATCTTAAGGATAGATTTTTGATTTTATGAAAATGTCTGGAAAGTTTTTGGTAATTTCCGGAAATTTCACATGAAGTTTTCATTTTAAAATTTTCGGAAAAATCAACTTTGGTACACACCAAATTTTAATCTCTTTAAGATTTTGCCAAATTTTTTATTTTTTTCCTGATATTACAAGTTTTATATTCAAATTGTGAATAGAAATTTCCGCCGATTTACTTTTCCGAAAAAGTATCCTTTCCAGTTAAAAATAACTGCTGAATCAAGGGCGGAACAATGTAAATTACGTCAAATGCTTACTTAAACGTTATTTTTTTTGCGTATTATTCGGTGTTTTGTGGCTCACTTTTGTAAAATATCGGTAATATTTTCTTTAAACGCCAATTTTTTTGTTTCGATTTTGTCGCTTAGCTTCTACGTTAAATATCTACGAAGCATTCGTTGTGTTTCAGGCTTAACTAGTAGATGAAAACTCAGGATAAGTTTTTGTCGACCGTTTCGACACAATTGCGAATTTGGAAAAAATGTCGTTTTCGACTTCCTGCGGTGCTAATACTTCTGCGAGAATACTCACTGAAATACTAAAATCAGCTAAATTAAAAAAAAGTAAATTTTACCATCACTATTATCAATTTACCTAAATTGTTTTATGGTTCAATATTTTTCTTCATACCTCAAGCGTCTTAATAATATGATCACCGATGACTTATGAGTGTCTCCATGGAAGCTACTCTCAGCTCGTTTCTCGCAAAGCCAACTTAAATAAACAGGTACATTGAAAATCGGACGATGACAAAGCTCCAACAACTCTAACGCTTTGTTATTTTACTGTACCACCTAACACTACAAAGTTCTAAGATTAAAAATATACTCCTGCAAACGACTAATGTTTGCCCCACGAATCTGAGTCTATGAAAAAAATGTGAGTAACTATGGAAACGGTGCAATGGTCATTCGCGGTTGGCTACAAATCCACGGAAACGGCCTGCTTTTGACATACCTCCCCCTTTCGTCGATGTTTTAGATTTGTGTGGTGTACTTTAGAGACTCCCAAAACGATATTGAGAGCAGTACTTTTGTTTGGGAAACCTGCTCTCAAAGGCTAACACACCTCTATTTATCTAATTATATGTACACATAGTACATCTAAAAAAATTAACTAAAATATCAAAACCCTGTTTAAATGCGAATTTATCTCAAATATTAAAATATATTCCTGAGTTCATTCTTAATAAGCTTCGACCCTAACGTTATTTTTGTCAAATCAACAAAGCAAGGCCGTAAACATTTATGTTCCTAGGACAATTTTTTGCTATAATTTCTGACAGTAAAGTTCTGTCGGCGAAAGTTAGCTGAATAATAGCCTATAATAAAAAATCTCTTTATTTGGTTTCTCTGTTTCATATTCACAACGCCAATATTTCTAGACAGACACAGTAGGTAGAGGCCGCGAAGAAAGAATCACGGATGGCACGTCTCCCGCTTATGCTTGCATCTCTTTCCATGTCACATAGTATTTATTATCTCTTAGCGCTGTGGAATAACGGGGCATCCCTAGACATACTCTAGCAAATTGATAAAATTATATCGTTCGACATTCGACAGTACAGATTGAAGTTCACTGATTACCACAGGGTAAGGAAAAGGGGTAATTCTTTACTCTGCTATTTTTAATTGAATGAGTTGAGATGTAATAGAAGACAACATTCTGTCTTACTTTTCTGCCCAAGTTATTTAGGGTCTAATTATTTTCAATTGTCTACAATAAGAGCAAATGGTATCTAAACAAAGTTATTATTGAAGGCAAAGTAATTTGTGTTATCAAGTATCAGTCAAATATAATTCAGATCTAGTAAATTTCTTTCCTGGGTTGCAAAAGGAGACAAATTTAAACATCTGATTTAAAGCAAAACAAAGGCGTTAAATTTTCGAATGACTATAGTATATTAACTGCAATAAGTGTTTTTTAACAGTGAAGTGAAATTAAGAGCACTACAAGACCGGAGTAAGAATTGATTTTATTCATAAATGTATGTACTATTAAAGGCATCAAACAGTTGCTAATTTGTATCATTTGTTAGAAAACGGAATGAGTGGCGAATGAAGTTTTATGTGTTTATAAGTATAAATAGAAATATAATATACTTATAATTATACAAGTTCACAAGTATATTAACTTAAAAAATCAGTAACCCTTGAAAATACAAGCTAACTGGTTTTTCTTAATTAACCTTTATTTTTGTCAGTTAAGCAGTCCTTCTTCAAAACAAAAAATAAATTTAAAAAAATTAGTTTTCTAACTCTTGCAGGTCGGAACTGCTATTAATAAATTACTTTTCGCCTCGACCTTCGATGTTTTGTTCAAAAACCGACATAGGAGAAAAAGTTTTACTCCTTGCGGCTTATGTCATGTTGTTGATCCACATGTTAAATGAATGCCTTGGCGTTGGATTAAAAGTTGGATCCAATGTGTGGATCCGGACTTAAGCAAATATTAAAAAAATCCAAAACGTATCCGCTGGGTACAATATAAAATTTGATTATTCCAGCATTATATATAATTGTATAAGCCTTTTTAGAGTTGGTGATTAAAGCTAATAAAATAACTTACTTGGCTCTTCGCTGCATCTCCGATCAATCTTTCAGTGTCCGTGAAGGCTACATAACTCGGAGTGGTTCTGTTACCTTGGTCATTGGCGATAATTTCGACTTTTCCATGCTGCCATACTCCTACGCAGGAGTAGGTAGTTCCAAGATCAATGCCAATAGCTGCAGTTTTGCCCATTTTGAGAAGATCTAGTGACAAAATAATTCTTTTAGCGGCTTTTTTAAAATACACTATTCACTTAAGCATAAACTTCAAAACAATTTTTTGAAGCAATCGGTCAGTAAAAAAATATTTGATCAGTTCCAAAATCAGTGTATACATAAATTATTACATGTTGTCAGCAGCGTGGCTTAGGTTCTTTTGATTAGAAATGCAATACAAAATTATGCTTTGAAGAGACAAATAGGATTGTTGGGTAATACAATACAAAGTTAGAATCCCTGTAGGGAGTATTTTATTTTACATTTAGTGGATCGTCTATTCGGAGTATTTTCTGTCTCTGTTTTAAGGCACAGTTGTTTCTGCAATAAAGCTTGAATCAGTTATATAATGCACAGAAAAAAACAGATTTTTTGTGAGAATTGACAAACTGATACAAAAATAATGAAGATTGTTAATTTTTTTTATTTAGTTATTTCCTCTACATTAAACCGAATTATGAGGTTGGAATGAAATTCGATGCAACAAGAACATCTACTGAAATAAATTTTTTCCTACGACCATTTATTAAACTGAAAAAAAACACATTGTTTCCTGGACTAGAAAGTGTCATATATTGCAAGCGCATTGAAAAAAAAATTCAACACGTGTGTTGAAACCATTTTTTCAACACTAGTCTTAAAATATACAAGATATAAAATATAATAATTCTACTGAAAATTTTGACTGGTCCTGGGAAAAATAGTGTACATAACTCATGTCAAAGTTATTGTTTTTAAACTCGAACTTGTTAGTATATTACCGTGGATCAGTATCAAAAAAGATTTTGTATTTTTTCACTATTTTTCGAATATTTGTGTTGCCATTGTCGACAATTTTATATATGGCTTTTATTTTCTGATTAATTTCACAATAACTGACTTTGTTCTAAAACAGGAAAATTTAGAATTAAAGGCATCTTTAATTATTACAAATGTCAAAAAAAATCTGACATGAACAACCAAGGCAATTAAACTCTGTTATGTTTACTTGTTTTTAATATTCCAACGCACTCCTTAATACTTTTACTAAGAATAAAAAGCATTACTCGAATTTCTAATTAATTTTGATGTTTAAAATTTTAAAATTAAAATATCGCGGATATCGTCGGATTTATCGACTTGAACTACTACAAGGTACACGTTTTCCGTATAAAGTTAATCAGAAAATAAATGCCATGATCAAACATGGTTTTAAACTACAGGGGGAAACCTGAGACAAAATCAGTTATTTTTCTTTATCCGGAACTTCCCTTGTTATGAATTTACTCTTTTATTAGGACTAGTGAAGTATGGCCCAATTTAGTTCCGCACACATTTATATACTATCTTTTCAAGTATTTTTACTGGGCACCATTTTGTTCCACCAGATTGAATTCGTGCCAATATTTTACCAGTTTCTGTTCATATCAAACCTGATGTTTGAGTGTAATTACAATAAATTGTTTTTTTTTTACTAAATTTGAAATCAATCTTACAATTAGTTTTTTCAGGCTGCTTTTTAAATATTTTATTAGCCCGCCATTTTGTTTTGCCATCTTGTATTCGTATACAAATGTTACTAGTTCATTTCTATGTGACATTTGATTAGCAAGAATTTTTACCAAAATGTTAAAGGTTATTCCCATATAACCTTTAACATTTGCCTGCCAAAATTTAAAGGCAATTGGAAAAGTAGTTTTATAGCTATGCCGCGACCTGACAGATAAATCACATCTCCAGGTCTTTGCAGATCTTCATGTTTTATTATTATTAAAACGTATTTGACCTGATAACATTTTCGTAAATATCAAATATGGGGGAACAAAAATTGGGGCCTAATGAAATGTTTAAAAAAATATTACTTAAAAACTAAATTCAGCTTTCCTCAAATTTTGCGCAAAAATCAAGTATTATGTGGGAACGAACTGGGTACGAATTCAAGATGGCGACACAAAATGACAGCCTAATAAAATATTTAAAAATGGCCTGAAAAAGACCACTTATTAGAGAGATTTCATATTTTGTGCAAGAATTAAGTGTGATATAGAGACGAAATGCCCAAATTGCGGTACGAATTTAAGATGGTGAAACAAAATGACAGCTTAATAAAATATTTAAAAAACAGCCTAAAAAAACTACTTATTAGAGTGATTTTATATTTTGTGCAAGAATTAAGTGTGATATAGACATGAAATGGTAAACTTGTGGTACGAATTCAAGATGGCAAAACAAAATAGCAGCTTAATAAAATATTTAAAAAACGACCCGAAAAAACTACTTATCAGAGAGATTTAATATTTTGTGCAAGAAGTAAGTAGCTGAATAAAATGGGGGCAAAATAACAAGTTTGCAATCCTAGGATTTTACAGATTTTTGCATTTTACGGTTTCTAGATGCCAATAAAAAATATGTTTTCTAAATTCCGTCGGCCTGTCTGTCAGTTTGCGGTATAGCTAAAAAACTACTCATACGATTGACTTGAAATTGATAGGTCGAAAATTAGGAGTTAAATGGGGATGACCTGGTAATAGTTTGGTAAAAATCTAGTATTGCGGAAAAAAATAGCTTAGTGAAATGTTAAAAAAAATTATTACTAAAAAAATAAATATCCAATTTAGTTCACATTTTGCACAAAAATTAAGCGCTACATAGGAATGAACTGTAACATTTTGTTAAGAATCCAAGAAGGCAAGAAAAAATGGCGGTTTAATAAATATTGAAAAAAACTACTTATTAGAATGAGTTCAAGTTTTGAGCGAGAATTAAGTGTGATAGAGAGATATGCAGGTACAATTTTGGTGCCAATTCAAGAGGGAGGAACAAAATGGCGCTCAAATAAAATGTTTAAAAAATCAACATAGAAAAAACCTTCTTATTCAAATGACTTTAAATTATGCACAAAAATTAGATGTATAGAGAAAAAATTCGTGTAAAAGAACGACTTTAGTTTATTTTATACTATGCCCAAAAATCAAGCGTGGCATAGGTAGAAACTGGTAAAACATGATACGAATCCAACATGGTGGAACAAAACAGCGCATAATAAAAATGTTTGAAAAGGCAGTATATGTATTACTAAAGCACTATGTCCAAAACTAAACTGGGCCACACGTCACTATTCCTGATAAAACGAAAGATTCATAACGAGGGAAGTTCATGGTAAAGCATATTTACCGATTTTGGAAACATAAATAAACCTTGTCAAGACCAGATTTTCACATGTTCCATGCGGTACAATTTATAAAAAAATTGTTTTTTTCAATTTTTGTTGGTTTAAATTCCCAAAATTTACAGCGCTGACCACATTTTCTACCTAGCTATTAACCTACGAAGCAATATAATGCAGGTTTCACTCAATGGGGACTAAAAGTCTTTGCTGCCCGGGGAGGTCTGACATAAAAGTCGTCACATGTAGCACAATATTCGAAATTGGAGCCCCCCAGGCACTTGCGGGCTGAAAGCCCTCGCCCTTCCCCCCATGCCGCCTAGTCCGCCACTGACTTTAATTTTAATTCATAGTACACAAAAGCGAATATTTTATCATGTAGCTGTAAAATGTTCTAATAAAATAATTTCTAGATGATTGAATTATCGTACCTCAGATGTTGCAGTGCAGATAATTTCAATAATGTTATTCTAATTTTAGGTTTGAGAAAAAATATTGTTGATGGTTTTTGTAAAATCCTTCACTAATACAATAAAATGAATTTATTACTAGGATTAAAATACATTTTATTAATAAATACCTACATTTCTTAAATATGTACATTCGAGATGTAATGTCCGAAGAAGCTACTGTGTAGTGAAACATGTCACGTTGTTAAATTAAATATAGTGGAAGTGTTTGTAAAAAATAGTGTTTGTTTTTTACATTTTACATCATATAGTTACAAAATTATTCTGGAACGTTTTTAGGTTTCGCAAATTGATGTATACATTTTTGTACATTTTTTTGTGATAGATATAGAGACCATTAAGAAAAATTCGGTGTATTTTGTCCGTTTCTTCATCACTATGTTTTTAAATATATTTCCACCTATTATTTCTTAATGGCTTTTATATTTTGAAATCATTTCAACCAACAGATTTGTTGCATACAACATGTTACAACTTAAGGAGAGTCAAAATTTTACAAAAAGAAAATAATGCATTTGGCTTAAAAAATTAAAAGTTTTTGGAAATATATCTATACATTTTTAACGTTTTAAACATTTTGTTAGACCGTCGTTGGCTTTTGTATTATTATTATATATATATTATTCGAATCAAAATTTTATCAGTTGCTCCCTATATTGCAACTGCTGTTTGCGCAAAATTTTCTAATGGACGTATAGAATTTCAAAAATCAGTAGATATTTCGTGTTTTACTTTAAATAATTTGATGAATAAAGAAATGTAAGCCTAATATTTTATTTTCAAGTTAGTTAAAATCTTTCCTTGTTGGTACAGTTACTTCTTCTCTAATTGTAAGTAGGATTTGTATTAAACCCCCTACATACGTAATATGTCCTACTACGGATTGAACTGCAATCGTACATGTTATCGACAGGTTGGCAGTATGTCTATTAAGTTTCATCCGTATACACAAGCGTTCAGTACGTCTTGCAGTATTTTCATGTTGTCCTACATACATGTAGCACGACAAATCGTAACGTGTGTAGGGCGTTAAACTTATTTTTAAATTCGTTGCGCTCCCTTGTGGTAACTGCATGAACATATAAATATTTTTAGTTAACCTCTTGTGGAGCCTTTTATCACCAGATCTATTTTTTCTAAGACCGAGTGACAAATCGTTCTATGGATACATCCGGTGATGACTTTATCTAACACTCTGTATATAACAAGTAGTTTATTATTTTTTAAAATACTGTTTATATGATTCGTAGTAGATCTTAAAAAAATGTTAAGCAAAAATGAGCAAAAGCTGTTTTAATTAATGTAATCACGAGAAAGCAAAATACTTCCTTACATTTATTTGAATACATATATAATCATAAAAAATGGACAAACTCAAACTTACCTCAGATTATGTCACGATCTGATATGAAAACCGCGCACTGTAAATTTTGATGAATTTTGCCGAATATTTGTCGGTTTTTCAACGCACTGTTTAATGTATCAGAAATAGAATGGATTCTGCTAGAGATACTCGAGCAGTCGTTCTTGACTCCCACTTGCGTTTTCTCCATAATATTTTGGTATAAAGTATCTTGTATCTGTATCGTTGCCTTTTATGACTTTATGATTAATTCTGTTACGTGGGACTGGGTTTGTTGGACTTGAAAATAAAAAAATTAAATATAGATATGTGTATATTATCTCATCGTATCGTAAACGGTTTGTCAAATCTTTTTTACTACTATTTTAAATCCAAGCAATCGTGTAGGGGATTAAATTATTCTTAAATGTTATTTTTTTGTAATTTTGTACTACCAAGATATGTTTTAAGTAGCAAAGGTGTACTTAGATAAAATGTGTATATTTGGAAATACCAATCAGATACATTTTAAACCGTTACCATGGTAACTAGAAAATTTTTCCGGAAATTTTCTTCCTCCTGGCGTACCCTGGTACCCTGGAAAGACTTACTCTGGAAAATTTTTGATATTTCAAAATATCATTATCATTTAAAAAGTCATGTGCGAGTGGCCATTAGTGTAATTAAAGTTTCAATGTCATGCCTCGTAATAGTTCATCCTCCTTAGAACTATAAAAAGATAAAATCTACCATCTATAGTTAAATAAAATTATATACGATTAAATAGATTGACCTATTACCATCGCACTTTTCGTCTTTTAGTCTAAAGTAGGTTGTTTGTATTTTATTAAAAATAATGTAGGATAAAGGCATATATTTGAATTCCGTTAATCCTGCTCCGTACCATTGTGGGTAGAAAACCATGCTCCGTACTACTTGTAAATAGGAACATCTAACACTTTTAGTGAAATAAAATTATCTGAGAATGATAGATTGAGCTGTTAAGACGACTTTTTCTTACACTATCTAACTAAAGTAACAGGCATTACACTATCTAAGTAAAGTAACAGGCACAGCCTTCTTTACAAGTTTGAATCAAAACGTCAGCCTTAATTTTTAATCGTCTTTGACTGGGAATAATCTTCGAAATATTCTTAACCTTATAAAAATTTCCGGAAATAATTTAGCCTCTTGTGGTATTACAAGTGATAATTCCACTTATATATACATATTTCCATTGGAAAAGTCAAACTCGTGCTTTGCTAGTGGCGGGAGTTCTTTGAATGATTACCTTAGTATATCGTACTTTTGTGCCTGTCGATCAGTCGGGTCAACTTTAGTTCACCTGTTATAATTTATTTAAAAAAAAAAGCATTGCCTTCTAAAAACCTTCCTTAACAACGGGAAATAAATTATTATCCTGCGGAAATACGTAATTTCCATTTTCCACACTTTAGAATTCCTGAAATCAGGTACATGAAAAATTTACTTTGCATCTCATTCCAAACACTAAAATGCCTAATTGTTCCTGGGAAAAAGTGGGATCCAATTTCCGTGGATATTTTGTATACTTTGGAATACCCGAAATAAATTACATAAAAAAAATCTGCTTTCATTGCCTTCTAGAAGCCATCCTTAACAAAAGGAAATAAAAACATTCCTGCGGAAATTCATCATTTCCATTTTCCACACTTTAGAATACCTGACCAGTTACATAAAAACTTTGTTTAGCTTTGCATTCTAAACTTAAAAATGTAAAAATAATCTTGCGCAAATAGGCCTTTTTCATTTTTAGAGGACATTTCATTTACATTTTCCAAACTTTAGAATAGCTTAAACCTGTTATATGGAAACTTTATTTTGCTTTGCTTTCTAAACATTTTTCTGAACATAAAAATGCAAAAATGTTCCTGCGGAAATTTGTCGTTTCCATTTTCCGAGGATATTTTGTAAACTTTAGCTGAAATGTCATATATGCACCAAATATTTTTTTAGCTTTTATAAAGCTTCCTGCATGCCGTAAATTATAAAATTTCTCTATGGAAACCCTGATTTTTTATTATATCTATTTATTTATTTAATTATAATTTTTTTTTCACTGAAATGTGATACATTCACAACACATTTTTTTTTACTTCCATAAAGTCTTTTGAATGTGGAATATAAAAAATTAATGTGATTTTATATCTTAAATGATGGTTTATGGCTTAAAAGATAGTTTTATTAACGAACCTGGGCTAACCTAACACCTAACAGGGTAGATCGACCTAACAGTAAAAAATCCTAGTTCTAATATATACTGGGAATTTTGCTATCGCGCTTTCTTTACAGCAAGCCTAACCGATCCTAACCTAACCTAGTTCACATTTTTATTATAGTTAACCTCTAAAAAGACTTCTGAATGTAGAACTTAAAAAAATTGTTGTTGTGGATTTAAAATATGACTATTTTGACATATTCAACTTTGACATCACTCGTTGGCGTGCGCGCTTAAAGAGGGAGAAATGGTACGATTTTTAAGAAAAAGATATTAGCGATTTTTTTAACGAAATTTTGATTCTCAATTCTTACTCAGCATCATCAAGAACCCACTTTTACCGAATTTCAACAAAATAAGTCATTAGCTTTGGGAAATACTAGCTTTTAAAAAAGGAATTTTTTTTTATTGCAGAAATCCCTTAAACTATTTTCTTGATCAAAAAACACTATCTTATATTGTTTTATCATTTTAACGATCTTTATTGCATTTTAGTAAAAAAATTGCTTTAAGAATGTTTTTTATTTTTATAATTTTAATAAAAATAATTAAGGAATACAATAGCAGAGGTGAAGAACTCGAACATATTTCACAGTATGTCTTAGAACTGTTTTATTTTCTAAATTCGATAAAGATGGTCAAAATAATAAAAAAACGTAAAATAGTATTTTTTGATCAAGACAATGGTTTAAGAGATTTCTACCTTTGAAATAAAAAAAAATTATCCTATTCCGTATTTTCCAAAGCTAATGACTTATTTTGTTGAAATTTGGTATAAGGGGATTCTTGATGATGCTGAGTAAGAATCGAGAATCAAAGTTTCGTTAAAAAAATCCCTAATATCTTTTTCGTAAAAATCGTACCATTTCCCCCCTCTATGCTCGCACGCCAATGAGCGATGTCAAAGTTGAATATGTCAAAATAATTCTGTTTTAAATCCATATACATCACCAAAATTTCAAACCAACCTGGTAGTTAAATCCTGAGATATAAGGGTGTTCCGCTTTTAAATGGGTCACACTGTAGACGTGTTTTCATTTTTATATTCAGAAAAAGTTAAGATTGCGAATCAAGTCCTAACAATGGAACCTGTGGTGGAAGATAGATCAAAATAAAAGAGTTCTAGCCACACTACACCACATACTTGTTACGTTCTGTACACGCGTTTCGCTAACCAAGTTAGCATCATCAGCACATGATATAAACTTAAGTAACTTGTCACACTTGTTTGCACCGGACTGCACCGTTGTCAAGTAAACAATAAAGGGGACTATAGGGAATAGGCCCTCTGTCTTTATTTAGGGCTTTTTTACTACATTTAACTATTTCTATACTCTCAAATGCATCTAATAATCTATTATTAGATGCATTTTTAATTAACTTAAGATTATTTATTCCTATTTGTTGATTGTTTTCCAAGGCATGTTGGCCAAAGCTTGACCTTTCTGTTCTTCCGTATCTTAAATGTGCCATGTGTTCTTTAAAATGAATGTTTATACAGCGTTTAGTTTGCCCAACATATTTTAGATCGCAGTCATTACAGCTAATCTCATAGATTCCACTCCTCTCCTTCAAGTCGACTTTGTCTTTAGGGTTTTCAAGGAGATTTTTCAAACTGTTCCGATTCGTATGGTACTCTAAAACGTACGTTTTTAAATACCTTTTCTAGACCTCTCGTATATCTGGGATCATATGGGATTACTATGAACTTATTGGGAGCCTCAGGTGCTTGAAGAGTAGTGGCATCTTTTAACATTTTCTTACGCTTATGTCCATTTACTAATTTATGTACAAAATTATCATTATATCCATTACTTTTAGCTATATTTTTAATCCCATTCATTTTATTGTTAAAACGTTCTTTACTTAATGTTCTCCTGTTAGATCACCAACGTACAATATTTCAAAATGATTAGTAGAAGAATTCAGCAAATTAAATATCTCGTGCGATAACTTTGAGGTTACTAACTCGTTAGAATTCTTAGATAAAATTAAGAATGTTCACTAAAAAGAAGGTGAAATTTTAATATCTTGATGTAAGCTCATAGTTTCCTAGTGTACCTATACCAATAGCTTTAAAGTACCTAAAGAAACTACTTGAAATTAATAATTTGAAGAAAGAAATGATTGATGAATATTTGCTTCTCATAAAATTATGTATGAATCAAAATTTTTTTCACTCCAACAATAAATATTATAAACAACTTGAGGGAACTGCGATGGGCAATTGCTTATCTTTGTTCCTTGTAAATTTGTTTATGGGTAGATTAGAAACCCAATTCAAAAAAGAACTCAAGTATTTCTTAAGGGTAGATAGACACGTAGACAATATATTTGCTATTTTTGATACTAAAACAGAAAATTTGGACACTTTCTTAGAAACATTAAACAATAAATATCCTTCCATTAATTTTATGTACGAAAAGGAGAACAATGGGCAATTACCTTTTCTCGACACTTTAGTTATTAGAAATAACGATAAATTAGAATATGATAATTATAGGAAATTTACTAATACTGATGGGTATATAACATCTGACTCATTTCATTCCCGTCAACACAAAATGGCAGCATTTCATTTCTTAACTCACAGGTATATATATTTTATCGCCAATACATAATACACTGCTATGGCTTCCATCCTCTTACTAAACTTAAGCTCAAGCTCAAACAACATTTTGCCATAGATGAAATTAAAAAAATATGACATAAAGAATAAAAATCTGTAGCACCCTTTTTAATTTAAATTTTCCGTACTTACGTACCAGAATAATAAGCAAGAAACTTAAAAAAAAATTATTTTACAAAATTCAAAAAATTTAAATATAATTGAAATCAAAAAGGTAGGGTTATAAAGAAGTTGAAAAACAGCAATTTTTTGCCTTTAAATGTAATTTCCAATTAGAAGGATTTTTATTAACACTCTCCGTTTATGCCAAAATGATTTCAAAAGATTAAGTTTTTTGCTGAACATGATTTATTTATTCAGTGTCAGAGTGTGAATATATTTTCCAACTCCCTCATAAAACACTCCGAAATAAGAATACACACGCAAATTTTTGTAGTAGCATAAAAAAGTTCTTTTATAAAAGATGGAAATAGTTATTTCCATTACTAGGGCGGTATAAACTTGTGCAGTAACGTAATTTACCGCTCGTGTAATGTACAATATTTTTATCTACGACCACAACAGTTTAAATTTAAAAATAATATTTTTATTTGTCATTAAAAATTTACATTTTTGACAGATCTTGTCAAAACGAATATGCAACCGGCAAATGCATTACAACGCTTTAATATGCGACTAGTTTATTATTGACAAACAATGACATTATGTCAAAGTCAGTTAAATTAGAAATAACGCCTTAGGGATTTATTATAAAAAATAACGCCTTGGGCATTATAAATAATAAATAACGCTCTAGGGCAATATTACAAAAAATAATGCACCAGGGCATTAAAAATAATAATTTGGGTTATTATTATTAAAAGAAAATTTCTTACTCGGACATTAAACATTGATGGCACCACGGGTATTATAAGAGATAGCGCTTTCGGTCGAAGTATATCCCTTGGGCCAGAGGCCCTTGAGAAGCGCTGTATCGATCTCAAGCGTTATTAGCCTCATCATACCCTTGGTATCTTAATAACTATAATTTTGTTTCGGAATCAAGAATTGTTAACATTTTCAAATGATGGTTATAGTGAGTTTTTGAACTCAAATTACACTAGTTATAATAGTAATTAATGAAAAACATATACACCGCTAGAGATGTAATGAAGCGCATTACGTAAGTCAAAAAAAATGTGATATATTAAAGTCTTATTCTGCATGTCGTAGATAAAACAGACAGCCGGTTGCACAAAAGTTAATTGCTGTTTAGGATGTTTCACCGAGCTTTCGGATTTGACAAGATGCTTATAGAAATCTAGGAATTCGCTGTCAAATTTGACATTCCGTTAAACATTTTAAACTTTAATGGAGCTTTCTGCAACCAGCCGTTAGGATGATATCTTTTATAAAGGTAATCGATTAAACTAGATCATTTTTGCTTAACAAATATTGAAATAAAAAGGAATTTTAGAGAAATTTAGTAACCCTGCTGCTTTCAATAGAGTCCAAGAAAGGCCTACTAGAAAATGTAGGTGAATCTAAACACTCCATGGGGGTATTTAAAGGGGAGGAGGGAGATTAAAGGTGAAATACTTCTCTGTAAACCCACAATTACGAAATTTAAATTTAAAAAGAAAATGTGCATCAAATAAAAAAGATATATGATAAAATTATTAAAATTTTTTCTATTTTAAATATAATGACCTATATTTTACTAAATTTTTGAATCTACAAAAAAATAGGAAAATTTTATAAAGTCTGGCCAGTAAAAATGCGTCTACTTGAGTTTATCAAGTTACATAACTTGTTAATTGAGTTATTTATGAAGTTAATACATATTTATTTACTTTTTAACGAAACTATGAAAGCCCATTTTTTATTTCAATAAAGCCTAAACTATAACAACTTAACAAAGCTTAACAAAAAGCAACTCAAATTTGTATCCAACGATTCTAATAATTCCAGTGCATTGATAGCTTAATTCAGGTTTGTTTACACTGGGTAGCTAGATGAAAAAGCATTAAGATGAAAAAAAATTAGAAAAAAAAAATTCAACCGATAGTGTTAAAATTTGATATTTAGGTATGAAATCGAAAAACAAACACAATTTTCTTTTGTCATTTAAAGTTTGAGTAAAATGGTTTTGTGGTTTTTCATTTTTTTAAATGTCAAATTTGACAGGTAAAAAGTAGTTTTTACATTGACACATACTGTCATTTTACTACGTCACAGTGAATTCGTACCAGTTTATGCCATTTTCGTATCTAATTTTTCTGCAAATCAATTAAACAAGATTTTTTACATTAATTTTTTAAAAAATTTATTTGGCCGCCCGCCACTTTGTTTCGCCATCTTAAATTGAAATCTATATTACCAGTCTTTACCTACTCCGCTGGTCCGCAGATACTTCCCAGATATTAAGTTTCTAATTGGTTTTCGTTGTTCATCCTCTTGTTGTTATGTAAAAGTGGTGTATTATTCCAGGTTAGGATCCAGTAAAAAAACAAAAGCCTTTTCTTAAAATGCCGAGGTTTCGCAACTTTATTGTTGCATCCTCAGGAGACAAATTTTATATCCTACATGAAACCCATATTATTAGTCTTTAGCTACTCCGTTGGTCTGCAGATATTTCTTAACCTCAAATAATACACCACTCTAAGAATCAGAAGATCGTTAGCGAAAATCATTTAGAAACTTAATATGTGGGAAATATCTGCAACGGAGTAGACTGAAAATATGGGTTTCATGCAGGATATAAAATCTATATTATGTCCTGAGAATGCAACAATAAAGTTGCGAAACGTTGACAATTTAAAAAAGTTTTTTGTTTATTTCTTAAAGACTGATCATCCCCATATGATTCTTAATTTTTATCAAAATTTGAAATCAGTCGGGTTAGTCCTATGCTCGAACTGACAAACATTTTATTTGGCCGCCATTTGGTCACGCCATCTTGAATTAGTATCACAGTTTTACTAGTTGACATCTATACGACAGTTAGCTGTGGCACACAATTTGATCAAAATCTTACCAGGCCATCCCCATATGACCCTTAATTTTTGACCAAAATTTGAAGTCAACCGGGTAAGTAGTATTTAAGCTATGCCGCGAACTGAAAGTAAGAAAGACCGACAAGCGGACCGACGGAGTTCATAAAACATATTTTTTGGCATCTAGCTACGCTAAAACATAAAGATGTGTAAAAGTGAGAGGGTAACTTTTTCACGATTACAAACATTTTATTTGGCCTCCATTTTGTTCGGCCATCTTGAATTAGTACCACTATCTTACTAATTGATCCCTATACCACAATTAGTTATGGTACACAATTTGAAATCAAACCATTAAGCGGTTTTTTCAGGCTGAATTTTTAAATATTTTATTAAACCGCCATTTTGTTCCGCCAGCTTGGATTCGTATCAAAATATTATCAGTTGATTCCAACATCATACTTGATGTTTTTGCAAAATTTGAGATAAATTGGATTAGTGGTTTTTTAATAATAGTTTTTTTTAACATTTCACTAAGCCGCCATTTTATTTTGCCATATCGGATTTTTACCAAAATGTTACCAGGTCATTCCCATATGACCCTTAGTTTTTGACCAAAATTTCAAGTTATTCGGGTAAGTAGTTTTTTAGCTACGCCGCGAACAGACAGACAGACAGACCGACAAAATTGAGAAAACATGTTTTTCGTCATCTAGAAGATTTGAAAAAATCTCGGAGAGTGATTTTTTTCACGAATAAAATACTTCCCTTTTACGAGGGAGGTAAAAACTACCTATTCAATTTATCTAAAAATTTTTACAAATGTCAAGTATTATGTAAGGATTAACTCTTGAAATTTTGGTATTAATCTAAGATAACGAAACAAATTGGCGACTTAATAAAATATTTAAAAAATCAACCTACTTTAGATTGATTTCAAATTTTGTACAAGAATTGAGTGCGTTATAGAGAAGAACAGGTAAAATTGTGGAACAAATTCAAGATAGCGAAACAATATAGCAACTAAATAAATGTGAAAAAAATTACCCTCACAGGTTTTACATATCTTCACAATTCAGCGTCCCTATATGCCAAAAAACATGTTTTCTCAATTTCGTCGGTCTATCTGTTGATATGTCTCTCAGTTCGCGGCGTAGCTAACAAAACAGCTAAGCTATTTACCCGATTGACTTTAAATTTCGGTAGAAATTAAGGGTTACCAGCTAATATTTTAACAAAAATCTCATATAGAGGCATATTGAAATGTTAAAAAAAATTACCAAAAATCTAATTATCGAGGTTACCTCAAACTTTGCACAAAAATCAAGTGTTACATAGGACTGATTTGATAACATTTTGTACGAATCCAGGATGAAAAAACAAAAGGTTGTTATATGTTCATGTGTGGTGCATATATAGACACTGGTAAAATGTTGGTACCAATGCAATATAGTACTACAAAATGACGCCCAATAAAAAAGTTTTAAAAGAGTGTTATATGTATTACTAGATGACTATGTGCAGAACTAAATTGGGTCACACTTCACTATTGCTAATAAGAGGAAAGAGTTATAACGTGGGAAGTTTCGGGTAAAGTAAAATTACGGACCTAATGATCAAAGGATTTTTGAGACCTTGAGACAGTTTTTTTTAATCTTGTAAGTTCATTATAGTTACCTGCATACACCAAAATTTTAACATATTGCATAAATGCGTTCTTCTTGTTTGCCTCTAACGCATGTTAAATCATTATTTATAAATATTTTGTGTGGGAGAGTGAGGTTATTCAATGAAACACCCCTCAAGAGCATATAACCGATTTTTTACTTTTTATTAATAAGATCATTACAATTACAGAAATTGCATGACACCTTTGGCAGCGTGGTTACGCCTTAAAAATTGAACCCAAAGTCTTGTTTGATTAGTTCTCTTAAAGGTACGTTAAGGTGTAAAGGTTTTTTATATCCAAGGCTACAGGTTTAATTTAAATAGTTTTGTAGAGCATTGTTATGTCCACAAGATGCTCTTTTGAACATTTGAATTATTCTGTCTCTCTAGGGCTTCAATAAGTTTTCTAACGTTTATTCCAGGCCTGAGGGACACGTTGTTTTGTATACGTTCGCCAAATAGTAAAGCTGTGATGAGATACTGCTATCGATGTCAATCCCGAAGGGTTTATCTAATCCCGGGAATAGACATCGAAAAAAGAAACTAACATTTAATAAATATTATTGTATTAAATTAAAACGCATAAATTAACTACAAACACTTGTTAACATTTAAATATGTGTATAAATATAAATAGAAGCAAAATTGCATTTTTTTTAAAACATACCGCAAAAATATTATGGCATCTAAAGTTCCGTCTCCACACCTCGAAGGTATTTTATTAATAAAGGGGTATTTAATTTATTTAAAAATAAAAATACCGAATTAAAATAGCATCCACGCTTGTAGACTGAATAGTTATTAAAAACTCGAAGGTTTTTTGAGGACCTCTGCCGCGACTACCACCATTTGCCAATAGATTAATTTCTTGGCTAATGATATTTGCCGAACGGGATTTATTTCTTTTGTCGTCTACTTTTGAGTTTTATGTAATGCCTTTTGCAATTTAACGCTTAAAGGTTCATTTGCTGCTTCCAGAATTTCGGCAGGGCGAATATCATCTTCGTCGCTGATCTCTGTTTCATATTGATTAGTTGATTCAATTTGTGAGATAACAGAGAATTTCAGAATAAATGGTTCTACGTTGCTTGATTCTCGTTGTTAATCTCTCTTGCTGATCACTACAGTGATGCTCTAATTTTTGGTAGTTCTCTAACTACGAATTTTACATTTGTTCAATGTCGCAGGCAGAATGGCTCATTAATGCATTCATCAACTCGTCAAACTCTAGCAAAATCTATATTGTTATGACAATTGAACAATGGGGAATACCCAGCGTATAACCAATCGGTAATAATCCCGGAATTGGTCGGTCTAATCCCGGAATGTTTGTGCTGGATCCCGGGATTGACATCCCTGTGACAGTGTTCTTGTAATATCCTTCATACAGTGTTATTTCTTTACTATCTTCTATAAAGTAGATAATGTTGATTCTTGTAATTGTGTAATTGTTTGTTTTTATTTAACTTTTCTCAAAACCTCGGAGAGCTTTTCGCCGAGTAATCATTTTATGTCCACCATCAGTTTGCTTAAGCATAATAGACAGTGTGTTATTTGGACAGAAAGCGAAAAGTTGTTGGCTATAATTTAAATCACTACATATAGTATAAAGACATGTATTAAGGTTTACAATGTAGAAAAAGGGAACATTCACCTTGCCTTTTCATTACTTCTTGTAAAACGAATTCTGCTGCAAGAAAAGAGGGCCTCGTCGTAAAGAATTCTCATAAAAGAAGCATTTTATGAAAACACATAATGAAAGACACACGTAAATCTGGCACAGATAAACGCATTTGGTTAAATAAAAACCTCAGTGGTCGAAACTAAAATTTTATTACAAAGAGGAAAATACTTTTATAGAAAAAGAAACCTAAACTTTCAGGACCTACAACACAGATATTTTAAATATATGAAACTGTTTCTTATTTATAGTAACCGTCTGGAACCTCATAATGAACTTTTTTGTAGAAAATTTAAATCTTGCTAAAATTGAAACGTTTTTTCTTGGTAAAATCAGTTTTGTTAAGTTCGAACCTGGGTGGTTTTCGATATATTTGGTTTAAATTAGGGTTTTTGGATTTAGACTTACCCTTTGTTGGCAATAATAAACCATTTTGAGTCAAAAAGCTCATTTAAACTCGATTTAAATCAAATTGACTTTAAACAGTTACCATTGCTTCAAAACCTCCTAGCTGATACACATACAGACTGAACTTTAAGAGGTGTTTTTACTTAAAAAAAACTGTTTTTATAAACTCCAGTAGTGTGTGAAACTCGTTATGTCTACATAATACATATTACATTTCCATTCTAAAATTATTGACAACCTAAAACCTAAAACTGTTAATATTGGACTTAACATCTTGACAATATCAATTAATTAAAGTTGAAAAGTACATATTACTGTATATTAGTTTCTTGACTTCTTGGCGAAGGCAACTTTATTATCTCTGGTTGAATTATTTCAGTTTTCCTGTAAACACGGCACAAATCTCAATGGGATCTCTAGAGCTAAATACATATGTTTTTTTAACCCCTTTAAGTCCAACTCGATTATTCGAATTAGCAATATTATCCCAAATTTGGTAAACATACTAAGTTTTTCTAATTCTTCCTATTGGTACGAGTTTATTTCCGCGGAGTATAAATAAGGTATTAATGAATCTTCAGTATGAGCTCCCTGGCTTAATTGTAGGGATCTTGACTTTGGATGCAACGCAGGTGTTGGGATCCCGCAGACGACGATATTGTTTTTTAGTTTTTTTTAACAAAACTTATAATTAATAAAAACGCGGATTATTTATATTTTAGGTTAGATTTACTGTAAAGAAAACGCGCGATACGCTCCAGTTTTATGAGGATTAAACAAAACTCTGGGTCTTTATTAAAACAAGATTTTTTTTTATAAAACCTATATTGTTAGGTGGATCTATCCCATTAGCGTTAGGTTAGCTCAGGATCGTAGATAAAACCATCATTAAAGCTATAAACAATCATGAAAGCAAAAAAATTAATTTGAAACACGTGCGCACTCTAAAGTGGTATAATTGGCGTGATCCACCTGGGATTTAAGATCCTGTGAATTATAACCCCTACATGTGTGCCTGAATGGCAGATTAAATAGGTCAGTTGATCTAAGGGTTCTCTGTGGACGGAAATATAAATATGTTCAAGTATTTTGATGCAATCGATGATATTATTATATATTTTATTAAAAAAAAAACAATATCGGTAATGATCCTTCTGTTCGCCAGAGGCATTAACTTAAATTGTTTTTGTGCCAAGTAAATATTGGTATAATATATAGAAGTAGGAAGATTTTGTTTAACGGATAAATATTTTAAAAACTTGTTTCGAACGTTTCCCATTCTGTTATCATAAGTGATTTGAAGTAATTTGCCTTGGAATCCAAACAATACCAGCAAAGGTTAATATACCTAAGACAAAAGAAATGAAAAAGACAATGACAGGTTTAACGGTTTTAAGAGGTCTACTCTTTTTAAAAATAAATCCCAACATTTTAAAAGCGGAATTAACAACCAATTCAAGGGATGCTCTTAATGTGGTAAATATAATTTACTTAATTTTGGTTACGGGTAAACCTTATGGAGGAACATTTTGATAAGTTTAGATACAACCTCTTTGCATCACAATAATGTTCAAGGGGTTTAGGTCATTCTGAGGTTTATAACAATCAGCAAGACTGGTAACAGACTTGAACACTTTTAAATCATCTGCGTACATCAGAAATTTAGAATGCTGAAAACAAAATTTATATTGTATTTATGAATATTATAAAAATAGAGGTACCAGGTGTGAGCCTTAATTGGGACACCCCGTATGTAGTCGCAATTGGTATCGATGAGAAATCTCAGATTGAAACCAATTATGTTCGGTTTTTATACCATTCGATCCATCTCCGAAGGTTTCAACCCACACCTATCCAAGGCAAGCGACTCAACAGAATGTTATGGTTAATTTTGTTAAAAGCCTGGGTGAAATTCATGTGGATGGTGTCCACACGTATTCGCTTATCCATCCTGTCATCAGGTGCAAACAAAATTTTACCCTAAAATATAAAATATGATTTTATTATTGCATTATACAAACTATTTGTTGTAAATATTAATTACACAGTTATTGCAGATATTTAAATTAATACCGGATGTACTTGATGAACTTGAATTAATTTGCGATGAACTTGCACTAAATATGTTCAGTTTTTGGATACTAGTTGTTTCATTTTCCATATTTCCGAGTATATTCCAAGCAGTCTTCTTTTTGTTTCTTCCAAAGCCTCAATGTCTCCTTCTGCAACTGTATTTGACCGCCCTCCCCCGTACCTCTTTACGGTCAAAATATACACTCCGGTGTTGGCTAATAGTGATGTAAAAGATCTTTTAAAGCAGTGGCCGGTATATTGTTCTGAATAATTTTAAAAACAAAGCAATAGTCTTAGGCATACCTCCATTGGTTTATTCCCCCTGGTTGTTTTGTTCATTTACCGTTCTTATAGCACGCAAAGAAACGACCATGATCATGGTGTTTAGGTCTTAACTTGATGTAATTTCGGACAATTTCCACCAGATCTAAACCTTTAATGTCTCCTGAAGTTAAAAAAACTATCGAGCTATTTTTGTCTTCGTGAATGGTAATACAAATCAAAAACACGCACCTTCATCTTTCACATTTTCCAAGAGTAAGTTTGCCAGCTCTTCTCTTCTACATGCTCGTGCTAGTCCAACAATAAGTGCTACTTTCTCTATAAAAAACTTGTTATCAGCTTCCCGCAGAAAAACACCATTTTTTGGGCAAAAGACTGGAAATTACGCCGGTAGCCACTTTTTCGAAGTCGGATGAAAGACCTGATTCGCTTATGTTGAAAATGTGTGAAACTCGTTCCGAACTTTGTAACAAATTACGAATTGTTTGACAGCATTATTTTCTAATGTTTTCTAACAGAAACTTGGTTTCTTAGTTGCTATGGTATAGTAAGTACAGCTACCAGAGGTAATTTGTTTTTAAATATTTGATATGTAATCTTTTCAAGAAAAGATTAAACAACCATATTTTAATTTTAAATCTTTGAGATTTAGTATATTTTTGACCTAATTTTATATTTATATCCAGGAATCTATTTCAGAATTAAGAAAAAAATTAAACTAAACTTTATAAAATACAAAATATGTAATTAGGCAGTTAGACAACTAAGTTGAGTTTTGTTTAAGATTCCAATGATTATCAAAAAAAGAAAAATAAACAATCTTATTAGATGTTGCTATCCTATTTTGAGAATAAAAATTCGTAACGAGACGTTAACATCTTACAAGACCACTTTCAAACCGTCAAAACAATTCATAACTTCTCTTGACGAACAGTTTTTGGCAGCATAAGACTCATAATAAATCTTGATAATTTGAAATGTGGGATCATTCTGTTCTTACATTGGTTTTTTATTATTTGAAAATTACTTTATAAAAATTCAACGATTTATTTTACGACAATCTTAATAGGTCTGATTTATCTGCTGACTAAAATATGAATAACATTTTTATTTTAAAATATTACGAAAACAAGTGTAATTCAAAATATGATATCCGTTACATACTGTATTTAAATAATACATTTGAAAATAGTTCACTGCTAAGAGAGAAGTAAAAACAAGATTAGTGACAAGAGCGTTTCTACCAACTTGAGTCAATTTCATTAACTGTATGCTAGAACGTAAGGTAAGAGAATCTAAAAATCGATTTCTTACTGTCTAGTCGGAAATTTCAGTTGTGTGAATCGTTCCGAGGGCAGCTTGAAGATCTTCTTCTATTGAGCTACGATTACGCAAGGACGAAAGCCTTTGATAACGATCCAAAATTTTGGTTTGTTTTCTTCTTAAAACCGTGTCCGATGCGTCTTTTGTCGGGACCTGTATCTCCATAACTATTTCACGAATGCTGGATGACTTGCTGGATTCCAGTTCCATTTGCAATTGAAACAACAGCACTTGCAACTTGGGTGCCGGAAATTTCCCCTAGAAATATGATACTATAACTACAATAATAAATTGTGCGTACCTAACTAAAGAAATGAAGTTCCGGCGGTCCCGTACTGCAGAAATACTTATTATTCAAGGAAAAATAATAATTAGAATATACCTGAATTAAAAGTCGACTGGGCTACTAGACCCCCCTTGACCAGATAAAGGTTAAACGACCGAATTAAAAGTCCATTGTCTTCCAATTATTTATTTTAAAAAAGTGCGAGCAACAGTTAACCTTGCAAAATGTAAAAAAGTTGTTGCTTGCTTAGTGGTTATTTTTATCATAAAGGTAAAGAGGAGAAAAAACAATTTTGGAAGTGCGACTATTACTACAAAATAAGGTGTAATGAGTTACAACGCTGGGAGAAACTGTTCTTAAAATAAAGTGGAGAACATAACCAAATTGCAGAAACGAGAGAAGTGGAAAAAACAAAAATTTATAATAAGATATGTAAAATCGCGGTACATACCCACGACACAACACATCATGTCATCTCAACTACATCTATTGGAATTAGCCAGCCTACCGCGATATGTTTACCGAAAGTTTCCAGCATGAAGCTACTCCGGCTTTGCTTCTCCACAGAAGAGATTTCGTTTTTCCGGATGAATACACTTTAACAACAACTGGAGAACCATTTTCACTGTACGATTCTGGATCAAATGAAGACAGAATGCTGATTTTTTAGCACAAGAAAAAATGTTTCACTTTTAGCTGATAGCGCATATTGGACGGACGGATTCACGGTACATGGGCTGAAGAAAAATATGCCTATTCCATTAATGTACGTGCTATTATTAGACAAAAACAAAAATACCTACAGACGTTTGCTGCAAAAGTTAAAATAAATTTTGCTGGAAACTAGCATAAGTGCTGCTGCTGACGAATTCCCAGCTTCAAAACTGCATGCATGTTTCCTCCATTTTTTACAGTGCATCCATAGAAAAATTTAATCAGAAGATCTAAGGAACCTGTACCAAAAATTAAATTATTGCCAGCGTTAGCATTTTGTCCAAAGCAAATTTAGTAGAGGCGTTTGAAACCTTTTGTGAGGAAAATATGTTACCTGAGGATGCACAGCCAATTAAGGGCTACTTCGAGGACACTTGGATTGAATTGGATTGGACGCCTGCAAAGACGCCAACAGCGCTCCTCACGACGATTTCCCCATGATATGCGAAATTGCTACAAGACTGTAGTAGAATACTCGTATAGAAGGATGGCGTCGGGCATTTGAGATGCAAGTTTCAGCAGACCATCCCAATACAAGGAAGTTCGTAAAAGCCATACAACGTGAACAAAGTCTACAAGAGCTTCAGACAGAGCAATACGTAGGAGGCTCCCCTGCTAATAAAAAGCACCGTGATTGCGCTGAGCAAATAACAGTCCTTGTGAGGGATTATGACTGAAGAGAGTAAAAGAAAAAACCTAAATAAAAATTAAAAAATCAATTAAAAAAAAACAAAAAAAAGAGAAATAAAAATAAATTTTGAAAAACTTCTAAACAACTCACCATTATGCTGCTGGCCCCACGCCGTGATAAAGTGTAAAGGGAATTTTTGTTATTGTCGGGGAGTTTTAATAACACTAATAGTAATAATAATAATAATAAGGACTTTTATTTCAAAATAAATATAAGTAAAAATACAAAACTGAAATTCAACAAGGGCGAGATTCAGTTCATTAATTCTGAAAAGAATAAGTGCCTGGTCTTACACCTAACCCTAATCTAGCAGATAAACGCATCCTATTAGTAAATTAATGTATTATAATCAAGAAAAATAATTAGCTATAGCAAAAGAAAGAGACAGAGACAGAGGCAGCAAACATTACCTTTATGTAATGTAATAAAATAAACACAATTCAATGTTAGTTATACAAAAAGTATTAGTTTTGCACATAAAAATGTATTAGCCATGTACAAATATATATTATGAAATATACAAGTTAACAATAAATAGTAATAATGTACAAATTATTGTTCAGAAAATAACTTTTTAAAAACATATTGTTTAAATGCAGTTATTGACTTAATATAGTTAATATTAGCGTTGATTGAAGGATCAAAAATCAACGATATTAGTAAGCTTATTCATTATGTTTACAATTTGATATGGGAATGATCGCTTATAAATTTCTGTTGAGTGGAGAGGAGAGGTTAGTGTACCCTAAAGCGAATATTCAAGTTATGAATATCCGATATCGAATTTTATTATATAAATAAGAGAGTCTTTTAGTTTTTAAAATGGTATAGAAAAAAGTTATTGAATTATTGATTTCACAAAACCTCTCCTATCCATCTCCCTACCAAACACCATCACGGCCGACTTGCCTGAATAGAACTGCCAACAATGCTTGCTGGAAAATATAAGTTCTGCAAGTCATAGTTAATTGCATATACCGCTTGCTCACTTCCTTGAGTATTAAATGAAAGATACATTTGAGTATCATCGGCGTAGTAATGCTGGGCACAAGAGAGAAACAATGATGGGAAATCGGAAATATACACAGAAAAAACAAGAGGGCCCAAAATATAGCTTTGTGGAACTCCTGTCGAAATTTTCAAAAAACTATACACACATACAACTAAACACCGGTCCATCGGCAACAGTCCAATAAAATTAAAAATGAAGTTTAGAATCTCATGGCTTAGAGTGTCAAAGGTTTTGGTGTAGTCCACCAGCAAAACTGTTAGTATAATTTTATCTATAGGACCAAATATATCCTCTGTAATTTTTGATAATGCTGTACCACAGCCATGCCCCGACCTGAAACCAGATTGAGTAGCTGGAAGAATATTGTTAATTTTTATATGATTTTGCATTTGCATTTCCATTGCTTCTTCCAGTATCTTTGAAAGAGTATAGGAAAGATGCTGATTGGCATCAAGTTATTATATGCTAAGGTACTGGGAATCTTGGACAGCGGAATAACGCAAGCTTTTTTTCCACTCCGATGGGAAAACTGAGTGTTTTAAACAAAAATTGTTGATATGCGTTATATGTGGCAACAAATATGGAAGACATACATTTATGGTTAATATATTTATACCATCTACTCCTATAGCTGTAGTTTTGATATTAGATATAATCTTTAAGACTTCAATTTCAGAGTTATCAGAAAAGCTGAAGATGCTATTTACCTACTCTTTTTTGTTATTTTTGTAATATAAAAGGAGTTCCTGGTCAACAAGAAGTTTTTGAATACAATTAAGAAAGTAATAATTTATTTGGTTAACATTATTTAGTTCATCGGGTATTTGGTTATTATTCCGTTTTTTTGGTAAAATTTAATAATTTTAAAGAAGACCAAATATCTTTTTGACTTTTCTTTGCCTGCTGATCAAAATACACTTTTTTTCCCTGCGATTAGAATAAGTAATTATATTTCTCATCTGCTGATTCCAATCTGTTACATTATGATATTTTTTATATTTAGCTAATATCTTACCTCTATCCTTTATCATTTCCCGAATAGTGTATCTAGTAAAATGTTCAAATTTGTATTAAGAAACTCAACTTTGCTATCAGCATTATTTAAGTGTAAAAATTATTCCATGGAATAGACCCAAGTCCACAGTCAAATTCCTCAAAATTTAGATTTTTAAAATCACGGGCTGTTTTAAAAACTGGCGCGTTGGAAGTTTTAATGTTAGTTATAAAATACACTAATTCATGATCGCTTACCTCTTCTACATGGGATGTTCCTGCTGCTACAATTATCTCCTCCTCTACTGGTAAAATGCAGTCAATTAAAGTAGATGTAGTATGTGAAATCCGGGTTGGTTCATTTAAAAAATCTAAAATTTTCCATTCAATGAATTGTTTTTCGGGAAATGTTAACAGTTTAGAATTTTCCAGTAGAGGATTCTTTTGTCGGTGAACTATTGTCGGGGAATTTTGCATCGGTGAATTGGTGTCGAGGAAATTTCCTAGATCCGAGCAACTTCTACTTCACTAAGATACCTTATTTTCATTTTGCTAATTTCCGTTGCTGTAGCCATGTAAAAACATTTTTCATTTAAGCATAGGACACTTTATCTTCACTTTGTTTTTCGTAGTTCTTTTAAATTGTTAGATAATCTTGGAGATAAATGATTAGTTGGATGTTGCATAAAAATAAAAATATTTATTAGGAGAAAGAACTTGATTGTTTATTTCTATATCCTTACCCCCTATAAAGTTATGGAAGTACAAAGTAATGTTATTCTAAGATTTTGAGCAGTGCATTTGATTAAATATTAAATTTATCCTTGAGAATGTCATAATATGTTCATGAACTATTTGTCTATAAAGATCAAACACATTACAAGTTCTATTTTTAAATAACTTTCTGTTTCTCAACAAAACAGTTTTTAATTCACAGCTTGAAAAGCACTAAATTTAACATAATTTAGAATCGAATAATGACTGCAATATTTACAAACCCACACTCTTTTTGAAAACGTATAGATCAAATTAAGATGAGTTTTCGAAGTTTATTAAAACGCTACTAAATATCAGGGAATTTTCTTAGTCTTTTAAAAATCATATGAAATATAACTATATAAATAATTCTATGGAGGGCAAGATTAAGGCAAAAATAAAAAAATAAGGTGGCTTAGAAATTAAAATTTAAAATGTCTATATTCTTAGAATAGAAATCCGCCAGTACTCGGTAATAATTTTTAAAGAGAAAGAATGCAAAATTTGTTTTCGCACATAGGATTATTTTTAGTTAAAAATTACTCAACGAATAAAATTTATACTTTGTCTGTGCCAAGTTCATGGTCGGGAGAGATAAGAGATAAATCACTTATTTGTGATTAATATGCTGATATAATTTATAAAAAGCATCAAAAAGAAAGTTTCAGTACCGCTAGAAAGAGATATTTAGACAAAAAGTATAATTATTGATACCGATAAAAAACGATATAAAAACTAAGGTAGAAACATACAATTATTTTGTCAAAAATTATGCATCTAAATTTTAAGCATCTTAGCATCCGAAATTATCACTTTTTAAATATTCTAAAAACAGTTAAAAGCAGGTATAGGATAAATTCCATAAAAAATGTCTAAAACTTTGAGGCGAAACCAAGATTCGAAAAAGAAACGAGTTGTTTATTACAACCTTAATATAAGAAGAAAACTAGTTTTGGATTTTACGCCTCAAAATTATTAAGATAAGGTTAAATAAATATGTGTACCTATATTGTGTTCATTTTGATCTTTTTTTTACTTCAGTATTTAGCAATTTTAACTATGTGTTATTAACACTAACTGTACAAGATGCTACACAATTATCTTTATTAAACAATATTAAGTCACTTTCTTTTATTTCACGTTTTTTAGAACATGATTATTTTGCTAAAATACTAGAAGCATTCAGATTAATTTTATGATTGTTATCTAGTGCATGTTGGCAAATGTTTGTTTTTTGAAACTCCCTATTTTTTATGTAAGTTTGGTGTTCTTTAATTCTTTTGGTTAATGGCCTGGAGGACTTTATAAAATAATTTTTTTTTATTTCCTTGTTCATTGTTGGATTTTGTTCTTGTAAGGTTGCTTCTAAGGGAATTTTGTGTCTTAAAGATCGTCCTTACATTAATACGTTTACCTATTCGTTTTATTTTATCTGATAAGTTAGATATGTATGGTATAAAGTTTTGTAAGGTTTGTAATTGGTCTATTTTGATTTTGTTTGACTTTTGGATTCCCAAATTCATAAAAATAGTTTTCAATGAAATCATAAAAAAAATTATTTTGATTTAAAACATCCCTTGTAAAATATTTTTTGAACAAAACTTTGATTTACCCAAATTATTTTTGCTCTAATATACAGACTTTTTACAGTTCCCTCTTCAACCATGATGATTTCAGTAAAAATTTAAGTATCTGTTTGTGTGTATGTTTTCTGTATACTTTTGTTTCAAAACTGTATATGTTCTTTGATGTTAATTTGATTTAAAGAATCGTTTAAACGTTCATCGTCATGTTCATGGATACAAAAAAAATTATTAATGTGTCTTCACTAAACAAGTGGCTTATGGTTGTAATTTTTTACATAATTTATGTATATGGTAAAAATTAGGTCAAAGCGTATAATTAAATAATTAGTAACTTTCTTTACTTGTCCTATGCATAAGTTTCCTCAAGTAATGTTCTAATGTTGCTCATTTACATGTTGTAAATATTTTGTTGCTGGTTGAGAAGAAGCACCAAGCAGCCGTTGACTTAGCCTGTTTCAATAAAGCGGTCCAATTTAAATGAATTAGATATATTAGAACCTAGCGATATTAGTCACCCAGTATGGTCTCCTAGATTTCTTTACGCTAATGTATTTTTTGTACACATCAAAATAATCAAACCCGAATTTATTGAGGGAGTAATAATTATTCCACTCTTCCACAATGAAACATATTTCGAGCAAAAAAAAATCGTTTATTATGTTAGATTAGAATTTGGGTTCGCCAATAATATTTTGAAAGATATAAAATGAAGAAACAAAAGACCGAATTTTAAAAAACTCTGTGGGTATGGAGAAGCTTTACTAAAAATATAGTAAACATGTGGAAATTCACTGTAAGATCATTTTCAACTAAAATATTACATACTTTTACTTTACAATACACTACTACATGTAGTATTGATTCCTGTCGAGATTTTTACTCTTTGGTATTTGGTAAAATAGTAATAGCAGATGAATCACCTAACTCTCTGTACCCTTCATTTGGGCAGAAGTAAATTCCTCACCAACCGCAAATTCCTAAAAATGCATCAGGTATTTTCCTCACGACAGTTATGGATTCGTATTTATTCTACGGGTATTTCGCTCACTTTATATTAATTATCTAGCTTTTTTTACTAAAACAGATAGATAATTCAGTCAGAGTAGGCAGGGAACGTTATAAAAGAAATGTTAGTGCTATAGCTTAATAATGCTCTGACGCCTAGTCTGATGCTAATCCGATAGCGATACACATACAGTGTGTCCCAGATTCGCTTCTCTATACAGAGATCTCGGCTCCTATTATACCTACAGCAAAGGTTAAATGGGGAAAGTTTTAGAGGAAACTTATTGCATTCGATATCTGGCTTCAGATTTACGATCGATCAATTGTTTTTGGAAATATCGGGGAAAACCGAAAATGGCGGATTTCGTTTTTGGCCAGTATATCCAGAACGGTTAATTTGACAGCTGCCAAAATGTGACATTATTCGGACACATTTTTAAGACAAATAAGATGGCGTATCACTGAAATAAATTGATTTAGTATTTCCGAAATTAATATGCAATACCAACAAAATAATTTATTACGGCTATTACTTCCCGCTTACCAAATATGTTTTTCTTTTTCATAATAAAGCTGAATAGGTTTCAATTGTATACAAGTTCATTTATTACGGGATGTTTCGATAATTATTTTTGGAAAGAAAATATCTACTTTTTAATAAAGATAATTTTCCCTTTATAATTTATAGTTTCTAGTACCACCCGGCCGACCCTGCTGCCCATGACTGTTGGGCACATATTTATAAATTATTAATCATTTCAGGAAATCGACTTATTGGACCATTTTTGTTTGACTACAACCTAAACGGGCAGAGGTACCTCGAGCTTTGGCGAAACCAGGTTGTACCAGCCTTACGAGCTATTCTAACGGAAGATGAATTAAGAAGAACTTGGTTTCAACAAGACGGATGTCCGGCTCACAATACCATTCAAGTCAGGAATTTCGTAAGGGAGCAGTTTGACGAAAGAATAATTTCTTTAAATGGTCCAGTATCTTGGCCTCCTAGATCCCCTGACCTGTCGCCCTTGGATTTCTACCTCTACCTCACACCAAGAATGAAATCTATGAATTTGATCCCCCCGTGACCATAGAAATCCTGAGACAAAGAGTTCTGGATACATTTAGAAATATTAACCGAAATACACTTACCAGGGTTGTACGAAAAACAGTCACCAATTGTCAAAAATGTCTCGATACAAATGGATGTCATTTTGCAGATTTGTAAATTAATGTTATCCACTTACAAAGTAGTTAAAGCCCATTTAGATTTTTTAAGTCGTTATTTACGTTCATGTTGTATTGAAAATTCAATGCGTTCAATACATTACTTACTTATTAATGTAATCTTGTGACAAATAAATCACGGCCTCCTTTAAAAACATTGGAACCTAATTTACGAAGTGTGATATTTTGATGACACTAAAATCTTTAATGCACTTGTGAAATATCACTAGCCTGGAAATTTTAGGCTCTTTCCAAAAATCGAAAAATCCAATATGGCGGTAATAAGAAAAATGAAAGTTGAGGCGGGTTGCGGGTTAACAAAAAACAATGAAGACGTGTCGTATACGCCATCTTATTTGTCTTAAAAATGTGTCCGAATAACGTCACATTTTGACAGCTTGCAAATTTACCGTTCTGGATATACTTCGCCGATATTTCCCAAACTTATTGATCGATCGTAAATCTGAAGCCAGATATCGATTGCAATAAGTTTCCTCTAAAACTTTCCCCATTTAACATTTGCTGTAGGTATAATAGGAGCCGAGATCCCTATATAGAGAAGCGAATCTGGGACACACTGTATATAACTTTAGTTTTGCAAAATTCTCTATAACCAGTAAACCTTTCCCATGATTGCCAAATTGTAAAAATCTAAAACAGACAAACCCTTAATCTAGTAATCAAAATTTACATTTAGTGTGCGAAATATCTGTTATATTATCGAACCCTTTCATCTATGCAGACAAGAAAGTATATTTGGTGAAGAAAACACGCCTAGCCCCGCATTTAATGCTAATTGGTTCCGCATTCATATCAAGGTAATATTGAAAATGTTACTAATGCTGTGTTAGTGTAAGTTCTGCCTGCAGAAAGATAACGAGGAGAGTTCCGGATAAAAGAAGTGCACCGTTTTTTAATTTTCTTGTTTGGATCACTCTTGCTTGTAAAGTCTAATAATGCCTGATATTCAGGCAAAATACAGTTATCGCATTTATAAAATTTATTACAAGTGAGACACAGTTTTTGAGGTTACACGCCAATTAAACAAATATATATATATATATATATATATATATATATATATATATATATATATATATATATATATATATATATATATATATATATATATATATATATATATTTAATGCATTTGCTGTTCAAATTACATCAAAGCACTAGGAGATTTAGTATCCTTACCTGTTTATTCAGACAACATTTTGGGGAGGTAGAAGGCTTAAGGCCGCGCCGCCTATATGTGCAAAGAAAAGGCACGACGGCCCTAACTCGTAAAGGCGCAGAGAAAGACTAAAAATTCGAAAGGAACACTTGCAAGTACACAATAAACGCTGTTACAATAAGTGAGGAAACAAAAACCGGCCTTTTTTTAATTCTCAGATTTTTCTCCGTAGTATATTTCCCACAAAGGCGCACAGTAGTATCGGTCCGAAGGCGCCATCTTAACTTGGACACCCCTGGGAAGAGTGCGCAGAAAAGGAGATTAAAATCACCCTTCAAGAACTGGGAAAAAGAATTAATCTGTGGGAATGGCAGCCAGATGAGCCCTATAATTAAGCCAGAAATCCAAGCCTCAGCTATCCCCTTCAACTGACTGGTATGTGATGGTATGATGGCGGGGAGTGTGAACTTACCTCCATACTACAACGGGAACATCCGATTCCAGGCGTGAATGGTAACATGAAAGGTGAAATTCGTTTTACACTCTTCCCTGATTCAGTAGTAACGTGTTAAATTGGCAGAATATTTGCAGTTAATATTAATGAACGATTCCGTCCTGCTTCCTCTACAGGCAGTTCAATGCTTTACACACTGAGCCACTTGCTGGTCAAAGTAGTGTTTTATTAATAAATCTACCAACCTGTAAAGTATACTTACATAAATTATTGCAAATATGTACTAAGGTCGGATATTCTTCCAGCCAGTATGAACAGGGGAGGTTAATTGTTTATCACCACTGAGGTGAGATATATAAAATGGCACCCTTATACTTAAAACCAAGCTACTATAATAAAAAGCAACCGGCTTCCCATTGGCTGTCTCAAAATAAAACTCAGTAAGTCATATTTTTTGAGTGTTGAGAAAATTGGATTTTGGCATTCTATTCTGGCGGACTGCTTTTTTATATACCTAAACCTATACAATTCAATAGTAGGTGTAGACTAGAGCATATTGTACTTTAACAATATAATGACAAGATATAAACAAATGTAAAGTTTTGCCCAAAAAAGGACTTTGAAATATCTTACTGTGTTTTGATTTGGTATTTTGGCTTTGCTGTATTTAATGCACCTCAGAAAAAGCTTAATATGGGGACTACAAATTTTATTAAAATTTGATATGTAGGATATTTTGTTAAATGTGAAAAGTATTCACTATTCTAAATTAATTTGAGTTTTTTGTTTTATACTTTCAGATACTCACTTACTGTTTACTTTGTTACTTTGTTTTATTGATGTCTACTTCTACGTAATGTGTTTTAGCCTTGCCTTTCTGACAATAAATCGACATAGATGTTATATCAGAATGTATTGTCACCATACCCTTTGTTGGAATATTACCCAGTATAGGCAAATATATAAAAATCTCAAAATCTAAAAAAAATACGTTTATTATGTTTTTGCTTCGAGCAGTCGTCATAGCCTGAGTAAAAGCAAGCTTGAAATATTACGAAAATGTTAGGCGATGAACTTTAAAATGTTTGTCTACCCCTAGTAAACAGGGTAACTCATATTACACAACTAAAGTCTATTTGCATTCAAGTTAAAGTAATAATAAATTAATCATTTGGAACCAAAAGTATAAGTATATTAATAAATTTAAGTGCTCTATTTGAACAACTCAGTAATTTTAAGTTTCTAACCATATGCAGCATATCATATATCTATGTTCAATTATTTTGGACATATTGACATTTGAAAACGAATAAGTTTACCTTTTGATGCGTTGTAAAATCTTAGTGGTTGTTCTTCTTTTGAACTTTAATATTATAGTGTTACTTTTCACTTCAACCCGACATGAGTTTTTTAGTGAAGCAGAAAAACTTTTACTTCTGCTTAGACCAGAAGTTAATTGTTATGACATTAACTTAAGTTAACAAAAACTAACATATGGATGTGTTAATGGTTTTGCCTTAAATCAAACTGATTATACCTAAGAATGTTCATTCTTCATTCTTCCTTTTCGTAACATTTAAAGCTTTCAATCTCGAAGACAATTAAATTTTGGAAAGTAGAAAATGCTACATAAAATATAACTAAAATCTTAGGATGGATCTTTGAAAAAGAAATATGTTGTTTTATTTAAAATATTAAAGATGTTTGTATCCAGCAGAAAAAAAATCATGTAAAATTAACAATCGACTTTTGTTGTCTTAATGAATTGCTGAGATTTTCTAATAGGACTCTCACCCTGTATATGATTTCGACTAAGATTCGTGTATTTAAGCCAAGAGGATAATAAGATGATGTATTTTGGTGCATGAACTGTTGGTCCTGAAGTCCGCAGGTCATTGAATTCGGTTCCTAGCCTAATAAATATTTACTTGGATACAGGCGATACATTCATATACTTGCGCCAGCCTAAAACTGAAAATAGCTTTGTGACAACACGGAGCGGAATAACATTTCAGGTGTACTACTTGTGGAGTCCCAAAGGAAAAGTTATTTGTGTCAAAATGTGGCTAAAAATAAATCGAAATTACATGTCATTCGTTACTGTTCTCCTGGAAAATATATTTTGAGTTACATATTAGATATATTTTTCATGTTTGTAGCCAGATTGTTGCCTTGTTGGCCTATGGGTAACATGAAAACATATTTATTTTATTTTAAGTGACTTTTTTTTTAAAAACAATACTATTATTTTTTGTGTGGTTGCCAGAATCATAATCTTAGGAAGTTATTGTAAGAAAATAATACAATTACTCTCTATTATGTTACCCACCTGCATATTTTGTTATTATTCACTATATTTAAATTTTTTATTTTTCTTGTCTATGTAGATACTTTTACGGATTCACTTTTAATCAACTACTTTTTCTTAACAAACCTAACTTAATTAACCATACACATAATACTTCTAAACTTCCGTTCACTAGAACTTTCCAATATGATGTTCCGAACTAAAATAGTCCGACATATTATTACTGTATTACAAATAAGAGCGTAGCCGATACTGGCATGGGACAAGTGACTCTTATGAAACTTCCACTACAAAATGTTATCCATACCAAATAGTACGAATTCGAAAAGAATAAAGAAATTAATGTAAGTGAAATACATCTACACATCAAATAAAAAAACAGCGATTATTATGAGTAGTTAAAATAATGGAGCGCCTCCTCCTCCTCCTTTGCCTCTCTCATGTCCCTCATTCTTATCTTCCTCCCCTTTTATTCTCATTCGCATCATATTTTTAACTTTTTCTCTTTGATTTTGCATTCTTAAGTCTTATAAATAGGTGCCTCAAGATCATTTTAGTATGCTTAGGCACATTTACTAAGCTGTGCTCGAGTTGCGTAAAAAGTTATTTTTGAATTTTTCCACCAATTGTGTATAAAACAAAAAGAAAAAATGTGTCAAGTAATAAGTGAATTATGTGCAAAAAATTAGCTACATCTATCAGACAGTTAAAAGTTAAATATCTCAATTTCTTTGAAGTGATTTCGAAAGATGAATACACCAAGCTGTTTTATCCACTGAAACGAGATTATTAATTTGGAAGCAATTGACTGTTGTGATGATTATTTAGAAGGAATTATAAGCCTTACTATGTTTTTCAATACATTTGGGAAATCATACTTTGTAGGAGAATTAAGCCATAGTTAGCTAATATAGCTAATAGAATTTATAGGAGAAGATTGCCAATTTATACCTGCTATTATCGCAACCCAAAAGAGGTTTCAATTATACGAAGATAAAAAACAAGTATTATCAAGAAAAGTTAATCCCATTCGCAAGAGACGTCCCCCCACATATTTAAGATATTATGTTAAATAAATTAAATGGCTGAGTTGCTGATTGCAGTTAAATTATTAGAGGACAAATTTAGTAATCTTTTAAAAACCTATTTCTCATATTTTATGGCAAGTGGTCCGGAGTGGATAGACTTTTGTTGTAATCAATCTGCGGAATTCGTAAAGGCTGCCCTCTGTTGCAACAAATACTTTGAAACATTAAATTTTTTTCAACTTATTCAAGATCTAAAAGATATTGGCTTTGGTTACTATTTAAAAGACTTGAAGCAATTTATTGACGAGGATACTATTCTTCAAGAAATTGAAAAGGAAGAATAAATTTAATAATATTCACAATGGAGCAAGTGGTTACTGAAATGTATGAAGAGTTTATTATATCTGCTGCATACTTCCAATATTTATCAATTGTAGGCGAAGAAGACGCAGAAGCACAAGATTTGTCAGCATACGTTAAGAATATAGATCGAATGGAACAATGTAAATTAGCCGCTAAATTTTGTAATGATTATTTAAAATATAAAAATGAGTATGAACTTTTAAATGAATTTAGAAAATTAGATTTAAGGTATCATATTAATTGTATTCAATCATGGTTGGTTAATGCAGAATAAAAATGTAATTAAGTTTTTTTATATTTTTATTCATTCATAAAACAATTGTCATATAAAAATAACACATTTGTCAAAGCACACATACAAGGTGATTTTGAATGATAGAAGCATTTTGGTTCCATTAGCTTTAGCGCTGGTTGTTCATCTATTTCAATCACAGGCTTTTTAGAATATTTCTCTATAAAATCCTTTTTTTCGGTTCATTTTACAAAAACAAAATCTGCTTTCTTCGTAAGTGTTTCAATTATTTTTGGGAAATGATGTAATGGAGTAAATTTATTATTCCAATGTATACAATGATGATTTTTCATTAGCCATACCGCCTGCTTGTGACAATCAGATGAAAGAAACTCTATTGGAAAAGGCTTTTTAAAAATGTAATGAGTCATTTCATAACCCTCAAAAGCTGCAAGCTCTTTCGGTATAAATTTATTTTTTTCATCCTTGAATCCTTGAACATCCATAACCAATCTCATATTTTCAAAGCAGCAAATCTTTTAATGAGAGTTTTTTACTTGAATAATTTGCAATTTCTTCTTTCAGTTGATTAATTTTAAAAATAAATTTTTCAATTTGTTGTTGTAGTTTTGATGTCATGACTAAAACTAAAAGCTTTTGAAAATCCCTTTAAATTAAATCGAAATATGAAAATAGTGGGGATAAAGTTTATAATTGTTTCACAATTTTAGTAAGAGGGTTGTAGCTAAATAATTTGTCATGTAAAATAAGACAATAAGCAGAAGTATCTTTTTTAATTGCATTGTGTGTCTCAAATTCAATTCTCATTACTACGGATCCCGTTTGAATTGTTTCTTTTTGATGGGAGCAATTAATATGTGTAATAGGACTAATGTGTTTGAGTCGTTCAGGATTAAAAATGGGTTCATTTGGAACACTATAGTAAGACTGTCTAAAGTTGGCAAACATTTCGTATAAAGCAGAAAATTTGTTTTCTTCGAAATTTAAGTACAAATCGTGATAAGGATATCTTTCAGAATTTAAAAATACTCTAATATTTGACAAGGTAATGTTGTCAAATTTACTCATATCTTTAGCAATTTTCCCTTTTCTGTTTTCTTGAAAGCCAATCACAACATGCGAGGAGCTTCTAGTTTACTAGTTGTTTTTACCGGCCATGTGTGACGGGTTGTTTCGGTTAGAGAAGAATATTCAACAAATTCCTAACTCCTGAATGCTATCAATATATCTTTATTTGATTATAATATTTTTGATAGAGCAAGTTGTTGTGGCATATCAACTAGAATGTGAGGAACTTTCCAATAAATTTTATCGAAAGTAACATAAATTGTAAAGATAATAAGTAGAATACGTCAACAATATTAATTTTAAAAAATGTCAACTGTTACTATAAGCAGTTATATATTTTCAGTGCTATATGCAAAATACTTCTTTTTATTCTAACATCTGACCCTGTATTTTTTTTATTGCAATAAGAACGAAAAATGAAAGAGCTAATCATATGTAAAAATAATGTGTAGATTATGTCAACTGCCACTATAAGCGCTCATATATTAGCATAAAATTTTGTTAACGCTTGTTTCTGTATTCAATTGAGTTTCCTCTTACTTGACGCAAATTATATTAATATTATTAGTATAATCAAAAAATAATAACTTTTAATTTCCACTGTTTATTTTAAAAATGTTAAACCATAACAATTGTTTTGTTATGTAATGTGAAAATTAGTATGTATTAAAAAACTTGTTAGAACATTGTTGTTTCAATATAGGAAAAGGAAAAAAATATATTAATAGAATATTATTAGTATAATTAAAAAATAATAAATTTTAATTTCCACTGTTTATTTTAAAATGTTAAACCATAACAAATTAGTATGTATTAAAACACTTAAAGAATATTGTCGTTTCAATATAGGAAAAGAAAAAGGAAAAACTGTGTGTCAATTATTATATACATATTTACATTTACTTTTTACAAATTTATCTGACCAGAGTTTTCACAAACACAAATTATGAAAAATATTATCCTCTTTTTAAAACTACAACAAAATGATGTCTAATTACATCTTTGAAGATTTGTACCAAATAGTAATATCTAGTGCGACATATAGGACAATTCTTTACCATTATAGAACAACAATTTTCATCATTCCATCTTAAAATACGTTTTAAACAAAAAATGTGGGAAATGTATTTGGTCTACATGAATCATAATATTCGATTATTTCAAAACCAATAGTACAAAACACTTTTTTCTCTTCACTCTCAGTTTTGTTCAAATTTTTAAAAACAATCCCATTTTCTTCTTCTCGAACTAATGGTATAGTTTCTTCTCGAACTCCTGGTATAATTCCTTCGAGGCTAATTGTCTGAAGCGGAATGGATCGATTTCTTTCTCCAACTGATTCACTCATTTTATTTTAATATTATTAATAGATTTATTCAACAGATTTTTTTTCTTTTAACAGTCACTCGTACCTTAGCATACTAAAATGATCTTGATGCACCTATTTATAAGACTTAAGAATGCAAAATCAAATGTGGGAGGACAAAGAGAAAAAATTAAAAATATGATGCGAATGAGAATAAAAGGGGAGGAAGATAAGAATGAGGGACATGAGAGAGAGAGGAAGAGGAGGAGGAGGAGGCGCTCTCCTATTTTAACTACTGTTATGTTATACAGATAAGAAAATGTCAGACGTAAAACATTAAGAAACCATATAGTAGTCGGTCTATAAATGCACTAAACTCATAATTTGTATGTTAAAAAAACTGCATTTATTTGATCTTCAATTAAAAATCAAAAGTGATACCGATTCTAGCAGTATCTCACAGTGTAACCCCTCTATTTAATAATTTGTGCAAGAGAACAAAAAGGAAGACACTTTTCTGAAACTCAAGGGCATGAAGAACAAAAAAGAACTCTTGTGTTGTAAGACAGGCCACTATAGGAAATTTAATTTAAAAAATATATTTTGCAAAACTATTTTTTACTTTTTAGATTCGGTCGATATGACATTGATACACGCGGACCCATATAGTAGAACATATTCTAAATTACTCCAAACCAAGGAGTTAAAGAGACATACGATTGCTTTGATATCAGTTCCGTGCCTTGTGTGTCTTTTACAAAGCCTAGTAATTCGTAACTTCGGTGATGATTTATTTCTTTTGTAAATTTTACTCCTTTTGGTGGCTCTGGTGTAGGTTTGTGTTTAGTTGGCGCTAATTGTACTCGTTTTCAAATAGTCAGCTATACTGATGCAGCCTAAATTCAAAAACAAGTGTCTTGTGTGTCTTTCATAAGGAATAGTAATCTTAATCCACTAAGTACTTTGTTACCAATATGCAAATTAAAAGTTAGGTTTTCAACGAAAATAACGCCCTTAGGTTGTGTATAAAGTAGGTGAAGTCTATCGGATTATCACATTTATAGAATGGGAACACTTTAATTTTTGCAATGTTAAGATGCATTAGAACTGCATCATTCGACAAGATTTTTAAACTGAGACAACAGTTGATTGGAGTCGGAGGAAACTGGTGAAAAAAATTTTAATCCATTTGCATATAAAATAGTTTGAAATAACCGTAAACAAGATGCTATGTCGTTTATATGAAATAAAGAAAAACATTTTTTTTTAATTTCTATAATACGTTTTAACATTTTGTTTTCTGTAAAAATATAGGATTTTTCTTGAATTGCACCGATAGGCGAGCCTAGAAGAGAAGAGCCTAGATAAGAATAAACACATCACATTGATTTTTTTACCTTTTATATTTTCCGTAAGGTGACACAGGATATAGGGTATCCTGGATTTCAGTACTTTTTTCTAAATTTCTATATGTTTGCTAAAATTTACATAACTCTCATGTTCTAAATTGCCTTATAACTCAGACTAAGCATGAACTAAAATATGTTCATTTTTGTGGAATTAGTACACAGTAAATATTTAAACAATAAATACTATATATATATATATATATATATATATATATATATATATATATATATATATATTTTTTTTTTTCTTTTTGCTTTGTGTTCTTTGACCTTTTTTTCAATATATATTTATCCTTATTTTTCTTGGTTTGAGGTTAATACATTAACAACAAAATTAGTACATATTTTTAAACATATATTTTGTTTCTAAGGTGACGTTTCGACCATAGTTTTGGTCTTTTTCAAACCTAAAATTTGTTTAGCACTATTTTTTTAAGTTTATAAAATATTCAAAATTTAGGACTTACCATAGAACGTAAAATAGTTGAAATAAAAGTATACATAATCCACATATCTGACATATACTACACATATTTAATTTACATTTTAAAAATATTGTGGACGTTTATTAAAGACAAATTACAAGCTACTGAGCGAACACTGTTACAGTAAAGATATATACAATTTATTTAGGTTGTTTATGTCTTTTTTATCATTTATGGCGTTTTTGTTTTTTTGAATTTCAGCCATCTCAAAAAATTCTCTTTTTTTCAACTGAGGTTCGGATTTTAATACTTTCACTTGTTCGTAGCTGAAAGTATGTTTTTTGGACATCTCATGGTGTGTTAATGCGGTGCTGTTCTTTTTATCATATTTGTGACTTTTCAGTCTATTTTCTAAGTATTCGCTTGTTTGTCCAATATAAACACCGTTACAATTATTGCAAGGGATCTGATAGACTATATTGCTTTTTTTATTAATTGGCGTTTTCGATTTTAAGTTGCTGAAGTTCTTTGATAATATGCTATAGGCTTTGTGACTTGTGATGTTATATTTTTTAAAAAGGTTTTGAAATTGCTGGGATAAACCATTTATGAAAGGCAGAGAAATGTATTTTGTTTTAGGTAGATTTGATGTAATAATGGCATTTTCAGAATTGTAATATTTATGTATTCTGCTTTTGAATAATTTATTTACTAATTTTTTAGGGTACTGATATAGATTTAATGCTGCTTTAGCCTTTTTAATTGCTCGTTCTCTGAATTCAGAGTCGGACAGCTTAATTGCCCGATCTGCCAGACCAATAATTACAGATTTTTTTTGAGACATTGGGTGACAGGAGCTGAAATTTAGGTATCGAGAGGACCAAGTTTGTTTTGTGTACCATTCCGTTTTAATTTTATTTCCTATATGATATAATGTTAGGTCTAAAAAATTGATTTTGTTGTTATCTTCGCTTTCAATTGTAAATTGTAGTCTTTTATGGTATTGATTAAATTGCTTTAAAATAATTTCTGTTTGGCCAGATGGGATTGCAGCAATACAATCATCGTCATATCGATAAAAAAATGGCATATTAAATTCCACATTACGGTAGTATATATATATATATATATATATATATATATATATATATATATATATATATATATATATATATATATATATATATATATATATATATATATATATATATATATATATAATATATATATGTATATATATATATATATATATATATATATATATATATATATATATATATATATATATACGGCTTACAGAATCCGCATTTTTATTGTTAGTATTTTCGGGATATCTTAAACCATGTAAGGTTAGATTAGGTTAGTTTTTTTTAATTGCTTTAAATTAATTTTGGGTTAGACTTATATATTTACACTAAAAATAGTTCATGGAAACACAAATATTTGAGCTACTTAGGGTTGGTTACCTGCAATAAATAAATAAATTAATAAATACAAGAAAAATACCATATTCTTGCAAAATACAAAATATCTTAAGTATTTATAGAAATATAGGTATAGGTATATTCTATTTATCCTAAAAATATAATTTAAATCTCCAAAAAAAGATTTAATTTTTTTTTTGTTTGCCTTTACTGCCTGTTCGCATCTTTAATAAAGGCTTTGCAGAACTACCAATGTGCAGGAAATACTTTCAGAATTTATTGTCAAAATTTCAGGTAACAAGGGCGGACAAAGATGCCCCAAGATCTAGGAGGCCCAAAATTAGCAAAAACAAACGTGAAAGTTCAGGTGGTAGCTGAAATGGCCGTAAATCCTAGACAATGTACTAAGCAAGTAGCTGAGACATGCAATATGTCACGTTCGTCCGTTTAAAACTTTTTAAAATCTAATAAATTTAATATGAGAACTGTCCACGAATTAACCGAAGATGACCCTGACAGGCCACAGAGTTTTGCGAGATTAAGTCGACCCTCAAAAATGTAGATATTGGAGTTGTGAAAACTCCCATGTGTTTTGCGAAGAACATTCCCAGTTTCCTTAAAAAATAAATGTTTAAGCCGGTAATTTGCGTGACCATATCACAGGTCCCATATTTTTGGAAGGAAATTTAAACGGTTTCTTTTTCTCTTCGCTTCAGTTTTTTAATATTCGTTTTATTAGTTTTTTGTTAATTATTCCACGGTTCTATTAAAATATATACCGTATCATTTTCGTGCTTTATTTATTATGGAGTATTGACATTGAACCTCCAAAAATAACCCTAAAATATAATAATGATTCCATTTTGAAACATTGTTATTGGTCATTATTTGAAAAGTGTTGAAACAAATGTTTTCAAAATCGTGGTTGAATTAAGAATAAAAAGACCTTACGCCTATGATATAAAGTTCTGCAGGGTAACAAAACATTCAAAATATTTATCTCTTATTTCTATTTGCATTTTTTTACATACTGTATAAGATTTCCAGAAGAATATCCAATCTATTTATAGGGAAAGCACTGTTAAAACGGTTTGTAATGGGAACAGCGCTCGAGTAAACGTTTAGATTTCGTTAAAAGTGTTAAAACTGGTTAAAATAATTTTTCAGGAAGATGAATGAGATTCTGACAAAAATTTACGGTTCGAAGCCAGTTCATAAATATGTTGACTGTATAATTGCCTTTAAAACATCTAAACATTCGTCAAAATAATTTCACTTTCAATCTGTCCAGTGGCGTAATAGTTGCTAAAATTGGGAGCCATGTGGATATTTTCAACAGCTTTGAGGGTAAAGCGTAGACATTTGTAGATTATTAACACCTTTGTTATGATAAGCGTAGGTGTAGGTGTACTAAATAGTGAGAATAATATTATTTATAGCAATAATTTTATATTATTGCTATAAAAATATAACGGTATTATATATATATATATATATATATATATATATATATATATATATATATATATATATATATATATATATATATATATATATATACAGGTTTTCTGTTTATATGTTGGAACATTTTAATGTTTGTTCTACGTTTTTTAATCGGTTTTATGGAAAACCGTATTTTTCAAATCAATTTTCATGTTTCCCAGATTGTACCCAATTTTATTTTAATACCAGTTTGCACTTCTTCTGGTTAATTTTACTTTCTTTATTTTAAATAGAAATTTGTTTTACTACAGAATAAGTGCTGTACGGGGGTATATTTTCCGTACTTTTGAGGGGTATCTCCCTTATTTTTAAAGATAAACGGTTGCGGTTTTCGCAACAATATACTACTTTTTTGTGAAATAAAGGATGGTGCCACTAGAGTTTTCATATCCCTTTTGGATTTTGTTGCATTTTCAGGTACCCCTCGTATCCCAGCTATCTGATAGCTTATCAAAAAGACGAAAACAGTTCGTTATATCACTTTTTCCGTAGAATGTTAGTGCTGCTTTCAGAATAAGTATACGAGGTCGGTTCAAAAAGGTATTATATTATAAATGTCAAAAATCTTGCGGTTTTATCAGTTTATGATTATTAATGAAATATGTTTGATGTTTAGGTGTTTCTGTTTGACTGTATACTATACTTGATATACTTTTTTTACGATAAACTATGAAAAGTACGATATGTCGGTTTGTTTCATACGATGTAATGAAAATCCCCAAGAAGCTTGGAAATTATATTTACATAGGTAACGTATTTTAAGCTCTATGGTTAAGATAACATCTTAGGAACCCTTTTTTGCTCATATTAGATATCCAGAGGGAAGGCCACCTGTCCGAGACATATTTGCCCACCTTAAATCAAATTTGGTAGAGCACGGATCATTGATCCAGCCCCGTCCCAAAGCATACACAAAACAAGATAGAGAGAGAGAAAAAAGAAATATATTGGGGTGTGTAGAAGCGATGCTTTTATCTTCTTGGCAGCAAATAGAGGAAGCAACTGGTGTATCCAAGCCTCATGCTCAAAGAATTTTGCAAAAATATTAGCATCGCTCATATAAATTACACATAGTTCAACATTTTCACACCGGCGATGCCGAACGCTGAATGTTGTTTTGCCAATGGTATTTACAACAAACCCATCTCTTGGCAGACTCATTATCTGGTCCGATGAAACTTATTTTTCAACTGCGGGAATTTTCAATCGCCATAATATAAGAAACTGGTCCGCAGAAAATCCCCATTTAATTTTTGAGAGGGCATAACAAGGACGCTTTGAGGTTGGAGTCTCGTATTTCATTTTTGGAAGACGCATAGTATATAGAATTTTTGAAGGAGGTCTCACAACGCCTGGTTATTTCAGAACTGATAAAAAATGTTTCATTGGCTCTTCACATTTCCGCTTATCAACAAAGCGGTGCCCCAAGCCACAACTCTACACTTTTAAGGGCATTCTTAGACGCTAACAAAGGTGGATTGGTACTCACGGACCTGTAAGATGCCCCCCTCGACCTCTAGATCTTTCGATTTTAGATTTTTTTCTTACGGGGTTTTATGCAAAATAAACACTATATCAGTCTGTAGCGGAGCTTAGTGCGGCAATGGATTTAACTATTAGAAAAATAACGAAAATGTGCCAATTTTCTATAGGAAAATGACCGTCATTTTGAAAACTCTTTGCTTTTTCAAAATTATGATTTTTTTATCTTAAGTTTTAAGTAAGATGAGTAATTATTGTTTTGTGCTGAGTAAAATTCAATAATTTTATCATAATTAAGTTAAAACGTTGTAGTAAATAATTAAGAGCTGAGAATTAAAAATGATCTTTTGAATTAAGTTTAAAAGTATTACATCTTTAGTATAATAATTACTTATATAAATTTTGTTTTTAATACATTTTAGCCATAACCTATAACTAAATGAACACAAAAGAAAATTTTAGAAAATCTCAGATCTTGGGCTGGTTTTTGAAAGTATCTGCATACATGTATATATTTTTGGAAAGCCCACATTATTCCTAATAAAAGAAGAATATACAATACAGGACGTTTTGTTTCTAGTTATGTATGTTTCGTGTATACATTTGTATTTCAAATTTTATTTATTGTAGCCCTAAGGAAGGTAGAAAACCTAACTAACAAAACTTTAATTGAAAAACAATTAGCATTTGTCCAAAAAAGCTCGTGAATTTTCTTTCTATATTTAAAAATCGCTGGACGTTGTCAGAAATGTCTAGCACTAGGTTAGGGTCTAGGGGGGTAAAACCCGAGGTCGTCAATAAATCTGTTTTACAGAGTATTGAGCAAAACCTTGTCATTTTCTAAAATTTTTCTTAAACCATGACTATTACAAAATGAAATATTTTATAGTTCTCTTTTAGCCAAGATAGCAGTAAATATTAAAAAAAAAAGTCTCAGCAGTTTTATAATTTTTATATTACAATCATGAAAAAAATCTCAGGCTCTCGTCGCACTTCCACTCATAACATTGAATGGGTTTATTACGAAAACATTTTTTGGGTTCAAATTTTATATAGCGTATTTTATGCTTAAAAGTTTCTTTGTGCTGGTGAAATAATTATTAAAGCTTTAATCATTAAGTATTTAAAACTCAAGGCGATATTTTTTGGTTTGGCCAGTAGTTCTTACATAGCCTATTTTGATATATATTTTTTTAAATTAAAGCTGTACCTAAAGACGCAGTAATGCTACACTGAGTTGATACTGTCAAAATGGAAAAATACAATACACCTCTTTTTAAACTTCAAACAATTCTAGAAATTGGTTTTTAGAAAATAAATTTTAAAACCATTGACAAATAAACTGGTCTAAATACTCATTTAGTTAAAAAGATAGTGTAAAAAAGGAAAACTACATTTTGTCCGCCTATTGTGACAAAACAAAATTTTCAAATTCACTTTATCTACATTATAATTAGATTCTTATATTCTCATGCATCTGTAAGCCTTACGTTTGGTTAAAAAAGAAAACAACAATTACTCACCCGAAAATACTATAAAATATATAGTTGCAGTTTTTATTAGATTGTTGTTTTCAATAAATAAACAGTTTATTGATTCAAAGGATTATTGTTATTGGTTATTATAGGTTATTGATGTATTACCTTCTTTCAGATTACTTTAAATAATAAACAAAGAGCTGTTTTTTTACTTCCCTTGGAAAAGGGAAGTATTGTAATCGTAAAAAAATCAATCACCGAGATTTTTCAAATTTTTACGTTTCAGGCCCCCTAGATGTCGAAAACATATTTTCCCACTTCCGTCGGTCTGTCTATATGTAGCTAAAAACTGCTTATCCCATTGACTTCCAATTTTTGTCAAAAATTAAGGGTCATATGGGGATGACCTGGTAATATTTCGGTAAAAATCCAATATGCCAAAACAAAATGGCGGCCTAGTGAAATGTTAAGAAAAATATTACTAAAAAGCTACTTATCCAATTTATCTCAAATTTTACACAAAAATCAAGTATTATGTAGCAATCAACTAGTAAAATTTTGGTACGAATTTAAGATGGCGGAACAAAAGGTGATTTAGAAAAATATTTAAAAATTCAGCCTGAAAAATTACTTAATGGACTGATTTCAAATTTTGTGCCAAAAAAAATAGTCGTATACGGATGAGCTAGTAAAACTGTGATACTAATTCAAGATGACGGAACAAAATGGTGGCTAAATTTAATATTTTTATACTAGAAAAAATCATCTTCTGAGGTATTACATATCTTCACGTTTTAGCGCCCGTAGATGCCAAAAAATATGTTTTGTCAATACCGTCCGTTTGTCTGTCTCTCTATCCGTTTACGGCATAGCTTAAGAATTGCTTATCAGAGTGACTTCAGCATTGTCAGAAATCAAATGTTATATGGGGATGACCTGGTAATATTTTGTTAAAAATCCGATATGCGTGAATAAGATGGCGGCATAGTAAAATGTTAGAAAATCATTAATGAAAAAACCAATTATCCAATTTACCTCAAATTTTATACAAAAATTAAGTATTATATAGGAACGAGCTGGTAATATTTTGGTATGAATATAAGATAGCAAAACAAAATGGCACCCTTTTAAAATATTTAAAACATCAGCCTGAAAAAACTACTTATTAGATTAATTTCCGATTTTGTGCAAGTATTAAATGTGATGTAGGGATAAACTAGTATGTATTCAACATGACGTAACAAATTGGAGGTGTGTATTAATATAAAATTGATTTTATTTTAAATTATGCCCAAAGATCAAGTGTGGCATAGGTAGAAATTGGTAAAATATTGGTAGGAATCCAATATGACCTAACAAAATGGCGACGAATAAAAATGTTTTAAAAGACAATATATTATATGTGTTACTAAATGACTATGTACTGAACTAAATTCGGTCACACTTCACGATTCCTAATAAAAGGAAAAATGTATAACGAGGGAAGTTCCGGGTAAATAAAATTTACCGATTTTTAAACCAAACGACGATATATATTCTATAGTATAATGGACCTTTTGCTTATTATTTACTAATAATTGATTGAAAAATATTTTGTTTTAAATCTTGCAACTTTATTTCCATTTAACCCAATAAGGTAGAAAATGGCGGGTTGCCTAAAAATATATTTTCCTACGACCACTTACGAAACTGTTACAAAACACATTGTTAACTGGGCTGGAAAGTGCCATATATCACACTCGTTTTGAAAAAAAAAATTCAACACGAATGATCATACTGCCATTAACAATTATAACAAAAATAACAATTATCCCACATCTGTAGATCGGCCGCGACGAGGCCGTTCCAGTTACATGATAAAATCTGTGGAACAGAATAGAAAATCGTTAAAAAGGCATATTTATTGTCTTTGTGTCAGTCTGTATCTTTGCGATGAATTACAAACATGATCGTTTTCTTTTAAGATTATGTCTTTTATTTTTAGATTTAAAAATATTATGTATAAGAATTTCGTGTTGTAACGTATTTAATATATATCTTTAAAAGTAAGCCTTTTTATATCAAATCTTTCATTTAGGTTAGGTTTTTAGGAATTTATTTAATAACATGTTGAACTACACACATTATACATTTGAAACCACTCATTCCACATGGTAGTTATCGAGGTATCAGGTAAAAATAAAAGGATGTGTTACCAAAATATCATAAAACGTAACCTCATTTTATCCATTTTGGAATTTATATTTTAAGTGTTTATTTAATTTAATCATAATTTAATCGAAGAACCTTTCAAAACAAAAATGTATATTCAACTTACTATTTATTGTTTTCACAACTTTCGAGAACATAAAAATCCCTTTTCAAAGGACTAGCATCCAGGCAGGTGCGATAGAGTAGCAATTTGTAAACGCGCGGTTTACTGATACAGTGGGAGTGTTTATAGCTAAAATTTCGTCTTCAGTGAACATATTTGTTTAATCTATAACCGAAAAGGTTAATATTCTCAAAGTCGTGACGAGACGAGACAAAACCTTGGTCTCGTCCCGTCTCGCCCACAATTTCCAGCCAAGATAAAGCCTCAATTTCGTCTCGTCTCGCAGCATCACTAATCATACTTGGAAACCGATCGTTCCACCGGGTCACGGTTCGATGAACAGAGGTCGGCTATAAATAACCGGCCTAGGTCTCTCTGAGCTGATTGGTTTTTCCGATCTCGTGAAAAAAATATATCTTCTATTGCACCGTCCAATAGAAAGCAAAACGTCGAAAAGTGATTCCATTTTAATACGGTCTAATCCCAAGAACGAAGATTTCTTAATTGGCCACAGCCGTGAAAGTTTTCATTCTATGGTATCGTCGAAGGTTTGGTCATCATTTTACTATTTGCCTCATTCAGTTCTGTCAAGTGATAGTAACATTAGAGACATTGAAAATCGAATTTTGACTGAAAAATCGCAGAAGAAGATAATTATTACGGGCCGTATATAATGATATATATATATATATATATATATATATATATATATATATATATATATATATATATATATATATATATATATATATATATATATATATATATATATATATATATATATATATATATATATATATATATATATATATATATATATATACATATATATATATATATATATATATATATATATATATATATATATATCAAAACGTATTTTTCGTTGGGAGGTCTAAATAAAAAAAATATTTTGTTTGTGTCGATTGTTTTCACTTTTAACGTTTTCACTAATAAGTAAAAATTACAATATGCTTTTGGGAATTTTTAAATATTAATATTCCAAAATGTACCTCAAATATTTCTAAGGTGAGAGCACTAGGCTAAACTTGACAATACTTGTAAAAAAAAAGTTGGGTTATGTTAATTACGATTTTTATTTAGATACCAATTATCAGCTCGATGGAGTTCACACATTACAAAGAGGAAGTTACCACGTATTTACATAATAGTTTAAAATATGTACACTGTTCCATTTATGACTTTTACCGAAAAATTGAGTGCCGCATTCAGAATAAGTATACGGGGTCAGGTAAAAAAGTTATCGGACCCTACTTTATTTTTTTAAATACAACACACTATATATTATATTTATTAGGAATAATTTAAGCTTTTCAAATATATACATATATATATATATATATATATATATATATATATATATATATATATATATATATATATATATATATATATATATATATATATATATATATATATATATATATATACATATATATATATATATATATATATATATATATATATATATTCAGTAATTTGGAAAAGCAAGCTCAAAATTCGATATTTTCTAAAAATTTCTTTTGTGCCCAATTAGAAGTTAGCAGGCTATGGCTAATTTGTTTTGGAAAAAAATCAAAAATTATGTAAAGTATGATATGTTGGTTTGTTTTGTACAATCTAATGAAAATCCTCAAGAAGCTTCGAATTTATATTTACAAACGTAACGTATTTTGAGTGCTATGGTTACAATAATACCTTAGGAGTCCTTTTTGTTCATATTAGATATCCAGACAGAAGGAAACCTTTCTGAGACATATTTTCCCGCCTTAAATCAAATTTAGTAGAGTACGGATCATTTATTCAGCCCTCCCCACTTAAGCATACACACTTTTTGCTTTTTCAACATTTTGTTTTTCCTAATTTAAGTTTTAAGTAAGATAGGTAATTATTGTTTCATTTTTAGTAAAACTCAATAATTTTATGATAATTAAGTTAAAATGCCGTAATAAATAATTAAGAGTTGAGAATTAAAAAAGATCATTTGAATTAAATTTGAAAGTCTTATATCTTTTTAAAACATTTTAGCCATCTAATGCCTACTAATTGGATACAAAAGATAATTTTAGAAAAGCTTAAATTTTAAGCTTGTTTTTTAAAATAACTTCATATATGGATATAATTTTGGAAAGCTCACATTATTCCTAATAAATATAAGGAAGAATATAAAGGGTGTCCCATTTAAAAAAATAAAGTAGGGTCCGATATCTTTTTGACCTGACACCTTATACCTATTCTGAAAGCGGCATTGAATTTTTCGTAAAAAGTCATATAAGGAACATTTTTCGCCTCTTTTGGTTATCAGATAGCTGGGATACGAGAGATACCTGACAATGCAACATTTTCAAAAACGCCCTGTATCTCAAAAACGAAAAGGGCCATGGAAATTCTGCTGACTCTGTCTTTAATTTCACAAAAAAGTAGCTCACTGTCGCGAAAATCGCAACTTTCTGTCTCAACTTAGCTACCAGAATAATAAAATTGTGTTAAATTTATGTGAAAATCGGCAGTTTTGAAATAACAGTCATATCGCTGTTGTTTGACTTGTCATGTTGTCCCGCCAACCCACCGACATATATTTATGCGTCAAGCTTATAACATATTGATCAAACATTCAAGCAATTTAAATGAATCCCTTGTTGGTTTAGCGATGCCAAAGGGCAAGAAGAAGAAAGCGAAAAATAATAAAAATGGCGATAAAAACAAGAAAAAAGGTGGTTCTAAGCCAAAGAAAGCAGGTAGCAAGAAGTCTAGATCAAAAAGCGCCAGGTTAGTTTAGATTAAGTTAATAATAAACGCTACTTTGGCAATTGTTCTGACTAGAAAGCGTTTTATGTACGTTACCATTTTTATGCTAGAACTGTGAAATACCTGCTTTTCGAATTTAGTTAAACAGTATTCATTAACAATTTAGTAATATGCGGCTTCTTTATTATTAACCTCATTTTGAGATACCTTTTTTACAGAAGTAGAAAAGAATTTCTATAAAGTACCTATCGGATACTGTACAAAAATAGTATGAAATTATAAAAATATAGGCGTCACGATGCCATGTCAGAAAAAAAAATCAAAACAAATGCTGAAACTTTAAAAGTCAAGTCCACGTTTATTTCCAAAACTGCACCAAATTGATTAATATTTTGGTTTCTGAGATATAACATATATATATATATATATATATATATATATATATATATATTTATTTATTTATAAAAAATATCTACTAATTCCGGAGATATCTGGGAAAAAACGAAATTTTGTAAAATAGTTTTTATTTTTTCTGGAGCATATTATTCAAAGAGAAATTTTAAAATAAATAGCATTGTGCTCTAAAAGATGGTTTCTCCTAAAACCATTGATGTATAATGATACTCATAAACTATTTAGTAATCAAGAAACTCCTACCAGACAATTTCTAGTAGTAAAAGTGCTCTATCACGTTCTAAGACAGAAACGTATGTCAGTTTCTCAATTCAGAAATTCCTGAGTGTTAGATAGTGTACGGAGGTGCTGTAGAATGGCCTGTAACATCTCCAGATCTTCGCCGTTGGATTTCTATTTATGGGATACTTTAAGGTACATTTTGTCAATAACACAATCTCATACTTTATATGAATTAAGAATGCGATTCCTAAATCCTTTGGTTTCATTAAACATAAGAGTGTCGATAGATCAGTTTTAGGTGGTAAACAGAAAGTGATAGAAAGTATAAGAGTTAACTGTAATCTTCTTCAGTACTTGCGTAAAAATTATTGTTTGTTTTATTAAAATGTGACATAATAAAAAGTAATTTGTACTGTTGATGTATCAGAACAAATTATATACGTATTTAACTTGCTTTAAAAATGTATTTTTTTCTATGTAAATAGTTAAGTTTATGAAGGGAACCGAAACACATGTATTTTATTAAAATCTCCCCACGATCAAATTATCCAGATGTATTAAAGATTGTGTCCACAAATTAAAAATAATAAACTAACCTTTTGAAATGTCTTAACAGTTTTTGAGAACTTGTACACCTCCGTCAAACTAAGCAATCATCATATGACAAATGGTATCTCTATCTTTAGTAGTTATCAAGCGCAAATGCTTGATAGCTATTGAAGGTACTGAACTATGGTTCATACGTTGTGTAGAAATTGATAATTAAAAAGCTGTTTTCATAATATGTTTCTTGTTTTATTCCTTACAAAGTGGGTGGGAAAAGCAAGGTTTTTAAATCTTTTAAGATTTGATCGTCTTTCTTTTACTCTTCAACACACCCTCTTTTAAATTATAATTTAGCCTTAATATTATCTTGTTATTAATTTTACTTTAACTGGTTTTATGTATATCAATTCTTTGTACTTCACTCGTAAAAGGGAAGTATTGTAATTGTGAAAAAATTACACACTGAGATTTTTTCAGATATTCACTTTTCAGATGACGAAAAACACAGACACTCAGACAGACATCGGTCTGTCTGTCTGTCTGTTCGCGGCTTAGCTAAAAAAGTACTTAACCGGTTGACTTCAAATTTTGAAGAAAAATTAAGGGTCATATGGGGATGACCTGGTAACATTTTGGTAAAAATACAATATGGCAAAACAATATGGCGGCCTAGTGAAATGTTAAAAAAATTATTATTAAAAAACTATTCATCCAATTTATCTTAAATGTTGCAGAAACATGAACTATTGTGTTAGAATCAACTAGTAACATTTTGGTACGAACTCAAGATGGCGGAACAAAATGACGGCTTAATAAAATATTTAAAAATTTAGCCTGAAATAACTGCTTAATGGTTTGATTTCAAATTACGTGCCATAACTAATTGTGGTGTAGAGATCAACTAGTTAATTAGTGGTACTAATTTAAGATGGCCAAATAAAATGGCGGCCAAATGAAATGTTTGTAATCGTGTAAAAATCACCCTCTCAGGTTTTACACATCTTTACGTTTTAGCGTCCCTAGATGCCAAAAAATATGTTTTATCAATTGGTTCGTCTGTTGGTATACGTAACACGTATATTCTGTGACTACGTACTGAACTAAATTGGTTCACACTTCACTATTCCTAATAAAAGGAAAGATTTATAGCGAGGGAAATTTCGGGTAAAGGAAATTTACCGATTTTTTAACATTGTTATTAAATTCAAATTGAGGCAAAATTGCGCAATTTAATAAATTCTAGTCAATTTCGGAAACACCCGGAAAGTTCTGAAAAGGTTTTTAGTATTATTACTTTTTAATTTTTGGGCACGACCTTTCTGACAATATCTTGATAATCTGAACATAAGAAGATTTCATAACAAACATGCCCTACCTTTACTAACTATTTGCATAGAAAAAATAATTTTTTAGAGCAAGTGAAATAAGTTGTAATTTGTTCAGTACGAAATGATTTTTTATTACGACACATATTTTAATGAAAAGGAAATTTGCATTTACAAAAACACAACTTTTGGTAAAATTTGATTAATAAATAATCATTAATTTCTACGCAAGAGCTCAAGGACTTTTCTACTTTCTTTTCTTCACTTTCTCTTTAACACTGATCTATCGGCAGCTTTTACGATAAATGAAATAAAAGCACTTACGGTTCGCGTTTTTAAACCATCTGAAGTATGAATTTGTGTTGTATAAATAACGTACTTTAAAGTAACCCTATAAATAGAAACCTCACGGTGAAAAATCTGGAGACCTCGCACGCCATTCTACAGCACTTCCATACTCTATCACCGCTTAGGACCTGAAGCACGTTTCTGTGTTAGAACGGGATAGAACACTTCTACTACTCGAATTTGGCTGATATGACTTCTTGATCTTGATGGGTAAATAATTAAATGTTATACATCATTGGTTTCAGGAGATCGAATGCTTTTCAAAACTGAAATCCGTATTTAAAAAAATAAAGTTGAGGATGGTTGCAGCGGTATCAAACGGCGGATTATAAGTTTGAAGACACCATCTTCTAGAGCAGGAAGAGTTGCAACTATAAGGTACTAGTGATTTTAAAATAACTCTTTGAATAAATTCGGAAAAAAATAGGAACGATTTTACAAAATTTTGTTTTTTTCCGGAATTAGCTGGAATTTTTCAAATTTGTTTTTAATCTGAGGCTTTTATGGAACTTACAATCGTTTTAGTCTTTTTTTTTGGCGACCCACGCGACTCTTAAAACGGAGAAAACCTCCTTTTTATTTTATCCGTAAATAATAATTTTTATCCAATTTTAATATCACCGTCAATTCCCCATAAAACGGCGTTTGGAGCTTTAAGGTGAAACAAATATACGGATTGGCGCACCCTATACCCGTCGTTTTCTAACCGCTAAATCGTAATATATTTTTAAATGTACCTTGGATGATTTACGCTAAAGTTATTTGTAGATATACAGTGTTCGTCAAAAACAAGTGTTATACAAAAAATTAAAAGTTGTTATCTAATATTTCTTTACAGGTGTAACGTCGATATTTTCACTGAAGCTGCCATGGAAAATGCTTACACCACATGTCATAATGTCCAGGACTTACTAAGATGGAGAGGATTTCCTTGGCCTGATGCTCAAAAGAAGAAGAAAAAGGGGAAAAAGTAAAACAGGTCTTTTCTATTAATGTATAGAGTTGATTCACTGATTTTTGGAAATAAATATTAGTTCTTTCAAAATACATATTTACTTTTTTCTATTTATACATGTTTACATATTATCTGCTATGTAAATTTTGTACACCGGGATTAAAGTAGACCTGATTTAACGCCAAAAGAAAATTTATGGCATAGAATGTCTGGATATTGTTTTAATACGTATACATCTACTGAAACAGTTATTTAGACAAGCAGTTTATTTTTTATTCGTTCTGGCAATACTCTTAAACATTTTTGTATGAATCATGCAAACATAAAATACATTATAATCTATTATTTTAAGATAGTAATTTTATTAATTTAAGGTAGTGGCTGCTTCTAAGATACTTTTCCCTAATTACATGCAAATTCTGGGGTAGCTCTTAGAAGACAAATGCTCCTAAACAAGAATATTAATGCTATAAACAAAATTACCAGAAATATCTAAAAATCTAGCATCTTGTGTTATGCTGTAAAACACACCGCACTTACACATATATGGCTTATAAATTAGAAAATCAAATAAAGACTTGACTAAAGGTATTTAAAATAATTTTCCATCTAATTTTGAGAGGGCCTATTCAAGATGTTTAACAAAATGGATAGGGATTTACTAAGATATCAAATTGCAATTTTCCTTATAAATGCAGAGCTTTTTTTTGTCAATAGGACCCATTAGCAGACGGGCTTCACGCCCGGCCTGACTATGCCTAACTATGATTTTTCAAACAAATACCTATCATATTTCACTTGAGTTTTGAGCTTGTTTATGTATTTCGGATAAAAGTGAATCTTGTTTTTGTTTAGATTTCGTTATTTTAAGTTTGTGGATTGTTAGGTATATGTATTTTTCTTATTTGAAGATTAGTACTAATATACTTTTCCTTCACCTAACTCAAATTTGGAAGTTAAATGGAAGAGTTTTTGATCATTTTTCAATAACAGACTGTACACGAGCAGATTTCCAGCTATTGAGAAAAATTACCTTATCAAAGGACAATTGGAATTATATGGAAAGGATAATTGACAGTCGCACTTATCCTTTTTATCTTTAGGATTTTTAGGATACACACGATCGAGAAATTAAAAAAATGTATTTGTCCTCAAAATATTTAAATAAGAGGTTCAATGTATTCCTCTATCAGAAAATATAACACCTTGAGAATATTGAATCATTTAAACCTAAAACTTATCTATTTCTCTTATTTTTTCCTTGCTCAAATCGTGAAAATTGTATTATGGGCAAGTGGAACATCTCTCTACACTTCCAGTTTTTTGATCTCTATCTTTATATTCCAATTTTTGTTTTATTTTATACTATTTTCTTACCTATTTACAGAACAATCTGTCATGTATCGAAGAACAAAAATTGAAACTTGGCCACCACTGTGAATTACCTATTGGGCTAGAATAGCAGTTCGTATGGTCGTTCAAAAATCAGATCTTAAGACGCGCGTCTACTGCTTGCCAAACAGCAGAATATTGCAGATGTGTCATGCCGCGGCGATATTTTTGGATGCATCGCTTAGGCGATAGCGAATGCTATATTTATTTTTATTAGTTTTCGGTACGATTTTGATTATGCTGCAGTAGCAGAAAGCTGCCGCCGCATAAACAACGCCGCTTTTGCAGAGTCGCCTGAGTATTTTTTACCCTTTCTGCTTTAGCTGCGGTGACATCAATTTGCATAAAGAAACAATTGTATTAAGTAAATAAGTACGTGCAATTAGGTCTAGCTTTTTTTCAGTTGGTTTTTCTCCTCATTCGAAATCATTAACACCAAAAAAAAATTAGAGTACTTCGTATATGTCATGAGGGGTGAAAAGTACCAAATGCTGCAGAAATAATACAGAGGTCCAGGTCGAACACCATGGCTGAAAATCCCTCGTGATTGGTACGGGGTAAATACAATTGTTCTTTTTAGAAGAGCCTTTAATACGAGCTAGATATCATTGATGGTAGCCAACGTTCTAAGAGGACATGGTAACTGAAGAAGAAGTTCGTTCTCTGTATTTTATTTATTTCTCATCTTTACAAAAATATTAACATTTATTATTCATTCACGTTTGGACCAAATTATTATTCGAAGAATTCAAATTCGTATAAGTCTGTTTCTATATTGCTGATGCTATCATTGGAGTCCAAGACTCTCGCAGGATGATAATATATTACTTGGTTGCTAGTACTACCCGAAGAATAATTATGGGTTTGTACTGCTTTCGGCTCATACTTTGTTAAATATTAAAAAGGTCGTATTTAGCATCGATCAGCATGATAGGCGGAAGGATATCCAATAGGTTTTTACATGTATTCCAAAGGTTTCGATTGAGTTAGTCATAAAATAATTTTTCAGTTTCCATTTGCCTCCTTTTTCCCTTTCTTTTATTAGCTCAATAAAGTCACTATGTCGGTCACCATCATTTGTTCTCTTCTTCTTAGAAGATTGACGCAATTTTATTATTTTATAGATGGGGTAGATGTAGTATTTCGTGAATCGCCAGAGTCGGTATCAAGAATATCTGTATTTTGAGAGGCTGGCAATGTTGTTATCGGCGTTAGAATTCTGAGAGAGAGAATCTAGAGACAACATTTGAAAACTTTAAACTCTTGTTTAGAGTTTTTAAACTTTTAATCTAAAACAGGAGTATCTTAAATATTTCCATCGTGTTTTACAATGCTCATCAAGAAAGAAATAAAATACCTAGATTTAGCTACAATATAGTTTTTTATGTCAGGTTTATGGTTACTGGAGAATCAGATCACTTGCGTTTACATATAAAGAAAATATTAGTATTAATGAGCAAAAAGTTTATGCCATTTTTATTACCTATTCCCGCAGAAAACAACATAAAATGCATATCGAATGAATTCTGGAATAAGTGGGATTTTCCAAATTGCATTGGTGCTACTGACAGAAAGCATGCCCGCATTAGATCTAGCCATAGTAGATCGCTATTTTTTAATTATAAATAATTTTTTTCGTCCTTATTTTTATTGCAGTGTTCTTATGGAAAAGAAAGTCTTAGTGGGATAAACCCACTTAAAGCCACCGTCATTTTAAACGCCAAATTACAAATTTCTATCACACGTAATTTGAGCTATTGTTATGTAGACGGGACTGTTTGCACCGGTCTACGAAAGATGTTATTCTGCAAGTATTAACAGCGGATGTTAAATTTTCAGACAAAATAAGTGAAAAATACTGTTTTATTGAATTAGATTTTTTTCAGTGTGTAACATGGATAATTGGGGGTAAGTTCTAAGTATAATATTGTAGTTTTTCTTTAAATACCGCAATGGGGGGTGTTAGTAAACACCTAAATAACATGTACATGTTACAAAAATAAATTAAGGTTATGATAAAATGCGTGCAGGGAGCTATACCTAAAAATATTCATCAGAGCAGTGGCCAAATCGACTAACAACTATATTTTTAGTTATTGTAATTATTGGAAAAGGCCTCTAAAACCTTACGAGGTATTGGACGAACTAACAAAAGACGATGTCGCAATACCGAACAATATTTATATATTGCCCCCTGATAAAGCCAATAATGAAAATAGAGATAAAGACCCTGTGGAGTTGAATAATTTACCTGGAAGTCACTTGCGCGCAGAAGTGCAAACTCGTTTTGAGGACGTTACTGAAACTCCAGAATTATAGGCATATATTTGGGATAGTGAAAATGATTTACCTTTGTCGGTTTTTACCAAAGCCCATTAACTCTATAGGTTGCCTCGAGCGATCTTGACCTATCCCAACTCGGTGTGAAAGATCTACGTCACTCGGCGACTAGCTTGCTTTGGCACTGCATTGTCCATATGTCTTCTGTGTGCGTTTAATTACATACATTAATCTTTTTTTGTTCAAAATTGAAACTTTTGTGTTACAATAAATTGCAGCCTTCAAGATATAAGTTATTATAGTTTTAAACTTACGTTTAGGGATGTTGGTTCAAATTTGAAGCAAGTTCTTTTGCTGAGTGCATTTCAAAAAGTTCGCATCGTATTTGAAAAAATATGATGTATTTTTAAAGTTCCAAAAAAATATTCTTGTCAAAAGTTTTGACTTGACAAATAGTTGTATAACTTTAGAAAATTTATATTTTTTATACAAGGTGTCCCAGTAGGATGTTCTCGGTTTTGGTGATAATGGTTAGAGATAGAGAAAAAGTTTAAATATAAATATTAGTATATAGCATGACTTATATACCTACTTAAATAGTTTTTCATATATGAAATACACTATATTTTATAACATTTTGAATTTTGTCTAAAATTCTACGTCTAATATAATGTCCATAGGCCTAAAGTTTAATTGTTTTCGATAAATTAACATTTAAAAACTGGGATTTTCAATTTTGAACAGCTGTAGAGTCTAAACGGTTCAAATTAGAACAAAACGGTTTGCACTCTCCTGATTTAGTTTTTAATAAATTTCTTCTCAATTTCTAACCGGTACCAAGATATTAACCGAGAACACACTATGGGGACACCCTATGTATTTTTCATATTTTATTAACTATAGGTATACTATTGGCAGTAAACACAATTATTTAACTGTTCAAACATCTTTTTTAAAAATAGGAAACAAATCAGCACACAATTTATGCTTAAACGGTAACAAATTAAAAATTCAGTTAATGATTTTTTTTTCATTTTTTATACAGCTTTTCGTGGGGGTCCACTTCAGAATGGCTTCTTTTTTTTCTTCGCCAGTTCATTTAAATATTTCATTCTTAAAAATAACTTTTGTCTTAAGAACACACTTGCGGCATCTAGGTTTATGTTGTTGTGTCTATTTGTAGTTATTTTCAATAGTTTTTTCGGTTATTTTGGTTCCCTTCCTTATTAATTCCTTATTAATATTAATTATTAATTAATTAACACTAAAATGAATATCTTAAAACTTTCACTTGAGGAAGTAAAAAAATACTATGAAAAACACAACTGATAACTATCGCACTGAAAACGTCAAGCTGAATAAGCAGCGAACTGGCCGCTTTGTCAGATCGGGTCGCCAGTCGACGTCACGACCTTCGCCTCGCCCGCGCGTCCCCCTCGCCCGATAGCTGCTCATCGAGATAACCTATAGAGTTAATGGCCCTCGTGTTTTTATCACTAAAGAGGGCGGCAATAAAATAAAAAAGCGCATCTATAGTTGGTTGGAAAAAGATATAAACTCTGATTTTTTTTCTTGCGACAATGTTTATAGACCAAAAACAATTAGAAGCATTATAGCAATTTGTATGCTACGTCTCATACCCGCAATGGGGACATTTCTGACAATGAAATGCACTGTTTTTTGGGTATACTGTTTCTTAGCGATATTCCTGTCATCCTAAAAGGGAAATGTATTGGGAGAATTCTAAAGATACGAATAACTAACTTATTTGTGAAGCCATATCTAGAAGTATATTCAAGTATATTATACAAAATTTACACTGTTGCTACAATAATAATTTGGTAAATCTCAACGACAAGGTTGCTAAAATAATTTCTAACCCTTTGTAGAAAATCATAGTGTTGATTAATCTATGGTTCCTTATTTTGGTCGCCACGGAACCAAGCAGTTCATCAAACGCAAGCCAATTAGATAGATGTGTTAGTGTGATTATGTAGAATGATTTGAGTCCTATCAGTCATATTAATATAGGTCTTGGAGCTAGTGTTGTTCTAGAGGTTGCTCATGTTCAAGAAAAATTTCCGGCCATTCATTTCCACCGATATTTCGATAACTTTTTTACAACTCTTGGATTGCTAGAAAAACTAGCAGATATGGGTTTGAAGTGAACTGGAACCATTGAAGAAAACCGTCTAGGTAAAGGGTGCATTTTGTCTCACTCCAGCATACTTAAAAATTAAAAGGGAGGTGCATTCGAATTTTGTACTGTAGATGATAACAAAATAATATTATGCAAATGGAACGATAATAGTGTTGTCACTGTTGCCTCAAATGCCACTAATGTGCGGCCGACTATACCAGTAAAAAGATTTTCTCAAAAAGAAAAGAAAAATGTTTTGGTTCCCCAACCTCACATTATAAAAAAAATACAAGAAGAACCATGAGAGGAGTTGACAGAGTGGATCAGAAGATTAGGTTGTATAGGACGTCAATAAGCGGAAAAAATGGTATTTCCCCCTAATTTGCCACTATCTAGATATGACTCTACAAAACGGTTATCAGCTATATCGAGAAGGAATGGCAAAAAGGATCATTTACATTTCAGACAATCAGTTGCAGTCGGTATTTTGGAAACGTTTATAAAACCATTAAGAAGAGGCCCTAGCCGACAATATGCTAATTTATATAAACATTTCAGGTAAGATAGATTAGACCATTTAGTCACATATAAAAAAAAGGTACAGTATTTGCCGCAATAAATGTAACTTCATCTGTCAACACCCTAAATATTGTTTTGTAAGTTATCATACAGTTTAACATACGATATTCAAATTTAAATTCAAAATTGGGTGATTGTCTTTAAAGAACAAATTCTCGTTGACAAAGCAGTATTTTAATTTTTACAAAAATTAGAGAATATTAATAATAAATTGAAAACCTAAAAAATATAACTTATATCTAGTTAATTTAATAACATCAAGCCAAATTAAAAGTGTATAAGTATAGAAAATATTAAATATTAAATATATAAATTAACAAAACAAAATAACAATGAAAACAACAGCAAATATTAAAATAATAAAACTAATTAAAATTATCATCAAAAAATTTGTGAAATGCTGTAATAAGCCTTATTTAAAGATCTTCTTGCTTCTGTAGAAAATTGAGTTTTAATTTGAATGGAAGTTGGAATTGGTAAATTAATATTATGTGTTTGTCGTGTTTGGTGATCCGTATTATATATGTTGCTTTTATATTTTTTGTGCATAAGAGATGTGGATTCCAATATAAAAATCGATGTCAAGCTTAACATTTTTTGGGATAAAAACATTGGTTTACAAGACTCTTTAAAGTAGACTTTACACATATATCTTAGTACTCTCTTCTGTAAAAACATATATCTTAGAGTACTCTCTTCTGAAAGATGATATTAAACAAATCACCAGAACATGTTCCCCAAAAACATATACTATAAAGGAGATGAGATTCTATTATGCCGAAATAATCCCTTCGAACAATACTTACATTCAACTTGTTTGAGATAACTCTCATTACGTAGCAATTTGAAGCTAATCTCCTACTACGTTTTAAAGTGTAATCATTAAATTTTAATTTACTACCAACGTATAATCCCAAACAATTATTTACCTCTAGATGTTTAATCGATTGGTTTTCCAGTAAAAAAAAATATCTCCCAATTCACACTTAAAATTTAAAATACTCGTTTTGGAACTATTTAATGACAGGTGGTTTAAAATACACCTATTTTAATTTTCTTCATATCAGAATTTATAGGACCAAAAGGTTGCAGCTGTTCATATTATGCCATAAAATTGTTGCATCGTCCGCGAAAAGTGTGGACACGCCAATTATATTGATATGCCCTATGTCATTAATATATAGAAGAAATAACAGCGGACCCAAAACTGAGCCTTGAGGGATGCCAAAACTGATATTCAGCTGCTCCAAAAGTTCGTTGTCAAATGTTACACTCTGCCAACGCCCAAAGAAATATGATTCAAACTAATCCAGCACTTCACCTCTAAACCTATAGATTTCCAGCTTTCTCAGCATTATTTAGTGATTCGTGCAGTCAAAGGCTTTTGATAAATCACCAAACACGGCTGCAGCAGTCTCTCCATCGTTTAGTTTTAGATATACTTTTTCAAGGAACGAAAATATCGCTTCATGCGTACTCGATATGCCATCACCTTTCTAATAAAAAATTTTAGTAGAGAGTAGTGTATTTGTCCACTGTCCTTTTAAAAGAACACCTGATTCCAAAAAAAAAACCTGTGAATATTAATGAGAAAAACACCTACCACAACGTTTGAATGCTGCATTTAGCACTAAAAAGAATATAATATCAACTAATTTTAAAACTAATAATTTCGGCTCTATCTAGGTTAAAAAACGTGTACTAGGTACAGTATCCCATGGGAAAGTGGTTTGCCCAATAATGATGATGGCCCCATATGTTATTGTAGGCGATGAAGCTTTTGGTTTGGCTAGTTTTATGAAGAAACCCTGTTGCAGAAGTTAGGCCAAACGTAATTTTTAGAAATCCATTTTTAAATATGGCTTGTCGAGCCAGGAAGGTTGCTGTAAATAGATTTGCACTCCTTTATCATGTTTTTGGGGTATTTTATTAACCCATTTCTTGTTTACCTTCCACTTGATAATCTTGTCTCGTTACGAGACGGGTACCTTGAAAAACATAATAAACCGTTTTACACCATGTCTGATAGTAAACTCCCATCAAAAAATTTGATGTCATTTAATAGAATATAATATAGCAACGCGGGAGGTTTTGAGATGAGGGGCAAATTTAGAGACTATTTTTAAAGTGCTATGGGAGAAGTACCGTGGCAGCATGACATAGTTAATAGAACGAGCTAAGAATAATAACAATAAGTCTATTTCTATCATCAATTCTATAAAAACATATGTCATAATAACAAAAATAATAATGAAATATTTGTTTAATATATCTCCTTTCAAATTTTGTTCCTCATTATAGCATCCTTGTATCCAGAATCACTTGCATCATATAGTGCTAGATATTTTGCCACCAATTCTATTAATTTTTCATCTTCTGCAATTGAAAATGACATGTTTATAACAAGCTGCACGCTGGACTACAAATGCGGCTGGGCAGAATCACTTCATAGGCGGCGCCTTACAATATTACGGCATTTAAAGTTTACTTTTTAATTTCTTGAACACGTAAACTATATTCCTATAAGAAATATTTCTTGGGAATAGTTTACAATACAACACATCATTAATGTTATATGATTTTATTTTATAAAACGTTTCGACCATTGTATGGCCTTCATCAGTTATCTAAAACAAGTTTCTATATGGATACATATAGAAGAACTATACAAATTTTGAAAGTTTCAAAAACTAATCTTTTTCGGCCTACCTTAGTCTATTTATGGCAATCCACAAACATTGTAGCATTTATATTTAAACATTTATAAAATAGGAGTCACAGGACACATGTATATTACTACACATTTAACGGCACTGTCTATTTATTGAAATAGAACAAAATAACAAAATTAAATTTCTTGATATGACATTGTACCACAATCAAAATTCTATAAATACAACGTGGTTTCACCAAAAAAAAACTTGGTCCGGTAGATACCTTAATTTTCACTCAAATCATCCTCTTTCTCTAAAAAGTCCATAATTATAGTCTAGTCTAGAGCTCTAAAAGTAAGTGACCCAATTAATCAAAAAAATGTTATTAAGAAGGCCAAAGAAATTCTTATACTAAATAGCTACCCCATAAAACTTATTAACACTCTTAACTCACGCACAAAGAAAATATGCAGTCCTGACGGAACAAAATAGTATTGTATAACCTAAATATATCCACACTACATAATATTTTTATAAAAAAAAATTAAAAAGTTGAGTTGAACCTACATTTTACATACATATTATATATTTTATTATATAAAAGACGTCTGTATTTTTTTTGTCAATTTTACCAAAGGGGTGACATTTTTTAAAAATGAAGCATCAGAAATCGGTAGGACTGAAAATAGTATTTTCCATTAAAATAAAAATTCGAACAATTGTGGAAAAATTTAACAACCAGGCAGTTATGTTTTGATTTTCTATGGCCTATTAATTATTTCTTTATACCATAATTTTCAACAGCAATTTTTTTTAATTGAAAGAGCAATTTGGGCACATTTCCCAAACATGCAAAGTTATCAAACCTCAGACGATCGTAGAAATCTAGAATTAATACTTCTAATACTAACTATAAATATGCTATTTCATTTTAGATGAAAGAAAGACCCAATATAAAAGTAGAAAATGTACTAGTATATCCTATACTCTATTTAAACTAGTAGAAGTAAGGCACCAGTCATCAGTTGGTTGAAAATGAAAATATTCAAATTAAAACAAATAGTTTCTAATATTTGCAGAAATAGTGGGAAACCGGACAGCAATGTTGAGATTTCCATTGAATATCTATTGTTGTGGGTTTGGTGGTTTTTGAATTAAAAGACCAGTTCTGTTCTTTATAGGAATCCTGTATAATTTAAAGTTATAGGAGCTATTTCCTCACAAGCAGAAAGATAATAGTCTGATTAAGCACTGTGTCAAGATTGTAGTAAGTGATATAACTGGGAGTCAATCTTGGCTTAAATAAATTGAATTATTAATATTTTACAACCAGAACTACCTATGCGATTATGCGATAAATAAGTACATACTATTTCTCCCTAAATTTTTTTTCTCTAACTTTGCTGTACGCTACTGACGCCAGTTTTTTTGTAATTGTCTCAAGAAAATATTAGTACCAAATCGCAATTTACCGGTTTATTTTTTGTCAGTTTTTGCTGCCAAAAAATAAACGACCAACAAACGACACGAGACCGTATTTTTTTCATCAACTCTGTTTCGCCCTCTAGCTCGTAGATATCTTTAAGAAACTATAAATAGTGCAAGAGCAGAGCATTTTTAAATAAGTGAACACGCGTTAGCCAAAGAGCTTAGTTCGTTGACTTCTATTAAGGTTTGTGGCTGTGTTTCTTAAGTTTAAGATCGGTGAGTTAAAAGTGAATCTTTATCCAATGAAGCAAAAAATACATTTTATTCAACATCAATCAATCCATCAATAATTGTTTGTATTATCGGCGAAAAATTATTTCAATCAAAACTAAACAAATCCAAAATAGTCAGGGGTGATCCTGCTTTTATTTATAAATGCCGATAGGGAAGATGATAGCTAAAGAGCTGCAGGCAACTTTACTTTTTATTTTGTAGCTTAAATTATTGCATTTCCATTTACTATTATTAGATAGAACTTAAGACATTTTTAGTTTCCTATTTAATAACATCAAAAAAGTTAAAAAAAAAACATTATTAAACAAAGTTTTAAACATTTACAGGTGTAGAATTTGGAACTAATTTGACTACAAAAGGGAATTGTTAGATATTAATTCAGAATTAAAATTCCTTGCAACTTCTCAGAAATTAATAAAATTTGAATTTCAAGTAACATGAATTTATTAATATAGATAGAATAACACACAATAATTTCTAATTTTCCTGGATCAGTTCCATTTAGAAAAAATTACTTGTACCTTATGTAAATTCTTTTCCAGTTTTACCTTTTTTTGTACCTGTTTCAGGTTTCAAATATAGATCACAAAAAATTACAGATTAAGTTTATATTGATCCAGGTTGTGATAATTAACCAAATTAACTAATTTTTAGGTTCTGTTTTGTGTGCGTTTTGTTTTGAGTTTTTTTCTGTCCCGAATAAGAAATAAATAGCAGTGTTCCTAGTTTCGATTAACTTAAATTTAATTTTAAAATATGCCGTATCATTCTGTAATATTCTTGTTTCACTAAACCAAATAATTTATTTTTTACTGGTAAAAATCTTATATCACTCTATATGCCGTAGAATATCGGTTGCATTTAAATATCAAATCCTTAAAACTAGATAATTACAATATGATAAAGATAACTTAATAAAGTAAAATTGAATAAAAACGCATTATCGGATTTGTATTAAAATAAACAAATAAAGTTATGAGATAAATAGATTTGGGCTATTCATTATTATTATTCAACAGTCAGAGTTCAAAAATTAGAACAACATTTGAAAATATTTTTTTAAAACCAAAGTTTTCTCATCTCGCATTTTTGAACCACATTTTATAAATCAAAAAACGTTTTCGATATATAATAAATTAAATTTGAATATGATTTGTAGTGGAATTATAAAAGAGCCTTCCTTTGACTACTAATTATATAAAAATAATTAAAATACTCGTAGTCGAGTAACGTAATTACTATGTAGTATTTATTTTTCTATTTATGAATATTTTCATCTGTACTTTTTGTTCATTGCCTATATTAGTGACTTGGTCTTGCAAAAAATGCATTTCGTTCCTTTTTTAGTAAAAGTTTAGACATATGAGCTACAATACTCGTAGCCAAAAATTGGTTTGTCACCTTACTGTACTAGCAGGCAACCTTAATTAAATTTAGGCCTCTATTAGTTATAAATATATAAATATATATATATATATATATATATATATATATATATATATATATATATATATATGTAAAAACAGCAAACATACCCTGACTAAAAAAGGTATATTTATTTTGAAGAATTATGACTATGTGGTTTTGTTACTTATTTTATTTTAATGTTTTCTCTATTACTCTAATTTAACCTTGGGCTAATGATCCCCAAAACCTGCCTACAACACACTTTTTTTCCGCTATTATTGATTATATTATATAACTTGATTAAAAGGTAGCAAAAGCTTTTGTTAGAATTTTATTTATCTAGCCTAGTATTCATAAAAAAAATTAAATATGTTTTGAAATTTAAAAATAAAAATAAGTAACAATTTTAACTTTGTTGAAGAAATAAATTAACAGATTCATTTTTAATAGAAACATATTTATAATATATAAACATATTTAAGAAGAATGTTAAATTTAACGTGATAATCAAAGTCTGTTTAAACAAAATAAAATTTTTTCGGATATTTATATTTTTTTATATCATCTACGTCCCAACTAATAGATCAAAATGTGTTGCATTTAATACTTTACTTAAATTAGCCAAACTCCACTGATTCTTATTACTTGTACAACCCACCAATGCCAGATACATTTAAATAAGCCATTGGTTGCCGCGAAAAGAGTAAGACAAGATTAAGACTCGAACAGACAGGATCGAACTTGCAAGACCAAAACTGCAACTAAATTAGAGAAACAATTCCAAGTTGGTCTTGGTTTCGTAATTGCTACTTACTACCTTTCCTCTGGGATTACGTAAAATTGGTTGCTTGCTACGTTTTCACTGATTTCTTGAATTGTGTTTGTAAGTAAAAGTGATAACGAATTCTAACACAATTACGATAACATAATAGTTTCAAAAGAATTGCATTAGAACACTTTCCCAGCCATAATTAGAAATAAAAAGTTATAATAACAATTTTGCGGAACCAGAGTTAGAACAGTTGAACGTTACTTTTAGACTGATAAATGGTAGTTTTTTAACGTAAAGGTTACACAATATTTTGTATTTTGTGGGGCGAAGGAATACGGGGCTAGAAATCTCTTAATTTCACTGGAAGATGCAAGAAGAAGTCTTCTGTTACGATTCTAAGAAAATAGCTTAATATTTCGTCAGCAGAGTCCGCAGGTTCCAAAAGGGCAATTATATCTATAAGTGAGATCGTTAGAGGTGTAATTCTTGTGAACGATTGTCCCCACAAAATGACGAATATCCAAATAGACTGTGTCAGTAACTAATAAATACGGAATCTATTCGAGAACATATCTACAAATTATCTTCTGCTATTTTTTTATTAAAATTTGTGTGACTATAAATTCTTCATCCAAACTTCATTTTTGTTTACTTGAGTCTATTATCAAAGAAAACAATTTCATCTACAATTTTAAGAAAGAGTGATAGTATCAGTGGCGTAACTACACCCACGTTAGTCCCCGCACCGCGAGAAGGGGGACGTACGGATACGAAGAGCCCGGTGATAATGGATCCCAAGGCAAACTATGATTTTACTTGTATCTAATAAAACTAATATACCAACTAAATTGAAAGCTTTGAGTTTTTTTTTCTAAGTATATTTCTCGACACAATATTACAGGAGATTAATATTTTATAAAAAGTAATGCATAATTCGGCTACAAGTTTAAATAAAGTAGTTACATTTAAAAAAAAAATAAAGGAATGTTTATCTGAAACTAGTGGTAAATATTCAGAACTCAAAGAAGAAGCCGTCAAAATTTCTCAAAAATAGGGTATAAACCCACAATTTACTGCCTAGAGAGCACCAAAGGTAAAATCGCATTTTGATGAATTTTGTTCTAAACATAGTTTTAAAGTAAGTATATTTTATGCAACATTAACATTATATCACGTAAATGAAGTATTTAATTTTCTTAATCCGTCTGCTTTTTTTTTATTAACACCAAAATATTCCTAAAAAAGGGAATGAGTTACAAACATTTTACAAAATTGATTTTAAGAAAAAAGAATCTTTGGGCCTTAAACTAGTTGCTATAAGAAAAAATAGATTAATATCTAAAGATATTTAAAAATCAAAATATTCGAAACATAACTGAGTTTTTAAAATATTTGTTAATAGAAAATTCAACATGTGCATCTAGCTTTCCTAACGCAAAGTGTTAATCTTATATCTAACTTTACCTGTAAGCATGGCTAATAATGAAAGATCATATTCAAAATTAAAAATAATTAAAACCTATCTTAGAAATAGAATTTTTCAGGAGAGATTGGATAGACTCTCTGTCTCTCTTAGCGATAGAAAATTATTTGGCAAGAGACCTCAATATAAATCAGGCCATTACTGATTTTGCGGAAAGGAAAGCTAGAAAAAAATATTCAGTTATTTTTATTTGTTAGGTTTATTTGTTTTTTATGTGTGTTGTGTTATTTTTAAATTAGTGTTTGTGTTCTAGTAATATAGGTAGACATATTTTTGAAACATGTTTATTCAGAGAGAGTTTTTTTGGTTTTGCAACGGATTATATACGAGCATATCGTGCATATAGGGGGCACTTTCTCGAAAGCTGCGGGGGAGGGCGAAAGTTTGTAGTTACGCCACCGGAGAGTGTGTAAATAACAATAACTTATGATCCAAAATAAATGAGATAATAGAGATAAATGTGAGTTAAATTATTCAAAGTATTGCTTTTTTAATATACTTTATTTTTACTCTACCCTGCTGATGCCAATAAATATATTCTTTCAGTAACTCTAGAAAAAGCAAGAGTCCTTAGGACAACTCTAGCAATGGGTATACATTGCTCTTGAATCTTATTTATCGTTAATTTTATAATAATAAAATATGAATTGCATTATTTTAATTTCAATGCATAGGTATATTTTTTCTGATTCTAAATATACCAGGTCTGATATATTTATCTTAAAAACTGAAGGAGAAAATGAAGAAATGTTGCGCCACACAGTGGGTTCCTTCATGTGACAAAAATATAAAAAAACAACATGCATATTTGTTGTCACTGTGACCTAATCTATGTAGAAAAAACTACGAAGTACGCGTTGAAAACAATGGATGTTGCCTGAGTAACAATATTAATATTATGTTGTCTGTCAAATGTGACAGTTATATTAACAGTCGGTAATTACGTTTTTTGCCATTTTTTATATTGTAGTTGTGTTTGCTATATAATATTATTCTTAGTGTGTTTAGTTAAATCCGTGATAATGGAATATAAAGTTCAAGGTATGTATATATAAAAATCTATTAAAGAATTAAAATTTATTCATTACTTTTTATACTGAGGGTTGCACCAGAAAGTAGTCTTTTCAAACTTTTTTCTCTTTTATAATACACGAATTTGTTAAGTTTTAAAGTATTTGTTAACTTTAGTTAGTGATGATTTCTAATTTAAAATATTAAATTGGGTTTTACATTTTGGAAAAAAAATAATGTAGGTTCTACAATCATCTACTCGTTAAATTAATAATGTATTAACTTCGTAAAAAATGTGTAAATAAGTTGCTTTTGACTACAACGTATTATGGCGACGTTATTCTTTTCCAGGTAATTCCTATGAGTTTAAACTTCAAAGAAGGCTCATTTATGATATTTGGATTACTAAAAAAGGTGGAATGGGTGAAAAAGCGACTGAAGTGTTCCATGCTTTCATGCAGAATATTCCAGATATTTCAAATAAAGACTATTTGAATTTAAACTCATTAAAATTACGAGTTGAATACATTTGCAAAAGAATATATATTATGTTAAAGGAGTGCAAAGGTAACAAGTCATACTTTTTAAAAAAATATTCCGAATGGTTAAGCGTTTGTTGTGTGTTAATAAGTTACCCGTAAAAGTGTTACCATCTTACAAGCAAGTGTTAACTGCCAAGAAAAATTGTTACCCAAAAGATATTAGCGTGACAGAAGCTTCAGCCGAAGTTGAACTACAAAGTCTTCTGGACCACACCGCATCTAGATTAATACATTCTCAAACAGTGGAATTAGAAAACGTATTGACCTCTTCAAAAAACTTTCACTTCGGAAAACTTGATTTTCCGCACTAGTGCTGAAAATGAAGTTTTCCGAACTTAAATCTGTGCGGAAAATTATATTTTCCGCACGCTTACGCGCTTGTAGAAAAAATATATTATAATTTATATTTGGATTAATTAAAGTATTGCCTTTATATCCTAAAATTATATTATTTCAAATATGATTTCATGATAATAATACAAAATAAAATTGGCTACTGGGTCAAGTCATGACATATTTTTTAGTGAAATTTTTAAAACACTCTGTAGCATAAACTACCTGCAATTTTTAAACTGTATATCAGTATTTTTGAAGTCTGATTCTTTAAAAACATTTTGTTTTTCGAATGGTTACTTTTATTTGGTAAATGGGGATTTGATGGCAGTTCGAATCACAAAGAATATAAACAAGCAGGATCCGACCCTAATAGCAATGAAAATAGTCTATTTGTTACTTCATATGTTCCACTGCGACTTGTTGATGCATCAGATGAAACTAACATATTATGGAAGAACCCAAGACCTTGTTCCACTCGATATTGCAGGCCAATACGTTTCCAAGTCAAAAAAGAAAATACAGAGGTTTCCTGCGAGGAAGCAAAATATTTTAAACATAAAATATCATCGTTAACCTCCACTAAAACAAGATTCAATAATTTCGATATTTCTGTTACGCATCATCTACAGTTAACAATGGTCGATGGGAAGGTTTGTTCTGCTCTATCTGAGACAAGTTCTGCCAGGTGTCATATTTGTGAAGCAAAGCCTTCGGAAATGAACGATATAGATACATGTTTAAGAAAACCAGTTCATGTTGAAAGATTTGAGTTCGGATTGTCTACGCTTCACATGTGGATCCGCTTTTTTGAATATTTTATTCATCTTTCATATAGGCTAGGCATCAAGAAGTGGCAAGTGAGATCAAAGGAAGATAAAGATATACTTTCTGAAAGAAAAAAATACATTCAGTGTCAATTTAGACTTAAGCTAGGATTAATTGTAGATCAACCACAAACTGGTGCGGTGGTGGAACATCTAACGATGGGAACACTGCCCGAAGGTTTTTTGAAAATAGTGAAATATCCGCTGAAATAACAAGTTTAGATAAGTGTCTCATCGATAGATGTGCCACCATTTTAAAATGTATGTCTTCCGGATACGTTATAAATACAGAAAAATTTAAAGAATTTGCTTTGAAAACTGCGCGAATGTTAGTTGAAACTTATTCTTGGTTTTACCTTCCAGCCTCTGTCCACAAAGCTTTAATTCATGGTTCAGAAGTGATAGAAAATGCCATTTTACCTATTGGTGAGCTTTCTGAGGAAGCTGCTGAGGCCAAAAATAAAGACATTAGGTCTTTTAGACTGAACCATACTCGAAAATTTTCCAGAACAGTTATTAATTTAGACTTAATTAATCGGCTTCTTCTCACTTCTGATCCATACATTACGGGACTGCGAAAATTACCAATAAAAAGTAAAGCAACATTATCTAAAGATATTCTGGCTTTACTTTCGTGTACGTAAAAACTTCCAGATAACTTTTCTGTAAATGTTATTTAATATCTAAATTTTTGTTTCTGTATATAGTGTATTTAAATTCTATTTATATGAACCTTGGTTGTTATATTTTTTGTTTTCTATGACATCTTTGTTGTTTTGCAAATTTCAAACATTTTCCCTCTCGGAAAATGTAATAAACACATGGAAACTAGTTAGGGATATTGAAAAAAGTAATTTTTGCAAACAATAGTATTTATCCTAACAATTTATTCTACAAGTGTGCGGAAATAACCTCAGTTTCTTATTTGCCGCGCAGATTTCAGTTCGGAAAACTTGATTTTCCGCACTAGTGCTGAAAATGAAGTTTTCCGAACTTAAATCTGTGCGGAAAATTATATTTTCCGCACGCTTACGCGCTTGTAGAAAAAATATATTATAATTTATATTTGGATTAATTAAAGTATTGCCTTTATATCCTAAAATTATATTATTTCAAATATGATTTCATGATAATAATACAAAATAAAATTGGCTACTGGGTCAAGTCATGACATATTTTTTAGTGAAATTTTTAAAACACTCTGTAGCATAAACTACCTGCAATTTTTAAACTGTATATCAGTATTTTTGAAGTCTGATTCTTTAAAAACATTTTGTTTTTCGAATGGTAAACATATCGTTATATAGTATGGTGATGTTTTACCCGTATTTCTCTTACCCACCCATAAACATGTGAATATTAAAAATTCAATTCGAAATAGGGTTATTGTTTTTTTTCTTCAAATTGGTAAAAACATTATTTAGCACATCATGTGTGTGCTAATGATGTGCTAAATGATGTTTTTACCATTTTGAAAAAAAAACTAACCCTATAGGGTTACTGTTTTTTTTTCGAATGGAATTTTTATTATTCACATGTTTATGGGTGGTTAAGAGAAATACGGGTAAAACATCACGATACTAATATTGCTGTATTTTCTTTAAAAACGTTGATCATCCAAAAAACAAAATGTTTTTAAAGAATCAGGCTTCAAAGTTACCAATAATAGTTTAAAAATTGCGGGCAATTAATGCTACATGGTGTTTCAAAAATTCACTAAAAAACATTACTTGACCCTGTATCTTACTCAGCAGTCAATTTTATTTTGTATTATTATCATGAAATCATTTTTGAAATAATATAATTTTAGGATATAAAGGCAAATTTTTAATTATTTCAACTATAAATAATATATTTTGTTTGCAAAAACGACCTTTTTTTTTCATTATCCCTAACTTTTTTCCATGTGTGTATTTCTAATACATATAATTTTTGATAATTTTATTTTGAATAAGGCCCTAATAATGTTAAGTATGTCTATTTTTATTAAAATCGAAATTAGTTCAAATATGGAATATTTCATTTAAAAAAATATGTTGATCATATTTTTGGAGCACCATGTATACATAAAAAAATCGTACCTACGCCAAACCCTACTTACTAAATCCAATAACTATTCTATTTATAAATTCTAAATCATAGAAAACAGAGATATAGTTTTGATTTTCTGTGCTAAAATTAAAAGCAAAAATGTGAAATTGGGAATATTTATAATGAATCACCCTGTATACATACGGACACATTTTTTTAAAGAAACATATTTTTTTATACGGGTTGGGATAAAACATATTTTAAAAGCAATTGTTTTTCTAATTTCCAGTTTTTTATATTTTTGACACCATCGACCATATAAGAGGAACCACTGTGCGCCATAAGAGCAATGTTGCGACAAAGATTGTCTTTCTCTATTCGTCACATTTCTCTTAAGGCAACGTTCTTTTCCATGTTCTCGGTTATTTTTATAGATATCAAACCCGGTATATTTAGAATCAAATACAAAATACCTATGTATTAAAAATTAAATTTAAAGGGTGTCTTATTGAAAAAAGGCAAGTTATTTTTTTATATTTGGCAATTGAATTTTTTTAAACAGATTAAAAGGTGGAAAAGTGAAAATGACCACGCTGTACGTATACAGAAGAAAAATAATAATTTATGCATAAATAACATATAATTAAAAAGTACGTAATATAATATTCATATTTTTCTTATCAGAAATACATAATTGCTTTATATTTGTTAGTATATTTTTTATATTCGGATTAATATTTTAATAATAGCTCAGAAATATTTGCAACCATGTTAAAAGTCTTTACAATAACATAAAGGTTCAAACTTGTGTAGACAATTTCCGATTCTACTCATACAGTTTCAAAATTGAAAGTAAATTTACTCATGTTGTATTTACTCAGTAAAGTCAATACTTGCACTATATTATGTACTAAGCAAAACGTGATATGTAAATTGATAGCTTGTAATAAAAACAATTCCATACTTTCTAAATTTTATTGTATAAACTTGAAAAATCTTGAAAATTATCCTTGAATTCAGTGTAAAAAGCTTGCAGTGGCCAACTGACGTAACTTACAAATATTTACTTAAACTGTAATTTTAAAAATAATAAATATTTTAGAGCGGGCATGCTGATATATTGTTTGGTTTCAAAGCAGTTTATATTTAAAAATATTTTAAATCATTTAAATCAAATCATAAAATTATTTTAGAAAATTGAATTAGTTTAAGCGCTGACACTATACACACTTAAAACTGTGTAGTGGGGTGTCTAAAATAATACGCTATATCCCCTCATCTCGAAAACCATAGAAGATAGGAAACATTAAAAGAGAGATATTTCTTTATGTTTTGTTTGTTTTAATTTAGTAGGTTCTTATTTATAGAGGGTGTTGGATTTTTTCAGGGATATGAATTTTCTTATTTCAAATAAGATATAATATATAATATTACAAATTATGATAACGCGTTTAAAGACGTATTAAGACTGGAAAGCAACGTTTTGGATTTATTGGCATTTTCTTTACCTTGTATCTATTATTTAAAGTACTTTTAAACTTTTTTAGGTTTGGCTAATGCCGACAAAAAGATAGAAGCTCTTTCTATTTTCAGTCTCACCCTCAAATTTTATAACTTAAAATACGTTACAACGTTGCCATGTTTCACATTCCGTAATGTTTTTAATGTAAATTCCTAGATATTATATTAAAATTAAATATAGCATAAAACAACGATTTAACGGCATGTACAATATAGGTCTCTCGCTGTGTAACTTATGTTTTCATAACAAACTTTAAGTATAAACTTTGTTGATATTTTGATATTTTCAATGACTTTAATGAAAATGCATAAGTAACACTTCTGTTACCCGAATCATCGCCAAATTATTAAACACGTAAATTGTATAATACCTGGGTTACAGAAACTATGCCAGAAAAAATATTCATCGCAAATATTAAAGGCTCTGATGAGCCGAATAATCCAGTGCTTATCAAAGTATTTTTATGCGTTTTAAGGCCCGGTCTTTTTAGTCGTTGCAGTCCAAGATCCGTGCGCCTGACTTTAAATTTCAATATTTTAAGTGATAATTTATCTACGGTTTTAATAAATTGATTCTGCTCGGACTGAGTTGATAATTTTCACGTCTGTCATGTATATTTACAATATGCAGTATGCAATTAGCTGCATGTCAAAAAACTTTAAACTAGACTTTTGTGGTCATATATTATAATCCAGGTATTTAATTAGGTTATTAATTATAATATAATTTTTCAAAAAGCAACAGCCAAATCTTCAAATTAATAAGAAAGGAGCAAACATTTTGAAAATATGTTGTTATTGAAAATGTGACGGTTCAAAATTTGATTTTTTCAGTTTTTTTTTAATCCTTAAGGAAAACCAATGTACTAAAAGACTCGGAAAATACAACTTCTTGATATGTTTTGCAAAAAAAGTTTTATTAACAACTCTTCGCGCCTTGGCGGTTTGTGAGTCGAAGTAAATATCTCAGAAAAATCACAAAATATCGAATAATTTTTATACCGTTGAGTTTTGGATAAACAAATATTGCCTTAAAATGTTTCGGAGATGTTAAGAAACAGTTCAATTTTTAATTAATTAATAGAAGAAATGAAGCATGAATGAAATGAGTGTAACTTTTCTTGGTCTTATCAAATGGTATTAAAATGTATAGGCGTATTTAGAATATCTTTCTGGAGGCACCCATGATCATTAAGGTGATTACTATTTCAACAACTAAAACAAAATTCCTTGCCTTTCACCTTGCATTCATCCCCACTTTTGTGAGCGAATAAGAAAGTGGTAATCTTCTATTGCCGTGACTTAAAAAATCGGTAAATTCTTCTTTTTTATTCTCTTGTACAGAATTCCATTACTTACAATACACAATCTATTTATGCATATAGTTATTTGGTAATTCTATAAACTGTAATTTATTGCAATGATTTGATTTTTAATATGTAATTAATAATAATTAAATTATTAATTTTTCGTAACATTATTTATATAGTCTCCAAAAAATATATTGTGTCTTATTTTTCTCTGTAAAAAGATGGTTTTATTCCAGGATTCAAAATTTTACCAAAATTTCAAGTCAATTCGATAAGACATTAATAGGTACTGAATTTTTAAAATTTTATTAGCTTCCATTTTATTCAGCCATGATGGGTTTATCCACAAATTTTACCTGTTTATTCCTATCACACTTTATTTTTGTATCCATTCGATAAGTAGTTTCCTAATAATAATTTTATAACATTTTGTGAGGCTGTCATTTTATTCCGCCATATTTTCCAAAATGTAATTTCATCCCCATATTATGACCCTTGATTTTTGACCAAAATTTGAAGTCAATACATTAAGTAGTTTTTGACCTATGCCACGTGTAGACAGAATGGAGGAAATGAACGACAGACTGACGGAAATGGGAGAATATGTTTTCCAGGGTCCAGGGACCCTATACAATGCAAAGATCCGCAAAAATCTTGAAGGGTGACTTTTTTCACGATTACAATATTATAAAATAAGGAAAATTATGACACAAGAAAATGGTTTTTGGTTCTGCTCTGGGGGGAGGCATTTGCTCCTTTAACCTCCCTCTTAATACCCCCATCTTAAGCTACGGGTTTTCAAAATTTAGAGTTTATGGAATATATTATAATTTTTATGAACTGCTGTGTTATTATATACGCAAAAGAAAACAACTTGTTTAATCCTTTAATTCATTTAAATTATCAAGGACGGAAGATAAAAAGCTCGGGATTCTTAAATTTCTCCTAACAAGGGTTCCTACATTTTTCATTAAATCCGTTTTTATCCACTGAACAGGGAAACCGCTAGATTTAAACAAAAGATAAGATATCCTATTCCACCGCTAATTAAATTTAAAAATAGATTGCTTTAAACAACTTAATGTAACAATAAACTCAAAGATATATAAACGAACTGAGAAAAAACACATTTTTTATTGCTCCTAAAACTCTTTTATTTTTAAACAGTATTTTACCTGATTTATTACAGAGATAATTTTAGCTACGCTATGGAAATGTTTTTAGGATCTGATCTGGTTTCCAAACATATAATATACGTAACTTCAATCCAGAATACAAAAGTAATTTTCATAAAGTGAAAGCCTATACATCATTCACATCTGACAGGGGGCAATTCTTTTAGGAAAAATGAACATTTGTAAAAATAATGTAGTTGCATTAAGCAAAGCAAATAATTTTTTTTTATTTCAATCAGAGGTCTCTCATTTTTATAAACAGTGTTTTTTTTAACTCCCTTATTCCTTTCCCGTATTACAGCCCATATATTATATGATTAATTCACTACATAGGCTTTGTAGAAGTATTGCAATCCCAAACATTTTCAAAAAATAAATTGGGATTTTCGGCGTTTCAGATTTTTTTTTAAGAAGATAGATTAAGATTTTTAGAGTAAGATAACTTAAGAACGGCCAAATCGATTTGTTTCAAATTTGCTCCAAAACTAGGCTGTCACACGAGGATTAGATTTTAAGTGTCATAGATGTAGACATGATATTTTTAAGGAATATAAGAACGCATAAAATCATATTTTAAGTACAGGCAAACCAACTTCAATCAGCGTGAAAACATAAACAGTTGGGATAGATGTTTTTACGTAAAAAAATTGTAGAAGTCATTACGTTGGATACTAGCATTTTTTTTCGAATATTTCTCTTAAAAAAAACATATAATAGTTTTTTTTGTATATAAAATAACGATACAGGTAGCCCTTTGAAAACGGCAAAAAAAGTATCTTCAGAAGCCTTTAGCTTTTTTAACAGATGGTAAAATACGATATAGTGTGCACCTAAAAGGATAAAATAGCTTCTTAAAAGCGAAAATATATTTTTATTTATGAAACTTTTAGCAAAAGCCAAAACAAGTCGCATTTCTTGTATTTTTTTGCATATAAACCTCAACCTAAGAAACCCATTAACGTGCACACCTACACGAGTAAGTATTTTATTTGCCAAAACACATTTTTATGTTTATGTTTGAAATGTATTTCGCAGTGAAAGGTAGTTTTTATTTTAATAACAACGTATTTTTGTTTTTAAACATACATTTTTAAAATAAGTTTGGTATAAAATTACCTACAAGAGTTTAGACGGCTTTTGTCGGAAATGGTAGAATTACCGTAGGTACAACAAATTTGGTTTTGATGGATAATTTATTAATAGAATACTTACCTAGTGGTTATAGCGTCTGTTGGAGATCTAACATAAAATAAATTGCTATGAATGTGAAGGCAGCGATCACACATATTCACCTAGAACAGTGAATGTATCCGACATGTTAAGCATATTTAATAGAATACTAGTATTTGTCGATTAGGTTCTTATATGTTTTTTTATCTTTCCAGATACGAAAAACAAAGTATGAATTTCCAAAACAATATTTTGATTATCCGTCGATTACACCTTGTGGTTTCTAATAATGAGAATAATAATAATAATAAATATCTTTATTATATTCGTAAAAGGAAAAATACAAACACAAAATTCTGATAACTAAGGAGTGGCCCCGTTCGATCCACGTAACCACCCCATTGAAAATAAAAGACAAGAAATACATTAATCAAATAGGAGTGTCACTCACTGCATAAACACATACAGGGTTGTTCATAACATACGCACAAAATTCATATCTCCTGTATGAGTCATTTTTCATAAAAACGCTGGAACACGTGAAGTGGTTTAAATCGTTGTTCGTCTATAATAAGGTCTTATAAAACTGAATCGGATACTAGCAACAAAGTAGGGGTCTGCTTATTTATTTACAGTAAAACGATTCTACGTACGTTTTTTTAAATAAAATGAATATTCTAGGGGGATTCTTAGCACTCACCTGATTCGGCTAATGTGACAATCGTTGAAAGTAATCTCCACCTTCTACTTGACAGGCACATACGTGGTAATACTATCAACCGTATACTTTCGCTGATAAATTATCCATCCTTATTCTATATTCTATCTTGTAGGTCCACTCTCCTTCAAATAACCCCTATAGAAAGAAACCGAATGGTTTATAGTCCGGAGACCTTGGTGGTCATTCAATGGGACCCCGTCGATCTATCCACCGAATTGGAAAATTTTCATATATAATACCACAAGAGAAAAAATTTTTTCGGCAAAATTTTCCGATTGTTTATGAAAGTTTGTTGCCTGGTAGTTTCGCGAATGGTTTTGAAAAATGTTATGAGCGAAATTATCAAAAAGCAACAAACTTGAATATACGAGAGAAAAATTTTACCTTCAAAATTTTTTCTCGCGTGGTATTCGACATGACTATTTCACGAGAACAATGTCTTACCATATATAATATAAACTAAAACAATGAAATCAAAAGAAATAACTGTCAAAAGCGCGTCTTTTTATTTGTTTGTATTGTAATAGAGTAATTAAATTGGTAAACAAGGATATTTGACCTAGGTGACACTTGTAAAAATGACAAGATCAATTTTTTACTTTAACCCAACAAAATTTTGTCGCTGAAAAACCATCTTGTTCATTCTGTCCATGTAGGAAGAATTTTGTCCAGGTATGAGTCTTGGCAGTAGAAAACAGGCCGTTGCTATGTCATTTTGCCATTGTAAAACAATAGAGTAGAATAGTCGTCAAAATACCTTTGAACATTTACACCGAAATGCGGTGGTGCGTCATCTTGTTGAAACTATATTCTTTCATTGAAAATATCTGTATCACACTCGTTAGGAAACATTACTGCTAATGCAGGTATTAAATCGAGTGAGACGAAATCTAAGTAACGTTCAGCAGTAAGATTTTCTTTAAAGAAATATGGTTCTAAAAATCGGTTATTTGTTCTTCCAGCCCACACATTGACTTTTTGGGGATGTTGTCTATACCCGTTACGTATCCACTGTGAATTTTGATCAGACTAGAATCGATAATTATGTCTTTTGATTATTTCATTTAAATAAAATGTAGTCCCATCTGAGATGATAATATTTTGAAAAAATATGTTATTTTCATCATATCTACTCATCATTTCTTTACAAAATTGTAATCTCCTATCGTAGTCACCTTCAAGAAATTCCCATACAACATGTAATTTATACGGGTGATACTTCTGGCCCTTTAATAATCGCTGTACAGAAGCTCTACTGACATCGTTATTTAGCGCTAAGATATTAGTTGGAGAATGTGGACTTTCTTGTACTGATAGGAGTATATCAATGTCTTCAGTTAAAGCGGGTGGTCAGCCCGTTTTAGATAAATCCCTAACTGTCTCATGCTCTTCAAATTAGTGAAATATCCTACTTACACTTGACCGCGTAATTGTATTCTAGGGATACTTTTCATTGAACTACACACAAACTTCACCCTGGCTCCATGCTTTGTCGACACAACCCAACAATATCAAAATTTCAGTACGCTGCCTTTCTGAGAGCACTATAATTCAATTGCCAAATAAAGAACCAAATGTAGGAAAAACTGTCCTAGAATTTAAAGAATTTAGTACCTTTTTACCTGCATTTTGCAATGTAAAAATTTGTTATATTAGGAAGTTGCTTCTTAACATTTAGGACAATAATAAATACCGCTATCGTTTAATCAATGCTCTCAAGATAATTCAATGAAATTCTCCCAAGTATTACTGCCTTGTAACTATAAACTATTAGGTGCTAGACTTTTTGAATGCTGCCACATTAGATAAATTATGTAATAACAGAAGAATTAAATTCAAAATTTTACGGAGTTGTTCGAACATGACCTTTGGAACTGATTGGTTCTATGTTTTGGAACACGATACGTATCCCTAAAGCAATGTATAGTATGTATATCTATATCTTTGACTAGTTTAGTGTACACAAAAATTGGCTGTAGATAACCATGATTAATTGAAAAACGGCTGTTGTCATATAAACTCTAAAACTTTCCTTTAGCCTAAGCTGATCAGATTCTGTTATGTTTTCATTAATGTGAAATGAATGAATGTGAATGAAGAGGTTATTGTTAAGTTTTGCTGGCTAATAGACAGAATCACATTTAGATAACATGGGTAAAAAAAGCACATCAAAATTTTAGTTTAACGGCTGTGCTGCGAATTTCTGCATTTATATACAAAAGCTTTAATTTCCAGCACTACTTTTTGACCAAACTAGTTACAAAATAGTCACATCTTAAATTAGAATTCAATATTATCATCCATCATCAAAAATATTCTAAAGTTAGTGTGTGTGAGTTCTCTCTCCTAGTTACAAAAAGTAGAACTTGAGTTTTTGCTTAGTTTAAGAATAAAATATGTACCACAGCCATAAGAGACATTGACTTGTTCAAACAATAACATTTAAAAGAGAACTCTAATTGCTAGTAATCCATAAGATGTGCTGACCTCTACACTGTTTACCAGTAATACATTAAGCTATTTAAAGAGGCCATTAATCAAATAAATAAAATTATTCTTACGTGTGTAACGGAAACATTAACATGTGGATAATATCAACATTCTTAAACATTTACTACACATGACATGACTTAATTACTAAAGAACCCTGACTTAAATCTTTAAAAATAGTTTTATGAAACTGAAGATTAGAGAGCCCAGAGATCTGAAAAGTATTATTTTAAAAATAAAGTGTTTTGGTTAGAAAACATATCGGCAAAATGTTTAGCAATATATCGGCCAAATGCCTAGCTTCTTATATAATATTTGTTATTTTAATTGGTTACGGTTGATGTAAATATTTGCAAAGAGAACTTTCCACTTTTACATTTGGCAGTTATTCATGGGACTGCCAATAAATTGGAAATAAAAATTACTTACTGAAATATTTTAAAACATTAATAATTTTTATACATCAAATAGGGTCAAAATTAAAATTAGATAGCAGGATATTGATTTCAAAATGAAGCTCTTTAAGAGTTCTTTTGAACCATTGCTAGACCCTCCGCAAGTCAAAAATATCTGCCAAAATCGTAAATAGGGCAATTATGTAAAAAATAAAAATTAGGGTATCTTGAACAAAACTGGAGTTATGGAATTCGTGAAAAAAATTACACTTTCAAGTCGTTACAGATCTTTAAGTTTTAGGGTCCCTAAATGCCAAAAAAACATGTTTTCTCAATTCTGTCTCTTCAGAGCATAGCTAAAAAACTGCTTAACAGATTAATTTCAAATTTTGGTCAAAAATTAAAGGCTATATGGGGATAACCTGGTAATATTTTGGTAGAAATCCAATGTCGGAACAAAATGACGGACTAGTGAAAGGTTTAAAAAAAATGACTAAAAATCGACTTATCCAATTTACTTCAAATTTTGCACAAAAATTAAGTATTACGTAGAAATAAGGTGGTAAAATTTTGGTACGAATCGAAGATGACGAACAAAATGGCGTTTTAATAAAATATTTAAAAATTCTGACTTAAAAAACCACTTATTAGATTGATTTCAAATTTTGTCCAAGACTTAAGGATGATATACAGGTAAATTGGTAAAATTGTGGAAGAATTTAAAATGACGTAACAATATTGCGGTAAACTAAAATGTTTATAATCGTGAAAAAATCACCCTCCTGCGATTTACATATCATCACGTTTAGCGACCCTGGATACCAAAAAAAAAAATATTTTCTCGATTCTGTCGGTCCGTCTGTCGGTATGTCTGTTTGCCGATTCGCGGAATAGCTAAAAAACTACTTACCCGATTGACTTCAAATGTTGTTCAAAAATTAAGGATTTACCTTAAATTTTGCACAAAATTAAGAGTGATAGAATTTTTAAAACAAAATAGCGGCCTAATAGATGTTTCAAAAATTCAGACTGAAAAAAGTATTCATTAGATAAACTGGTAAAATAGGGGTATGAATTTAAGATGATGTAACAAAATGAAGGTCAAATAAAATGTTTAAAAAATCAACGTAAAATTATCTTTTTATTCAATACACAAAAATTAAATGCAATATAGGGAGAAATTGGTACGAATTCATTCAAAATAGTGGTCTTAAAAAAATCAATGTAAACTAATTATTCAATTTATTTTAAATTATGTCCAAAACTCAAGTGAGGTATGAGTAGAAACTTTTTAGTACGACAGTATGGCGAAATGAAATGGCGCAAAATAAAAACATTATATATGTGTTAATAAATGACTACTTATATGCGGAACTAAATTGGGTCACACTTCACTAGTCCTAATAAAAGGACAGATTCATAAGAGAGAAGTTCGAGGTAAACGAAATTTACCGTTTTTTTATTTTCGTTGATAATTCCTGAGATAATCCGATAGGAAACAATGGTTAATTTTCTACCACTGGCGTCTCCTGTCAAAAGAAAATCTGAACATTGTGAACGCATCGTGGGAATAAATTTACAATAATTTTACCAAACATTTTTTAATTTAAATATCTAAAGCAGAAATCTGATGCTAAATATTTGATAATCATTTTTCCTTGTAAGCTTTCTAAAATATGGAGATACGATTTTTTTTTGCTTAATATGTTAATCATACAGTATTCATTTTTTATAATTAATTGTTTGTTCATTTACAGATTCACAGAACAATACTATTGCATCGAAAACTTAGGTTTGTTATGTGGTAAATGACTATTATCTTTAATCATATAGTTATTTAGTACTTTCCTGGGTTTTTCCGAAAACTCATTAGCAGCCGCAAATACGAAATTAAGAAATTACGATAACGCTTAAAATTTGATATTATTAGAAAGCTTTAAAAAGTTTTCTTTTTTTAATTCCCTCGTACGAGGGAAGTATTGTATTCGTGAAAAAAATCAGCCTACCAGGTTTTTACAGATTTTTACGTTTTAGGGCCCCTGAATGCCCAAAAACATGCTTTCCCAATTCTCTCGTTTGTCGGTCAGTCTGTCTGTTTGCGGCACAGCTAAAAACTACTTAACCGGTTACTTCAAATGTTGGTCAGAAATTAAGGGTCATGTGGGTATGACCTGGTAAAATTTAGGTAAAAATCCAAAATGGCGAAACAAAATGACGGTCTAAGGAAATATTATAAAAAAATTATTACTAAAAAGACTACTAAAATTCAAGTATTACTTAGGAATCAACTTATTACGTAGAAAGCTAGTTTAATTTCAAATGTTTTGCAATAAGTGAGTGTGATATAGAGATCTGGTAAAATTGTGGTAGGAATTCAAGATGGCGGAAAAACATTCCGAAAGACGCCCCACCCAAGAAAAAATCAAAATAGACTATTTATTTTTCAAAAAATGTTTACACAATATAAAGGTAACAAGTAAATATACCCAACTCAAGAATATGGAAAGGAGAGATTTTGAAAGATACAAAATGTTTAACCGAAACATTTATTTTTGGCCATCTCTTCTGACACAGTAAGTGAAATACCTAAGCGGGTTGGTATAGTTGCCCCACCAAGATATATAGGATATTTACATTTAAGAGGTGGTAGATTTCGTCGCGAAAGACACGCATGTGATTTTCTTTTCTTTCATAAGACCTTAATTTTTCAAGATACATGGTGTTAAAATTGTCGATTTTTTCTGTAGTTGTGGCTTGGATTAGATGTCCCAAGTCATATCTACTTTTATACAGGTTAGATGTCTTCGTGCATCTATCCTTTCGATATGGTATGAACGCCCCACCGGGCCTTACATATAGTAACAAAATAACGGCACACTACGACACGCCAAACCACTCTTTAAAAATTAGGTTTCCATAACAAAAACTAATTTAAATGAAAAAATATTTGATAAAAAAGCTTCCGATATCTAAGGATGCTTAGATTTTATACGTGTAGTGTATTTTACATATCTTCCCTCTCAACTCTCGCGGAATTACCTTAATACTGAAAAAAATCACCCTTCCAGGTTTTACATATCTTCACTCTTTAGGGTCCCTAGAGGCAAAAAAATGTTTTCTGAATTTCGTCGGTCTGTCTGTCTGTTAATTCGCGGCATAGCTAGTTACCCGATTGTCTTCAAATACTATAAATAAAATGGCAAAACAAAATGCCGACCTAACAAATAAATATTTAAAAACGGAGCCAGAATAAACTACTTATTACAAAAATTTTAAATTGCGTAAAAGCATTAAGTGTGATTTAGAGATAAATTGGTAATTAAAATTAAACTTGTTTGAAAAGACAGTTACAGGATCTGTATAACTTTTGTTAAAAAATTGAAAAATTTTTATTGTCGATTTTAGCAAAAGAGTTATCCTTTATAAAATGTTTTGCTTATTTAAAAAAAAAGAAGTTTGCTGCAAGCATGCAAAACAAAAAATGTGAAATTCAAGACAGTCCAATTAGAGAGGGCAAAAGTAAGTTTAAAGTAATTTAAAGTTTTTTTCTACGATGTGTAGGTGTTGGGTAATTTAATGTCAATTAATCGGAAAATTAAATGAAGCATTACATTTACACATTCACTATTAATTTTCTAGAAAACTACGTCTATTACAATTTTTTAACTTGTATTTCTACCCTTCAAAAAATTTAATTTCAATTTTTTTTTCTGTAGCTGCCCCGTTTAAATTTACTTTTAAATATCAAAAATATTATGATTTTTGGTAGAATTATTACATATTTGTTCATTAAAGCATTCACAATTATTCGATTTTTAGCTAGATACAAGGTGCAGTGAGAAAAATTAGTTATAGATTTCGATTGATTTATCTAAAAAATTACTATATTTAGGTCGATATTGGCAAAAATGCTTTTCTGAACTTGTGAAGAATCTTGCAATGTAAACTTTAACTAGTCCGGAGGATATTTAAAAAGATTAGCCAATCTCCTAATTTTCTTGAGGCTTTGTCTAAAAAATAGCTGTGCTTCCTGGACACTAAAATACAATCCTAACCACGATACAGCTTTGCTTGTTTCTGTAACGCAGCAAACAGTGCAGGGGATATCATACACTAAGAAGTTATGAATAGCTTTCTACAGCACAGTATGCATTCTGCTGTGACACAGTTATTTGTCTTATGCATTTTAGAGCGTTAGTGCAGAACAAATTTTGCCTTCGTGCAGCATAGCCGCAAAGATTCATTTTACTCGTGAGCTTTTAAAACAACCTAAATCTAAGACAAGCCGAGGCGGAACGAAATGCCCTGAGTTAAAAGGACGTAGGATATACGTTAACCTAGGCAGGGTGTATTATTCGCCACATTCGTGCATGTCTCCGAAACGATCCGCCTATGTTTTGTGCATAAATAATTACGCACATTTAAAGCCGGGAACACTTAACACGCCACGCCGCTCCTCGCCACATGCTGGCAGGTGGAAAGTGTGTCGCAAAATTTCCACTATTAAGCGGTAAATCGCTGATTTTTTGTCAAAAAATACATTGGATGTAAAATATATAGAACAAAATATTTTATTATGCTTTGAATATTAATTTAATAATATATTAACCTGAGATTTACACTTGAAAAGTTTAGTTTTCTTCTTAATCAGTTATCAACCAACTGAATTAAATCAGTGGAATAAATTAAATAAATTCCTATTTAATGTCGTAGTACTAAAGCACGCGTGCTGTAAAAATTTAAATTTTCACTAGCTCTAGCACGCACGGAGTCTCACGTCAGCAAAAAGGTCGCGTCTATAACGTGCCGTGTTGTTTGCACAGTTCGCCGCATGTCTTTAAAGCGATCCGGCTGTTAATCTGTGAGGTATTTCGTGTGGCCGAAATTTTCTTCATGCATGCCTTTGCTCAAGTGAATATCCTTGATTTGCCTCCATTATCCTCATGTCCCAAAAGGTGCATATTCACATGAGCACCATCACGGAGTACACAGTTAACATTCGTACGAGCAGTCTCATACGTACTTGCAAAGGTAATGACACGCATTTAGCAAATGTCGTCAGTACCTAAAATGTAGTCTAGTGAAAACAGGAATGTCGAAGAGCAAGTCACTTTTGAAGTTTTAAAAACCCAAACGGAAATATCTTCTATAGAAGTCACAATTTCTAAGGCATTACCAAAGACAGATGTTACTTCGAATAGTCGGTCCATAAAATGTAAAGTATTGGATACCAACAACTTTGTATTGTATTCCGTAGAGTTAGGATCCTTCAAGAGACTTACGCGCTTAACGCCCAAAGTTGCCGCTTCACGAATTGAATTCGATCCGCTGGTTAAATCTCTTTATACATCGGCTAATATCTGATAATCCTAATTATTTCTTTAAAGAATAATTTTGTATTGTGTTTGGACTTAACAACATACTTCTGGCAACACCGAGCCAAATATTGTTACGTGCGTTATCATTAAATGACGACACGAACAATTTGATGTGGCTAATTTATTTTACCTGATGGAATATCTATTTAAAAGATGATCAGTATTTGGCATTACATATTTTTTAAACGACGATCTTTTAAGAAATTTATGATGATAATGCGATTTTGTTTTTCCAGGAAATGACACTTTCTGTAGCCTGTAGAGCTAATGATGCCGATAAACATGACAAAGACATAACAGCTTTGCTCTTCCATAAAGGAAAACTTTATAGCGGTGGTGATGATGGAAAAATTAAGGTAAGCAGATTTATTATGCAGAATACGCCAATAAAAATTCAGAATACAGCAATTAAAATCCAGTTTCAATAACAATATTTGAATAATACTACCAGGATGCAAATACTACAGGTTTGACTAGACAAATTCAACTTTTTGCTCTAGATATGGTCCACTGATTTAGTCAAACAGGGTGAAGTCAAGGCACATACAGCTCCTGTTTACAGCATTACTGCCAGCGATGATGCTTTGTATAGTTCTTCAAGTGATGGTTCTATTAAGCTATTCGACCTCAACACATTAGAAGAAAAACAGTCATTGAGACAAAATGAAAATGCCGAATACTGGAGAGTTAAATTCGCAAATGGAAATTTATATGTTGGAGACAACGAAGGAAACGTAAGTAGAGTCAAATATAGTTTTAATCTGACGATCCCGTGTGTCGATTAGTGTCATAAACTGTAGAGAAAAGTTTCAAAACAAGTGATATGGTTGTTTTTAAATAAAAGGGTACCAAAAGCAGATTTTGTTGCAGGTACTTGTCTTTAAAAATAACCAGTTCTATGGTCAAGTTAATGTAGCTGAACCCATTAAAGACCTGGAAGTTGTAGAACCTTATGTTTTGACTGTGCAAGACACAGATCTAGTAGTCACAGAATTAAAATTAGGAGGTAAGCTATTTGGTTAAGCCAATATTAATATTTTTGTTAGACCCACATAAAACAAAACGAATATCAATGTATCCAGATTTCCGTAATCTCTCGCTCCTACATCTAAAATAATTATTTCGATTATAGAATTTTATCGCATTGTGTAAAAACAATCTTTTTCTATTTTGCAATCGTAAAGACGAATTTTCGATACGAAAAGTAGTGTCGTGCTGAATTTGAAACCCGTCACGTCTCAAAATTGCAAAACAAACATGGTGTAATTGCCACTTTGGGCATGCATTATTACCAACTTGAAAACGTTCAACTCTAATTATGTTTTTTAAAGATAATACTTTTTAAAATATAGTGCACAAAACAGAAAAAAAATACTATAAAATAGTCGTTTCATAAGTCATTTAATCTCACTCGCCTAGGGCTCCTGCTATAAAATCATGTCTTATGATACTAGTGTGTTAATATACTATTGTATTAGATTAACATCTAGTTTGAAGTTGATCAGATTTGGTTTTCGTCTCACAAAATTATAGATACACAGACAAATGCCCTCTAACGATAAGTTTCGGAGTTGACTCGAGCAATAATGGAATATGTATAATCTTGTAGACTTTGTAATTGGTAGGCCTCTAGTTCAAGCCTTCGACCATTTTGTATTCTTTTGTTAACTACATTCTTATGATTTAGCTTTGATTTGGGATGATATACATATTAAAATAAATTTTAAACACAATGTCAAGGTTTTATTATAAAATATATCTGGTTACATTTCTTGTTAGACAGATATTTTTTAAATCGCACGGCAGGCTTTCATCATTCTGATTTAATAAGTGAATCAAATTAAATTGATCCATCAGTTCCAGGTTAAAAAAAAAGGCTTTAAAATACAATAAATATGCTATTCCTTTGTATTGTCAGGGGTAATATCCCTAGTGCTTCTAATTTGTACGCAAGAATTCGGAAAAACGACTTTCTAAGTAATTTGTTTAAAATACAACATGAACATTAGGGGTTTTAAAAATGCCTGTCGACGACGAGGATTTTTCCACAAATTCTACTTATTAGACAAATTTCTTAGAAACGAGTATTCCAATTTTTCCATATGAAAAGTTAGATGCACGAGAGATATTTGGTAAGATTATTTCCTCTGAGTTCAATAAATAATATTTAATATAACAATATTTTTACTTTAAATAAAAGTATGAACTATAATTATTGAACTAAAAAACATAACATAATTACTTCATTTTAACTAACAACTAGAATGATATTTTTCCGATTTTTTTCTCGGAAAAACTGCTGACAGTTGTCAGGCAATTTTTCCACTTGAAAATTAAATATGACGTTCTAATTCTTGTCAGTGATTGATCACAATTGATAGGAAATAATGAAGAAAATAATATATAACAAGAAAAGAAATTTTGTCTGCAAAGTTTTCGACTGGTATGAAAATTTCTACCAAAAGGAATAACAAGAGAGTAATTTTGCCTACGGAATTTTTTCTCAAGTGATATTTGGTTGATATGTCAAAAAATTTTCTATAATATAACAACTGATACGATTATTATCGTTGATACTTAAGAGAGAAATCGAGCTGCAGCTGCAATTTCCTCCATGATTAATCGTATCGCGAGTTATATTCGGCGAGAGAATATAAAAATATTTCAAATTTCATCCTCATCAACGTCACCCCATCGATTACAATTCATTGTTATACGTGAAATACCACATTGTCGAGGCAACGTAGTGTTTCCACTTTTCTAAACAATAGAATCATTTGACAACAACCTGTTTTGTTTGTATTGTAAATAAGAGACTCCGAAGTCCGGTAGCAACCGAGGTTTTTTAAAGTATTTGTCAAAAACTCAATATGAATCGCTTTGGTAAAATTGAAGAAGCCAAAATCGATGAAAATATAGTGAGAAGCGAACCAAAAAATACCGTAAAATCCGAGAACAGCATTTAAAGGCAGTTTATGTCATTTTGTGACGAAAAAAAGCTCATGTTTGGTCAAGAAACTCGAATATCCAAACTTTTGTTAATTCTAAAAAGCTGGGCCTAAAATTTGCGGAAGAAAAACGGCGAAGAATATAGAGAATACACGGTTAAAGTTAATTGGAATGTTACGGCAAAATTGCTGATATAGAAGTATTTCAACGATTGCAATATTTAATTAAATTAAAATAAATCCTCCGAACAAATTGAATTTAAATCAGTCCGAGCCCCAAGAATTTCCAAAAGAAGAAATTTAAAAGTATCGACTGGCTTGGAGAGCAGAATGCTCATTCACTTAGGGCCACTGCCGTATCCAAGCTATGGGACAAACAGCACCAACAGCGATCCTATCGCAACATCAACGTCGTCTCAAAACAAGAATATGGTTAGGTTTTAATTACCAAAATTGCAATTTTTACTATTGAATCAATAATAATAATTAACATTTTTATAATAATATTTTGATTCATAATATGTGTTTGTTCTAATTTTTATATACATAATATAATTATATCCAATTTTTGTAAGTTTGTTACATGAATTGCAACAATAAGTGTCAATAATTACTTATTAACTTAATATATGTAATTATTTGAGTTTCAGTTAATAAAGTTTACAGTGACGGCTCGCCAGGGGATGCAGGTGAAGAGTCGTTTCACCTACATTTCCAATCAATTTACTTAAAATTAAAAATATTAAGCATTTTATGTTTTATATAAATTCACATTATTTATTTAATAATATCATTATTTTCTATTAAAACAAGTGCGTTATATACTCAAAAAATATTAATGATTTAAAAACCTAGCGCGCTGAACACTTTTTCATAAGAGCGACCCGTTGAGGCATCACAATCAGCAGTAACAAATTCCGCATCAGACTCCCCCGGCTTTCGCGCTTAGATTTGTTTACGGCAGTTGCTATGGCAACGGAATGGTGAATATCCGTAAGCCAAATAGAGATGGGAGCGGCGTAAACTGCTGCTGCAGGCTGCAGACGCTTGTTCGCTTGTTATAGAATTTATGTAAATTTGTGCGTTCGGATCATCGGAGGCTGAAGCAGTTTTGCATCGATCGAATCAAAATTAGCTTAAGATATAGCTACATAACTGTTTTTTAAGAACAAAAAAAAATATATTTAAAATCTTATAAATTCATATTATTTCCCCTAAGTATTAAAAAACGATCCAAAGCTATGAATAATTAACCTTATAAAAAGGTTTAAAAAATAGCCATTTTCGTCTGCGGCGGTATCCCCTTTTTGATTCGTGAAATATTCTTCCTAAATACCGCTTGTGCTTAAAAATTAACCCGAATATTTCACTCATGTACAAATTTTCCTATAAGAAAAGTGGTATTATCGAAAAGTTACAGCGGAAAAAACAAATCCAAGAACAGCAGTTGGAGGCAGTTTATGTCATTTTGCGAGGAAAAAAGCTCACGTTTGGTGAAGATACTAGAATATCCGAACCTGCGTCAATTCTAAAATGGTGCGCCTACAATATGCACAAAAGAAACAGCGAGGAATATATAGAGTGCACAATCAATTCACGGTTATTTGTAACATTGCTGATGGAAGTATTTCAACGATTACAATATTAAAATATATCCGCCACGGTCCTCGGTTACTCTCTCTTGATCCCCGGCTCACACCCCACCCTCGAGCTGTCAACTCTTGGGTGTAGCCTTTGATCTTTATCAAGTGACTTACCAACTGACAACTGTGTATCTGCCTCAACAACCCCTATCCACCCACACTCAATCAGCGTGAGTAGGGTGGCGCATGAAGAGGATACATTTTACACTAATCTGTATTAGATGTTATTACCACTAATATTGGCTGCAGACTTGAAAAGTCGTGCATTCACCTAGAATTCGAACCCAGGCCCGCCAGGCCAACTCAGATGTAAACCTAATGTTCTACGCTCTGGGCCACCTGCTGGTTGTAGCCAATTTTTAAACAGAAATATGCAGCGTAACAGGTATGTTTGGAAATAAAAAAAAGTTAAGTAGAAAAATGATCGGGTGATGAAAGCCGCATTTTATACTGATTATAAATATTGCAGATTTGATACCTTTATAATTAAATCCTGTAAATTATTATAGCTTTCTTACTACTGAAAATAATCCACAGTTTCCATACATACCAATGACCCTGTATATAGCGGTGTATAGAAAGAATTTCGGGCTCTAGTCAATTATTGAGTAATGAACAATTATTCCAATTTGACATTTTATTCCAAGCATTATGATCCCTTAAGCCAATATCTTTAAAAGCAGTATATAAAATAAATAACTTATTTTTGAAATAATATTATATAAATATTTTGTTTCTAGGTGAAAATATCCAGTGGGCCACTGATTCCACTATTGCAGGAAGAGCTCCAGTAACTTTAATTGGCAGCAACCTATTCGCTCTTATCGACAGAGACGGGAAGGAAATTTTGTTACACAGCACCGACAAGCATTCTGGTTTCAAGCAGCTCACCAAGATTGTGGTAAGATTATTTCCTGTCCATATAAAAACCGACACAAAGTAATCACCCTGTACAAAAAAAAAGTAATTGTATATTCTTGTTCAAATTTAATAATTTTCGTAGAGTGCTGTACCGATACTCGGACGTTGGAGATGGACAGGGCGTGAAATTTTTCTTTTATTAAAATGTATCTAGAAATGTGTTCTATTAGGTTGTAGTTTCTTGTTGCCTCCCACATAGTGGTGTCGTATAGCGCATTATGTTGACCCCAAGTATACGAACAAAAACGTAATTTTATCCTAATGACTGAAGGTGCCTCAGAGAGCTTCCGCTTATAACCGAAAAAGCGCCCGCTATGGCAAGGTTCGAACCAACACTTTCCAATAGGAAGACAAACGCTACCGAGGATAGTAAAGACTTCATGTAGTATCGACAAGTATGGGCTCTACTATCGGATAGCAGGACAATTCCCGCTACGTCTTTACTTGCTGCTAACAAAAAAAAAGGTTTAAAAAAAATCAACATTCTTAGACCCTATTTCTCTCAACATTGTTAGTATAATAAAATCATAAAAAGGTGTAAGTCCTTAATTGCTAGTAACCAACCAGCATTTTTGGCCAATATTACGTATCAGAAATTAAATAAAAAATATGAAAATTGCAATCACTAGTTGTCGAAACTATTTAGTTGTCAGGATGTTACCAAAATGGGGAATTCCCCATTAGTTTAGGGTAACCTACTACGTATTACGTTCCAGTACTAGTTTGGGAAAGTTATGGAAATGAAGGAGTGTAGTAATATTCACCAGTATCTTTCGTGATGTCTTAAAAGTATCAATTTTCTTATATCTCGTAACTGTATGACTCCGTTTTCTCTATACAAGTGAAGTAAACCATTGCACTTCGAAGAAGTACCAGATTATGACGAACTTATAGTCATAATAATATATGTACATGTATTAGCTACTACTTCGTTAACCAATATCCTAAAACCCACACGAAAAAAAATTGTTGTGAAAGTATAGAATGTAGGACGAAAAATATTGCTTTTTCCAAAAAAAAAACGACCCCTAATCGTAATCCAAATAACAGAATTAAAATTTATTAATTGAAAGAAATTAGTGATTTTTTAAGGTAACCATCTATATAAATACGAGAAGGCAAAAGTGAGTTATTACTGATTAGGGTGGCCGAAAGTTAGAAAATTACGGTGAATTTTTCTAAAAAACAGGGCGATTGAATAGAAATATTTTGAAGTTATCTTAACACTTTTTAAGTTGAATTTATTTAACAAAAAGTAGCGAGTGATGTAAAATGTTACTTTAAAGTTCACCCCACATTAAAACTGATATTATATGGCTATAAGATCTTAATCTTACTACTAAGTTCCATTATTAAACGTTATTTTTCAAGTTCTTGTGTAGTCGTGGATTCTTTCACTCAAATCTTTTAGTAACGCTTACTTCAAAAACGCCATTCAGTTGTCCAGCAACCACTATACTTAAGTTCATTTCATACTGCCCGGTAAATAACTACTTACCGGACTCAGTTACAGCCGTTCAATAGCTTATTACAGTGTTAAAGCGTTGACAAGCAGTGCTACTCATTTTGACAGATAAAATGACATCGAACTAATATCTCAAAAACCAACATGTTTTCATATTGATAAATGTCTTATTACAGAACTAAAGCATTGCCTAGCAACGTTCCTCGCAATTTTCTTACGGCGAACATCATTTTGCCAGATAAAATAACGTTGAACTTATATGGCTCAGAAACTATTTTCATATTAAAATAAGTACAGTGACAGTAGCATAACAAAAAATCTAGAACTATATATAATTTCAAAAATATTCATCAATTTAGAAAAAAAACATTATCAAATAATAGTAATTTACGTTACAAGGCCGGTAGATGACTTAATACAGTAAGAGTTGTTTTACGAAATATAAACGAGTACTGTAATAACATCTAATGGACGTGTATCGTATAATATTTTATTTCATGCTGTCATTATAATCTAATAATAATATTGTGGAAAACTTTAATGCAAATAAAATAAAATTTATCAATTTTGGTAATATGGCATAGTCACCTCTATGCCATAAATAGTTTATTCTATCATTTTTAATGAAATTCGGTCTAAAACAAGTGGTAAAATACTTTCCATTGTCGTTTATCTAATATTATTATGGAATAATATTGTGGAATACTTTAGGGCAAATAAAATAAAATGTACCAATTTTGGTAATATGGCACAGTCATGACCATGCTATATATAGTTTATCACTTTCAGTGAAATTTATTTTAACACAACTGGTAAAATACTCGATTTACGGTGCCATTCCAGTTACTTTTAGTATAGAGTTCATTCCTACGAGGTGAATGTTTATCACAGGAGACCTTCAACGAAAGTTTTTGAATTATTTCATTAATTATTATTAGTATATAAACAAAAATGAACTCTAAAAATTCTGGAAAGTCTACTCACTGCAGAGAGATAAGCGATGTTGTCCGGTGCCATCTTTAAGTCAACATTCCTATTCCTAGTCCTATTTATTACGGAGCTATGAAAAATATACTGAACCAAATATGTACAGGAAGGTTTAGGAAAAATACCGCCTTATTTCTAAGGCAAAGCTAAATAAAATTGTCTGAAAATATTACATATATTTTGGAAGAAACGAATATGTGGTAGGTTACATCATCCACCTTAGTTACCAATTAAAAAAGAAGATTTGGCTAGGGAATTTCCGAGACATTAGAAGATTGTGTCATAAATTGAAAAATATTTTTTAATTAGTTAATTATTAATTAGAATCAAAATGTTTCTTTTATTATTAGAATAAATGGCTACTCTAATTATATATTTTATTTTTTTTTTAGATTTTTTTAAATATTAAAATAGTTTCTGCGCCATATTAGTTCAACGTCATTTTATCTGTCAAAATGACGACATGAGAAAATTACGAGGAACGTTGCTAGGCAACGCTTTAGTACCGGTAAATAGCTATTTACCGGCGAGTATGGAATAAAATATTATACGATACACGTCCGTTAGATGTTATTATAGTACTCGTTTATATTTCTTCGTAAAACAAATCGTATGTCACCTACCGGCCTTGAAATGTAAATTACTATTAAAGTTGTGGACTCAGTTATAGATAGGTAAAAATATTAGGCATACTGTTGGAGCCACCATCAGAGTCCCAATGAAGAAATGATAACACGGTAGTTAAACCACGTAATTGTTTAGAAATTGCTACTGTTAACATTGTCTTTATTGCAGTTTATATTTTAAAGAACACAATTTTTGGTAGCAAATACCAATTTAACACCAAGTTATAGTAACGGTGTCAATCGACATACATTTTTGGAACTTTAATGCTTATCGGCAAATAATGCTTTCCGAGACAAATTGTGTGTTTATGTTTATTTAGAAACTACAATTTACTTCTAATTTCAGCACGGCTCTGAAGGCGACAGAGTAATTAACGCGCTCGCTGGTGTCCAGTGGGGAGATCAACTACTTTTGTTCAGCGGTGGTTGGGACAAAGCCTTACGGAAATGGAAGGTCATCCAGAATCAAGGCCTTTCAGATGAAGGGAGTGTAAATACCGACATAGTTATCAACGCTATAGCAACCGGCGAGACCGATTCGATTTACGCTGGTGGTGCTGACGGCCATCTCGTCAGAGTAGATTCTAGATAAATGTATTAAAAGAGTTTTGAAAGTGTTTAGTACCTAGATCTTCATCATTTTCACCTTATTATTTATAACTTGTATTCACCCATTAATAATATCTCATCAATCTTCGCATAATGTAAATACCTAAATATATACTGCCGCTTTTTCATAGACATCTTTATAATGTTTCTGTATATTTTTGTCGTTTTGCAATTGTTTTTTACTTGTATCCATTGAATATTTTATAAAATAAAGTAGTTTCGTTACTAAATTGCTTTTTTATTTTTTTTTCAGCTACACATATGGATAAAAAGTGTGTAGTAAAAGGCAAAGATCCCCAGATGGGCTTTGCAAGGGAAGAAATGGGGACCTACTGTATAAATAAAAGTTAATTTTAATTTAAGTAATTCTATATTATTTGCATAAATGCACGAAACTTCAGCTTTTACAAATACTGAATAGAATTATATTAACTTTCACAAGGTTGAGATAACTTTTTTATCAAATAAACGACCGACACACCCTTGACTTGAATCTTTTATGTTTTTCGCAGATAATAGCAGGCAATTTGACACTCAGCCATTTTTAGATCCAGCAAGCAACATTTTTATTTCTTTCGCGTTATTTGCGGAATATGAATCCCATTTTAATAGAATTCTGTGAAGGGTTGATCAGCGACAATCTATATTGGCTCCTTCCTGCACCAGTCTTGATTTTATTTTGTCCAATTTCGGCACCAACTGCTCTCAATACATCGAACATATTTTTTTCCGATGATGTTTTTTCCACAATCGTCTACATGATGTGTCTAAAAGTCTTTCCGTTTTTTTCCTGTTAGTAAGTAATGATTTTCCTATAATACCATTAATAATAGGAACTAGGGTTTTTGTCAGTTTACTGATTTCTTGCACATCACTTTATTTATTAAAACTTCTTTTTACTAATGTTTCGCAAACATTTTTCACTCGTTTAGATTCCCACGGACGCCACATAATTAAAACAAAACAAAATAAATATTTGCCTTGGATGGTAAACACTTAAAAGTATCTTTCGAAACTAATTGGGACCTGTAGTCATATTATAATTCATTTAATGGTTTAAGAGTTGCCAGGTAGTACATATATATAGGTAAAGTAAGATCCAATATGATTGAACTATATAAATGATGGCATTAACAAAGCAGGCAAAATAAAAAAATATTTTTACCGTAACATCTAGCAACAATATACGAAATGTTAATAGGGTATTTATTGTCCTACTAAAAAGGCAAAAAAGGTAGGATATTCTAAGATGAACTTTATTAATCGTATTTAAATTAATACGGAAAATTGATTAAATGCGGTATCAAAGAAAGTATCGTGTTGGTGCCTACCTTAAATTATTCTTTACTAAATAAACATCTTCTGGAATCCATGCTTCGTTGGGGGCTTGATGGAGGTTTCTGAACTGCTTCAAAGGGTGGTTTAGCGACAAATTTGCTACATATCCGTGTAACAGCAATATTTTCAATTCTATTTGACTGCTTATAATATGACAGGCACTGTTACTGATTGCGATTGTTGTACAGGGTGGTCGAAATTGGTCTGTTTTAACAGAGAAAACTTGACTATCCTGACTAGATAGAGCAAAACTGACTTAGGTGTCATGGGCTCGATTTCTGAGAAATGTTTAATGGCAAAAACCGCCTGCCGATATTTTCACTGCCAACTGAGATATAGGGCGTTTTTCAATTTTCGGCCATTTTGAAAATTGTCCATAACTTTTTTATTTTGCGGAATATTAACATTCTGCAAAGACATTCTAAAGGCACTTTTTTATGTGCAATCCAGTGGCATACTCAGATTTTTTCTATAGTTGTCCGTTTTATCATAAATAGGCAAAACTTTTTTTTTTCAAATGGAAATCATAGTTGGCTATAAATTATAAAAAATGCTCGCGTTTAGCCCTTTTCAGTGATATAAAGTTGTAGGTACTTATTTTCAAAAATAACGAAAATATTAGGTGTTTTTGGTTTACATCGAAGTAGGCTTTGATTTGTGATGACAATATCTCAATTATGTATTGTTAAGATTTATAGTTTGTTAGCAACTTAAACACAACTTTAAATAACACTAGCTAACGTTATTTTAATTATTTATTATTAATTTTTTTTATTTTTTTTTTGTTTACATAGCAAAGTTGAACAAAATTAACAAACTAAACTACTATTTACAGCTACAAGTGAAAATAAAAAATAATTATGAAAATCGAGGTATTTAGTTAGATAGGTTTCTGATAAATATATTTAGAGAAGTTGTTCAAATTGAGCCCCTCCCTGTTGAATACAAACTAAGCATCTTTTGCGTACCGAGTTGCAACTATTTATTAGTTCAACTGGGCTAATAGATGCAAAAGCTTGCCTAGTGGCCTCTTGCAATTCTTCTTTTGTGTGAAAGGTTCTTCCTCTAAATATCAAGTCCTTCAATCTTCCCCACAAAAAAAAATCTAAGGGAGTTAAGTCACAGGACCTAGCAGGCCAAGGTATGGGGCCCCACGTACCAATCCAATTTTCTCGAAATTCGAAGTTTAAAAGATCAGTTGTGATCCTTGCATTGTGCGGGGGACAACCATCTTGTTGATAGTAGATATTTCTGGCATCAGCTAAAGGTATGTCTTCCAACAAAGGGACAATATATGTGCGCAAAATATTTACATAATCATCTGCAGTTAAATTTCCATCGTAAAAATAAGGTCCCACAAATCTTCCTCGGAATATCCCCACCCATATATTGAATCCACACCGACCTTGCCGGTCTTGTTGCACAACTACGTGTGGATTTTCAGTGGACCAGTGATATGAATTATATCTATTAAATATACCAGAAGTATTCTCCATGAATTTTTGCTCATACCACTGACAAAATCTCAATCTTCTAGCGGCGTCCCCTTCACGGAGTTGATGAACTCTTCTCGTTCTGTACGGTTTGAATTTATGTTTTTTGAGTATTTTTAAAACGGTGGTCTTTGGAACATTCGTTATATTAGCCAATGTTCGAGAGGAGGTGCCAGGATGATCTAATACCTCACCAATTATATTTAGCTGCTGGATTTCCTTTTCTTCCTTTAGTTCATAATGTCTTGTTCTTAACTTTTTAAAACTTCCGTAATTTACTAAATTACTTTTTAATGTTTGATAAATTCGGTTATCCGGTTGACGTCGCTCGGGAAATGTATTAAAATATAATTCACTAGCTGCTTCAGGAACTTCGTTAGATAATATGTAACATTTTAACATATCATACTTTTCATAATTCTCAAACATATTTTGTCAGCAACTTAACACAACTTTATAAAGATAACACCAAAACGCAATAATTACACCAGACTACAGTAATCTGACAGCAATATATTCAAAATATTGAACGCGCGTCATTATTCCAAGGCCTACTTCGATGTAAACCAAAAACACCTAATATTTTCGTTATTTTTGAAAATAAGTACCTACAACTTTATATCACTGAAAAGGGCTAAACGCGAGCATTTTTTATAATTTATAGCCAACTATGATTTCCATTTGAAAAAAAAAAGTTTTGCCTATTTATGATAAAACGGACAACTATAGAAAAAATCTGAGTACGCCACTGGATTGCACATAAAAAAGTGCCTTTAGAATGTCTTTGCAGAATGTTAATATTCCGCAAAATAAAAAAGTTATGGACAATTTTCAAAATGGCCGAAAATTGAAAAACGCCCTATATCTCAGTTGGCAGTGAAAATATCGGCAGGCGGTTTTTGCCATTAAACATTTCTCAGAAATCGAGCCCATGACACCTAAGTCAGTTTTGCTCTATCTAGTTCTGAAATAGGTTTTCTCTGTTAAAACAGACCAATTTCGACCACCCGGTACAAGTACTCGTAAGCGAATTTGTAACGCTTCCACGACTACAGGTTTAGTGCCATGTTTTAATTTGTATGATGCGTTATCAATATTTCATAATTATATTATTATATCGCAAAAAAATTTCCATAAACAAATATCGTTAACCGTTTTTACTTGAAAATGTAATATTCGTGGATAAGAAGTTTAGGCAAAGTTCTACATGGTTATTCAAACAGACAAACTGTAAAATAAATTAATTAGGAAAATTTTCACAACTGTTAAAAGTTAGATTAAAGTTTCAACACAGAAATGGTTCTTAATAATGATCGAACCATTCGAATCATATTCGAATATCAAATTATTTTAAACCATTTCGAATATTGTATAAGGATATTCGGTTCACTCATAATCCCATCACAAAATTTATCTTTGCTTCTGAAATCCCTCACTTTCAACTTGAACCAAAAATGTTGGTGGTGCAGCAGTTTAACCAGTAATATTCCCGGATATATAATTTATATTGATATTGTTAGTTTACCTATTTTCCATAAGAATCACAACTCTCATAAAATCAAAAATCCAATTGATCACGTACAGGATTTTTTGTTATAAATGAACCCCATAAACGTTCGTATCCTTATAGATATATAAATAAATAAATAAAATAAATTAAAAAGAAACCCTAAAATAAAATAAATTACAAAGACAAAAGTTGGATGGAATCATAACACCCTTTGCAAATTCGAGCAATGCTATTTTACTAAACCAGAAATGCGACTATCCCGCATTAACGTCTAAAACTATATAAATTTTAACAATATGGAAACATACTAATTTATAATAAGGTGGCCCAGATATGTAAATGTATCAATTTTGGTTGTGCAAAGATTGAGAGAAGAGTGGTCTAAAAGATAAGGTAAAACTTACAAAAAAAAGCAGGTTCATTTCCACAATCAATGGCATTTAGGAATGAAGAATAATCTAAGTATTTTGGTTGACTAAGAACCTCTTAATTTATCAGGGAATGGGTTGAATAGTGAGGCGCTTTTTGTAACAAATATTTTTTGAATTGCCCCTGTATATATGCCGAAATGCTTAGTTTATTAAAGTAATAATAAACGCAGAACTAGAAACTGCACACATTTGTAAAACGTCGTATATTGAATTAAAAAAATTATGATCACTTTTGAATTTGTAAAAGATTTTTGAAACCCAAGTAATTTTTTTAGTATAGTTAAAAATTTTCGTGAATATGCGCTCTATGTAATAAATCCACTAAAAAAACTTGTATTCACCCATCAATAATATCTCATCAATCTTCGCATAATGTAAATACCTAAATATATACTGCCGCTTTTTCATAGACATCTTTATAATGTTTCTGTATATTTTTGTCGTTTTGCAATTGTTTTTTATTTGTATCCATTGAATATTTTATAAAATAAAGTGGATTCGTTAGTAAATTGCTTTTTTATTTTTTTTTTCAGCTACACATATTAAGTAATTATTAATAAGAGTAATTACTTTAAAAAAATAAATATCTAAATTTAACTGCTATAAAGCTTTAACAGAATTGATTTTCTCATGATCTTCTTCGCATACTGTGACTGGAATGACCAAAAAAAGCACATGATGTTTACATATTCGTGATTCACCCTGTATACAAATAACCTTTGTTTTTAATTTCAATCGTAGTTAACACAATTTGTCACTATAGTTATAAAAAACAGGTACATATTCTAGAAACGGTTACTTAAATTAAAATATCTATATTAGTAATAACGGCCACTTTCTATATTTAACAGTCTGTATCTTAAAAACTAGTAATAGGATTGGGTTGTGTCCATGAGAACTTTTGATCAGAAGAAGCTTGCCTTTTTTAAGTTTAATTGTCATCAGTGGCGATGTTGTTTGGCGTTAGCTACAATAATACCACATCTTCGATTCATATTAAGTACTCTATTTTATAAAAAATAACCTTAATATCGCTATTTGAATTCAGCATGGTTTAATTTAAAACTCTGACATAGTAAAACCAAAAATTTAATTTCAGCATTTAGGCTCTTGTTTGACATTGACATTTTCATACTTATAAGCAATATTTTTTGGCTATTATATTATTATTCTTATCGAGCACATATTTTCCTCTTTAATTCCTATAATATAAAATTTAACTTATTTTTAAAGTATTATAACAATTTAAAAAAGCGTGTCCTAAGTGCCAATTAAAATATCTGTAACAGTGGCGGCTCGCGGGTGAAAAAGTAAGTGAAGTGCAAATGAAGCAAGAAAATATCGCAATAATTTTTTTTCCAGAATTTTTTTATATGTGGAGGGGGTAGAATATTTTTTTACGACTTACCTAAATTTTATATACTAAATCAATTCTCCTATTCTTCATAGCAGCAAATTTATTTATAACATCCTCATAAAATGGATGAGTTGCCCTAATCTCCTCCAGAAATTCCTTTTGAATTGAAATATTGCCAAGAAAAGTAAGTCTTTCTTGAGATATTGTATTTCGTAAATAAGTTTTTACACATTTGAAGCAACAAAAACTTTCCACTGAAGCAGTTGTCGACGGTATTATCAAAATAAGGGAAAACAATTTATATGCTTCGGTAAAAATATATTTATTTTTATTTATTTTTTTTCACTTGCTCTTGCAGCGATATATTCCAATTACTCTCATTGGCAAAAATAAGACCAAGCTCATTTTTAAGTCGTTGACTTTTTGAAAATATTTCCCCATATAACTGTAACAAATTTTGAAACGGGCTAGTCGGAAAATTTAACAGATCCTGCCAAACATGAAAATGTAAGTTTTTCACAGTCTTGAAATCTTAGTGTCATTTCCATTAAAATATGGTCCAATATTTCATAAAAAAGGGTTCTATACTTAGCCCTAATTTCTTCAGGTAAAAGCTTAGCAAGCTCACGTTTGTAATGATTTATTTCTGTAATAGAATTTGCTTTATCAAACATGGTATTAAAAAAATATTCATTTCTTTTTTTACAGAGCGCCTCACGACAGCGTTTTATATTGGATATGCAAAAATGAATGTCAAGCGATTTTTTTGAAGAACGTCAAATAGTATGTCCGTGATTGAGAAAATGTCATTAAACACTACTGCCAGAAACGTGAATTCAAAATCGTTCATCACAGCTAAAAATCCTTTCCGAATTGATTTTTCATCAGATTTGTCACAGTTTGTAATAAATTCAAAGACGTCTTTTAATTTATTCTAGTGTTGAACAGTCACATTTATAACTTCGAATTTAAAGTTGTAACAACACCATAAATAAATACAACACAAAACAATCAAATTAACTGCAAAGGAACTCACCGGTTGCAGCGAAATCCGCGAAAATAAAAGTAAACAACCACCTCAAACTAAACGACACGTGGGTGTAGTGTACTGCGCCTGCAATTCACGGAGAGCGTTGTAAGGCGCTGGGCTCGACGTCATCGGATACGCGTTGTCGTGGTAACATAGTAGGAGAATCGTAAACTAAACATAGCACCTCCAGAAAAGTCAAAGCGGTTTGCGCCACTCTGATAGTTGTTCAATAAAGTTCGATTGAAAGTTTTAAAAAGACATGCCGCCAACGGTCAAGTAAAATATTTATTCGAGATGTACAGTTTATTTTTTACCAATTAGGTGAATGAATGAATGTAAAAACTAGAATTTTAAGAGGTATATAATAAATATAGTTAAATGTTTGCTTGTTTATTTTTCTTGGTGAAGTAGCACTTCACCTACTTCACCTGAATAGCCGCCACTGATCTGTAATGTCATAGAAAAACATCACAGTCTTACATTCACGCACGCAAGGACCAGCAACAGCGCCGAGCTGGATGAGCCAACGAGTGAATTAATTCACCGTTGCGAAAATGTGTCTCTATTATTCTATTTGGATAATATTGGGTATATGATGCAATTATGCATTGCATTTTTTTCGCTTTGACAATTAATTTATTGGGAAATTGACAACCTGAGAAGACAACTTCTTCACCCTTTGTTTCCGTTTTGTCTGGAAGTGATCAGCTTTGCACGCGCCGCGATCTTAATAATTAATTATTAATTATTATCGACTAAATAACGGTTTCGGGTTGAGTATTTAGGGACATTTGTTTCCTTTGTGCTATTGATTATTAAGTCTAAATAACTAACTTTTTTAATATCTTTAGTGACGTTTCACGTTTGTACATTATGCAGTGCCAGTGTGTATGTGATGAAACGGTAAACTGTCTGGACAAACTTAATAGTAAGCCATTTATTTCTATGTCATTTACAGAAAAGCAAAGTGTTATTAATATTGGTAGCCCTACCCCAGATTTAAAAATTGTGCAACAACAAAAGAAAACGGCTCGGTATTTTAATAAAAAAGTGTACGATAATTATAAGTGGCTCTGCAGCTTCATAAAAAAAATGTATTGTTGGTCATGTTTATTGTTTTGAAAGGAAAAAGGTTTGAAACAAGAGTGGATATATCGATTTAAATAATTTTCCAAATACAGCAAAAAAACATGAATAGTCGACTAATCATTTGAACAGCGCGCTAGCTCTACAGTTTTGGTGGGATTCGCATTGAAACAGCTTTATCCCGTAAATTTCAGGAAGACAATATTGACAGGCACAATACAAGGGTAGATAGAAACCGTAATGTACGAGCCCAGTCGCATATGTGTTGGACCAAAGGAATACGTAAGAGATATTTATTTTTGTTACCTAGTATTTATTGTAATGATACAGATATCCGATATTTTTAATTAATTTGAATATCACGTACTATCAAATAAACGTAGATGCATTTGTTGAAGTTATGTTACATGCAGTAAATACTAGGTGACAAAAATAAAATTATTTTGGAATTGTCGTTTCGCGTGCACTTTGTGTCTGTAGATTATGTAAACAGGGGTAATTTCATAGAATGTGTTAAGTTTTTGGCAAATTCTGACGGTCTTTTAGCAGATCACGTTCAATCGGTCACTGAAAAAGAAAGCAGGCCTGCCTTTAGTGGATTATCTAATAGGATTCAAAACGATCTTCTTTCCTGCATATACGCTGTAATTTTAAAAGCTGTTCGCACAGAAATTAGGCAGACAACATTTGTAGCAATAATGATAGATGAAAGTCCTGATGTGAGTGGTAAAGAACGATTATGTGCAATCCTAAGATATTTTAATGAAAATAACGAAGTCGTTCGGTTTATTGGCTTTTTTGATGTTTCGGCAAATAGAAGCGCAGAAGCACTATCAAAAATTGTATTAAATTTACTGCAAGATTACTAATGTTCTAATAAACTTATAGCTCAGACTTACAATGGAGCTTCATTCAGTATTGTCTTCCGAAAAAAATGGCGTCCAAAAAAGTTCGCGAAACTTGTGCAGATGCATTGTTCGTGTGGTGTACTGCGCATGTTTTAAACTTGGTGTTGTCAAAATCGTGTGAGCGTGTGCTAGCAACAAAACACTTTTTTAACACGTTAAGAAAGATGGCATCGCTTTTTCACATAAGCACCAAGAGATCCGATTTATATAATAAAATTATCGCGGTTATATTAGAAAATCTGGCAGACTGGGATGGCGACTGTATTTCTACAGCTAGAACATATGAATTGGCTTTTAAACATGACTTTGAATTTAATTTCTTATTGGAAATATTTAATACAATATTTGGACGAATCGACATTTTATATAATATTTTACAGTCAAAAATTGTAGACGTTGGTTATTGTGTAAAAAAAATTGACAATTTCAATGATTTTGTGGAAATCTTTTACAAAGACAATGATTTGATTTACGAAAAAATTGTTAAACTTTGTGAAGAGCCTAGAAAGATTAGAAATATAGATAATGTGAAAATACATTATAAAAAATATTACAAGAAATAATTGACAACATCCAAAACGAAATAACCGATAGGTACAAAGAAATCCGCCAATTAGATTTTTTGAAACTTTTAGACGCTGATTCCCCTCTTTTTGTTTAAAATTTCCAGAAGAGATTTTTTACATGTAAAATCCAAATATGAAAATGTGCCTATATTCGTCCTCCTAAACTTGATGCATATGAAATTATTCGATACTGCCACGAAAAAAAATTGTGCGATGTTTTTCCACAATTACTAATTTTAGGAAAATTAATTTTAACTATCCTCTCCAGCAGTGCGTCAGCAGAAAGATCATTTTCTGGATTAAAAAGAGAATTCACACCTACCTAAGAAACACTCAAGGGCATGACAGACTAATCAATTTGGGAGTAGTTTCTTTGGAAAGTAAGTTATTGAAAGAAATCAAACGAAGCACACATTTTTATTCCGATGTTATAAATGAATTTTTAAAAAAGAATCGCAGAATTGAATTTATTTACAAATAATGTGCTGTTACCTGAATTAAAAACTTTATCGTGAAAATGTATGTCTGTTTGATATTTTTCATTTTTTAAAATTAACTATTCAGTTCCAATTTAACTTTATTGTGGACAGATAGGAGTTTTTGAACTTTACAGTACCCCGGTTCCCAGGATTTGCCCAGACGTTCGAGTAAATCGCTTGGTAAGGAGTTTTATTTTTTGCATACCCTGCATAACATAGCACTGCACGCCACTGTTCCCATCACTGTCACCTTTCTCGATACTTTGATTTCTGAAAATACATACTGAATGGTTAACTAGGTAAATTAAACTAAAGAGTAAATTTATAATTAGTTTTATACAAGTTTTTGATTATGTTTCTAATCGCAGCCTTGTAGCGCGAGCTCAAATTTTGCCAACAAACAGCAGATTTTTGATAATCATTTTTGAAATTAGCTCAATATGCAATTTCAGTTTGAAAAACAAAAAATAATTAAAATAATCACTTGCACACTTTGAGTAATTTTAGAGAATAACCTCAAACCTGTTTACATTAGAAAACGCAAATCAATATTAGGGAATATAGATAACTGATGAATGTTAATTCATTGTTGTTGTATTAATTGTCAATTTTTATCCTGAGATTGTCACACAATAGAAATTTCTTCATATTAACCACCAGCGATTTGCGCAAATAAAAATAGTTTAATACTATATGGAGGGTAGAAACTTTTGTTCTACAATGGGCTATGTGCTATGTATAATAATATAACTCTAATAACAAGATGAATTATAACGAATTTGTAAAAGATCCAAAAAATTTAAAAACAAGGAATAACTTTTTTTTATAATGATATTTATAACCAAAATATGTGTCATCCTGTTTAGGCTTAGAGTTAGATTGTTACACAAATATAGACCAAATTGGTATTTATTTGCCTTATCCTGTTTTATAAATAAAAAAGATGTCATTGTTTCAATAACACTTTAGGTGAGGTACCCTTTACAAGATATTCAACTGCGTTAAACGTTTCCCCCTCTCTGTAAGTTTGTCTATTGCCTTCTTATGGCCCTCGTCAAATGGTCCATAGTCGCATTTTTAAATTTATGTTCTGTATGTCTCTCATAAAAGACTCTCAGATAAGAATATACTTGCATATAGTAACTATTACTTATTTGTTCTTTCACTTGGTGTATTTTTAGGGCTATAGATATTGAAATACACAATGAGTATAGTCCTGAAAATACACCAACTCAAAAAACAAATGACTAAAACTTTTCTAGTTACAAATTGCACGTGAATTCGTATTTCAGAGTGTTACTGCAATTATACCGGTATGTAGGGTGTTCAGAAAATTAATCTGAGGAGTGCAAATTAACTATTTAGAAAAAAATGGGCATTGTGTTTCTTTTATATAAAAAAAAACCTTCTCTTAACGTGGAATGAATGAAATTTTTCGTTCACTTACGAAAATTGTACACATACACAGAGGCAACAATACAATTTTAACACCCCAAATGACTCCATTTTGTGAGGCGCAGGAACCCCTTTTTTTCCGGTTAGAAAATCTGTGTAAAATATTTAACTTTATTGGCAATAAAATGTATAAATATTTTAGTGCTCGAAATCGCCCTTTATTTTAAGGGGGAGGGGCGCAGCAATTTTTTTACCAAAAATCGCTCCTTTAGAAGCGCGGAACATCCTACATTAATATATTGTTCGTAGGAATTAGAAATAAACGGAGTTATTAAAGGAATGGGAACCTAAACCATGAAAAATTATTACCGTTAGCTAACAAGAAAATAAAAAAGAAGTGTTTTTTTTAATACTAAAATTCATCCAACTTAAAATGGCCCGAATAGCAAAAAAAGATTTTTTTTTACTCATAATTAATATATATTATATTTAATAAAAAACCATAAACACTGGCTTCGCAATAATCTGTTTGGGCCTCAAAATATGAAAGAACATTAAAAATTATATTTTTAGTTTGATCGTTAAATCGTTTTACTATTTTCAATTTACAAATTTAAATAATTATAAATATTTTGACACTAAGTGACATTGATAAATTTAATTAATTTGTCGGTTTAAAATTGTCACTATTTGTAAGTAAGGACATTCAGTTTTCTAGTACTTTTTTGTCTCACCAATTAAATATAATTAGAGAAAGAGGGAATTTGCCTTGGTGTATTTCCAGGACTATATCACGCATGTGCAGAATGCCTAATATGAACTAACAGTGGATGCTGTTACCCGTAAACTTCTAGAATAGAGACCAAGATTATCCAAGTGGTTAAAAAAAGGCATCTAAAACGATAAAAGTTGTACCAAGGACAATAAAAGAATTTATAACACCGGGTACAAAATTATATAGGCAGAAAAATTTAAGAAAATAGCAGAGACTGATGGAAAAAACATTCAGCGGTATACACAAAGAAAAAAAATGCATTGAGAGCTAATTACAGTCCACGATATATTCCTCATGCAATCAATGCAAAACTAAATTAAAAGGATAGGTAAATAAAATGAACTGCTACCAGACCTCTGGCTGACGACAGCACAGTTTAGCACTACACCATAGTTTTTAGGAAAATATTTGTTTAATCTGAAATTATAATATACATAATATAAAGGAGACACTATCTAAAGTGTATTAAAATAATAAAGGAATAAGATAGGAAGTACAGATGTTTAGAGATTTCTGACCCTTGATACATACTTTATTTCAATCCCTATTTCATAATTTCATACAATAACTTCTTCTAAATTCGTCCCTCTCCTGCTATTCGAAGACAACTGAAAAATTGTATTTTGTTTTGTACTAGATGTCTAAATCATCAAATTCAAACTTCATTCGAAATTTTCTGGCTTTCCAGAATACCTTAGTATTCATTAAATTAAAAATATTTTTAATTCAATTTCTTGAACTTATAAATAGGCTTGTAAACTTTGAAATGCCGGTTATATTTAGCTGGCAGCATAATGTTCTCGCTAATAGCATTGTACGTGTTGGAACCAATAACTTCAGTCATGTATTTTTTTGCTTAATATATGCTGATTAACATTAGTGTGTTATTGGTGTTACTAAAATAAATCCATTATTAAAGTGATTAGTAATTAATAATACTATAAAAGTTAGGTAATTTGATCTGACTAGAACTTGGTCGATACAACAAGTAGTGCATACCGGTAAAGATTTATTTGTATGTTTTGCCATTATATGAACTTAGGTTAAACATGTTAATTAATATTAGCAACTGTAACAAAAAAATGGAAAGTGAACTTCGAATTACAGACATAAAGTGTTATCATCGACAGATCTTTACTTTAGATAGCAAATAAATAGAGTCAAATATACAAAAAAAAGTTATCCTTTTTGCAATGTAGGTATAGCCCTACACCATTATAAAATGTACATCTATGCTTAAATGTTAAAACCTAAAAGTTTTCTATTCCAGGAAAAATCTATAAAACTATTCCACATATAAAGTATTGCAAATAATATACAGGATAGCCCGACCTCGTTAGTAGCATAGTCGTAAATAGAAAACTACATATACGATTTTTCCAAATTCCGCATGATGACATAAATAAGCTCAACTAAACTATCGCAGCAAAATATTTTTACATTTTCCTGACTTCCGGTTGGACTGGAAGCGAGGTCAACCTCATTAAGAATCTTAAATGGGACACCCTGTAATAAATAATTTCGATTCATTCAAAATTCGTACGAACCCAATCTTATTCCTAGCCATTTTTTGACATATTTACGACCTAATAAAAAAATTGTCGAAAACGTTGTACTAATATAGTTCTAGAAGGTAAAATGCCATTTTATTTTCTACAGGCTGGATGAAATGTAATACTCAGTTAACAAACTATATTTTTAAAATAATTTCAATATTTCAAATTAATTGCCTTTTATATTTGTTGAGCAATGTTTTCTCCAAAACACGAAAATTTCAAAAAGGTATTATAATGTTCCTATACTGCAGCGGTTTCCTAGAGATTCAAGTCTAAGTATGGGAACATAGCGGATACGTTTAAAATTTCATGGTACAAATGTCAATGTGGTCAATGATCTGAAAAGTTTGCCAGAAATAATTAATTTCATTTAACTAAATCCATATATCAAAATTTTCTTTTTGTTGCACACTTTTTACCCATTCTGAACACTGAATTAGTGGTACCCTTGAATAAATTAGGCTTGAATAAATAAAAAATACACTTTGTATTTTTTCAAAGACTGGTATAAGTTACCTAAACCCTAAACCCAATAATTTATGAATATTTAATGAATAATCATATTTTGTGGTATTTGTTTTTCTTTGTTTTTTTTAACGATGTCAGCATCTTCCTTATTTTTGAAGAAAAAAACTCATAGTTTGGTATTTATAATTAGCTTTAACACTTGGTGTGGGAGATATGGATGTATTGTATATGCTTTGTTGTATTATTTTTATTTTGCTGTGGGGAACAAGTAGTTATTAGTTTTAGAAATATCATTGTCTATCTACCCTTGACGATTTTCTTCTATATTTTTTATTTTGTGCTTTTTATGTATTTTCACCTATACAAATTGAGGACTAGATTAATTATAAACATTTAAGAAATTTTACTTTAGCTAGAATCAGGAGGGAGAAAAAATGTACCTTGATTGCTTGTGAAATGAGAAAAATTCTAGAAAAATTTCGTTGGCGAATGGAAATTTCAATGTTTGTGAAACTAATAAGAACTGGTCGATTCCGAGCCAAATATCTGACGTTAGTGATACAATCAATTTTTTTGCTACTTTTCTCCAAAATGTGTCGAACTGTCATGAAAGAATTGACAATTATTCTAACAATGTTTGCAACCAACAGCAAAATTTTCATTTAGAATAGCAGAAGTGGCTGAAGCAAATTCTATTTTAAATAATATAAAAACGCGCTTGGTTTTTCGTCATGACATTCGCAATTTAAATCTTCAAAAGAACGAAAGGTTATCCATGCCAGAGTGCCATTATTCAGCGTGGATTCACTTACAATGCAGTCATCATTATAATAGCTTACCGAACCTTAATATTAACACTATCAGAACGAACTATAAAATTTTTTAATTAACTTTGCAGAATATGATAAATTAGTTTGCTTGGAGGTTTTTTTTTAAATGTTCAGATCTTTTTTTTTGTTTTTGTTAACGTATTTTTTTATTCAGTCTAAAATTACCTATTTATTTCATTTTTAGTTTAGTTGTTATTTAAATTTTCTTATGTAAGCTCTCTCTTTTTTCCGTTATTACTTAAAATGAACTTAAATAATTTTCCTTTTTGATTATTTTATTTTTTTTCGGTTTTGTTTTCACCTGGTTCAGTTGAGTAGCTATTCAAAACTAGACTGTGCAAGGTGTGAACATATATTTATTTACTGTTATTACATTATGTATTGTTTCTATATTAGCTTCTATATATAAATATAAATATATATATATATATATATATATATATATATATATATATATATATATATATATATATATATATATATATATATATATATATATATATATATATATATATATATATATATATATATATATATATATATATATATATATATATAATATATATAATATATATATATATATATATATATATATATATATATATATATATATATATATATATATATATATATATATATATATATATATATATATATATATATATATATATATATATATATATATATATATATATATATATATATATATATATATATATATATATATATATATATATATATATATATATATATATATATATATATAATATATATATATATATATATATATATATATATATATATATATATATATATATATATATATATATATATATATATATATATATATATATATATATATATATATATATATATATATATATATATATATATATATATATATATATATATATATATATAAAGGTATTATTTATTTATTATAAATGTATGGAATTTCCGTAAACATTTACTCGATTGCTAAAAATATCCTGTCAATTCTAAACATAAAAAATCACCTCCAGAAGGTGATGAAAAGCATATCAGGAAATTCAGTATCATGCAGTTAGCTCCCTACTTTTAGATTTGAAGAGAGGATTAGAAACACTGCTAAAATATGACTCTCAAAGTTGTATGCAGAGCTGATGTTAATGAGAAACATGAATGGGATATCACCTTCTTACTATTTCATAATGATAAACTTTATAGTGCAGCTGATGACGGCAAAATTAAAGTAAGTGTAAAAAATACTGAGTTTGAATCATATAATATAATAATTATTATAGTATATACTGGCAACTGTCACTAAAACATTTGATTACAGCAACTGTTAAAATGACCACGCCCACATTGGATGCCGGTTTTTTTAAAATCCTTGTAAAGTATGTACAACCCAAAATATAAAATCTTGACTTTTGGTATTGTGAGTAATAATAAAAAAAATTCTGATTCTAATGTATATTATAAGCATTTTATTCGTTATTGCAGATAAGATAAACGAAACTAATAACAGTGCTTTTGGGGATGTTTATTTTTAGTAGGTGTGCGAAAAACAAACCGATAAAAGAAAAGTAGTTAAAGGCATAAGATAAAACTAAAAATAAATATACAATATGTCTGGATATACTGTATATTATATAGGACAAATGAGAACATTATGTATAAATAAAAATATAGAATAACTAAATTTTTATTTATACTAGAATTCTATATTATTTGCGTAAATGTATTGCATTATTAATGCAGCCACTGATATACCCAAAGTAGAAGAAAGGTACTATGGAGGATGCTACAAAACAGTATGCCCCAGTTGCTTAGCTTTACTATCACCAGCATATTCCTGTTTCAAAATTTCAAACAATGACTTTTTTATAGAAAAATTCAAAATAGATGCAATTTCCTAACATATATATACCTGTATTTCAGATTGGGCGTTGACTGCATTCGGAACTTTATTTGGTGGCAACTATGGTATTGTCCATAACAATAACATTATGTTGAGGAACCTTGGATAAAAGCGATTTTCGTGGTAGTTGAAACTTGAATATTTTATGTTTTTCGCATATAATACCACACAATTTGAAATCCAACCCTTTTCAGATTCCGCATACAAAATGCCTATTGGTTTAATTTTATTTGAGAGGGTGCTTCGGTTTGACATTTTCTGCTGCTGTCAACCCACGATTTTTGCGTAGTACCATATGTATTGAACCAAGTTTTATCAAAGTAAATTATTGGCCTATTGTCTGATCGATCTATTCGTTCTATAGATAAACATGTCGCAGGATTCGTAATCTTTGTGATTCTATCACTACTTTCCTTTAGTTAATTTTCCGAAACATGAGTCCCAGTTTTGAAGGGTTGATAGACTATAACTGGTTCCGTACTGCATCAGTCTTAATTTTATTTTGTTAGACGTAGAAACCCACTGCTTTTCATACATCTTTCCGTTTATTCCTGTTGCTGAATTTTCCTACAATACCGTTAGTTGTAGGAATAGGGTTTTTTGTCAGTTCACTGGTTTCTTGCAAAGCACTTAATTTATTAAAAGTTCTTTCTGACAAAGTTTCGTAATTATTTTTCACTATTTGTTGATCGTTAAGTGATATAGGTTTTCTGTTGCAATAGCTACTATTGCAATTTTCTTAGGGACACAACATGATTAAAGCAACATGCGTTGTAAGCACTTAGTATTATTAGTATTAGTATTATTATTATTAGTATTTTTAGAAACTAATGCGGACTTGTAGTCAGCAGCAGAAGACCTACATTATAAAACATTTAATGGATTCCAGACAGGGTTCCCAGGTAGTAAAGTATAGGTAAAAATAGGTCCAATATAATGCAATATATATACAGGGTGTCCCACGACGAACTGCGGCGATCGATTTCTCAGAAAGTAGGCTTTGGAGAAATTTGAAATTTTGGCAGCTAACTAAGGTCGATGGAGGCAATTCGCGCAAAATATTTTCAAGATGGCGGCACTTCCGGTTATACCAGAAGTAGACGTCAACCTTCTTTTTTTAAATAGAACACCCTGTATATTATCGAATTTTTAGATTCCTCGAAAAATTCTAGGTATATTTCATGTATAATATCCTATACCTAAGTTGAACTGTTTTTCAGATATTTTGAATGTTATGTAAAAAATGACGTCTGCAGGTCTAGACATAACTATAAATATCTGCTTATCAAAGTCCCTATTATTTATTTGCGGGTGGCTTCCTTGTCCAAAAGGATCCACTTTAGTGGCCTGTGCTGATATTTTTATAATAAATAAATATAGGGTGATCAAAAACTGACATTATAAATATACTGTAAAAAATCGTTAAAAGTTACTTTTTTCAAACGGAAACCCCCAATTTTTATAATTTTATTTTATTTAACACTTAAAATAAGGGTGACTTTGTATAAAGTTGTCTATTCCAAATATGTGTAATTTTCGGAGTTATTGTTAAGTTAATTATTAAGTTTCCTTGTTAGTTGGCCATGATAGGGAGGCCTGGCGAGAACAAAACCAATTGGTTACTATAGAAACGTAATATTTGTTGTCCTTTGACAATTACCTACAAAAATATTATATATTTATTATAGTAATTATAATAATTATTAAACTAATAATCATGCCGGGACGATTAAATTACACACATGAGGATTGTTTGAATTTGTATATTATCTATGGGGAATCTAACAGAGTTTTAACAAGAACATGCCAGATATTTGCTGATAGACATCCAGATAAACAGAAACCGTCACCGAACAGCGTTAAACAAATGTTGGAAAACTATAAAAATTTTGGAAACATCAAGGCAAAAATTAATAAGAGGAAGCCCATTGTTGATAATGAAAATGTCGAGATTGCAATTCTGCGATATTTTGCAGCATATCCAGTGACATCCCTAAGAAACGTGGCAAGACAATTAGGAATCTCGAGGAACTCAGTGCATAGGATTCTGTTAAAACATAACTTCCAAGCTTATTTAATATCATTAGTTCAACATCTAAAAGACAGTGATTTGCCAAAAAGAGTACAGTTTTGCGAGTTTATTTTAACAATGGTACAAGATAACCCTAGATTTTTGGACAATATAATTTGGACCGATGAAGTAACATTTACTAAAAATGACCTTTTCAATAGACACAATTCCCATTTTGGAGTGATTCGAATCCTTATACAGTAAGATCGCGGAACTTTCAAGAACCGTGGCAATGCAGTAAGGAACGATTAAATAATAAAACTGAATTTTTACGAAAAAAATTTGAATGGTAAGTTATACATTGCCTAAACACAAGGACTTTTTTAATGAAAAATTATCCATTTAGGTAACATAACAATAATTTTTTTTAACAATTTAGCGTCAATCCAAAATTAGATAAATCATTTAGTAAATATTATTACATAAATAAATTAAATTAAATTATTTATACAGGTCACACTAAACTACTTCATACAAATACTGGTCCACATACCGTAACACATCATATCTAAAAAAATATATCGTCCCAAGTTTTATAGGAAAGTTATCTTTAGTTAGATATTTACAAGCGATTTATACAGGGTACTTCAGAAAGTCATAAAATACTAAACCTTCTTTTTTTATTGAGCACTCTTCAGATTAAATTAATTGAATTTTGATGTATTTTGTTTCTTCTTAAATCAATAAATCGATGAATATTATCAAAGCATTTCTTTCCGTAAAAGTATGTCTATAAACTTTTTTAGGAGAAAGATATCGGAATATTCTTGAAGAGTTGGACAACGAATATTTAAGTAATTTACCTTTGGCAGAACATAACCAAATTTTCTACCAACACGATGGCGCCCTACCACATAGAACCGTTGCAGCTACTAACTTTTTACAAGCTACGTTTTACGACAAGTGGATTGCCAACAATGGACCTTTCCTGTGGCCTCCTCGTTCCCCTGATTTGACAGTCTTAGACTATTTTATATGGGGAACCATAAAAGGAATCGTTTATTTTAATCCAGTAACAATGAAAGAGGACTGTATGGCAAGGGTAAGGGACGCGTTCGAAACTTTATCTCCAGCTTCAATTAGAGCGGCCACCCACGAGGGATTTATTCGGAGATGCGAAAAATGTTTGGAAGTACAAGGTGGACATTTTCAACATTTATTGAAAAAATAAGTTGTGCTCTTGTGTAGACTAGACCATAATGGGAATAGGCTTTTTTTAATTAATTTTTGTCTTTAGTTTAGTTAGTTTCTGTTTATCTGGATATCTATCAGCAAATATCTGGCATGTTCTTGTTAAAACTCTGTTAGATTCCCTATAGATAATAAACAAATTCAAATAATTCTCGTGTGTGTAATTTAATCGCCCCGGCATGATTATTAGTTTAATAATTATTATAACTACTATAATAAATATATAATATTTTAGTAGGTAATTGTCAAACGACAACAAATATTACGTTTCTATAGTAACCAGTTGGTTTTGTTCAGCCCTCCCCGTCATGGCTAACTAATAAGAAAACTTACAAGCCGTCTGGTATTATTAGAATAAAAAATGTTAAATCGTCAATAACTCAAAAAGTACAAATTTTTGGAATAGACAACTTTATACAAAGTCGCCCTTATTTTAAATGTTAAATAAGATAAATTATAAAAATTGGGGGTTTCCATTTGAAAAAAGTAACTTTTAACGATTTTTTAAAGTATATTTATAATGTCAGTTTTTGATCACCCTATATTTATTTATTATACAAATATCAGCACAGGCCACTAAAGTGTACCCTTTTGGACTAGGAAGCCAACCGCAAATAAATAATAGAGACTTCGATAAGCAGATATTTATAGTTATGTCTAGACCTGCAAACGTCTTTTTTTACATAAAATTCAAAATATCTCAAAAACAGTTGAACTTAGGTATAGGATATTATATATGAAAGATACCCAGAATTTTTCGAGGAATCCAAAAATTCAATTATATACAGGCTGTTCCGTTTAAAATAAGAAAGTTGACGTCTACTTCCGGTATAACCGGAAGTACCGTCACCTTGAAAATATTTTGCGCGAATTGCTCCCATCGACTTTAGTTAGCTGCCAAAATTTCAATTTTTTCTAAAGCTTACTTTCTGAGAAATCGATCGCCGCAGTTCGTCGTGGGACACCCCGTATATATATATATATATATATATATATATATATATATATATTATAACAAGTTATAACAAAGCATTACAAATATTTTTGCTGTAACACTTGGCAACTATGTACTAAACCTTAATAGGGTATTTATTGCCCTTAAAAATTTGAAAACTGTATAAAAGGTAACATAATAACACTATACGATCCTAGGATACCTAATTTCATAAATAATACGTTATAGTTGTGGTCACAAGATTTGAAGAAAATATCTGAAGTCGAAGCTCATCCATGTTCCGTGTTCTGTTTGGCAGCAAATGAGCATACCCTATTTTCGTGTTCAAACGATGGCACCATTAAACTATGGGAGCTAGACACGTTAAAAGGAAAAGGAACCTTAGCAAAAAGCACAGAGGTAGAATTTTGGAGAGTAGCCTATTCTGCAGGTTGCTTGTTTACGGGGGATGATCAAGGAAACGTAAGTAATTGGAAAAGGTGTAAAATAATAAATAAGAAATAATGGGAATCAATACAAAAATTCAATAACGATAATAAGTTAACAAACATTTTATGTAACAATTTTTCACTGGTTTAGAGTTTAGAGCGCATGCAACTTCATTGCTTTTACGTTTAAACTTTTAATTTATTTTTATTTCTTTTTGCAGATCAATATTTATAAAGATAAAAAGTTTTATGGACAAGTAAATATTGCTGAACCCATTAAAGATATGGCTGTGCATGGAACTTTGGTATTTACTGTCAAAGATCTAGATTTAGTTATAACAGAGATCAAATTGGAAGGTAAATTGTCTAGATATTACTTGATAAACGACGATAATCGAGAGGGTTTAGACCCATGTAACGTTCACGGGTGCTTTGATTTTTCGAGTCAAAATCAATAATTTTTAAAAACGTTATAGAGAGTGACAATTTTTCTCTAAAGTTTTGCACATATAACAAACATATTAAACATTTTCGATGTCCCAATTTCTATTATATATTTTATAAGTATATTAAATTAAAACTTTAACTGAATTTTACATAAGTATTGTCAATACATGGAACTTCTCTAGTTGATACTAACTTGATACATAAAAATGTTTCAGCATCGATATAGTGGGAAATGCAAAGAGTACTTTGATTTATATTTTTAGGAGAAAAAATCCAATATGGAACAAAAACTTCATTTATGGGACGGGCTCCTGTAACGCTGATAGCTGACAAATTATTTGCCTTTGCAACTCGAGAAGGAAAAGAAATTCAACTTCACGAGATCAATATGCAATCTGGTTTTAAGCAAGTGGCAAGAATTACGGTAAGAAAAATGAGAAATAGGTAATACTTTAAAAACTGTCACTGTTAATTTTTTTTACAGCACCAGATGATAATTTCTAAATCTAAGCTAATTTTCTTTCACTAACATCTCCTGCGAAGTAAAAATCTGAAAATTGTAGACGCGTTCTCATACCAAATAGTTCCATTAAAAATTATTATGAATATTACAATACAATGTTTCATAATTACACCTTTTCCAATTGTAATTCAGAATGCGTCACTTATAATTCAGATTATTCAAGTGTAATTCAGAAAGCGTCAGTTGTAATTCAGATTAGTCAAATGAATTTCAGAAATTTTCATTTGTAATTCAGAAAACATTAATTGAAATTCCTATAATGGCTTCCTATCCGTCAATTTATCAGCACACATTTGAAAGTTTTGATTTCTGTGGCAACGGCTTTGATGATTCATTAGTAATAATAATAATTGTGTGTAAGTGCAATATTGTTGTCACTATGGCTATATAAAAAGCTTAACAGAGTAAGATTTGTTGAAGTGTATAATTATGGAGCTGAAAGGTAACTGCGCAATTTGCCGTATTTCTAGGACATGGCGTCATTTATTTTATTCAAAGTGTTTACGTCTAGGCGACAATGAACAAGTGCTCTGCCACCTTTCCAGGACGAAAGTAATTGGAGGAGAGCCGGAAAAAAATACAATCGTCACAATCAGAAAGATATGAAAAAAATTGTGGAATGTGCCAACAAAGGAGTTGACTAGCCGTTATGTTAGGTATGAAAAATAAGACTACATTTCGTTGGCTACGATCAGGGCGGGACGCCTAAAGGGGGAGTAAACCCAAAGATTTTAACTGAAAATGAGATAGACACTGTTATTTCCTGGATAGAGGCGGACTGTGAATTTACTCTTGAAACATTAAGAGAGAAAGTCTGGCAACATTTTCAATAAAATCTACATTAGGGAATTATCTTGAAGGAAAATTATTTAGGCTCAAACAGGTTCACCCCAAACCAACAAACATGAATTCCAATGAAAACAAGATGAGGAGTTCAAGGAATACGTTTAGGATTTGAACAGATATATCTAACAGAGTAAACGAATAGTATGGATTGACGAGACTATGTAAATTCAATTTCTGGTCTGCTGCAACGCGGGCAGGATATGGGTAATCAACTCGCTGATTTAGTGGTGATGTGCGATGACGCAGCCTGCCATTCCACTTTGTAAACAGAGTTTGATGGAACGGATGCAAATCTATTACATTTAGCACCATATTCGCCCAAGCTCAATCCTATTTAGACCATATGGTCTGAAATAAAATCTCACGTGAAGACTATCTCGAGTGCCCCAGGTTATAGCCCTTGGAGTTGGTGAACAAAGACTCAGATACTTACAAGAAGCTATCGATCAAGCAAAATAAACTATTGTTGGAGGAGATTGTGGTCGTGTAGCACAGCACATCACAATCCACCATGCAGCTGCATTACTTATGGAAAACATGACAGTAGGCAATTGAAATTTCGTTATGTTATAAAAATATTCTTTTAAATGTTTGAAAATAAACTGTTGTCAAAGATCTTAACATTTATTAATGAGTATTGGTGGGTTTTTCCTACATAATAGGTAGTTTCTGAATTACAACCTACCTTTTCTGAATTATATTTGAGCCTTTCTGAATTACATTTGATCTTTTCTGAAATTCAGTTAACAAATCTGAATAACAATGGAAAATTTCTGAAATTTATTTGATTAATCTGAAGTATATTTGACCTTTTTTGTTATTCAATTGAAAAATCTGAATTACAGCTGAGGCTTTCTGAAATTCATCTGGACTTTTCTGAATAACACTTGGAAAAGGTGTAGTTTAACTGGGCATACATAGCATCGTGCGTGCGTACTATACAGCGGCTCCTGAAGCGTTATTCGCGTGATTCATCTTCATTCAATTTAGAAGTTGATTTATTTCCTTCACTTACACAAAGCAAGATACTGCAGTATCATAATAAAAGGAAAGATCATCAATTCCACTTTCATTTTTATACAGAGTCGCAGTATGTATGGAAAAGGCCGATCATTTCCAAAAGTAAGAGATCTAGCATGAAATGCCAAATACAACAATTTTAGGATTTTAAAAAATCTAGTGGAGTAAAGAAAAAGTTATTATACAGAATTGGTCATAAAGTAGCGGCAAAACGAAGTTGTAATTTCTTAAATGTATATTATATGTCCGTTACATGGCTCTCTCCTTTCTGATTATAAATACAGGTGACTTAAAACCTTTATCTTTAATGAACCGAGAAGTTTAGGAAAAACTCTGCCATAAGAGGCACTATGTTAGAGAGAGACAGAGAATGCTCTATTACATAGTGAAGTCGATTGAAATACATTGCATCTTACGGCAATTCTCAAATTTCTCGGGTAACTTTAAAGATAAAGTTATGAAACCGGATATATATTTATTATTAGCAAAAAGAGACTCGTTTGATGACAATATAATATATAGGAAGTTCCAATGGAAGAAAAAAATGCAACTTTGTTTGTCGCGTTACTTTATGATCAATATCTTTGTTCCAATAGATTTAAAAAAAAATGTGTCGATTGTTCTATTCCTTTTGGAAATTATCTACCGCTTCCATAGGTACCAGCGACCCTCCATACAAAACCATTGAAAACATAACTTCAGAAAAAAGTGGGGATGTTTAAAATTATTTAAAACTAAAACACTTCTAATAGCAAACAGAAAACTCATTAAAAAGTAGACATTTCAAGCTTTTCAATGATACCAAATGTGAAAGGATGTCATAATTTCTGAGGTTTATATTTGCTGTGGGTCATGCATTTTTCGAAAAATCCGGGAAATTAATGAAAAGCAAGACGATCAAGGGTAATGATTACAAGATACAAACTGTAAAAAACGGGCGAGTTAAACAAAAAATTTATATATAGAAATAACATTAATATTGGTCTAGTCCCGAACTTAAATCTTGACTACGAGGCAGATATAATAAGTTTACTAAAATATTTTTTTAGCAAGGATCTGATTTGATAATAAACGCATTGGCAGGAGTCAATTGGAATAACCAAGAACAGTTTTACAGTGGAGGTTGGGATAAAATTCTGAAGCAATGGATAATTAAAAACAATGGCCCAACCAACGAAGCATGTATTGATGTAGATATTGTGATAAACGCTATTACTTGCGGGGAAACTAATCAAATTTATGTCGGAGGAGCAGACGGGCATATCGTTAGAGTTGACGTGATATGAAAATACAATAGATCAACTTTAGAATTAGAATATTTATTATATCAGGTTAAATACTCTATAATTCAATTTCCATTAAGCATTTTAAGTTGTGTAAGTCAATGTAAAAATAATGTGTACGGATCATAATAAATATAAATTGAGGTAGTAATTTAATTTGCACTGTCGTTTGTTAAATGCTCAAGGGGAAGTGTCTTTGTAACATTATCACTTTAGCTTTCAGTTTAGGAAATTCTGACTTGAGACAGACTTTAATACGGTCTAACTTTAAAAGTATTTTAAGTTAAACTAAGAATATAAAATGATGAAACTCAAAATTTAAATAATTGTTACAATAAACTCAAGTTGTATCACTAAACAGGGATATTAGCTATATTCTGTCTTTAACTAAGAATACATTAAAACCTTTGCGGTTTGCGATTAAACTAAAAATTTTTATAACTTTTACTTTAGACTGAGAATTTAGTTCTAAAATTAAACTCAAAATTGAAACAATTCTTACTTTAAACATAATATTTGGTAAAATTCTGCCGTTACAGAACGGGTTGAACAATATTCTGACTTAAACTAAGAATATAACAAATTTCTGAGATTAGAATTAGAAGTTTAGAATTTAAGTAATTCTTGCGTTAAACTCAAAATTCGCAGTTAAACACATAATTTCACAATATTCTGACTTAAACAAAGAGTATAACAAAGTTTTGAGGTTAAACTCAGAACTTAACATTTACTTTAAGCTTAGAATTTAGAAAAAATCTGCCTTTATACACTGATTTTTTTTTTAATTCTGATTTTAACTAAGAATATAACAAAATTCTAAGAATAAACTAAGAATTTAAATTATTGATATTTTAAAAATATATTTTATCAAAATTCTGGCAACAAACAAGGAATTTATTAGTATTCTAGTTTTAACTAATGATTGGAAATGACGTATAAAAAGTTTTAATAAGTTCAAATCAAAGTAAAAATTGTTTGCTAATATATAAAAGCCAAAAAAATTAAAAGTAAAAAAAAACAGAATATAAAAACAAGAAACAGAGGTAATAGTATCTAGACATCAATGATAGTTAAAAATCTAACCACAACATTGCCAAGAGGCAGACTAGTTTGTAGTCTCCGGAAGTACCTTAACAAAGAGAGATAGAACTAAGGAATAAATCCAGATTCAGGATTTAACTGAGAATATTTCAAAATAACAATAATATCTTTATTATTATTGGAAAAAGATAATTTTTATAATACCACAATGATTGTAACAAATAATGTATAAAGTTAATAAAAAATTATTAGATTTATTGGATGAATATTTTTAAGGTAATAGACTATGTAACTAAAACGTAATCAAGGATGTTGATTTATTCGGTAAAACTGAAACAAATTTCAGCCGCAATCGGAATTCAAGTGCACATAGCTTTTCTGATAACATATCTGTGAGATTTAAGCCAAGCAAAAACTAAGTGCTGTGTCATCAGCAAAGAATTCAATACTGCTTTTTCAAATTTAGTATGGAAAGAGAATTTATATAAACTAAGAATAAAATTGATCCGAATATTGATTCCTGTGGTACTCCAGAAACGATTTCTTTTTTATTGCTTTTTGCATTATCAATTTACCAAAATTGTGTGCGTTTACTTAGATAATGTTTAATTAAATTTTGCATATTGCTTCTACCATATTATACAATTTTTGAAAAAGAATATTTGATGATTTACTATTTCAAATGTCTTATACAGATTTAAGGATAGTAAACAGCATTTTTTTGTTATTAGGAACTTTCGTTTGAATATCTGCTACGACATCCATAACAAATGTTACTGTATCCCTGAATGTGTCCCCCCCGTGTCGGGCAAGGGCACAAAATGAAATCATAGAAACAAATACTCTACTGGCTATGATCGGCATTGACTTACATTGTTGATTCCTGACTTTCGTTAGAAGAAATAATGTTAATGCATTTTTGTTTCACGTTACATCAACGTGGATACCAAGATCCATGTCTGGAAAATGTCCTGCAATGCCGCAGACGCAATGATTCATTTCAGTCAAACAACCATTGCGATTTCGATTTTTAGGGCTCATCAGGCCGCCACGGACCTCGAGTAGGGCATTTTCTATGTATAGGACTTTTGATTTACCTTGGCAACATTTTAATGAAAGTTATTGGGATAAACAAAAAATTGTGTTTTTTACATTGAGCATGACACAAAACCTTTGAGTTAATGGAAGATATATTTTAGATAAAATCAAATTTTATTACGCATTACTAATTAAAGTCAGATTTGTATTAAATTCTGACATCAAAGTAAATATAAATTTCTATTACTCCGAGTTTATTCTAAGAAGTTTGTTAAATCTCGATTTAAAGTCAGAATTTTTAGAATTAAATGTTTAACTCAGAATATTAAATAAAAGGTGCATGTAGCCAATTTATTTAATTTTTAAACAATAGTACAAATGGTTTAAAGGTGGACTAGTAAATTTTATTAGGTCACAAAAATCTAAATTCTAATAATGGATAACAATATTGTATTGCACAAAGGAAGACTCAAAACTGATTTTTTAACATTATAGAAAATTGAGCCAGTTCTTGACTAAGTTCAGGATCGTCGTCAAATTCTTGACACATAGGGGACATATTTGGTCCAAGCTTCTTTTTCACCAGTTTCGGCTTTTTTCTGACTTGTACGTTACCATAACAGGACTAAAATATATTTTGGTAAATATAAAATTATTCTAAAAGCAGAACAAGTTATGTTCATAATATCGGATACGTAACTGTTATTAGTCAACATTTTACGTAAGGCATAAATGTCAAATAAAACAACAGTGCGTACAGCTTTTGATGCTCCAGTATTAGGATCTCGAAAAGACAACAACATTACGGGCGTGTTATTTATTTTTTAAGCTTTTAATTTATGCAATACATTTTAGTCGAAAAATGAACAATAAGAAAGTCTTTCCTCTTGGTAATGCAATACGTGAACATACTATACATATAGGGGTCTATTTTATACATATCAATGTCAGTGGAAAAAAATATAGGTGCGTATAAATTAATCGGTACTGAACGTCACTGAAATCGTCTCCTAGATGGATAGCATTGATCGCATTGTGTAAATGCTTAATATAATATTTTTAAGTATTTACAGGATCGCTTCCTGCTATCAGCAATTTCGTGCCATATGTTACACCTACGATGCTCATCGTGATATCTGACATCTCCATGTCATACAATTCTTTATATTATCCTACTAAGGATATCAAGAGCCCTTCACTCTCCGTAATTGTCTGTAAAAGTTACAGCAAAACTAACAAAATCCATCCACCATTCCACCCTGGGTCTTCTAGAGGTAGGTGGCATCGCACCGTCCGCCTGGTAAGCAATTCAAAAAATCCATTATAATGGACGCTAGGGTTGTGCCCGATACATCGATGTTTAAAAATCATCAATTTTCTGTTTTCGATGTTTACATCGATATTATTCGCTCCGACAAGTTCGTGAGAGAGTTGTACTGCACCGATTTATACGATTTTTTTTAAATGATCGTCTGATGACCGATACCTTTCAACACTATTTTTTGTATTGTAAATTTATACAGGGTGTTTCAAAAAAACGGGTCACTGAATAATCAAATTTTGCTCAAACCGCTTGACATAAGAAGCTGAATACTGAAAGCTGATACAGTTGGATTGTAGAATGTAGAGGTTCGATAAGAAGAGATTTTTCAAAACTCAAATTTCAATAACAATATTTTTTATTTAAAAAACGGTTGGTTTTTCGGAAAAACGCTTAAACTCGTGAATTTTATTTGATTATTTTTTTTTTATTTTTTTAAAAATGTGTACAGGGTGTTTCAAAAAATCGGGCCACTGATTAATCACGATTCTTCTCAAACAAGTTGAGCTAAAAAGCTAAATTTTGGCATACAGGTTGATAGTGCGATGTGGATGTTTGACAAGAAGGGATTTTTCAAAAATCAAATTTCAAGAGGTTGAAACCGCCACTTAAATATTACAATATTTTTATTTAAAAAATGGTCAGTTTTTCAAAAAAACGATTGAACAGATATTTTTTGTTACATATTTTTTTAAGATTTATGAAGGGTGTTCCAAAAAATCGGAGATAATTTATAAACAAAAAGCCCCTGTTGACAAAAATTGAAAGAAAATGCAACAAAGAAAGTGGTTTATAAACAGGTATTTAAATAAGGCGATTTATGTACCTCTTTGTATCTCTTTCGTTATCGCCATACGCAAACGAAGTCGCGGGTACTCGCTACTACACTAAAGGGACTTAATGCCGTTTATTGTCAGATGTGACAATATCTCCGGTTTTGTAAATCGTAGAAAGTTTAGAGTGATTGTTTTTTTTCCTTGTTGAGTCTAATCGAGTGATATTTACATTTCTCCCACTCAGGGCACCGGGAACGAATGGACAAGCAATACCAAAAAAAATAATGACTTTCAAGAGATATGCCCATATTTTCGAAAAATATATATAAATAAAGCAAAAAGTGAAATATTGCACTTTTCTACCTTATTTTAACAGCCTCCTCCTCCGAATTCGTCCGTATATTTTTATTTCTTACTTCACACTCAAATTGACCTGTTAATCCACAAATCTCCATATTTCTAATTGTGTAATGTTTAATTGGATTTTTTTGTGTCTGAGAACTATTCAGGGAGGACGCGTTCCTTCTTTATTTGTAGACTAAAATACCTACTTCTAATTTGGGATGATTTTTTTCTCACCTCAATATTGTGAGTCTCCTGTGATATACTCGAAATAGCATTTTGTAGTTCGCTTGCTTTCGAATTGAATTCCTGAATTCCAGATATTTGTGGCAGCTCTTTAATTTGCCCTAACTGGGGATTTACCATGAGGTTAGCATTATTACAACCAAATCTTCCCAAAACCTATTATAAGAATGTAAAGAGTAACTACACTGCTCAAAAAACTTACGAATATTGAAAATTGTGACTCATTTCAAAGCTTCCAATAACTATGTTTACAAATAACCTTTCTCAAAATGTAGACTTCGTTTAAATAACTTCTTCCTTTGATTTATCAACACATCTATTACAAATATAGTAAATTAGTTACGTAATTAGCTACACGACAATTTAAAAAATGGTCAAAAACTAAAAAAGAAAAACAATTATTTTCTATTAGAAATGCTTTTCTCTAACTATCGGCGCACTGATGAGACCCCACAGGACGAAAGCGCTTGTATAACTGCTCTGTGTCTATAAAAACTTAAGGCAATTAATTTGTTTAAAAAAAAAATAGAACCGACTTCATCCTAGTTCTATTTATGCAAAGTTTTAAATTTTAAAACGTAAACATAGGTTAAAATTTTGGAGTTCGCTAATAAAATAAATAAGTAGCTACTGGGTCCATACATAAACTTCTTGCTTGATGGATGATTGCATACGAAATTGATCAAACCATAGCGGAGTAATCGATGTACATGCATAAAAAAATACGCAGGGTCAACTTGATAACCTCCTCCTTTTTTGAACTCGGTTTATGACACAATTTTCTTTTTTTTATTTATTTAAATAATATTCTTTATATTATGTATCAAAACATTCTGTAGACAAACTAGTTAGTTCACATGTTGAGATATGCAAGTTCCTTATATTTGATAAGATAATTCATTGAGTTGAGAAAAACTCAAAAAAAGAAAGTTGTTTTTCAATTGTATAGTATCAGTGTCATATTCTTTTTAGCGGACTTTGAAGAACAGGGTTTTGTTGTCAATCTTCTTTGCAGCTACTGAGAGGACTTGAAAGAGTTTTTCCATTAGAGTAAGAATTAAAGTAGAGATCACAACTCATTCATAAATCACGATAGGGGTATGCGCCTACATGGTTCCCCTATTTTTCAAATTCTATCAACCAATGTTTACGATAAAACAAGAAGTGGGGATAGCCCATGCCCAAGCCGTGGCCATTTGTTGACGAATGCCAGTGACGGCGTGAGTTTTCACTTCCCGCATAATGAAATATCATTAATCGTGAAAAAAATATCGTTCCGGGTTTTTGCAGATCCTCATGTTCTTCCATTTTTGTCGGTCGGTCGGTCTGTTCCGGTATAGCTAAAAAATCCACTTACTCGATTAACTTTAATTTTTCACACAAATTACATCTGATATAAAAAACTGGTAAAATATTGGTATGAATTCAATATGGCAAAATAAAATGACGACCTGTTAAAATATTTGATGTACGAAAATGAAGAAATGGGCCATGTTTAATTATCGTTGACAAAAAGAAGGATTCTTACCTATTCCTTAATGAGGCAAATAGGTATTTTTACAAACTTCAAAGAAATAATCGTTCTCTACTTCACTATCTAAAATCAAACCATTAAGTTAGGTAAGTTTAAAAGGAAATTAGTTATTTTTATATTATTAAACTTTAGTTTTTAGTTATGTTTGCATTATGTATCATTTTGTAATTGTGACCTTTAGAAAAATTATCTGTTCAGTTGTTAAAAATGTCATCTTAAACCTGTAACTCTCAAGTTAGACTTTGCCTAAACCTCTTTGGTGAATACGGGTGTTAGAATTTTAAATTAGAATCAATGCTTTTAACGCGCTTTTATTGGCTTCCTATTCGTCTGATTGTATGTTTGTATGTCTGGTTCAAATCTTGTAATGGATTTTTCAGCACTTCCATTACCGATTATTTTCAAATTTGATATGCATACACTTTCGGATATAAAAAATCCGAATTTTTTTAATCAACGTTTAGAAATCCAAAATGGCGGCGCCAATACGGCCGACGAATTTTGTTATTTGTATAGCCAAATCTGAAAATCAGTGCTTAGGAAAATTTAAAAGTGTCAGCATGTAAAAATTCAAAAAAGCGTTGTCAAAATGACAATGTCAACAGATCGGACGGATGATTTTAACATTTGTGGGGATTATTTAAGAATGCACAACAAAAATCAAAATGGTGGCGCCAATATAGCGAACGAATTTTTTCATTTGTACAGATTCGGCTAAAATATCAGTATCTAGAAGTATTTAAAAATAAAATATTGTTTTTCCATGTTAATAGGTAAAATTTTAAAAATAAAAGATTTTTTTTAATTTTCAATATCCTAAAAATTCTAACCAGTTTAGAACATGCTTAAGAACACATTTTTACTTTTAATACCCAAAGAATCGTCGCCATTTAAATTCATTTACCTGACAACACTTACATAAAAAATTGGCCCAACTCAAGTGAAAATTAAAAAAAGGCGCGAAATCATCCGAAACTTTATTATTTCCCCAGATTTCATCCAAAATCTAGTAATTTTTCGAAATCGCAGTACGTTTTTTTGAGCGTGAGACGCCTTTCGACTGTTTTAATATAGTATAGGTATATTCTATAATTATTTTAATTCTCTGATAGGAAAAACTATTGTAATCGGCAAAAAAATCACCTCAGAGTCTTTTTTGTATCATTTTGCTTCTGAAGATTCTCACATGACCCCGGACGAAATAAACATTGTATTATACTGATTAATTATTAAATATTTAAAAAATTAATGTTCTAATGTCTTGAAGTAAGGCAACATATAATTAGAAGATTTGAGCCATATCAACAAATACACAATAATACATTAAAACACCTGCGGTAGTGACGTTAAAAAAATATTTTTTAGCAAATTAATTTCTTTAATGTTAAAATTTATTGTAGTTCCACGACCCGCTATTGGTTTTTAAGCCACGCCGGTCATGTGGCCCTGTAACAATGTTTACTGTAGACTATTATACTTTTTTACTATAAGGATCCCTTGTCAATGAAAGTGGGATGGTCTAATACGTGGAGTTGTCGATCGAGTTTGCCATAGCTAACTAAAACTCTTGTTACTGGTGAAATCTGATCTTAGACTTTGGGTATTTTAGTTTGTATTTTACTATTTTGCAATAAAAGTAATTTCTTTATACCGCTTAGAAACTAATACTGGAAATACAATACTATTCTTTGTATGAAAATTTTATTGCATCATATTTAAACATATTCACCGTATTATAAAGTAGTATAAACATTGATGTTCCTGGCTAGGCTTGGCATCGTCGTACGATCGACCTTATACTGTGAGGTAATCTTGGCAGCGGCTAAATATGTAAATAATGAACTCTATTTTTATTCTTCCTCTAAGGTTTTTCCTATGTTGCAATAGTGTATGCAGAGACGGAAAAGGGGCAGTTTCCTCCTCCCCTCCAGATGCGTATGAAATTGTATTACAAGTATACTTTTTGGTACAAACACAGCGTAAAAATATACAAATGAAAGTTACCATGAAACGATGATACGAAAGCAAGACTATACAATCCCACGTCTAATTCATACTAACAAAGTCTCACCATACTTCATACATACTGGATCGCCAACAAGAAGCTTTTTGAATTTTGACAGACACGCGCCACGATAACTGTGAATAATGATTTTTAGCTTAGTTTGTGAGAGTCTTATGTTTATCAAAATGTGTTTCTGGGCGTATTTGGTCGCTTATACCTAACCTCTATGGTGAAATACTCTACAAACGAACATAAATATATGTGTTAGAATTTACATTTAAGAGGATGTCGTGAATTTTTATTCTCGATTCTCTTGCTGCACATAGATCACATAATATCTGCAATCCAACCAGTCAAAGTGGTTCAGCGACAGAAGCCTCAGTAGTCTGGCGAACGAGCCGGATGTTTAGCTAAACGCAAAATAGTAATGGTGTTTTGTTAAGTTAAAGTAAAATGTACATAGATTTTATAACAGAAAATAGGAAAGTCCACATTTTCTCAATAATTAAAAATATAAACTTTTTGAAACAGACAAATATTAAGTATGAAAAATTTTCCGATTAATTTAACTCCGATTTCCAATAATCTTAACTAAAAAACAATACATACTTTTAATTGGAACATTAATATTTTTTCTTTGTCCGTTAATACGACGATAAAATGATGAAATGTTTTAATGACCAATAATATAATTTAGACCTCTATCTATCTTTTTAAATTTTTATTGGTTTTACACAATCGCAACATATAAATTGCAACATAACGAATATATGATTAATCCAAAAGAGAAGAGAGATTTTTTTATTACATATAGGCAAAGTAGCTACCTAGTAAGAAATATAATAAAAAACTTAAATATTTTTTATTGGTTTTTCAAATTTTCTATTTTTATACCAAATATATAAGGTAATGTAGATATTTTTAAGCAATAATAAACACGGTTATTACATTGTTTTTCTCAAACATCTGCATATTTAATTATATTTTTCATTTTTGCTCACCCTCCTCTCCATCCACCTCCCTAGCTACTAAGTAAATATTTTAAGACACCTTTATAGGCATTTTAAATGGTCAAAGAAATAGTTATCCAAATATGGTCTACAAGTTAGGAACTGTTAATTAAAAAAAAGAAAGTAATTGAAGTATTACAATGAGTCACAATTTTTAATATCCTTAATTGTTTTGCACAGTATAATAAAATCCAATTCCTAAGAAAAACACAAATTATATGTTACCTGAGCAATATAAATATTCTTTTCCTGAGCTCCCATAGAATCCCAAGTACTAGATACAACCTGTTTGATTTGCTGTTTTGATGCGGACGGGTACATCCAGTGATACAATGTGCGTGTACGTTTCGAGAAAATGGACTTAGCCATCTTCAAAACCTCTTGCTGTCTCGTTGTAAGTTGACTGGACAGATCTGATTGAGGAGCTCGAACGATTGCATAAGCATAACTTGAGGGTTTCTGGCTCTGTTGTAACTCTGGTAGTAAATAAGTCTGATGCTGCGAATTTTCAGATACTTGAGTCCAGTCGGGAACCTAAATTATAATTATTATTTTACTTAACTTTTTTTTTTACTCTAATAAACAAGCCACCCAATACCCAATAACATCTGAAAATTAGTCAACAATCGTTACCTACAAACCATTAAGAACAATAGATCCTCACTTAGAAATCCCAAAAACGAAATAAACCTAGAAAATCACGGAGTTTAGTTACACCAAAGTCTAATAACAAATTGTATTAATGATAATTATTAATATAATCTATTTTTGGTTCATGAGATCGAGTATTGATTAGTTGGTTCAATTTTTATGGACTTGCAAACTATGTACAATTATACAATTCTATTTTTGCTAATTCAGTGAATGCTCGGCTCTCCGAGTATTCGATTGGTTCGTTTTTTATTTAGACGTGGGGAGGAGGCGAGAAGGAAGGACGCACTGAAAGAGGGACTCGAATCATCCTTCAAGCATAGATATCCAAGTAACATTTTCAGTTTGATCGCAAGTTACAGGCGGTTGTCTAAGCTCATCTGTAAAATTCTTTGTTAAAATAACCTTTCTTTAAAAGCATTCTTAAAACTACAATACAACCACCTTAAAATCTCGAGAGCCTACTCTTAAGAAGATTCTTACCGCCCGTAATAAAACTATTTTTAAAACATTTTACTTGAATTTAAGTCTTTATTAGGGCTTTCATAAAACTAATACAGTAAGGGTGCCTTAAAACATAAAGGTAGAACTTGAAACATTTTTGTTTTAAGGAGTGCATTTTTAGAGCTTTCATAAAACCAGCAAGCATTCGATCTAAATTAAAAATGCTAAATAATTTCCAAAAAATATGTGATATAGTCAATTAATCGTATCTGTGTTCTATTGTTGATACTTCCAAGTTTAAATGTACAACACAGTAAATTATGCCGACATTTTAAGGAAATATGAAGTGTGTGTCAATATTCATATTAAAATTAAAATGGGGTGTAACAGTAACAACAAAATCATATCATGTGAATTTTTTTGGTGAGACTATGGAAGATAGTTTTAAAAAACTAGGGCGCTCCTTCAATACCTTAATTTATTATAAAAATATTTGAAAAAGTCGACCAAATGTATCGAATCTGCGTAAAATTTACCCAACCGGATATAAAAATGCTGATTATAATTTTTTAAAGCCTAAAACCAAATATTCATAAATATTTAGATTAACGAATTTATCTTTAGCAGCATAATTTTTTCATGCAATTGAAAAGATGGCCGAAAAAAAACTTAAAACCAATTAATCCTCGTTTAGATAATGTTAAAACTATTTGGTTCTAACATAGTACTTATTCGGACTGTTTATATACTTGTAGTGCAGATGTATTTTTTTAAGTATGTAATAAAAGTATTTATTACATTTGGTTAATAAGAAAAAAGTAGCTTATTTTACTTGACAATTGATATGTTCAACCCGTTTTGTTTTAACTTTATCTTAGGTCTAGCCAAATTTCTGAAGTGTAAAAAGAAAGAAAAGAGAATATTACCCCTCTTATTTTCGTTTCAGTTATTTTATGCAATAAAGTCAAGGTTATATTTTTTTAAGGTAAATTAAGATAAAATACCAAGGTTTCTTCATTGACTTACATAAATCACTATATACTTGAAACAAAAAGAAGTTTTAAGAAAGCTTTATGACTCTTTTTTATTTAAGTTCTTAAAGCAGCTTTGGCTATTTTAAGCTGACATTAAAACAAAAATATTTTAAGGTGGATGTAAGGAGTAAACGGTTTTAACAAATATATTTAACGACTATCAATGGCTTTGTTAGAACCAATGCAATGGAATGTAAATGCCTAATAGTTTTATGAGTTGGTTTTAACATCCTTAAAACTCGTAGACAGGATCATTTATTCTTGAAGTTGTCTGACTTTTTTCAAGATAACCATAAAGGAGCAGCCTTAAGATATACCTGCTTAAAACCACGATAAAAGTCTGGTTACCGGCCTAAATGGTAACATGAAAGTTGAAATTTATTTTATACTCTTCCCTATATGGGGATTTCCACTAATATTGGCCGCAGACTTAACAAAAAGCCCGGCAGGGTTTGAACCTGGTCGTAACGGATCATATAATATCAGATGAACAGCACGTAAACGCACTCGGAAACCTGCCCAGTCTGTTTAAGTTTTGTTAATGTTGGTTAGGGTGTCCAAAACATTTTATTTTTGTATTATTTAAAAAATAACGTAATCAGACTTATTTTTTAAATATAACCTTCTTGTTTTAGGGTCTTTAACCCCAGATTCACTAAAAAGGTTTAAGGGTTAGATTAGGTCTAGTTGCTATGATAATTAAAACTCATAGTTCACCTTTTATGTTTTCCTTTATATATATTACTTATTTTGTAATGGTGACATTTAGATTCATTATTTGTTCAATTATTGTTTATTAAAATTGCCATATTAAACCTATAATTGTCAAGTTAGACTCAGTCTAAATTTAAATTTCTTAGGGAGTACGGGTAAAAAAGTCTACAAATCCAACTCATATGTTTCTAAACTTTTCGCGAACGCAATAATACTTTTAAAATTTAAGGGGTCATATAATTAAAAAAAATATTATAAGGACAACTATACAAAAATGTGGCTTAAAAAATGTTTCTTATCAAAAAAGTCCCATCTAGAAAGAATTTTCCAACTGTCTAATAATGTTTAATAATTAACTGGCAGTAAATCTACCATAAGCAACAGTAATTTATGCTGTCCAAAATTAAACGCTTTTAAAGATCCATGTTAATACCTTAATTGAAAACCACTATTATAAAGAAAGCACTTGTTTATTATACATACAGATCTGTAAACACTGCGGCCACATAAAGCGCTATTCTCGCTTTGTGGGCTATGTTCGCTATGGACGCTAAATATACCTGCTATTGTTCTAATTATAAATTCCCACGCACTCAAGATAGGTCTTTGAATTTTGAACACCGTTTTATAGTTAAATCGTAAATATAGAAAGGAAGCCCAAAACAGCTAAGAAAAAAAAATTACTACACTTACAATAAACTCTTGCTTGACTGGATTCAACACATCCAAATTTCTTTTTATACCTCTTCCACTTGGAAAATGAGCTTCGGTTTTTTCCATAGCTGTTTGCTGGGGTTTTGGCTGAATGATGATTCTCTTTGGGTTACTTAATTGGACAGTCTGTAAATAAAAATATATAAAAAATGAACTGGTAGTTACAAAAATATAAAATAAAACATGTTTTCTACTAGCTTACTAGAAAATGTCGTTTTTGACCCCTAAACAAGGGGGAAAATGGTTCTTTCCTCCCGGGAAGGAAAATGTTGTTTCCTCCCTAAGTCCAAAAATGTTCCTCCGTCTAAGCTCCAGTTATGTTTGTATTGCCACAAATGTCAAAGCAACAAAGCGCTGTCAACACGGTGATGATGATGATGCAACACCCACTTAATATTTTGTCATATAGAAGCATATAATTCCACAACTTTATGCAGTTGTTCTTATAAGTATGCACGCATTACAATTGTTTGTATATATATATATATATATATATATATATATATATATATATATAGGTAGTAGAGACAAAACTATATACATGATAGGCAAAATTGTATATATTCACTGTAACTATAGCTGATTATACTACAGTTCAAAACAAACTACTGACCCAATTTCTTTGACTAACGCAATTATGTAATAATTCATTTTAATTAATTTACCGTCTGAATCAAATGAGTATTAAACAATAGTCAACAAATCATTATCACCCGCAAAAACCTAATATTATGCATTTGGCTTATTTAAGAACTCTATTATTTCAGGATTCTGAAATTGCTAATGATTAAGTACAACCATATAAGAAGATATCTGAATTAAAATCCATGTCATCAATCCGTTATTTCTATAACGAGATGTGATGTACGTTTTTTATGAAGCGTGGAGTCAAAGATAACGTCTTAATATGAAATACACATTCTACAAGTTTATTTATGAAAAATAATTAATTTATTCATTTTAAATTAGTATAAATATCCTTTTTTGAGTGACATAAAACACGTATTAAACCAGGTTTGATTCAGCTAATAGTTTAAAGTGTTACTACGTAACAATCGTTATGAAAGTTTACCATTGCGTTCCATAAGGTTTGCGCCAAGAAGGTTTAGATTTTGTTTACTGATCCAGCATTTGAACCGTAGCTAGACATTCCATCTGTAACCGGAAATACTCTTTAATCTAAACCAACCCATTTAATAATTAAATAATGATTGACGTAAGTAGTGTTTCTTTCTTTCTTAAGGTGTCTAGTTTCAAATATTTGAAGTTTAGCTAATAAGTCTCCAGAGTTTGGAAGGAGGCTAAATTCAAAGCTCTTCTTTTTGTTCGAAAATGGAAAGTTTTGTTAAAAAATACATATAAGTATCATTTATTTAACCAGAAGCAAGGTTCACTCTAGCACTAACCTTCAAAATCTAGTTCTATTATATATTAAATTTGTTTCCGTTTCCCTAGACTTTCTGCCATTATAGATAGCGATCGTTTACATATTCAAATTGGACTGATTTTCACTGGCTAACGTATACAGCATTACCCATCAAAATCTATAAGCGTGTAAAAATTGACGTCGACATCTTTTTAAATGTGTACAAGATTATTTATTGCGTTTAGATTGACAAACAAAAATGTTTTTTGGCTTTTTTCGCAACTGAATAAAAATATTAGCTGAATATAATGATTAATACTGCCATTTAAGGCGATAAAAACGTGTCTTGGATTGAATAACTTCCCGGAACTATACTTCTGATTAATTTACAGTCTTAATTAAATTAGTCTTTAAGTAAGATCCACTACTTATAAATACTTATACTAAGGTTTTTAATATCTGGGCAATTTACAAAAAAATCATTTGGAATATTTAGCTTGACTTGCAAAATTAAATAGGGTTCAGCTTTTTTTATATTGAAATCGGGATCATCCCTGATTTCTGACGTCAGGACAAGAAGATGAACTTGGAAGGCTGAATCTTCATCCAAAAAGCTTAGGGATATTCGCAGATTCATCCTCTAAATTAGGTGAAGTTCATTTTATGCCATTAATCCACCTGGTGAAGAGCCTACCTTCGATCATGTGCCATTATTCATTCAGGACACATAACTCGCTCATTTTCCTTTAAATAAGTTATATGCTCTATTGCAGCTACGATCTTTGTTCACTCTCAATTTGTCCTGTTTAAGATTCTCTTTTTTTAACGTTGTAAGCCTTAATAGCGTCCTCTGGGACAAAAAAATAATAGACATCTAATCTACAATATCACCATAAATAGTATAATTAATTGAAGTGGATTTCTGGAGAGAGGGGTAGACCAAGAAATCAGAGGGAGATGACTGAAAGAGAATCTCTGGGAAGACAGAGATCAGTGGTGATTGCTGATCGGAAGACGTCGGAGAACATTTTGGGACGGTGATATATTGAAATATTTATTTTAAACTCAGTAGAACTCACTTCTAAGTAATATGAGAACGATAATAGCCTGCATTTAAATTCCATTCTTAAATTTTGCCAATGCTTAAGAAACGGGTATCCGAATCGGTCCGCATGTGTTTAGAATTGGTAAAATGCATACGGAATCTTTAAAATCTGAAATATTAACAATGGTATTCTGCTAAAGAAGCCGAGAATAACTACCACAGGTTATTCTCGGCAAAAAGAAAGTACAATTTTTTTATTTATATATTAATTCGATTTGGAATAAAGTGACGATGTATTTCTCTACTTTGCGATAGTTTGGTTAATATAATACAATATTCTGGAGGTTCAAGACAAACCTTACAACTGTTTAAAGTTTAGTTCTGCCTCCTTCCTTAAACCACAGTAAGAGAGACAAAATAGGGTGAAATGAATTATGTGTTTTTTGAAGTAATTATAACTTACTTGTAGTTCATGCAAAACCGTCTTGTCAAATGTAAGGTCAATCGGTTCTTCTTGCACGTTGCTTACATATATCACATCATTATCAGTGGACTCGTTTTCTACAGGATAATCATCTTGACTCAAATCGTTCGCATCTTCTTCTAAGTTTACTGGAGAAGGTGAATCAGCTACTTCAATAATCTATTTTCAAATAATATATACCGTTAATAAAATAAAAATCTATGGAAAAATACTTGATTATACGGATACAAACTTAACAATGAAACAGTTGTCGCGTTGGGAGTGATATGTAAACTTAAAGAAATTGATCCTTATCCTGATTATATTAAGATTATTATTATATATCACCATGGATTATACATTTTACACGAATAAAGTCATCATTATTTTGTAGGGTTTAACATACACAAGACTACTCAATACTACACATGTTTACACTTGTAGAGGGCAACCGGGCCATAGTTAATGTGGAATTGACTCTCTAAGGGCTAATTTACTTAATTACTTATATTAGGGAAGTAAATACCAGTATTTTACAGTAACATCCCACGAGGAGATTGGATAGAAAATATTTTACAATCATATATCAAGATCTCCTAGTAAAAAAAAAATTGGTAAATTCCCTTTACCTCGTTATGAGTCTTTCATTTTATTAGGAATAGTGAACTGTGACGCACCCAATTTAATTCCGCACATGGTTCATTAGTAACATATATACATATACTGTCTACTGTTTTTCCAAACATTTCTATTGAGCGCCATTTTGTTCCACCATATTATATTCGTACTTATATTTTGCCAGTTTCTACCTATACCACATTTGATTTTAAGGCATAATTTACAATAAATTGAATGAGCAGTTTTTACACTGATTTTTTTTAAACCGCCATTTTGTTCATGTTGTCATATCGAGTTCTACCACTTTATTCCTATATCACCTTTAATTTTTGTGCAAAATTTGAGGTCAGTTGCATAGTATTCCCAGACTAATTTTTTTATTCTATTAGACCGCCATCTTGGATTCGTACCAAAATGTTACCAGTTTATTTCTATGTAACACTTGATTCTTGTGCAAGATTTGGAGTAAATTAGGTAATTAGTTTCTTAGTAATAATTTTGTTCCACCATATTGTTACCAGGCAATCCGCATAAGACCCTTAAGTGACATACAGACAGACAAACTGAGGGAATTTTTTTGAAGATATGTAAAACCTTGGAGGGTGATTTTTTTTCAGGAATACCAACAATTGGCCGTCATTTTATTTCGCCATGAAAAATTCGTAAGGTAATTTTACTAGTTCACCTCTACCCCCAAGTAGCACATATGGGCCATATATGGGCTAAAATGATGTAATATTGGCAATATCCCTGGCTAATTAGTTAAAATGGCTAGCCAAAGTAATAGTTCTATTACAGTATAAAGACGGAAATATGGCTAAAGTTGGGAATAATAATTTGGCCATAATGGGGTAAAAATGGCCAATTGGCAATTATACGGCCCTCTCTTTTGATTTTATGGTTGGGCTTATTAGCTATTTTTTAACTTTAAAATCGAGCTTTTCTAGCTGAATTCTGACTTGGTTTTTTAGCCGAAATTTGAGTAACATTTTTTTCCGAAATTTACCTAAATAATTTCTCATTTTTTGCCTTTTCTTCATTTATAAGAGCCAATCAGTGTAAGAATTTATGAGCCAAGAGGAAATGCAAAGATAACAAATCACGGTTGGAAGAGACAAAAACACTTGCGAAGGAACTTTTACTGCTAAAAGAATCTAAGATGGGCATGTAAAACACGTGCCCCTTCTTGAAACTAAAAATTTCGATTTCCACAAATATTTTTTTTTATTTTTTAGTTTGGAAATGTATTTTACTAAGAAAATTGATTAAAGTGTTCATGACGTAAATAAAAAACATGCATGAAAATAGGTATTTATAGGTAGAAAGAATATATTTGTTTACAGTGGTCAAGTAATGGCTGCTAAGAAATTAGTTTGATTTTGATTTTAATCATGGCGCATCATAAAAAGCTTTGGGCTATTTTTTAAGCAAATATTCCTTGAAATTGGCCACTTTGTAAGCAAATACTTATCAAATGGCAATAATTTTTAAATGTAGCCAAAATGTAGCAACATTTACTAAAAATTTGCCAATAAATATGCCTACTTGGTTTGCCTTTAGTACTTGCTAAAAAATGGCTAATTTAAGACCCAGGAGCCAGCGTAACAAAATTACGATTAACCCAGTACGGCGTTTTTTAATCTTTTTATTAGACATTTTGTGTGGTAAATAATTTATATTTCGTTTTTCTAAATATATCTTTTAATCTTTTAAGGTTAAGTATATAGTTTTATAGGTTATAAATGTAAATTTGAAAATGTGGCATATTTTGGCTATATTATAGCAAAGATAAGCGAAATAAAACTACCCAATTTTAGTTTAATTTTGAAACAAAAATATGATAAGAAAAGCCATATTTTTTCCTCTCAATTTCTGTTGTCTTAAAATGTCATAATCTGGCATTCTTATATAGCTATTATTACTATAATTAAACTTAAATACTTGCTAAAATATACTTGGTTGGAATTTGGGAAAAATGCCTACTTATTGATTATATTCTAACCTCGATTTCTATTCATTAAAAATGCGATATTCTGGCATTTTAAACAGCTATGATTACTATAATTTAACTTCAATACTTACTAGAATATATCTGGTTATGTTGTGGCAATAAAATTGACAGATATTTCTACTTTTTGGCCATCCAATATTACAAAAAAAAAGTTGGAGGTTTAATTACCCCATAAAAGATATTTTTTGGCCAAGTAATTATGCTATAGCCTATCTACATTAAAAACTGCTACTTTTGGAGTCAAAAAAATCTAATTTGAAGCGAGCTTTCATGAAAACAAACCAAGAATCATTTGCCAAAATTTGACAAATCTCTGGTTTCTATGTGTCTTTTATGGCTAACTGTTAGACAAAAAAGCTCATCAGCTAATTTGTGTTACTTGGAACACTTATTAATTCTTGCATAAAATTAGAAATCAATCTAATAAGTAGTTTTTTCAGGCTGATTTTTAAATAATTTATTAAGCCGGTATTTTGTTCCGCCATCTTGGATTCGTACCAAAGTTTTACCCGTTGATTCCTACGGAATTTTACGCAAAATTTCAGGTAAATTGGAGAAGTAGTTTTTTAGTAATAATCTTTGTAACATATCACTAGGCCGCCATTTTGTTTCACAATTTTGGATTTTTACCAAAATTTTAACAGTTCATCGCTTATATGACCCTTAATTCTGTGACAAAAAATAAAATTTAAACGTGAAGATCTGTAAAAACCTGCGAGGATGATTTTTTTACGATTAAAATACTTCCCTTTTAGGAGGGAAGTAAAAACACAAAGCTTAGGTCTGAGTCGAACCATAAATGTATAGCTCAATCTTGGGAAATGTTTCGCCTTAAAGTGAGTCATCAGACCAGTGACGGCTCGTACTCAAAGCCTCGGCCAATTAAAAGCGGTTTTACTCTGAAGGGGTAATGAGGTAATTACCCCCCTCCCCTCCCTCCGCCCAGACCGGTCAAACATCATGTGTAATTTACATATCTTTACTTGGAAATTACGATTAAAAACTTGGCTACGAAACACTACAGCACAAGAGCGACCTGTTGGATTGGGTCTCTTGCATACCCTTAGATAGAGTATTGATGTAATTATAAACAATGTAATTAATAAATTTGCAGCAGACAAAAAAAATGGACGTTATTCTATAACTATTTATTAGAGGCTGTTTTTTTCTTCACTTATGCTACAAGTATGATAAAAAATATAGGTATTTATGTTATTCTCATACCATTCATAATAAAATATTAACAATTTTTTTTTTAATTAACCTCCCCCAGAAAGGTTTCCTAAAATCGTCCTTGAGGCCAATGTGGTGTTAATTAGTGCCGCGTCCAAATATGGTCAAATACTAGTCTTTTATTTTTTCCGTTTACTTCTTCAATGAGAATTAAGTAGTTATCAACCTATATATAGCAGATCTAGGCTAGAGTACAAATTTAATAAACCAAAAAAAAATGTTAGTAAAGCGCTCTAGTCAGTGAATTTAATTTTTTTGATATTTTAATGTATCTTGCCTCAAGAGGAAAATAAATAGATGCCAAACATAGTAAAAGCTACATACACAACCAAAAAAGCACATTGTCCAGAAAGAATCACGATGCGGCCGGCCGATTTCTAAAACAAATTGCAAATGATATTTTAAACTATTCACTTATTTCGTCACCACATTTAAACATGTAACATGAAGTAAAACTTGCTAATATAATATATTAACCATCATTAGTCGTGACTAAAGCAAAGAACTTAAAATTAATTTAAAAATAAGTAGCCATATTTTATAATAATAACAATTAATACCTGTAAAATGGTAGTATTCAATTGGGAAAAATTCCGGGGATACGTCCACATTGAGACGGGCCGGTGTTGGGTGATATAAGCTACGACGAACGTTATAGCCGAGGTAATAGCATGGGATATACGCGAACGTACTACGTACCGCGTGAACTAGTAGATCAAGTATTGCATATGAGATGATGGCATCGGCTGCCGGGCCACCGTCTGTAATAAATAGATTAGAATATCTGTAGACGGTGGTCCGCGGTCTGCTGTTAATGACGTTATTCGTATGTTAGTCAAGCAATTATAATAGGGATACCTACTTATTTGCTATGTGCCCAGGAAATAATAAACTACATTTTGGTTTTGTGCGTTTTTAGGATGTTTGCAAAACTTTTTTTGAAAAATATTTACTTTTTAAAAAGAGAAATTTCCCTGTATATTTTCTGGTACGGCCCTGCCGACCCTGCCGCCCCTGTCTAGCCGTCACTTTTCATTTTTTTCAGGCGTCATTTGAAGATATATTTCGACATACATTTTACATCTTTATAGCTACTTTTCCACCTTTACAAGATGGAACATTCAGATTTAAAATCCAACGTTTCGCATGCGAGGTCTCATTTTTTTAAAAATGGACATGGATCGTTTATTTCATTTTTAACAAGCCCTTAACGTTTCAAAACCAATGATGTAATGCACTCATACTTAAGACTATTTAATTTAATAAATTCAGGTCCATATTTAAAGAAAATTAATGATGAGACCGTCGAATTTTAAATCTTAGTGCATTATCTTTAAAGGAAGAAAAAATGGCTATAGAGTTGTAAAATTTATTTTGCAATATCTTTTCAAATATACATTAAGATGAGCGACTTTGTCCTGATTTAACCAAACTCGTATCTCTTACGGTTTTTGAGATATCAATATATCCCATCGAATTTGTAACAACCTGTATAAGTAAACGGATAAAACGAAACATCAGAGATTAATAAAAGAACCTAGGGATAAACCGATAACTGCGCCCGCTTTAGCGTTTTTGCCGACCTTTAAATTTATAATGTGTATTATTAAAAATAAAATTGAATGGGTTTTAAATTAAAACAAAAACATATATTTAGAAAAATAATGAAACTTAAAATTAACACTTACCTAGGTAGTACAAAATTAAAACATTTTTAATTATAGCAGGCAAATCTATTGCACAACCAAAAAAACGTATATTCTATAAAAACTAAACAAAAGTAACATAAACTACTACAACAAAATTACAGGAAACATTTTTATCGCACTTTCAGTTCTGCAAACTTCTTTATTACCTCCTTTAATTCTATTTGATCTCAAATTTTACGCTCAATCAACAAAAAGGCCAAACCGTTAAGACGATTTTGCGTCGAAGTGGAGCGTAAAATGTTCTTTATTAACTTTAATTTAGAGAAACATCTTTCTTCACTTGCTACATAGTTACTGGTCTAGTTAGCAATATTCTTAAAACAACACTAAGTTAAAGAGCAAAATTTCACAAAATTATTAACTTTAGTATATTGCCTGGGGTTTCATTTCTAGGGCAGAAATTTCCTCTGTTAATTCTACCCTTTATGACATCGCTGGTCTCTAATATCTTGCAAATTTTAACCCACATCATGAAGCTCTTTAATTGTAATTTTGAACATTTGTTTTCTTGTCAATCTTTCAACTGGAAGAAAGCTCAGAAAGCTTTCATTAAATTTTATTTCAACCTCATTGCCCTACCTTACTAATGGCAGAAGTGCAATAAAAAATTATTGAATAATATTTAGCTTTTTTTATTTCATTAATGATATGGATTTTAACATTGTTGATACAGTAGGTGTATTATTTCGTTTTGTATATATTGTATAGTAAGCTTTAGTCTCCTCTTTTTTAAGCACACTTCGCACGTGTTCTTCCATTATTTGATCAAATTCAGATAACTCAACTATTTTTAAAAAGTTGCTGTTATCATGCTCATCAACTTATCCTTTGTACCTTGAAAAGCAATACAACTTTTACGAAGCATAAAGATTGTTACAATTCTTAAAAGCACCTGGTACCAATGGTTTGTTTCAGCATTAATAATTTTTTGAGCAGCCGCATCTATATTTTTACATAACTTTAGCCTCTGACTTAGTTCTAACTACGATTTTTAAGCTTGCTTATGATTTTTCATGTTCTGTTAAAGTGCTTCCAACTTTTAAAACCCTCTTTTGAAAGGAAACTGATAACACAGCCAAAAATTTTGCAGCAAAAGCATTCTTTGAAATCTGGCACACTAGCCACTCTTTAACAACTTGCTCCTTTTTCGGCCAGTGTTTTAGTTGGACCTTGCTTTATCAAAAAATTTCTTTTAGCATCTCCTAAAATTGTTCGCCATATTGTGCTTAAAGTTTGTAAAGCACGTTCGTCAGTTTCCATAAGTGCCAGGTTGGTTGGTGCTTTCATGTGGTGGCAGAGTGGTCCAATTTCCGTTGGTTTAGGAAAACAAATGAACATCGATAATCAACCAAATGAGCATCAACTTTGTTATTTTAAGTGGAATACCGACTCTACTAATAGAGCGTTTTCCGTATCTTTAGAGATAAAGGTATCAAACCTAGAATATTTATAATCAGCAAGGAGAGACCCATTTGACGGACATACATTATACAGTTTTTCATTTAAATAACAAAGTTGAAGCTTATTTCCTTGATTTCCCATGTTTATTGGTTTTTTTCTCGTATTCTTCTATCTCTTATAAAAGATGCGGTAGACGGTCTCTAAAAATACGGAAAAACCCCAGTACATAATTTCTTTTTCAAAATCTCTATAGTTATACGGGATGTATCAAAAAAATTATAAATAATAGTAACAGTACAGTCTCAAAATATTGACGATTTTTTTAAAAGCAGATCTTACCTTTTAAAACGTCCCATTTAATTGGGCAACCTGGTATTTTTAAGGCATGGAAAACTGAAAACCTGATATGTGTGCCTAAATATAAAAACATATGGGTCCACCTGTCAAAAATGTTTGGAGAGGATAATTATTAGGACAATCTGTACATCATCGCCGATTTTTACGATTTTTAGTATACAAGTAGATTCTAGTGCCCTGATCTCGCATCCGAAATCAAATTTATTCGGTCGCTATTGTTTTTGATTCTCATCCTCGAAGTTCATATACACATTTTAATCCCAATTTCTACTTTTGTCTTCCTTCTTTTTTATAAAAATTGCTTGGTTTTGTATGCAACTCTTAAAAACAATAACAGAAATACACAACAAATTCTGGTCCGTTTGTTATTCCTAACCCTAACTAACAGAGTCCGATGTCGAATGCGAATGGTAGGTAGTCTTCCGACAGTTATTCACTTTGCTCATTGCTGTTGTGGCCTTCTTTTGTATTATGGCTTCATCGACGATATATATATATATATATATATATATATATATATATATATATATATATATATATATACATATATATGGGTGAATATCTCAGAATTGAGAGGGGAAGGTCCCTGTGTATTTTTTTCTGTAATATTGAAAAAATATAACAACTGTATATTTTATGATGTGTCTCATTTACCCTGCTTTCATTTCCTGTTCAAATCTAGCCACAATTTTTTTTTAGATTTGTGAAAACTACCAAAATATATGGTAATTGGCAGTTCCGTGGCTTGTCCCTGGCATAAGTATGAAAAAATAATATGTAAATTCACTATTTTCTATATATCAATATTCAATTCTTTTTTCTTTACTGTCTTGGTAATCGATTGAAATAACACATTATAACAAAAAATAAACCATTTTCTTTTTCAATTCTTCAAAAATGGCCATAATATGGTGTGTCAAATAAATTTGTCAGTCCCGTGCTGCAGACAAAATTCCCCGAAAAATCGAAAAATATTTTATTGGAAAGGTTCACATCGACAGTACCTTGGTAAGTCAAAATGAGTCTTCGTATTTGATTTTTTTTTATAGTACGCTATTTTTTTGTTAACTAGGAAATTGCACTGCATATTACTTAAATTTGAAAGTAAAATATCTGGCTAGCTCTGTAAAATTTACAAAAATGTTCAAATTTGTCAGTCCTGTGAACGTCAGTCTCGTGTAATTCAAAAACACGGGATTGACAGCCTCGCACGCAACTGACTCAAATCTCTAATTCCGCACGTAACTAGAAGCTTACACTACATTTTACTTCAAATAGAAGGTAACATGTATAAATAGCTATGTAAAATTTGCAGAGACTTTCCAATTTGTCATTTCGATGGATAGGGGCTTCAAAGAAAAAATTGCATCACACAATTTGTTTTGTTTTTTAGGAGACAATATGGCGAAAATAAAATTTTCAGAAGAGGAAAAAAAGCGCATTAAGCGAGAAAAGGAGAAAGAGCGTAGACGAAAAAAGAGGATCCTGAAAGATATGTAGAGCAAAGAGAAAAAGATAGACACAAATATCTTCGCTACAGGGAATCTAAAAAAAGAAAGGTTGTTGCCGAAATGTCAGAAACGGAGCGACGTTGTAAGCGTAAAAGTTGGAGGGAGTACACACATAATCATAGAATGCGGCTGAAACAAACACAAGCAGCGGAACATAGGAAAACACAACATTTACCAGAGCTAGAAGATGAGCCAGTAGAATACATAGAGGATGATGAAAAAAGATGTAGGAAAAGTTTTTTGCAAAAAATTCGGCTAGCACGCTATAGACAAAAGGAAAAAGACAAAAAGGAAATAAATAGTCTGAAGTCAAAAGTGGAGTTTTGGAAAAAAAGATATCTTCGTGAAAAGAAAAAGAAAAAAATCTCTAGTGAACCTTCTGAGGCTCCGTCAACAACGTCAGAAACACCTAATACCCGTGTAGAGCAATTCTTAAATGAGACAGTGGTTGATGAAAATAAAGTTCAAGAAGTTAAAAAGCAGCTACTTTTTGGCGAGGCAATAAAGGAACAGCTATCAGAAAGCTACCGGGAGTTACGGACCAAAGAGAAGCATGTATTTCAAAAAATGGTTCACGGAAGAGTAATGAAAAAATATAAGCTTGAATCAACATGTAAAAAAATATTTAAATATAGAAAAAATTTAAGATTGAAAAGCAGCAGTCAAGATCGACATAATATAAAGAGTAAAACTGCGTATTTTCAAAAAATGCAGGATATCAAAAAGAAAATCGAAAACTTTTTGCAGGAAGATATTTATAGCAGGATATGTCCCGGAAAGAAAGATTATGTTACCAAGGGGAAAGTTACTCAACAGAAAAGAGTTTTGTTACTACTGGATAAAATTTTTAAGAGTAATGGACCGCGATACATGTAAATGTGTAGTTTGCGCCAATATGGAATTATTAATTCATTCTCTTTGGAAGAATGCTATTATTCAATTGAGGGTAACTGAGCAAATTGTAAAAAATCTTACATGTAATAACCACTCAGAAACATGTCTTTTAAGAACATGCTCAGAATGTAAGACATTTAAATTGACTTATCATATAGAAGATGAAAATGAAGATCCAACCATTTCGTATTATAAATGGACCAATATAAAATATACTTTTTTAAATAAAAAAAATAAAAAAACTGAAGTTCGCTCAAAAATCGCAAAAACAGCTTTCCAAGTAAAATGTTCAGAAATTATAAAAATTTTTGAAGAAAATAGTCTGCTATTTTTAGCACACAAATCTAGAATTCAACACCAATATTTAGCTATATTGGAGAAAAAAGAAAACCTGACCAATAGCGAAATTATCATACACTGTGATTTTTCAGAAAATTGCTGCTTAAAGTATGCCGAAGAAGTACAAGCGAACCACTTTGGTGGTTCTCGGCAGCAAATTACTTTGCATACAACAGTTGTCTATAGTAATCTGGAATCTGATATTAAACCAAAAATTGAAAGCTACTGCTCCGTATCTGAGTCTCTTGAACATGGCCCGGCTGGAATTTGGGCTCATTTGTGTCCTGTACTAGAGTGTTACTATAACAAGGATATCAAAAAACTGCATTTTCTTAACGACTCTCCGAGTACTCAATATCGCAATAAAAAAATGTTCTTATTTATTGCGAAATACCTTAAAAATTATTTCCCTGGTGTAGAGTATGTAACTTGGAACTATCAAGAGGCCCAACACGGAAAGGGAGCTCCAGATGGGATTGGAGGATTATGCAAAAGAACTGCAGACCGTTTAGTGGCGCAAGGCAGTGATGTGTCATCATTTAGCACATTCGTTCAAGTTTTAAAAGATAACTGTCCTGGCATAACCATTTTTGAGGTTCTTCCAGCCACAGTAGAATCATTTGAGGCGTTATTTAATAGTGTTTCAGTGATGCCATTTAAAGGATCGATGATGGTTCGGCAATTAGCATCCGTTTGTAACTTGGAAAAGTTGTATTTTAGAAAGCTTTTTTGTTTTAATTGCAAAGAAATATGTCAACATTATCATTTGGGCGTTCAAAACTACGATGAAATAGAAAGTGAAACATCATCTGGACACAATAAATGACACACTACATTCTAATAATACAAGTAAAGTAGATTACAAAGACATTAGCAAAAGAAATTGAAAATAAAAGAGAAGATTCTTCTAAAAACCAAACATTAATACCTATACCTAATACATTTGATATACAAATCAAAAGCGGTTCCTTTATACTAGTTACAATGCAAGCCGAATCAAATAAGAAACAAAACTACCGTTTTCTAGCATTGTGTAAAAGTGAAATTGATTTTGAAACTGGGGATATTCAAGTAAAATTTCTAAAAGAAAGAAAAGAAACAGTATAGATAAGATTTCACAGTTTTTTAAGTTGGACGAACAAGATAATAGTTATATCAACCAAAATAATATTATTGAGGTTTTGCCAATGCCAACAATTATAAACAGAGGGAAGCTCAAGTACTATAAATTTTTAAGCAAAATTAAGGTATCAACAATTTAATATGTTATACTTTGAACTTGTGTAGGGTCTTATACTTAGTTTTATGAACTAATGTTCCTTGCCCGTTTACCATTTTTTTAAGAATTCAGTATTATGTTAAAAAAATGGCTATACATTGAAAAAAAAAACATATTTTTAAGCGTTCTTTTACGAATTTGGTTTACCTAACCAGACTCCCTTCTTTTAAATCCATTTGTAGGGCACAAATACCATTTTTGTCTCTTGTCGAACATTCTTATTAAAATCTCTTCATTTTGGGATATACACCCATATATATATATATATATATATATATATATATGTATATATACATATCGCCGAAAAAAAAATGACTTCGGGTTCGTTAACAATGCCTAAGAATCTACTAGTATACCAAAAATGATTCAAATCCGCCAGGTGACACTAAACTGCATACCTAAGTACTAAATGTATTAGAAAAAAATTAAATTACTCTTTCTTCTTCTTTTAGTGAATTAACTTTAGATTAGGATCTAAAGTTACTTTCTGGGCGCCCTATATTATGACTAATTTCTATATAGACTCCAAAAACTTTAGAAAAATAGAGGATCAGTATTCGATTCTACTGAAAAAAAATATGTATAAGTTACACTAAAGATTGGGTTATTAACAAACAAAAAATAAAAATGTTTTCTGCGTACATTTTCGGAATAGTTAAAATTTAAAAAAATATGCATAGTGATATTGTACACCCGGTATGAAAGACTTCTTACCTCCATTTGCAAGAAATATCCAAGAAACCGTAACTTAATATAGTGGCGTAACTACAAATTTTGGGCCCCCCCCCGCCCCCGCGGTTTTCAGTAAAGGGCCCCCTCTCAAAACAGAAAAATATCTGATGACAAAAAAAAGTGCTTTTCTCGTTAAGAAAATATTCCACTTTTAATATGCTTTAAAAATTTGCTGTCCCATTTATTAGGTCCAGCAATTTAGATACATATAGGGAGCTTGGCAAATTCCTAATTTCATAAGGCACTCATATGCCTAATTAAACCCTGGTACTACTCTGTCCCTCATTTTATTATAAAATGCGTTAAAGCGGACAGACATGTCATATTGTTTTACCCGCATTTTATATTTACTTTACTTTACCTGTCCTCTTCGCTGGAGCTTACCTCATCTGATCTATATTGTTGATAAACACTATGTTTTTCCTCTTCCGTGTTATTAATTATTGCAACTTCGGTTTCCATTGAGAAATTAGAATACTTTCAAAAAATTCGCTTGAAAACTTGGAAACGCGACTGTTTGACGTTTTAACAGATTTTTGTTTTTAAATTTCAGAGGTGTCTCTAAAAGTGTTCCACTTACCCACTTTACCATTAAAATCGCCACAAGAGGACGCAAATGTAGACGAAAATCAAGTCAAAATTTGATCATGCATTTGGATTTGATTAAATCTGACTTTTATAAGTTTAATAGCTCATCATATGGCAGAAACTATATTCCTATTTAGTTTTTGTGGTACATTTTATATACCTAGTTACGGCGTTATACAATAGTTAATTATAGCTTTTTAACAATTAACATGAATATAAATTTACATTGAATCAATAATGTATAACGTAGGATTAGTAGGTAGGCACCTATTGTTCTAGTGCAAAATCTACGGCAAACAGGCAATCAAATTTTTGAGCTCAAAACCGAAAATGATTCGGAAAGCCTATATTTTCTGGGACTGTGAAAAACGATGGCCAATAAGGAAAGTAAAGTGACTAAGTACTAACAGTGTTTTATGCTTTTTTTTACCGAAGAAGTAACTACATTTGGCCTAAGCGCCAGCGGACCCAAGCCGTTCCCAATCAAGAGTTTCGTTCGGTGACTTTGTCCCCTGACCCCTCTCATCAATATTTTATTAAGCTCCGACCCCGACGAATAATAATATTCTAGAAATCTAATAAAATCTAGGTTTCTATATGCTAATATTTTAGGTAACTGTTAGATGTCAGGCCATTCTTCTCATAAACGTAGATACTGGGGTGATATAAAAAACTTCTACTTTCTTATTTTTAATTTAAGTATAAATCGTAAATAAGAAGAAAACATCCTTCATTTAATTAGTGATTATTTTGCAATAAAGATATGCTTAAGTTTAACAGGTATTCAATTTACGTTAGTTTAACATTATTATCATAAGGTTTTTCTTGTATTTGAAAGTTTAACAGACACGCCAATGACCACTGGGAACTGTCACCACAACTGTCTGTTGATTGTCAGTTATGTTATGTGAAAATGCTCGTATTGCTAGTGTACGCACCTATAAAATTTATAAATTAAAGTGAAATTTGTGTATAAACTGTTAGAAAACTTGTTACTCTGTGTTTCAAGTCCCATTGTACTGTTCTATTATATTGGCTTCATACCGCTATAAAACTGAGTGTATTGTGTGCATAAAAAATAAAATTGTTACATAAATAGTTCACACATGTAAGTACGGTTATTTAACGTTTTGTGCCAACTATTTGGGTTGCATTTTATTATAATTATTAGTTAATTTAAGTCGTTTTTTACTAAACTGCCTATAACACCTTATATGTGATATAGTTTGATTCTGGGATTTGCCATGACCTACACCCTTCTTTTTATGTTTTTCCCTAATATTTAGGTAATCTGATTGGGACCTCTGATTAGTACTGCTAATTTAAACCCTTATATTAAATTCTTTAAAATTACTTAGTGATAAAGTTTCCTTCTGGTTCGACACTGGTCCTTTTAATATTTTGATTGCCACCTGTAACATAGCAAATGAAACATGTAAGTACACTTGTATTGTATACATGTAAAATAAATAAAATATAAATATGTTTATTCCACATAAATATATCAATTTACACCTAATATGTGAAAATTACTGTAAAAAGATATTTTAATAATCACCACAATTGAATTGTTGACTAAAAATTCATAATTTGCATTCTTAATCCCCCAAAGATACTGGTTTTCAGTCGAATTTATGGAAATAATATATTTTGAGAGTAAAAACCCAAATTGGGTCACATTAATGATTTCTACAAGATAAGATTTTCATATAACATACATAAGAGTTTTGTATTTTCTGAACCACGTACTTGTTAAATTTTGTAAGACAGGGACTATAAATAATATCCAAACAAGTGGTAACAAGAGAGTTTATTAATCTTCTTAACTCCAAAACTTAGAATGTGTTCATATTCATATAATCTTTTTATGGCATAAAATGACTTTTCACAAATATTATCTTATGTGGTCATTAAAGGTCAAATGTTTGTCCATCTATAAACTAAATTTTTTTACATCATTTTCCCAAGTAATTATTTAATTTAACTTGAAGATTGGCTGTGGTAATATCATTTTTAGAAAAAAAATTGCCAGTCTTTACACACTAATTTATTATAAGATATATTGCAAAGATCTGAATTTATAGCCTCTACAGCTGCAAGTAGATCCATCAGAGATGAAGGAATATAAATCTTAGATCTGCCAGAAAAATTGTAAACAGTAAGGTTACCAGTGTGGACCATTTAGGTATCCCACTCTTCACATTCTTTAAATCAGCTATTTCCATTGCAGTTTCCTTCTTAATTCTAACTGCTTGTCGCCTGTTGACTAGGTAGTTTGCTGATCCACCCATTTCTTTTTAATTTATAGTGTTTAAATTTATCTAACAGCAAAAATATATTCAAAGAGGAACCAAAGGCTTTAGTCATGTCTATAAAAACACATTATATCACTAGTAATCTTAAGTAAATTCAGAGTCAGTCTAATAAGGCGCACAATGATGTATGAATCAGATCAAGAAAATTTCCAAAAATGTGTTTTTACTAAAAAACAAATTGGCTGTTTGAAACATGATTTTATGACACTTGACATTTAGGAAATAAAATTTGTCCTAAATTTTTTTTTTGACCAATGTTGACTGTTGTTTGATTTTTAGGTTAATTTAGTTTGACGGAATGCATAATAAGCCTGCTTCATACATGTCATCCTAAAATAAAAAATGGGTCAACTAAATTACAGAAATTTAGCATTAAGTGCAATCTGGTTAATCATGATGATTTATATGAATGAAAAGCTATAAATTATTAAGTGTAGCCACATTTACAAAAATCATATATTCTAAGCACATTGATAAACACTTGAAAGATGCATTTTTTAAAATTTTACTGTAAAAAGGTTATTTAAGATTTATATATGCACTTTTCGTTTTAAGCCACACTTAATGTGTTTTATTATTTAATAAAAAATTATAAAGAGAAATAATCGATATTTTTGTAAAAAAAATATGTTTATTTTATATCCCCATCAGTTCTTCTAAGCAATCATCAAATCACTCCTGAAATGTCGGCTAAATAATTGGGGATTGCCATAGATCAAAAAGTCAGTTTTAACCTTTACACCAAGTTAGAAGTCTTACATACAGGAGGCAAGGAATTTCAATTAAAACTGCAAGCCACATGTATAAATCCATCTGCAGACCATTTCTCAATATCCATTCTCTCTAAATTGCCGACAGCCAGCTGTCAGAAGCTTAGAGCTAGCTGTCAGAAGCTTAGAGCTTGCAGAAAGAAGTGCCCTTTTTTACAATCACAAGGATCAAACACCCTCAAAATCTACTTCACAATCCAACCAACGAAGTTTTGTACTATATCATCAACATTGTACCTTCAATAAAAACAAGACTGAAAGCTTTTTTCTACCAGATTTTCCAAGGTGCCTGAAAATATCAATGCAATTACAACTGAAAATCTAACTGAAATATATTATAAATATATAATCTAACAAAAGGAATATGTGTTTTAAAATTGAGAATTGTCAGGGTGACCATCATTTCATTAACATGCTAAAGGGAAACTAAAAAGAGATACTAAAATATATGAAACTAGAAACATTGATTTATTACTTTTTTTTTATTTTAATAGTGGAAATTTAGAAGTGGTAGGTTATGGTGGAGGAGGAGCAGCTTTTGCGCACTGGTTATCAGATAATTTTAGGGTGCCTGCATGTACTTTTTTCAAATGAATTGTTCTTTTTTTTCCCTTGCAAATTGTACCTTGTTTCGGGGTCACCAATCCTTTTGTACTAGAGTTTTCGAAGATAGTGTGAAATATCTTGAACTATTTTTTATATATTATGGGACATGCCCAATCAAAGTTAAACAAATGTTACATAAAAAACTACAAAGGTACAATATATCTTAAAGAGTTAGAATATTAGGATAAAATAGATTTCCAATTTTAATTTCGATGAAACGTCTGACATATGAAATAAACCCACATCGATCACAGTATTGTTGACAGTACTCATAATTTTAGACAGAGCTGAGTGTTGACCATAACCAGTTCTTCAACATTGAAAGTTCTTGTTGAAACATTAAAATTTAGTAGTGGCAGAATCTCAATGCAATCGATTGATCCATGAATTAATTTATGTGCTAAAATAAAATAAATTAATTAAAGTAATTTCTTTTTATATGTAAAGGTTCAATTTTAAGTTCTGATGACAATAAAGAATAATTGATGTTATCAACAGGTGGAGTCTTCCAACAAATATTGTGTTATCAAAAAAATGTTTATTGTCAGGAGATTACAATCTTATTGACAAAGAAACAAAAACTTATCAATTACATATTGTCTTCGCGAACATAGTATAATCACACTCAAGTTATTTGAATTTATTTCTGAGCACAGTAATTAAAAACCTTACAAACGTCAAAAAAAACATTTTCATAATTTAAAAATATTTAGTTAAAGTACATGAAACAAAAAATATATAAAAATATTACATACATACATAAAATGGTATATGACAAAACATAATTATGCAAAACTATGGCCAGTCTATAAGGTAAATCTCCAATAATTTCCTCCAATGAAAAGAGGGCACGCCCCAGAAAGATAGCCTTTAAATGAGATTTTAGTTGCTTGGGTAGCATGAGCCTGACATCATCTGGCAGCAGGTTATAAAATTTGATACCGTAATTGACTCCAGTCTGTCCTCTAGTCAATCTAATGTATGTTGTTAATGAGTAGTTTTTGTGTCTAGTTTCATAAGCCTGGTGGTCGGCATGTTTTTCATGTTGAAGAGTGTTATACCTGATGTACATGACACATTCAAGAGCATAAAGACAAGGCAGGATGGGTACATCCAGTTGTATATAGGCATTCCTGCAATCATCTCTGTAATTCAGTCCTCCTCGCATATTGCCTAGATTGAAAAAGGGCAAAATAAGCCACCCTCAATATTGTATTAGACACCCTGTCAGCCAGCTGTCTAAGTGCAAAGATGCCTCCGCACAACACTGCACTAACTGCATGTCCATGTCGGTCCTATGTCAGTTTACATTCTTGAGAACCTGCTGTGGGTGTGGCGAAATAGGGATCAGTATAGGGTGCACGGAGATACTCATAACTGTGAAACCAGAAGTGTGAACAAATTGGTTCCGATATACCAGCGCTTGACAAGATGTCAGAGTGGTCCAGGGTTTCTGGCTGTTAAGATATATAACAAGCTATCTGCCAGCTACATTCAATTACCCCTCTCAAGGTTTAAAAATGTAATAAAACAAATTTTGATTAAAAATGCATTTTATTCCATTGACGAGTTCTTAAATTTCACATTTGGATAGGAGCAGATATATGGGGCTATATACTGTAATGTATTTTTAATAATTGTTTTAATCTATTGTAATGTTATTTTATTAAGTTTAGTATCACTTTTTTTAAGGACTTATTGTAATGTTAATTTTTTTTCTTTTGTCCTAGCTTTTTGACTTGTGTAAATACCTGTGGTATACTTGCACCAATAAATGAACTTGAACTTGGTCCCACCTTAAGCTGGGATTCAGAGTTATTCCCAGGTATCTTACCGATTCTGGATTCCTCTCAAAGGCGCTCAAATCCCTCGCGTAGAGGACACCATGACTTTTGTTTTCGCTTCATTTAGAGCCAACTTGTTGCTCGCAAACCATTCCTGCGCCTTAGACAGTGCCCCTTCCACCCTCGCGCCCAAGTCATCGTGACTCTTCTCTGTCACAAAAAGCACAGTGTCATCAGCATCTCCCAATGTCGGTCAGCAGATTCCACGTCCTAGAGACAGATAAGAAACAGGATGGGGCCCAACATGGAACCATCTCCACACAGTATGGACCAAAACCCAGTCTAACCATCTTGTCAAGAAGTGCTCGGTGAGCAAAGTGAAAGCAATCAAGAGTAAATTCTATATATTTAATATATATTTAAGGATTGCATCAGTTGTACTCATGTTTTTACTAAGCCCAAACTGGTTTTTGTTTATAATACTAAATTTGTCTAGATATTTGCACAGCTCTACCTTTAAAGCTCTTTCAAAAATTTTTGATATAACAGAAATAGGTCTGTAATTAGACACTTTATCAACATCTCCCTTTTTGAATATCGGAACCACAGAAGCCACCTCGAGCATATTGGGAAAAACCCGTTCTGTAATGCATTGGTTTAATATTTTGGTAAGAGGAATAATCATAAGTTCCTTCACTAATTGAAGCACTGGAGTGCTCAAACCATAGATGTCCTTGGCAGTAGTATTTTTCAAGGTAGATATGATGTCACGCACCTCAGTGAATGTCAGTGGTTGGAATTCAAGGCCATCTCTATTTCATATCTGAACAAAATCAAGTGGGTCTATATTAGGGTCCGGAAGCCTATCAACCACCGTGTCAGCAGCATTAACAAAGAAAGTGTTGAAATTGTTGGGAGATATATTAGGCTTTCTTCAGTCAGGCTTTTTTTGATTTATAATAGCCCACATGGTTTTCGTTGGGTTTTTAGCGTTAAGGATAAAGTTGTCATTTGCCAACATTTTTTGTTTTTTAAATTCATTTTTATATTTTGCTCTAAACTGGTTTCTTACTTTTTTATTTTCATCTGTGTTATGTAATTTATAGAGATCGGTCAGAAAATGATTTATTAGGGTATTAGAGATTAGTTAGAATGCTTAAAGAGTAATAAAATACCCATACAAAAATGAAATGAAATAAATAAAAACGTTTAAAAAAAATTTAAAACAGAAAATACTAAGGTTAAAAGATACAAACATTCATAAAAAGTCCAGTACTTAATTAAGTCAATATTTAAAATAAAAGCATGGGTTTAAAATAGGTAAACATACTGCTCATCTACATGAAACTGTTGGTCATGAATTCATCTATAGTATAATAAGCCTTCGCAATCAATGCAATACAGCCGGCAGTGTTAAAATATGAAATTTTTTAAACAAAGGCTTACAGCTGTCTGTTGACTTTTTTTTGCCTAGCACTCGTTGCATAACAAATGCTCTTGTCCAATCTGTGGAATATTCCCAGAAAAAAAGTCCATAGGAAATCTTCGACTCAAACAGCCTCATGTGTGCTGCCCTGGAGACGTAAGGTGGCACAAATTCTGCCACTCTGCGAAGCAAATAAAGTATGCTCGACAATTGAGCTTAAGTTTGTAAGTCTAGGGTAATGCCAAGAAATTTCACAGACTCCTGAGCTCCCTGCAGTTCTCTTAAAGTAAATGTAAGAATGTTAGTATTTTCTACATTTAGGTAGGGTTTATGATATTGCTAATTCAGTTTGTTGTTCCATGCATTGCAGGTTTTTGTTTTTTTCACAGATAGTACTGAATGGAATGAGACAGACCCGTTTATCAAAGAAACTCATTAACATAAAATATAAACAGAAGGGGTCCCAATATTGAGCCCTGGAGTACTCCTGCCTCTTACATCTATGCTCCACAACCTGCCTGCGGTCTGTCAGATAAGAAGTGATGAACTCTGCTGCTTTACCTTGAATGACATAGAAAGGAAGTTTTTCCAATAGCACTGAATGTGACATAGAGTCGAAGGCTTTTGACATGATTGTCTAAGATACAAGAAACTTGTTGACAAATCATGATACAATAATTTATGTAGCACTGAATATACAAATAAAATATAAAATACAACACTAAAATTACGATTATGTATAAAAGAAAAAGAATACAATTCAAAACATCTAAATGGTAAATAAAAAAAAAATTAATTTTCAGTATACTTTACCAAATAATGTTTAGTTTTACTTGTCAAGTCAAGGATAAACTCTATATTTCCTAAAACACACATATCTACAATTTGTCCAATGTTAAAGTGTAAAAAAAATACAAACATACAAAATACAACACAAAATTTAAAAAATGTAAAAAAATTAGAAAATAGATGATTAGAATATTAATAAATGCTCTTAAAGGGTATCTAAAAAAAATTCATTAAAAATATAATAAGCTTTACCAAGTAATGCTCTTTTTACAGTTCTCCCAAACAACTTTAAGCTTTGCAAACATTTCATTCCAGCAGGCAAATAGTTAAATATCTTTTTGCTTTCATAAAATATTGATTTTTTGGTAAGAGCAGAGGTGGGCTATGGCTGACGAATATTAAAATTAACGTTACCTCTAGTTTCATATGTATTGGCTGGTTCAGCAAAATTTCCCCTGTTTTTGAAAACCATGCTAACAGTTTCCAAAATTAGGAGTGATGGCAAAGTTAGGATCTTTTTGGATATGAAACGTGGTTTACAGCTGTTGCGAGAGTTAGCCTCAGACAACAGTCTCACTGCCTTCTTCTGCAGCACGAAGACAGAATTAAATAGCCCTAGTCCGCAGAAACCCCAGAAGGCAATACCATATCTGAGACGTGAGTCCACCAGTGCAAAATAAACATCCTTAGCCACAGAAGGTTCAAGCTCAAAAGAAACAGTATGCACTGCGTAGCAACCAGCTGATATTTTCTTACAAAGTGCTGAAACATGGGGAATAAAGTTGAGGTGGGCGTCGTTATTAAGGCTAAGAAATTGGTCAATATCGCAGAGACTTAAATAGTCAATTTCACAACCAAAACCAATGATGCTGGTCTTACCAACATTCAGAGAAAGACAGTTATTGTCACATCATTACTTAACCTTGCAGAGATCTGCTGAAATAGTGTCAAGCAGAGATTTTTTATCACGTTTGTGCCACAGGATGGTGATGTCATCTGCAAAAAGCCTGAATTAACCCTGGATATCGAGAAACTCCAGATCATTGATGTACAGGAGAAAGAGAAGGGGTCCAAGTACAGAACCCTGTGGTACACCAGATGCTATACTTCCCTCCTCAGACCTAAGAGATCCAATACAGACTGCCTGCTTCCTCTCTCCCAGGTATGACCTAAACCATTCCAGCCATGTGCCCTTAAAGCTATATTTTTCAAGCTTAAGCAGCAGTATTCTGTGGTTGACACCAGTCAATGGCTTAAGATAAGTCAAAGAATACCACTGCCATGGCATGACCGATGTTAAGGTACTGGTAGAGTTTTTCCAAAAATGTGAATATGGCATTACCCGTATTCTTGTTGGCTTGAAACCCAAATTGTTCATCAGTTAGACCTTGTGGTGATTCAGGAAAGACAGCATTCTACTTTTAGTAAGTCTTTCAAGAATTTTGGAGAGGGTGGGGATAAGCTATATAGGCCTAAAATTCGACGGATCACTAGTGTCTCCCCCTTTATGAATTGGAATCACTCGTGCTAGCTTGAGACAGGAGGGAAACATCCCTGTTGCCCAAGACTTGTTAATTGCCTCTGCCAAGGATTTCAAAACATGGCCTGGTAAATTCTCAAAAAAATCTTCCCCTGAACTATTTTTATTTTTGCTGCCTATAATAGCATTTCTAAGTTCCTTAGCATCAGTATTAAAAAAGGTGACAGACTGGGTTATAGTAAGACCTGCAAGGTAACTAAGAGGCTCTGTATTACTGGTAATTCAATTGGTTAATTTATCTGCCATAGTGCAATAATAAGTGTTCATCTAATTCAACAAGAGCTCCACCCACTTTCTGTCTAAACTCAATGACCACAGACCAGCATTCTTTTTGTTTATTGGCAGCATTATGAATTCTTTCAGAATGATACTTATTTTTTACCAGTTTAATCAACTTTCGGTATGTGGACCTGTATTTTTGAAAGTATACCCAGAACTGGTTATTGTCAGTGAATTTCTGAATATAATGCAAGCTTCGCAAATTGGTAGCTGAAACCTTGAGGTGGTCAGACATGGTTTTTTATTTTTTTTTAACTTGCCTTAAAGGAAAATGTTCTTTAAACACTTAATAATTAAATTATGAAAGGCTTCTAAAAGAAGTGAACTTTGAAAAATTACATTCCAGTTTATTTGATTGCAAGCTTGGTAAAACCCATCATAATTAGTCCTACTATAAATTCTCTCTACTCTACCCTTTCTCTTAGGAATATCTGCAAGTATTGGAATATCACAGATAATAGCTTCAAATTCAAATTCAATATATTACACCATTAAATTTACAAATTTTTGCCAAAGTCAGTATGCAATATAAAATAGTTATTAAAATATAGGTCCATTAAAGACATAACACCTACATTATTACTTAATTTAATAAAATAAAATGTAAAAAAAAATAAAACAATCCTCAAATGTTAAAATTAAAATCTAAAAATTGACTAATGTCATAAAAAGCATTATCCAAAAGAATTCGCTTGATATTTGAGCTAAAACCTGGAGAAGGCAAGGTTTTGAAATGTCTTGGCAATTTATTATAAAGCAAGGGCCCATAATAGTTCACTGAGAGTCGGCTTCTCTGAAGCCGCAAAAAGTCCATTCTTATGTTGCCTCCCTCCCTTGTTGGGTAATTGTGATAGACATTGTTAGTGGTATAGCAGTTGCTGTTCCTGTGAGTATACATAAGGCATTCATAAATGTATCTTGATGGTATAGTGAGTACTCTTAGTTCAATAAAGGTTTGCTTGACATCCTCCCTGTATCCCTTCTTTGCTATTATTCGAATAGCCTTACGCTGAAGAGCAAATACCCTTGCGGAATGACAGGAATGTCCCCAGGCCAGCAGTGCATAGGTTGCTACTGACTGAAATGTTGCATGGAATGCCTACATTCTGCTACTTTCAGCGAGGATGCGGCTTGGTTTTCACCCCTCAATGGCTCAGGGCGACTGCTTTTATTTGGTTTTCCTTTGTTTTTTCTTCTAACCTCAACCCAAGAATCACGCGCTTGGCCACCGTCACTTTCAAGAATATCGGTTTGCACGTTTCCATTAGCAGTTGTTGCTACTTCTGTTGAACTCGGTTTTACAAAGGGAGAACTTTCTCTGATTGATGGTGCTATTGCTCCGGAGTCGGAAGTTGCATTTGTGTCAGATGGTAGATCAGCTATTGTGTCACATTCAGCATGTTGCTGTACTTTTGAAATTTTTTGGCTAGGGCCACTGTTATGAGGATAGGTAGGGGGGGCAATGGGAGTTACTTTTTGTTTGCCTCTTTTAACGTCGGTTTTTTCCTTTTCGTTTTTTTCCTTTAGGGAGATTTCTAAGAAAGTTGCCTTTTCTCTCCATAGTTTGTTATTTTCTTCTAAAATTGAGTTTTTTTCCTCTAATTCATGAATTATCTTCTTGAGATACATAAGTTCAATTTCATATATATTGTCCTTGTCTTTGACCGACATCGAGTTATTTCCACTGCCTGTTGTTTGGTGTACGCAAACAGCGGATTTTTTTGTTGCCGATTGTTTTAGGCACGAAGGATGAAAGTTTTCGCAACATTTTATGCACTTTTCCGCAATTTCCAACTGTTTTTTACAATGGAAACATGCTAATTTCGGATTTTTCCCACTATTTTCCGTATCTGATTGAATACGCGTTCGTCCTGTCGCCATACTGCTTAAGGGTTGGATTCCTTGTAGCAAAGATCACAGTAGTTAGGGCCACAGGTAGCAAAGGCTACGGCTTCTTTTAGTAGCTACCGCCAATAGGGTGAAGGTAGGATGTCAGCTGTCAATTTAACTTTTCACTCTAATAAAGTTGGGTTATAATATTTATTTTAAAAGAGGCAAAATTTCCTTATTTCAGGAGACGAATCAGGAGTTTCCTCCATTTCCACAGTAGGTTTGCACTGTTTTTCGTATTTTAATACACCTTTAGACTCGATTTACGTAATACGTTGCCGAAAATTGCACAATTCTGCGGGAACAATTCTCGTACTTGACATTTGACGGAAACACCACTTAGACTCATGGTCTGACAGACCAGCATTGATCACAGAACAAGTTATATTTTTTTTACTAAAATTTGAGCAGATATAATCTATAAGAGATGAGGAATGCTTAGTAAATCGAGTTGGAGAGTCTATGTGCATGGTCGTACTGTAAGATTTAAGTAAATTATTAAGTTGCAAAGTATATAGAGAATATTCCAAAAAATTTACATTAAAATGCCCCGCTAAAATAACTCTCGAATAGCATGGCACTTCTGAGAGAAGCTCGTCAAGGCGTGTTAAAAAGTCATTTACATTAGATAATGGGGCACAATAAACACATATAATATATAAATTATATTGTTTCGAGTAAATAATAGAAAATTCAAATTCTTTCTCGACACACAACTTGTATTTAATCACTGCCGTAAAGTTATGTTCTTCTAAAAAAGATTTTTTTACAAATATCATGCTGCCGCCGTGTGCAAAAGTTCTTCTGTAATAAAAAGAAAGAGCAGTATAGTCCTGCAAACTTACAATTTCATTCTCCTTTAACCGATGTTCAGTAATCAATACAAAATATGGGAAATTGTTAGAGTCAAGGAATAAAGTTCATTACACTTATTTCTTAATAATTGAATATTTAATAAAACTAGAGAAAAATTAAGCTTACCAACTATTTTAAGGTTGTTCTAGTTGGGGAGTCATTACATCTAAAAAACTATCACACAATGCTGGTGAATTCACAGAGGACATGCCTAACAATTGTGCATTATCTTGGCACGAGTTTAAATAATTAATTTGTAAATTATTTATTTCAGCAATAACTCTATCACATATCTGGGTCTTAGTAATTAAACTATTGTTAATATTAGTACTAATAAAATCTACATGTGAATTTCGATTAAAAGATTTTTTAAGGTCAATATTAAATTGAAAAATTTTGTTTTCTGTTTCCTCTGTAAATCTTCCAAAAGGCATAGAAAATATAAAAACGTCAGTATGCGCACAATCACTAATTAAATTGTTAATTTATTATTTTTAAAATCATTTAGGCCGGCTACCACCAACACACAGTCGTTAGAAGTAAAGTCTTTAGAAAGGACACCGATATCTTCAAGCACAGACACAAATGAAGCCCCAGGCTTCATAGATGTTCTTACCTTGGATTGTGACAGCTTTGACTGGATAATTTTTACAGCATCCCCTCTCCCAAATACCTCCACTATGTGCTGCACCAGCTGAGCTATTGCATGTGATGTGGAACAACGAAACTTTGATGTTCTGTTATTGATTGCAGCCTTAGTAGGTTTTGAGAGAACAAGAATGATAGGGACCGATTGGAAATTACTTGTAACAACTAGATTTCCCTTTTTAAAGATCGGAGTTATCCTACTAAATTTAAGTTTATCTGGAAACCCTCTGGTCTCAAAGCACTTGTTTATGATTATTGAGAGTGGAAGCACCAAACCCTTTTTTAACATTTTTGAAATTTTGTTACTCAGCCCTATATGTCCAAAGCCGAGCTAGTGGATAAGTAAGTAATAATAGTGTTTGTTTCTTGTGCATCAATTGGCATAAGGAACATATTTTTAGGTGAATTTACATAAAGAGATGTTATATCTATTGGACTGCATTGATGTTTCTGCTAAATTTAGCAGAATATTTTTAGAAATGTTGACAATATAGTCATTAAATTCCTCTGAAGTGAGGTGATGATGATGGTTCTTAAATAATCTACCAGATAGCTTTTGGTTTATTGACTGATGTTTCTATTTTAGCAGAGCAAAATTTTTTCTTTTCATTTTTAATTTTATTTTTGTAGTTCTTCTTTTCTAGCTTTATTTGATTTGTTAGGTCAATATTTTCATTGCAATTATTATAGCTAATTGAAAAGTTAAGATTATCTCTGCAGTCTTTTAGTTCAGAATTAAACCATTTTTTTGATTTATTATTTTTGTGAACTGTCTTTTTTTTTGGAAAACATATATCTATGAACCATAACAGCTTGTTTCCTTTTTAATTAAATCTCTTGAAGCAAGTTAATTGTGGAATGGGTAAAGGTAATTTATGGAACATTTTTTTACTATTATAGAGAAGTAATTTTTTTGTAAGGGAAATGAAGGAATGGAAAGTGCAGTTATATTTTGACTACTTGTATAAATAATTGTATATGTGTTGTACGAATATTAGTTTAGCATCAAACATTACACCTAAATCTCTAATCTGTAAAACAGCTTTGTGTGAAGCTATCTCATTCTATTTACTTCATAAGATCTCTGTCCCATTGTGTTTCTCTACCTACCTTGTTGGTAGCTTACCATGGATACTTTTCCTCCCATATGACCTATATGGTATGCAATTATGGGCACAATCCTTATACTGCTAAAGTTTTAAACTTAAAATAAAAATTTGTATGTGCCATAGTTAGGCTCAGATGGCGTGACTTTTATAAGGGGAGTTTTAAGGCCCTTAAATTTTTTTTTTGTCTATTTGTTACGGGACTTGCCCAATCATATATTTTCGTTATACACTACTAAAAAAAAATAGAAACTATTATAAACAATGTCAAAACAGAACTATATAAAATTCAATAACATTGAACTATCAGTTATTTAAAAAAAAACATGTATGTATTAAAATAATCATGTCAAGAGACTAAAATACTTAAAAACACTAAACATACACAATGACTGCATTTTTACAAATTAAAACTATTACAACGTCCTTTTTAAACAATACAAGGGAGAATTAAAAATATCTAGCTCAATGCTATTTGCATTGGCCTTCATCCTATTCAGACTGGAATTCTGACCATACAAAGTACGATGGCGTTCCAGTGCTAAAGGAGTGGTGCATCTTAACGAGCGTGCAGGAACGTGAATTCCAAACCTCGCAAGCAATTCCGGACTATTTATCACTCCAGTTATAACTTTGTAAACAGAGAGTTTGTCAAAATTATTCCTACGGTGCGACAAAGTAGTTCATCTCATTGAAGATTTCGAAGATCTTCATAATTGAAATTTTCAAGTGGAATCTTAAGTCTGAAGCTATATATCGTAGGAACTTATTTTGGACGCGCTCAATCCGGTTTACATGTATTGTGAAATATGGACACCAAACACAAACACTATTCTCCAAGTGATTTCTAACTAGGCCAATGTAGAGCATTTTCAGTGCAATCAGATTGTTAAAATCTTGAGTGTGTCTGTTAATAAATCCTAAGATATTAGAGCCTTATTACAACACAGATCAATATGCTCAACATAAGTCAGTTTTTCATCAAACAAGAAACCTAGATCACGAATTACCTTGACAGATTCAATTGCATTACCATCAAGAGAGTAAGTGTTCACAGTCGGTGACACTCTCCTGGTAAATTGGATATATTTACACTTTTTAATGTTTAGGCTCATTCTATTTTCCCTACACCATACTTCAAATCTCAGGAGATCATCCCGCAACCACTGTGACGAATCTAGACAGTTTATACAACTAAATATCTTTAAATTGTCAGCATAAAGCAATACTTCGCTGTGCTTAAAACAGTTAACTGCATCGTTAATAAACAAATTAAATAACAGTGGTGCAAGATGAGCCCCTTGAGGGACACCAGATGTAGCCAAGTATGGATGGGAGAAAAACGAATTGTTTATATGTCACACCTTAAAGAAAATTTGGACTAGGCAAATATACAAATTTAATTGCATGTTTTAAATATAAGGACACGAACTCTACTGATAGTTACTTGTATAAAAAGGTTTTAAAATTCTCCAATTTATATGAATCAAAAATTAAGTCAGTGCGAGTCATAAAGAACAGCTTTATAAACAACAATTTTAGATACACAAAAAGAACCTTATGTGAATTATTGTACCTTTATATAAACGCGCCTGTTACGCATGTTATTACGCTACTTGTTTCTGTATTGTGTTTGGATAATTCTCAGATTGATGTTAGTTTAAACCTCGTTGAGGAAAATCGACAACATATGCCAGAGGGGGGCAATGATATAATTAATTTGGATGACACAAATAATGATGTTTTTTTTAGAGAGCAGCCTGACGACGATAATGTCACCTTAATGTTTTTAAATATCCAATCAGTCAGAGTAAAAATTGACGAACTTTCAATTCTACTGGATAATTTGAGATTTCCAAAAATAGTTTTACTGTGTGAACATTGGCTTAATATAGATGAACCAGTTTTTTTAATGAACTATGTTTTAGTTGATAAATATTGTAGAACAAATTTAAAAAACGGAGGTACTTTGATTTTTATACATAATCGTTTCCTAAACGAAAATAACTTAACAAATTTGACAATCTTTTAGAGGAGAAAATATTTGAATTTTCATTGGTGCATTGTACAAATTTGAATTTATATGTCATGTGCTTGTACAGAGCCCCATCGAGTGAACTAAGAAATTTCTTCACTAAGCTCGAAACCATCCTATTGGGATTTCCAATGAACTCAAGTATTATTATGTGTGGGGATCTAAATATAAATTTTTTAAATGCTCAAGATGTAAATACTCAGACTTTAAGTGGTCTGCTCAACACATTCAAACTGCAAATGTTTGTCAATTGTCCAACTAGAATCACTTCGCATTCAGCAACGTTATTAGATTATATGTGTTGTAATTTATTTGCTAATGATGTAGAATGTAAAATAGTAAATTCAGGAATTTCAGATCATGAAGCACTTTTCTGTAGATTTAAAATATGTACACGTAGGAATAGGATCAGAAACACTGTAGGAATGGGCAGACTGTATACAAGAGCAAATTACGAAAGGTTCGCACAGTATTGTAGTGGTATTCCTTGGGATGACATTTTATCAGCAGTGAATCCACTAGATAATTTTCATAAACAGTTTGTACATAGTTTTGATTTGTCGTTTTCATTCAGGAAATTAAGAATGCATAAAAAAAAACCTTGGATTACTAAGGGTTTAAGGGTTTCAGGCAAAAATATGAGAGCTTTACACCATTTAAGGAAATATTTTATCAACTGCCCTCTTTTTGTAACTTATTTTAATGCCTATAGATCCACTTATAGGCGAACAATAAGGGTAGCCAAGCAAATTTATTATAAAGGTAGATTAGCAAACTCACAAAATGTACAAAAAGAAGCTTGGAAAGCGGTAAATGAACTGAGAGGTAAATGTAAAAATAGTTCTCATAATGATGGATCTAATCTTTCAGCCAATCAACTGAATGATTTTTATTGTTCCGTGGCTGCAAACATGGCAAGTAAAATTCCAGAAAACAGAGATTTTAGAGTATATCTAAATCAAACAACCATCTTTGAATCGTTTTTCCTGGCACCCACAAATACAAATGAACTTAAAGAAGTACTATCTGATATAAAAAAGTCAAGGGCATCAGGATGGGATAATATATCAATTAAAATACTTAAAAAACTGCCAAACGAAGCAATGTTTGTTTTAGCTGAGGCCATTAATATTTCTTTTTCGACGGGAGAATTTCCTTCCTCTTTAAAAAAAGCTGTTGTAATTCCGATTCATAAAGGTGGGGACTTGAATCGCCCAGAAAACTATCGACCGGTTGCTCTGCTGACAACCATGGGTAAAATAATAGAAAAATTGGTAAAAAACGTATGTTAATATTCTTGAAGAAACATAATATATTAAGTACTTCACAGTTTGGCTTTCAAAATAATAAAAGTACCAATGATACTATATTTTCATTTCTGGAGTCAGTATATATAAAACTTAATAATAAGAACTCAGCTGCAGCAATTTTTTGCGATTTATCGAAGGCGTTTGATTGCATTAGTCATAAAATACTTTTGGAAAAATTGGAAACATATGGTTTTAGGGGAATAGCTTTAAGATGGTTTAGTTCTTACTTATCAAATCGAGTGCAAAAGGTAAATTTTAAAAATGAAGTTTCTAAATATTTAAATGTTGAGTACGGCGTTCCACAGGGCTCGGTCTTGGGTCCCATTTTGTTTCTTCTGTACATAAACGATATTGCAAATCTTCATATTGGGGGAAAATTTACGTTATTCGCTGATGATGCCACAGTATTGTGGGATGGTACGCATCAATTGGAACTACATGAAAAAATAAGTTCCGATCTTGTTCTTATTAAAAACTGGTGTGATGTAAATCGAATTACTTTAAATGTAAATAAAACGTGTATTATGTCCTTTAAATATGAATTGAATGATGTACCACTCGAAAATTCAATTTTGAACAATTTAAATGTAAATAGATTCCTGGGTATTTTATTTTGATTGATAATAAACTAAAATTTGAAGAACAAATAAATAACCTTAGTTCAAAATTATCATCTAACTGCTATGCAATTAGGGTTATTAGCAACGAGTTAGATGGTTTAACCACCAGAAATGCATATTTTGCTCTGATTGAGTCGAACCTGAGGTATGGAATTTGCTTCTGGGGAGCCTGCTCAAGGCAGCTTTTCAATCAAGTATTTGTGCTACAAAAGAGAGCCATAAAGTACTTATGTAAGGCAAGGGTAAGAGACTCATGTAAGCCCCTGTTTTTAGATACAAAAATATTGACTTTGCCTTGTCTTTTTGTACTGGAAACAGCTTGTTTGATGCACAGAAAATTCAAACATACTATAGGGGACCACTCAGTTCATAATACTCGGCAAATCTATAATATTGCTCTCCCTGTTCCTACCTCTACGCAGTGCCAAAACTCTATTATATACAATGGCAAAAAAATTTTCAATCACTTACCTGTTGGGATTCGGCGGATAAAGGATGAAAGGTTGTTTAGAAGGAAACTACAATCACTGTTAATTGTGCGGCCCTTTTATGACGTTAATGAATTTTTTCAAGAAAATTTTGCTTAAGAGTGCTTTTCAGTTTGTATTTCCTTGTTAAAATGTATATATAGTCTTGTTCTTTGTAAAATCTTAGATGTTTATTGATGCTCTTTGTTTGTGTTTAGTTGTAAATATCGTTTTCTGTTCCTCTACATTTATTTTAATTTTTGAACTATTTGACTTCAAATATGTATTTTAAACTGTTGTAATTTTGAGTGTATTCTTTTTTACATGTATGTACTTTATTTCAATTTTATCAAGTTAGCATTATTTTTGTTAAATGTATTTTGTGTTTCTTATTGAAACAGCTTTGTCAACAAAATATTGATTTTAATTGGCAATAAAGCATATTTTGATTTTGACTTTGACTTTGACTTTACTTTAACTATTTGTTCTGTTGAATAAGTATGAATTCAGCCAGTCCATGAGCTTACCTCGCAATCCATAATTGCCTAGTTTCTTTAACAGTATCTTATGGTCTACTCTATTGAAGGCCTTTGAGAAATCAGGGTATATTGAATCCACTGAATATCCTTTCTCCAAAGCCTGCAATGTTGTATCCTGATACAAGGAGATGTGTTGTTATCGACCTACCACCCATAAACCCATGTTGTCTTGTTGATATAACATTTCTAAAAGCAAAAGTTAAGTGATCATTAATTAATGATTCAAACAATTTAGGAATCTGAGAGATCAGGGTGATTGGCCGATAATTTTCTACATTTGATTTATCTCCCGTGTTCTTATAAACTGGCACAACATATGATGTTTTCCACGCATCTGGAAAAGTCCCACTACATAAAGACTGGTTGAACAAGAGCCATAAAGGTCTTGCTAAGGAAAAAGCACAGTTTTTAAGAAGTAGAGGAGGTATATTCATTCTTCATTATTCATTTGCTATGCATGTAAACGAGTAGACGTATCTTAGCACGCTCCACATATTTTCAAAAATTTAGTTACTTCCAGTAAAGGGAAAATTGTGAAAAGTGGTTCTTAGTTAAAATAAACCCTAAATGACTTTCGTCCTAAGTTGTATCATTAACTGACTAATTCAAAAATTAGACCATTGTGTCTCCTATTAGAGAAGTGCAGCAATATGGGACGTAATGAAAATCATCCTGTTCCCAATACGAGAAGTGCAAGTACGAAAAACTGACGACGATCTGGAAAAACTGATCAGTAAGGTATGTGCAACCTTTATGAATCAATTAAAAGATGAATTAAGTGATAAAATCAGCAAAATCGATTCTAAAATAAATCAGGTCTGTGCGACATTAAAAGTGATTGAGACAAAAATGGATTGCAATAAAAAAGAATCTCCGAACTACAGCATCGTGTCGACAATTTGGAACAAAGAGCAAAAGCTAACTCTCTACGAATCTGTGGAGTTAAGGAAGCTAAAAATGAAGACCTGTCAGGGGTCCTGATTGATCTTTTATCAGAAACATTAAAGGTACAAATCACATCGAGAGACATTGACTATGTTTTTCGATTGAATTCAAAAAATAGTGTAGCAAATAATCCCACTCCTATTATCATAAATTTTGTAATTAATATGGCACGTAATAGGATTTACCAGGCGAAAAAACAGCTGAAAAATACTCCAATCTCAATTTTTAAAGACTTAACTCGAGCACGATACAACTTATTAATGAAGGCCAAGGAAAAATATGGAAAGCATATGGCATGGACGGAAAACGGTAAAGTTTTTGCTTGGAATGCTTCAACCAAGAAGAAAATACCTGTAAATCTAAACAGCGAGACGTCGGAGACTCTCTAATATTTTTAATCATTCGTTTGGTAGTAAGAAAGAAAAAATGTATTTATATTTTGTATAGCGAATGCCATCGAAAAGTGAATTTAGGTATGTTCGTATGAGTATTTTGTTTTCCTTTTTTTTTTGAACAATAAGGTTTTTAGTTTGTTCATATATAGGATCTTGTTTATTTCAATGGTACAAAATGATATTGCACTATGGTATTGTTGTACGTATTGTTAATAGATACATGTGCCTAGGTTTTTCTAGGCTCTTATTTTCTTTTTACTTTTATATGCATGGGTGAAGCGTTGCTTTGCGTACACGGTTATAAAGGATATATATTAGTTTAGGTATATATAAAAATTTTATTATTATTATTATTATCTTTTTTTATTTTTGGGATTACGATTTTATATAATTATTAAGGGAACTTTCTATATAAATAAATATTGATTATTTTAATGAACTTAATGATTATGCCAATGTTGAAACGTCAAATATACTCGTATGTGTGTCTGAATACTATACAGGTGAAAGGGATCTAATAAATTTTATTCATATGAATATTCGCAGTGCTGGTAAAAAGAATTTTTGGTGTTCGTTGAAAGCTTAACCTGTACATTTGATGTCATTATTTTAAGTGAAACTTGGAAAATCAATTGTTTGGATAACTATAACATTCCAAATTATTATGTGTATTATTCTGAAGGAAATTTTAATCAGAACGATGGTGTGCTTGTTTTTGTCAGGAGAGGTATACAGGTACAAAGTTTCATAAACGTTAAATATAATCAAGTTACTTTCTCAATTCTGAACTTTAAAAGTAAGTAAGAAATTGATTATCAATTATTTGTTGTATATAGATCACCAGCTTCTGATACCCACACATTCTTGAATTATCTTAGCCTAATATTCTCGCAATATAAAAACAATGAAACATTTGGGATTTTTGGTGGAGATGTTAATTTACATTTGTTTTGTGAAAACGCTACATTAAATAGTTACAAAAATATTTTAACTGAAAATGGGTTTTTAAGTTACATAAATAAAGCTACAAGGGTAACTCGAGATAGTGAGTCATGTATAGATCACTTTTTTCTCTACTGTCCCCAAAAAAATTGTAATAAATTAGAGGTCTTACCTTTTGTGTTAATTACTGATATAACCGATCACTTTCCTATTATTCTGAAGGTACAAATGGTCGACAATCCTGTAAAAAATGACATCAAAAGGCGTTTTTATTTATCTATTGATCACAAAAAATTAAATAAGACACTTGAAGAGACAAACTGGGAAAGTGTGTTTGATAAGAATCAAAGTGATTTAGCGTATGAATGTTTTTATCATATGCTGAATACTGCTCTAGGATCAGCCAGTACAAAGATTAATATAACATCAAAAAATAAAAAGCTAAAACCATGGATCACTTCTGGGCTAATAAATTCTATCCGATACAGAGAAAAATTAAAAAAAGATTTTTTAAAAAATAGGATTAACACAAGCTTACTAAATAAATTTAAAAATTACCGCAATATTCTAAATAGGTTGATAAAGGAAACTAAAACTTTATATTATCAAAACAAATTTAGTGAAACGAAACAAAATCCTAAAAAAATGTGGAAAATAATTAACGAGGAAATAAACTGCAATAAAAATACAAAAAAATTTAAATTTTTCTTTAAGAGATAACAATAATACTATCCAGCCTGATAAAAAAGAGGTAGCTAATATGTTTAATCAATATTTTATAAATATCGGAACAATGTCAAACAGAATATCTTGTAAAAAAATATTTAATAGTTCTCGCGCGAATTGTTCTAGTTTATTTTTAACACCTATAACCGAATATGAAGTTCTTAAACATATAGTATCTTTAAAAAAATATGCTGCTCCAGGTTTAGATGGACTAAAGGGTAGCTTACTAAAGAAAATACGTCATAATATTTCAAAACCTTTGACTCATATCTATAATTGTTCAATTTTGACGGGAATAATACCGAAGGAATTAAAGAGGTCAGTTGTTATACCAATATATAAAGGAAATGATATGTACTTACCAGGGAACTATCGCCCAATTTCGCTTATCAATAATATTGCAAAAATATTGGAAATTTGTTTAAGGGATAGGATCACAAAGCACATCGAAAGAAACAACATACTATCTCCAAATCAGTTTGGATTTAGAGAGGGAAAATCAACTGAAGAAGCGCTATTTGAGGTAACAAACTACATTTATAGTGATATTAAAAATAATCAAAAACCATGTGCTATTTTTTTAGATCTGGCTAAGGCCTTTGATATGGTATCGCACGAAATTTTATTAGAAGTATTTGAAAAATATGGGATTAGAGGGTTAGGTTATAGCTTAATAAAAGATTATCTTACTGAACGGGAGCAGTGTGTAAGGGTAGGAGATGAGTATAGTACTTTTAAATCGGTGGAGTGTGGAATTGCGCAAGGAACTGTGCTCGGTCCACTTTTATTTACTCTTTACATTAACGAACTTCTATTTCTGAATACATCAGGAAAACTTATCTCTTACGCAGACGACACTGTCTTACTTGTAAAGGGTGATGACTGGGACAGCATAGTCGAAAAGGCAGCTACTGATTTTGCAAAAGTTCGTCAATGGCTAGGGGAAAGTCGATTATCAATAAATTTAGACAAAACCAAATATATGAGTTTTAGTATTTTGGATCATAATCAGTTAAATGCACAAGATCTAAAAGTACATTCATATCAGTGTTTGTTGAAAGAAAATACATGTAATTGCACAGAAACCTTAAGTATTTTTATTGAACAAAATATAAAGTGGGAAAAACATATAGAAAGTGTTAACTTAAAAATTCGTAAACTTATTTATAAATTTTATCAGCTCAGAAATTGTATGCCTATTTATATTTTAAAAATGTTGTATACAGCTTTGGCGGAATCAGTTATTAGATATGGTATATCAATATGGGGTGGGTCTTTTGCTACTGGTTTAAATATATTAAATGTTACTAAAAGATATCTCCTAAGGGTAATTTTTAAAAAACATCCCAGATATTCTGCTGAACTTCTTTACCAGGAAGCCCAAGTCTTTACACTTCAGCAATTATATACAAAGGCGGTCCTTTTATTTGTATATAAAACCCCTAACTTAAGGCAGCCGTTACGAAAATTAAATTACTACACCACAGGCATAGCTGCTAACTCTGTTGAAGTACCTTTTCTGACAAGAACAACAACTCAAAGATTTTTAACTTACCTTGGTCCAAAACTTTTTAACTTACTTCCGTCTGATATTAGACAAATACAAAACAAACATCTTTTTAGTAAAAAGATAACCAAGTCGCTTAAGGAAGGCTTTGAAGTTTTTGCTACACTTCTGCGAAGATGATTATGTTATGTATCTTATATTTTGTAAATTAATTAATATAGAAACGGCTTAGTTAATTGGTTTATAGTTATTTGTGTTTCTCAATCAAGTCACAGATTTGCAATTGTATAGTTTACTAGAGTTAGATAAAGTGTTTGGTATATATATATATATATATATATATATATATATATATATATATATATATTTTGTATTTGTATGCTTTTGCAATTTTTAAAATTAAAAATAATATTCTGTTTTGTACACACACAGATATTTATTTAGGTGTACAGTTTTTATTGTAATCAATATATAATGTAATCAATATAATGTAATGTAATGTAATGTAATATCTTAAAATAAACAGTAAATAAAAAAATAAAACAGTAAACAGTAAAAAAAAAATATTATCAGGCCCTGCGCCTTTGCTGACATCAATTTTATATAGTTTTTTCAACACACTAGAGATTGTCACACTCTAAGAACTAATGGAGACATAGGCATTACTATTCATATTAAAAGGTACCCTGGGATGGTGAACATGTGTAGACAGAAGAGAAATGCCTGGTAAAAAGATCTGCCATGTCATTCCCCTCTGTCGCCACATGATCGTTATACATGATTCTTGCTGGAATATCACCATCTTTTGTCCTACTGTCCAGAAATTTTTTGGATCTTGCTGCACGCCCTCCTCTGTATCTCGAATGTATTTTAAATAACATGCACTGGATTGCATCTTACACTTAGCTCTAAGATCACCAAAAATCTTATAATCATTTAAGTCTCCAGTCTGTATCTTTTATGGGCTTCCAGTTTCATGTGTAAATTTAACTTTAATTCATCATCAAACCACACAGGAAATTTAAATCTGCTTTTAATTTTTATTGAAGGTACAAACAGATTTTCAAAATTATACAAAACTGAGTAAAACAGACTAACATTCTTATCTACATTCATAGATTCAAAAACAGAATCCCAGTGTACATTATCTAAGTATGCAGCTAGACTCACAAAATCAGATCTCTTAAAATCATATACCTCATGTTCATACTCCAATACAGGAATAGATACATCGCAAGGCAAGGTTATTTCCAACGCAGGATGGTGACGATCACATTTAATTAGACAGTCTTCCACACACTCAACACTAATTTCGTACATATCACACAAGACCAAGTCTAATATCACACCATAAGAATTACGTACTACATTACACTGAAATAAATTAAGGTATGGCAACATTTCCGCCAATGGCTGGGCCGCAGCTGTGACACCTTCTACAAGCACTCCCATTTGATCGTTACTCCAGTGTACTTTGGATAAGTTGAAATCGCCCACAATACAAACATGCGAACTATTATGTAATTCCAAGAGTTGTTCCATAGTTTCACAATAATTTTGATACACTTCTGCCATTGACGCGGGGGGAATGTAAACACAGCACAGTGTTAGCATGAGTTCCTCTTTTTCAACCGACACCCATATTTCTTCCAATTCCGGTAAGGAGGTTTTTTCAAGCTGAATTTTCTTTGATTGGTAACGTTTATCTAAATACAACATAATTCATAAAACCCAATTCAAGATTGAATGTTGAAATCATGTTTTAATGATGTTTCTGTTAGCATTATTATATTAGAAATGTTTATACAGAGTTTGAGGAGAGCATTTACATTCTGATAGTATAGAGTGCAGCTAGTTTTAACCAATATTTCTGTTGCTACTGATGACCTGGGCATCGTTGATGAGAACGAGAATTTTCGTTTCTATGCCTAACAGCTTCAATTCCATTCCAGTTCCCATGCGATATCAAGGATTTACGAAAGTCAAATTTCCTGTGCACTATACTATCATTCAATTGAATGCATTTATATTTAATTGAATTTATTTAAAAGTAGATGGTTTTTACACCATTAGTGTTTAAATTGTTTCAAGTCCTGTTACTCCAGCTCTGAGTCACTCATTGGCCAAAACCTTAAAAGTATCTTTAGGTCATCCGATATACAATAGTAATTTAGAATTAAAAAAGTAGCCAGTTACATCATTAATAAAAATGCTAAACAGCATTGGAGCAAGATGTACACCTTCTGGTTCTCTTGATTTTATATTTTTTATGTAGGATAATATTTTGTTTATTTTAACTTGCTGTTCCCTACCGGTAAGATAAAAGTGAATTCAGTCATAAAAGCTGCCATGTATACCATAACAATCAAGTTTATGTAACAAAATATTATCACCCACCTTGTCAAATGCTTTGGAGAAATTTGTGTAAATAGAGTCCCCCAATCTCCAAGGTAGGATCAATAAGTCAACAAATTTATGATTTCTGGGTGACTTTCGATGAAACCATGTTTCAAATAGCTTAGGAATAAGAGATAGTTTAGAAATCGGTCTAAAATTGATAACTGAGTCTTTTTTCATCGCTATTCTTCAAAATAGGAACTACATAGGAAAACATCTGGGAACACGCCATATTTCAGTTATTGGTTAAAAAGTTACCAGAGAGGCCTAGCCAAAGAGAAAGCACAGTTTTTGAAAAGTTGTGTCTGTATGCCATCAGGTTATGGTTCTTTGTTAAAGTTAATATGATTTAGCCTATCTAGGATATCGGTGATTTTAATGTTGAAAGAAAGGGGGAAAATATACCACACAGAATATATAAGAAACTTTTATCACTAAACCTTACCCTCATCTACAGTTTATTATATCTGTCAGTGTTATGATTTAGGGATACCTGAGCAGCACTGTACCCTTTAGCAACTGTGCACAGTATTCGGTCTCCTTCATTTTTGCTAGTTTTAATCTGGTCTTGATTTGCCACATCTTGGAAAAGTTTTCATATTGGTTCTATTTGGTGAATTCCATCTCTTTTAAAAGTTAAATCTTCAAAAGATTATGCCGCTAGACTAAAAGCTGTTACTATTCAGTGTCATAGTATTTAGGGTCAATACCAACTTTAAAAAGCTTGAGAGTACCCAAACAGATTCAACATGTGGATGTTTTCTTTATTCTTAATCAAGTTTCTGACCTACATTATCTGCTACCTTTCCCATGCCATGTGGATGTACATTTTTCATAGAGCCACTGTGAAACCAATTATTCCCTTATCTTTGGCTAGTCCTTAGTTTAATTGATACTTTGTAATTTTTCTTCCCTCCACATTACCATTTAGGCTAGTTACTTGCAACGCATTTTCGATGCTTTCTTTTACAGATTCCTTTATAAAAGATAGGATTTGTTTTTCTACAAGATGACTCTTTCAACGTTGATGTTCAACCATTTGAGGGTTGTTTATTTACGGGAGCTAGATATTTTGAGATCTGCCTGATTGTATTTGATGTTCACCGCCATGCTGATTGCCTACCGAATTTTATCCATAAGTTTAGAGCTCTTTTGTGATTGCCCTTGATTTTTCTGCCGATTTTCTTCAAGTTGTAAGACTTGCTCTTTCCAAAAGTTACAGTTTTCTGAGAGGCCAAGTCATGCCTTGTGTATTTGCATAATATTTTTAGTAATTTTTCATTTTAATTAAAAAACGAAGGACTCAAAGGATAAAGGGAGATGCTTTGCTGGACACTTTTCAATGAAAGACGCATGTTGAAAATATGGGACGGATGGTCACTCTATTTTTTGAAGACTGCGTAGAAAAGTAAAATACATTTAATGATCTAGTTTTAAATCGGTTCAAGCTGAACATATAGACGATTGGGATTCAAAACTGTTTTACAAAAGCACGTTTTTTTTTATCTGTTCTAAAAATTGGAACGTATATAGAAGTCTTATGTTTAGGTGATCTACCTTCAAAATGGTCTCACTGGGGCTCCAACTTTTTTCAAAAATAGTTGTTTTTCAGTTTTGAGACTTAAGGAATATGTATGTAGAAGATTTTTTTTTTTGCTAAAAAACTACCAATACACAAGTAAGACCAGACCATTTATTTAAAGTTTGCCAGATGCTTAAAATAATTTTACAGTAATCCATCTAAATTATATACATTTATATATAGAAGAGAGTATAGTGGCAAGTTTATGAGTAGGTTAAGAGCTACCAATGTTAATTCAAAATAATACTATACAAAAATTAACAAAACTCCGATTTGAGATAAAACTTGAAACACTGTAACTAGTAAAGTAAAGTAATCTTTATTCATCACTCAAGTTATAAATACAACTTATCAGACTTGTCAAAAATATATAGTTAGCTATGTTAGTCAATGTATATCTAGCATTAAAGAAGGTGACATCATTTACGTAAGCGCATAGAGCTTTATTTCAATTAGACAGAATTGTTAAAACTATTTCTATTATAAACCACCAATAATTGTGTTGAGTGAAACCAGAACTATAGAGAACATAGGGGCTGTCGAAATAAAAGTGCGTGGATACAATACTTTTAAATGTGATTCGAACAGCCGTCACAGGTGGCAGTATGGATATATTTACATGATGATATAGTTTATGGGCTTACTCAATGTTATGTTCAGGATGGTAACTATAGGAATAATTTTGTATCTGTAAAAATTCATGCGACCGAATGGAATATTGGAGTAATGTATCATTCACCAAACTGTAGCCATGCAATATTTATGGAAAAGGTTCAAGAATGGTGTGAGGATCATTTTGGTTAAAACAGAAAATGTGTACTACTAGGTGATTTTAACATAAACTACCAGTAAGAGGAAAATTTGTATTGTAAAAAAAATAAACATTTAATACAGATTTATGGTATTGAACAAAAGGTATTAGAAAATACAAGATGAATGAATAGTTCTACATTGATAGACTATGTATTAACTAACCAATATAACTTAAAATTAAAGTGACCATTCTATGATAATAGTAAAACTGTGTAACTCTTGTAATAAGACTTATAATAACTGTAATATGATACTAACTCAAAAACTTATTGACGAAGCATTCCACAACATAAATTTAAAACTAGTTAAATGCAATTGGGAGTACAATTTTTATGTAATTAATGTATTATATAGAGATTTAACTATTAAAACTAAATTAGTATTAGATTCCAATTACTGATAATACAAATAAGAAAAATAAGGGAATAAGAATTACCATAATAATAATGTTAACAAGAAAAAAGCAACCGTGGGATGTTTTTAAAGAGAAATATTGTAGTAAACACATTAAAACAAAAAAAAAGAACATTATTATGAATCCAAAATTGATCATAACAGAAATAATTGTAAAAATATGTGGAGATGTTTAAATAGTCTAGTAGACTAGGAACATATTGATTTTAGTAAGATTAATTTTGTATCTTCAGAAAATATAAAGGTAAAAAAATGAAAATGAAGCAAAAAGTAACTAGTTTATAGATAGCATTTCTGAAATTCCAAAACATTTTGAGCCCTTAGTATGTTAATACATTCTCATATAGTTGCAATTGCAAAACTGTCAGTCAAGAAAAGATAGACTGCAGAAATTTATATATCCAATTATCCTCTTTTCTGTAGGACAAGATATGCCTCGAGATACGCTGTAACAAATAGTCAATACAACTAGAGCAAAACAATTCTCTAAAAATAAACCTTAATTAGTGAAAAGTGGGAACTTTTTATGACATTAATATGCTTTGTTTTGTATAACCTTCAAGTTACCAATAAGAACCTACAATGTGTTGTGGTCAAGCTTGTTAATGAAGTTTTTTAATATTAATATTACTGATTTTTGCATTTGCATCACATCATTATAGTTATCACACAGTGGCAGCATCACTTTGATGTCTTAATACTTTATTATATGTTTTAAAATATAGAAACCAATACATGTTTGATATACACCATGAGATTTTTAAAAAATCATGTATAATAAATTAGATCTTAAAAATATAGTTATTAGTTTAGCCAAGGGACCATATAAGAGGTAGAGGTATACATTTAGCCATTTAGGGGGAGGGGGGGTGTTTGAGTTCATAACTTGTTGTTGTAAAAAAAGATATCATATGTCCGAGTTAATTATACCTTTCCATATGAATGAATACTACTACTGGGTATACATATATTGACCCTGTCTGTGTTTTTTGACATTAAACTTTTCTCCATAGTACATAACAAAATATTCTGCCATATATCTTTTACTGAGTTTTTATAGAATGTCATATGTTTGGTAGGAGTGTAACTGTTACTGTAATATTGTTTTTTTAAGGTTTCGAATAGACAAAAAAGATGAATGGCGTTTCCCAAGATTCATCGGCAGCCACTCATATCTACCGAAATAAATTTAAAAGGAGATCCCTTGAGGAACAGAAGTTCGATAATGTATTTTATGGCATCCCATATGATGAAGTTGAAGATTCCACAGTTGTTTCTGTCAAGGAAGCTATAGAAAATGGTTATTTCATTAGGACAAAACAAACTTTATCTGAAAGCGATATAGGTAAGTCTTTTCAATGATTTATTGGTTTTTTTTTACTGAAGCGTTTGGGTATTGAAATAAATATAGTTTACAGATTGATGAAAGATTTTCAATTCATAGCAGCAATATATTTTTAAACAACTGAATTGAAATTTCAGACAAAAGAGCAAGAGATTTATACAGAGCCAAAGGCCTTGAGTGGAACAAACCAATATCAAATGAAGATATTGTAGAAAGTCTTTTAAAAGAGGCTTGGGGTGAAAAAAAGCTTGGGACATCACGAATCTTGGGAAGTTATTTATTGGAGAGGACATTAAGGGACAGGGACGACTCACAAGGTTCTTTAAAAGAAAACAAATCAGCTGAAGGTAAGCTACTTAAACCCAAGGGTGCAGGGATCATAAACTTACGATTAAATTTGATCCTAGTCTTATATAAACAAAGCATTAAGCAACCTAATTTCCAGTTTTCTTCTTATAAATTTGTAACATTGTTGCTATTAATTTTTCTTGGGAATTTAAGACATCTGTTGAATTGACTGCTGCTTTACCTTACACTCCAAAATACTCTAATTTTAACTAGCTAATCTTCACAAAAGAATTCTTAAAAATGGCCAAAAAGTTTAAGACTTGCACTAATGATTTTGTGAAAAAAAGAATTGCCTTTGTTTGGAAAATGTGTATTCCTTCAATGTTAATGTCACTCACCACTTCAAATATTAGATCAATTACATTGGAATAGAAACCTCAGCCCTACTTAATAATAATAATGTTTATTAATCTAAAAAATACAGAATCTTTATAGACAACCTAACGAGTTATAAACAAGTTAAAATGAATTAAAAGGTTAAAATTAATCATATAAAATCAAAAAATGATGAATATTTAGACACAAAAAAGATACATAAAGTATTTATTGTCTATGTCTATGCTAAGTCTTTTAGTCAGATCATAACATTCAGTCTTATTATAAATACACACACAGTAGAAAGTTCCTTATTGAAGGTTATAAATTCCATGTTTTTTATCACCTCTGCCAGAGCATTGTACAATTTCATCTTGTTTTGGTCAATCTGTTTCTAGGCAAAACCAAGTTATTACAACTCCTAATACTATAAACATGTAACTTGGATACCTCCTATGTTTGACTTAACGTGTAACTTGCACTTTTCTGTCCTGAGGTTTTTAAATGACCCACTTGAATGCAGGGGTTATAAAGAAGCCAGTTTTCTTTAATAAGAGATGTATAATAAGCACTTCAAGCTGACTTAACCAAACAAAAGGATTACCTTTTCAGTGTAGTTAAATCCGCTTTTGAGAAAATATCTCATAAGTCACTGAAAACGTAACAATTTTTTCAAAAAACATTTAAGAAGCAAATAGCTTGTCACCAGAATAGCCACAGAACCAGGCAACAAACCAGCAGAATATGTCTAGTGATCTACGACAATCAATGTATAAATCATTATGCACTGATTTTAATGCCAAATTTAACGCTTTGGAGTGACTAAAACTGCTCTTTTTATTGATGAAATGTCTATTTACGAAAATAACATTTTGAAAACATTTACTTAAAACTAACCTCTGTAAAAATTATTTTTTGGATATTTTTTAAACCGATAAAATATAATAAATTATTATATACTTTCATTAGTTACCTCTGATTAATATAAAATATAATAATTCGGAAATAAGGTATCTAAAAGCTTGGTTGCAGCCCTTAATATAGTCTTATGCTGTTTTGCATTGGAAATGTATATTTTATCCTTTAGCATCATACATAATGGAGTAACTAGGTTTTTAAATCATATAAAAACTAACAAGTATTACCGAAAAATTCTTCCCCAAAAAATTTCTGAAATTCCAAAAACTACCATCAATTCCCTGGCATTCCTGACAACTTCCAACATATTCATATAATCAACATATAATCATTGTAATAATTGTTTTTAAATTTTTACTGTAAATTTTAATTTGCTACTGCTTTGTCAATAAGATTTATTTTTCATTCTTTGACAATAAAGCTTTTTGAGTATGAGTATAAGAGTATTCCCTTACATTTATATGTCCAAATTCTTGAAAATTCCTTTGTATTCTCGAGACATTATCCAACAATCGATTTTTTAATGCAGATACTTCCTTGTGGCAGAATAAATGTAAAATATTGAACATTTAAAACACAATAATTAATTGTCATAATTTTTATGTTTTTAAATATTTAATTTTATTGTAAAATAAAATATAATATTTGTATAACCCTTTACTTTTCTTATTTCTGTTTGGGTAAAATAAGCATTATTTTACATCTCAGATTAATTACGAATATCCTATGAAATTAATATCCAATGAATCCAATTTGATAAATTTAAAAACATCTATGTGGCAACCCTGCTATTGGTAGAAGTATTTAATTTACCACCAAATGCGGCCAAACAATAAAGTAGTAACCACTTTTTGAGGATTACAAAAACCCTACAAACATCACCAACCTTACTCATGTTTTTCTATATGTATATTTTTTATTACACTGCAGTAGTAAAATCTATTTTATTTCCAGCTCCCAAAGCTAAACGTAGGAGAAGCAACGCAAAAACTAAACAAAAGTCAAAAAGGCTTTTAGTGCTACGTGAGAGACAACCACTCGGTAAAATTTCAGACCGCAATAAAATTGCTGGCCCTAGTTCTGACAGCTCGGAGGATCTTCCAGGTGATAAATAATATATGTACTTATGTATGTTAACTTTCTGAGATGCACTATGAAATACGAGCTTTTAGATATGTTTATTATTTGCATTTTTAGTTGTATTTATTTATTTACTGAGTCTGTGCACTTCATTGCACGTACAAATCTAAATGAGGAAATGAAGATTGAGTATATAATAATAATTAACAATTAAAGCTCATAATAGATATATGCAAAAGATAAAACTATTTAAAGAAATACTTTTTATACACTTTTTTTTTAATTTGTCATTTTGGTGCCTAAATACATATATTATTTTTTTCGGTAAGGGAAACATAAACTTGACCCTACTGAAAACAAGAATCCATTGATAAGTTCCAGTCCATAAATCAGTTCCAGCAATGGAAAAAAAATTCAATTTGCCCTTAAAGCATATTATTTATCGATAGTCTCGGGCTTTATCACTTTTCTACAATAGAAGTTTTTCTTCGCCAATCTACCATCAGTGACTATTTAAGTAATCCAGAAGATAATTTCAGACGATGTCATTGACAGCAGAATCGCCCTAAAATCTCATATAGCTGAAGAGACTAAAATTGAAAAAGACTTATTACTCCTTCAGAATTCAGAAACCAATCATTAGATAATTATTTTAGAAAGCCATTGATGAAATAATCACCTTAGAATCTTATCTAAAAAGTGGTAGGGGTGTTTTCCCTTGCCTGAGTAGATACTACCTCACATATACGTCCCAAGGATTGGTAAACTCTACTCACGTTTCCAGCCCTGTGCATTTTTCTTCCATATTTTACCTAAGTCGAACAATGTTATATAAAAAAATTATGATAGGTGTTCCTCAGATAAAATATTCTGGAGTCAAAACACCTCTTCGTTCGGATCTTCTGATGAGGGGTACTTGTCTCGCTCCACCATCCAAATGTCATTTATCATTTACAAATATCTGTCCCTTGAGTAGGAGCCTTAATTCTGTTCACCACTATCTCTTGTCCTGCAGTTCTGTTTCCAAGCAAAACTAAAATAAGCTGTGAAAATGCAACCAATCACCTTTGCTTTCCTAGCTATGAACTTCTTCCATCATTCCGCCTGAACGGTCGTGTTTGCGCTTACATTTGTAGTAATTTCTCTTGTACAAAACTCCCCAAACTTAAATCAAACAGATCCAATATCTTGTGGCTCAAAGTAGCCCTTAGACCTTCCACTAAATATATAATCGCTCTCCCTCAGACAATTCCTCCAATGAGCTCTTCGAATTTCTTTCTGCTAACGTGGATTTCCTAATATCTGAATTCCCTTCTTCTGAAATCGTTATCCTTGGAGCATTAATATAATAGTAATAAAGAATGGTTATCAATCACGCAGAGCCTTATTAGCTTTCTAATCCCCCTCCGAAATTTGTAATCCAAACAGGTATAGAAACTTTTATACCACATTCTGTCAACACTTCAAAATCTCGCAGTAACAATAAACCTTGGTCTTCGAAATCCTGTGATAATGCCAGATTAGAGACAATCCGTAGTCATAACAATTTCCTTAAGAACCCAACTTTAGAAAATTGACAGAGCAAAACCCAGGCAATGAAAAAGTATATTAATAGTGATCTTTTAAATTATTGGAAGGTGTGAACTTATCCATGACAGGCACGACCCACACAGGCTGATTTTACTGAAAACCTGACCAAAACTCATAATGTGATTGAAATAATTTCAGACATATTTAAATTTATAAAAACAAAAATTTTAATGCTCAGAACTAACAATTATGTGAAAAATCTTTTATAAACAATCAAATTGCTTTGCTTCCTGGAAAAAGGAAAACGCACACCTTAAATAAAATGTGTGTCCCTGTAACTTGAACAAAATGCTATAAAAATTGTTAAGTTCGACACATATATTTTCATTTCTCCACATTTGTTTTGTCTACAGGGTGAACCAAAAATTGTACAGTAAAGGATATCTTTATTACAATACTAGAAAACTACTGCATTTATCTTCAAATCATTTGATAGTCGGTGTTCTAGACTTTTCTAGAAAAATAATATTTATTTTTCCTCTAAAGTTGAGAACTAAACTAAAGTAAAAATTTTAACAAAAATATATAACTGTTACACTCTTTTATACCTTGTATAACAAATAAAGGCAATATATAACGAACATAATCTTAACTCTAACACTAACCTTTTTTAAACAACTAAGGACACATAAACATTTATTTTAATTGTCTCATATTCTGTTGGTACTGAATTTTTTTTTTGAAAATCAAACAACATATGGATCAGAAGAAACTAACAAGTTGTGAAACACGTCTTCCATAGATTGAACACGGGAAAACTTGCGTGAATAACGCTCTCTATAAGCTTTGATGTCCTTATTCCGAGGGTACTGAATTTTTTTTTAAATTTTTTTTTTTTTGAAAATCAAACAACATATAGATTAGAAGAAACTAACAAGTTGTGAAACACGTCTTCCATAGATTGAACACGGAAAAACTTGCGTGAATAACGCTCTCTATAAGCGTTGATGTCCTTATTCCTGGGGTGCGATTTTGCACTTATCATTTCGTTAGTTAACGCAATGATTTGGCGAAACAACTGACAAAGGTTGGAAGTAGCATCCATTTCTTAAATGGAAAATTGCATCTATTTTTTGACGTCAAGTAGGCCAGTTTTTCATTACGATTTGACAATTACTTACTTACAATTACTTACAATTAACCTTAAAATTATTTTGTTGACGTTGAGCAAAACACGACACATTTGTTTGGCCTAATTAATTAAGTATACTTTATTATTTTGGAAATAATTAAAAGTTGATGAAGAGTTAAAAATCTGAAGCTTCTAAGGTCTGCCTGGAGATCCTTAATACTTGTGTTTGTTATACTTCTAAAATGGAAGATATAGCAGCATTGTTGGCATCAATTGGTGATGGTGAATAATATTGTACCTAATACCTACTAATATTCTAATAAAACAGAACAACAACTAAAAAGTGAACATTTTAGTGGATATTATATTGTGCTTTTCCAGAACAGATTTTAATGTTATTATACCTTATTATAAAGGCGTAATATAATATTTTTGCACTTGTATTTCCAGATATTTTAGAGACATTAGAGAATATGATATTCTTAAAGACACTGTCAGGTATTTCGAGGTAGGAAATAACTATTTTATAAATAGGACACTAAGCAAACATTTGTTAAAGAATCAACATTAAACTAAAATCTAATAATTTTAACAGACAATTGTTGAATACTTTAGTAAGCCATATTTTGAGATAGAACTTAAGTTTTTTTTCTTTATTGTCTACAAATTTAATGTACTGTAGTGATAAATGCATACATATCTTTATTAGAGTGGACTAGTTTTAGACATACTAGTCAAAATGTTTATTTATTCTGAATTAAATATTTTTTCAAAATTTGTTTTCTATATTTATCTATTGAATTGGTAATAAAAATATGTTTTTTTATTTTTCCAAATGTATTGTTTATTTTAAGACGATTTTTAATAAATTGGTAATATGGTCTTAATAAAATAAGTTACACACTTATTCTGTGTTAAAATTATTAAAATACATAATAGGATTTATTAAATCATTAGAAAAATAAACAAATAGAAGTTAATACTTTTACCATTTAATTATAAAGTTTAAAATAAATAAAAGTCCTTATTGAAGAAGGGCAACCACCAGCATTTAGAGCAGTTTAAAAGAGTAAAAAATGAAAAAGTAACCCTTTAACATTTTTGCAGAACTTTGCATTTTAGGGTGCTTGAGCCCCATGTTTTCCCACTTCAGTCAGTCTGTCTGTACACAGCATAGCTTAAAAACTACTTATCCAGTTGAATTTAAGTTTTCAACGGAATGGAAACATTTTGGTAAAAATCGAATATGGCGAAACAAAATGGCGGCCTAACGAAATAAAATTGCATAAAACTCAAGTGAGAAACAGAGACAGACGGGTACAATTTTAGTCCGAATCTTGTATGACAAAAGTAAATGACGGCCTAATAAATTATTTGAATATGCAGCAAATTGTAGTGACAATCTGTACGAGGGAAATTGATTGCAATTTAAAGTGGTCCCTCTCTAATATTTTTATTATTTCTCGTACTAGAAAATATTACACACAAGTGTAATTTTTTACATGGAATGCTCTGTATAAAGAAGCCCTTTTAAGAAATACTCTATTTGTAACTGTTACGAAATTTATATATTCAAAAATAATATGGCCATTTGCAGGAAGGTATTAATTTTAGTTTTTTAAATATCATAGGTGGGTATATCAGAAAATTTGGCATGAAGTTTTTTGGAAAGATATTTTTTAGCTTTTCATAGGTGTAAAAAATAGACAGGGTATTCATTTAATAAAAATAGATATTTTGTAACTCTATATATTTCAAAGATACTGATAATTACCATATGATTGGGAAGAAGAAAATTTACTTTGAATTTTTTTCATTGCATTAAAAGTAATAAAATTACTATACAGTTGATCCTATACCTAATAGAGTAATTTTATCGTCTAAAAACTAAAAATTGACGTTTGGAGAGTTTACATCACTACCAAAAGAAACAGTTGGAACTGAAAAATAAATATTTCTACGTTCATACCTTAACTTTTGGAAATTTGTTTAAAGATTCATATATAATACCACCCATAACTAATTTCATAATGGTATCAATCTCTAACTTTCTATATCCCTGTAAATGTGTATCTATAAAACGCCTAAATATAATTGTTTTTTTAGATTTAAGTATAGTCATAAATCTTTAAGATATAAATGAAATAATTTTCCATTTTGATTATTATGAAATTGACTGGAACTTCTTTAATTTTTTTTTTAAAGTGTTGCAATATTTTATAGTGAAAATCAATTCTATATTTGTCACTAAATAAAAAATATTACAATTGGATATATTTTTATTGTTCAAGTTGTTACAAGCTGAAATTAGTTTCCATTGCTGCTGATTTCTGGTGATATGTAAGTACACACCATTTTCTTTTACAAAGGGTCCAAAGGACTCACACTGTGACTTGAAATACCTAAAAAGAAGAAAAAATATTGTAAAAAAATTGCTTTTCGAAAAATCAGCAGTAAATATGCTATTAAAAAAATTTCGTTATTGATAAAATAGGTATGTTTCCAATTTTCGTTAAAAATTAAAAGCAAAACTTAAGAAGCATATTCCCCTTAAGAAAATAAGAAGAATATCCATATAAATATGGCTTTTTAAACTTGTGTTTGTAACCAACAGCATGTATAGTACCTCCACCCAATTTTTTTTATTCAATATAACCATAATCCCTACATTAATTAATTAATTTTAGGTACTGATGTCCAAATTTGTAGACAAAATTCAAGTTTACTAATTTTCAACCAGAATTTATATATTGAGTTGTGGTTTTCGATAATGCCTAGCACTATATGTTGGATTTATCGCTTCGAAAATGCAAAAGGCCACAAGAAATCTGTTACACAGAGTATTATCTAAGCCCTTGTCATTTTCACAAAATGTTGATACACACATAATGACTATTACAAAACGAAATATTATATTGTTCTTTTCTACCCAGGATAATTCACACCCGAATACCAAAAAACTTTTTTTATATAAAGGTGTTTTCACCAAATTGTAAATTTTTCTGGATGTGTTGTTTTTCTCAGCTCCTGTATGCATCAAACAATTGTTTTTTACCCCATTCTATTGTGAACTTTTTACTTTAAACTAACTTTCATGATCCATCAGATCAAAAGGTCATTTGAGAGTTTAAAAATTAATGAAACTTATTAAATAATGGTATTTATTATTTAAATTTACATAGATATTAATGAATTCTAATGATGAGTTTGAAGTTAGTTCAAAGTAAAAAATATGCAAAACAGTTTTTTATAAGTATAATGTTTTTATTTATATTTTGACATCTAGATACAGCTTTAACTATAGAAAATAAAAACACAATAATTGTAGGATTTTTGCACTATTGTCCTCTAAGAATACTACTGAATAGAAGAAATTACATAACCTATATTTTTTTTAGCTGGCCCCATTTAATGCAACATTAAACGAATCTGAAGTTAGCAATTATATCAGGTTTGGTACCTTTATCTTTAAAGATTATCCAAAAAATTGATAAAAGCCATTTTATAGGAGGCAAAGATATTCGTCCTCTCTCTCTCTCTGAACTCCTATATTTATAATTGGTATGAAAAGACTAATTTAATTAGATAATAATATTCAAGGTGTCACATTTAAAAAATCCATGTTATGTAGTTTTTTCTACTTTTCAATAATTTTTAGAAATATTTGATATTCTTAGACCATAATACAGGAATAATCCTACAAGTTTTGAAATTAAAGTTTTTTTTATAATTTTCTATAATTAAAGACGTAACTAGGTGTCAAAATATAAATGAAAGCCCTGTACAACAGTCGCATTTATAAATTTAGAGACATTACCTTTATTCATAACTGAGGTAAGAAATAATAGTATAAGGGATACAAAAGATGAGAAAAAAACATGTTTAAAAAAAATTTTCAATTTCGTTGAAAACACCCTGTACAAAAAAAAACTAAAGAATTTAAAAAAAAAACAAAGAAAACTTTTTTTTACAAGTGTTTTACAAAACACTCTGTAAAACAACTTATTGAAGACCTCTGCATTAACATCCTCTAGGCTATAAACTTAGTGCTAGACCGTAGGGGCGTCCCTAGACTCCTGTTACTGAATGGGGGGAAGGGGGGAGGGGGACGCTTGCCTCCCCTGGAAAATGTAAATATTGTATATTACATATATAAATTACATTTATGTACCAAATGGACTATGCATGACCTTTTTTGGTTTTTTTTTCATCACTTATGGTTCTGCGGGCGCCCATGCAATATCCCAAAATAAAAGACATCTTCTCCCCTATGCCCCCCTTAGTTACGCGCCTGCTAGATAGTGTCGAAAACCGTAACTAAATATGTTAATTTTTATTGAACAAAAATTGAGATCTGAATATTGTCCAAAAATGTCCATCTTTAAGTTCGTCATTTATACCTCACAATCCACAATGCCACTAGGTATTCTAAAAATTATACTGAACAAAGCCTATAAGAAAGGGTGAATTGCGAGGTAGCTACTAGGACTACACATAAATCTTATAAAACTAGCTTGAGGGAAATTCCCTAGATTTTATATATGTTGTAGTTCTTGACTTTCTGAACAATAGATACCATGATCACCTCCAAATCTTACAAAATAGAGAGAGAATTGAATTTGTAAAATAAAGTTATTCTGAAGAAAAAATCGAGAAAAAAATGTTTCTTGTTACAAAATACAGTTCACTGTGAGTAATCTTAATTTTCATAGACTTAAGTCAGTTATACTTTATTTGATATGATTTAAAAAATCAACATACAGATGTTTCAAGTAAATTGAAGTTTAAAAAATAAAATTTTAAACAAAACGAATTACAAATTCATGTATGGTCTTTTTTAAGGTATTAAACCTCAGTTTACCAAATTGCATATAAATCAGACTTTTTGTTCTTTAGTAAAACAAAATAGTCCATAATAAAAAAACAGCAGCTGCACCTTATAACATTTTTGGGACATTTATAAATATTTAATATATCCTTACAAAATGTACTTTTAGCAACCTAGTTTTTTCCAGTACCTAACAAGGTATCCCAGAATTACATAATAATGAATTTGAAATAACCTCTTCTGGTCATAACAAAAAACAAGGTTTCTTCGTGATATAGGTATAATGTATATGGTGTATAATTTTTTCTCTAAAATTAAGTTTGGTTCACTTTTGTTCCTTTATGTATATATATATATATATATATATATATATATATATATATATATATATATATTTTTTTTTTAATTTTTAACACATCTGATATTTTATACAGATTTTATGTACAGGATGTTTGGTTATATTTTAAACAGTACCCTAGAGACTTTATTATGAGTTATTAAAAAACTTTAAATATAAAAGTGTTTAGGTTTGGTCAATTTACAAGAAAAACAAACAAAAGATAATCAGAAATTTAGCAAATGGGCATCGACTGCGTTATTTTAAAAGGCACACCCTGTATAATAGATACATCTCAAATGGTCTCTTCTTGCTCTTTATTAATAATGGACTAGGTTTAAGACCTTTATCTCTAAAGATAATCAAGAAATTTAAGAAAAACCCTATCATAAGAAGCAATGTATTCCAACTGACTCCACTATATTGGGAGCTTTCTCCATCTCTCTCTTACACATTGCCTCTTATGGCAGGGTTTTTATAAAATTTCTGTATTATCTTTAGAGATAAAGTTTAAACCTAGTATATTTATAATCGGCAAGAATGATTAATGAATGATGATTTTGTTCAAACCCAAAAAACATTTGTATTTAAAGTTTTCTGATAACTCATAGCATAAGGCCTCTAGGGTACGTACCATTTAAAATATAACCAGGTACCCTGTACAATTTTACATAGGAATAAACAAATAAATTCCATTAAACATAATGAACTTATTAAGTCATAAAATAGAATATTTTTATTGTGATGTGAAACTTCAAAAGCGATTCATAGATTTGAACAAAAGATTAATTTAAAAATACACATTAAAAATTGCAATTAGCAAAACCCAAGGAAAAACAAACACTTCAAACATATTTGTATCACACTGTAAGAAATTAGACAAACATATAAAACATAATGAGGTGTCTAGCACAAAGTTTAATGGATGACATAATAAAAAAATAAGTACACCATTCATCAGTTGAGTTGCTATGCATTATCTTGCTGCTGTTTTCCGACAGAATATCAGAGCAAAAACAATTAGTCAAATTAAACAAGGTTTCAAGTGTTAATTTCTGCTTGATACTGTAAACTGATAATTTGTTATAATAACGAACTCATGGGTATGTTTTGCAGTAGACTTTGCTAAACATAAGCTTATGAATTATACTACCCTTATCTGTTTAAGTCTAATATTATAGTAAGTTTCTTTATAAAAAAAAATAATCACAATTAATACTTACACAGGTATATATCTTCTACAATCAAAATGGTCGAGTTCAAATTTGAATCAACAAAATAGCTTATTGAGGAATTTGTAATTGTGCTTCGGTGAATGTTCTTCCTTATATTGACTAAGTATGTGAAAGGTAAATGAAAATACTGTATCAAATACTTGACATCATTTCTTGTACCATTCCCTTCTTTTTAGGGTCATATTCTGCAAAAAAGTAAAAATGTTGCTCTAATCAATAAATGTCCCATACACCACATACTGTGTAATATAATATAACTAATTATTTCCCTACTCTAATGATTATAACATTATATAATTCGAACTGTAGTTCTTTTAAAGAAAAACAAAGATTATTTCATTTCGCCCTCAACAGTGAAAATATATAATACCAAAGAAAATAATAGCTTCCACTATACATTTTCTTTGATAATACCTGTTAAGGAATACTTTTGTTTACAAGTTATACATAGACCTCGACGTAGACAATAAAATATAATTTTAGCAAGTACATTCTATTTGCTTAAAAATATACAAATTCATGGCTACCTGTAACAGTATTATGATAATCTAGATTCAACTGCCCTTACTGCTTCTTTAGTCTTTCCATCAATAGAAAATATTATTCTTAAATTGGTTCCTAGTTACTGGTATTTATGTTCAATTTTGGATAATACACATTTCAGCAATGGCATAAACGGGTTTACGATCTATCATGCTGAGGATTAGCTGGTGCTCAAGTCATCCAAATCAACTTCGGTGAATGTAAGAAACTCTGTTTGATTATTACCATTTTGGATTTCATTCCTGGTCAGGTCTGCAGTTTCTTTGGCAACAAAAAAGTTTAAACGGCTGGCAACTTCTTGGAGAAGAGACAGATGGGTTTCTCCAAATTATAGTATGAGTGGTATTATCGGAATTATTTCAAGTTGAATTATGGAAACAGTTATTAGAAAAATACTGGCGTCCGATACTGAATTATCTTCGAAGAGGTGCTTATACTCGGACTGTCCAGATGTGCCATAACAACCCCATTTTGACATCATGTGAATAATATGGGTTTCTTTAGGAATGGAAGATAAAACAGAGCTTGAAAGATTTTAAAAGTCTTTTTTTGCCGGTATGATCTAGTAAGTCTTGTAATGGTACTTCTGCGGAAGACTCAGTTATTCCTATTTTATTAGGATAACAGTTTTTTCGTGCAGTTGTAATTAATTCATATGGAGGATAGATTTTACAGCAATGATCTAATGCTCCTTGTCTGTTTAAATTATATTGAAATTTGGTGAGTTTTGCAAAACCAACAAGAGCTGATGATTCGCCTGGGGTATATTGTGCATTGCTTGAATTTGAAGTATTGAGTTGGTTAACAGAAAGTATGTTTTGAATAACTTTTGCCGCTTTTAATTTTCATTCAGCCTTAATCTTCATTTGAATGGCAAAAACTAACTTTTGGGTAGAGTTACGCAAATTTTCGGTTTTTTTACATTTAGATCTTTCATTACTTTCCTCAAATAATTTGGATGGTCTACCTCCACGCAAATGTTTTGCTGAAAATTTGACTACAGTATTTAACCAATTTGATTCTTTGGCATAAAAAATATTTTTCGTTCTTTTTGCTAAATTCCTCTAGTTTTATATTCATTTATAAGTTTACACTTATATAAGGTACAGATAAGGATATTTTTTTAAATTTAGATTTTTAAAATATAACTGTATATACAGAGTGTTTCTTAAGTACGTGTAAAAAATTTGCGACCATATTCTCGAGTTAATTTTAAGTAAAAAAGTTTATATAAACATGGGTTCGCAAATATTTCGTTTTCGAGATACAGGGTGTTTATTGAAAAATCATAATATGATATTGATAGTTGTGCAGCACCTAGAGGCCTAACTATTTGTCGGCAAACTTCTGGGTTTTTTTTATAAATAAATCTTGTTTTTACATATTTACTAAGCAAAAAGGTACATTATTTGTTCAACATTAATTTTCAACACCCTGTATATCAGAAACAAAACATTTGCGGACCCATATTTATACACGGTATAAGTGCTACACCAGGAGACGAGGAAATGCTTCTCCCTAAAGACCAATCGTCAACCCGCTCGGCAAGCGAGACGATTTAAATGCCAATTACCCCTTAAATAAATGAAATGTCGAATTTACAAACACACATACCCCAGGTGAGTAGAGCAAATAGCTCAGAATCTCACGTTGACAATTCGTTGCCAACCAGCCTCATGGAGGCAAAAACTCGCCGATCAAAGGAAAAAACAGAAAGATATATCTAGGAACATACAACACCCGTACCTTGAGAACAAAAGAAGATAGAATAGAGCTGGAGAGGAACTCGAATCTATAAAGTGGGATATCATAGCTCTACAGGAAACACGACTACAGGGACAAAAGCTGACTGCACTCAGGACACAACATATGTTATTTCAAAACAACTCTGAAACTGAACGTCACCTAGGCGGAGTAGCCCTCATGATCAACAAACGTCTCAAAAACAACATAATCAAATACGTAGTAGTATCAGAGAAGGTTATCTTATCTGATACTAAAGCTAAATAAACGTTATACGCTGTAAGTAATAGGAGTATATGCACAAACAAGTAATTCAGAAGAAGAAGAGGCTGAAACATTCTATGAAGACATCAAAATCGCCATAAAATCAGAAAAAGCACGTTTTAAAACTGTACTAGGAGACTTCAATACAAAAATTCGAGCGATTCAAACCATAAGGATGGAATTTGTAGGAGAGTTCGGCTTAGGGGAACAAAATGAAAGAGGGAGAATGCTAAACAATTTTCTCAATGAAGAAAGACTCTTCTGTATGAATACCTTCTTCAAAAAACAGAACAGAAAACGAAATTGTCTATATTTTATCCAACAACAGAAAAATCATATCGGACGTTTCAGTTCTAAGTCGCTACAACACAGGGAGCGATCATAGACTTGTAAGAGCAGTAGCATCCTTAAATTTGCGAGGTGAAAGAAGAAAACTCATGAAGAAACCTAAATTTCCAACATCAGAAGTCTTAAAACTGAAGGAACAGGAATACCAACAGGAACTAGAGAGAAGAATGAGTCACTACACCAATCCAGAAAATTTTTTTGCTGAAGCACTCACAACAAGAATAACATCAGATATACAGAATTCTGTGAAAAAAATCTGCCATCGAACAAAATCTCCAAACACTAAACTCAGCGCTAAGACCATAGAAATGATAGAACAAAGAAGAACAACACCAAAAACATCAGACAAATAGAAAAGGCTTAATAAAGAAGTAAAACAAGAAATTTGAAAGGACGTCAGGAAGCACAACACAAAAACCATAAAAGAGACCATAGAAGCAAACAGCAACATGAGAGTCCTACATTCAAAATTATCAGCAGGAAGGGGAAAAATACATACAATGAGAAACAGTGATAATGAACTAGTGCACACAAAAGAAGAAATATCTCAAACAATAAAAAAACTTTACCGCAAACTCTATGCCTCCCAGTTATAATCCCCAGAAAGAGAAAACAAAATTGTCAAAAACGTTGGATCGGAAGAAATTCCGAAAATAACAAAAGCAGAGATAACACTAGCACTAAAACAGATGAAGAACAAGAAAGCTCCTGGCGAAGATGGAATAACAACAGAAATGCTTAAATCGGGTGGAGATGTCATCCTAAAGACAATCAAAATCCTACTAAACAAGTGCCTACAAGAGGAAAAAAATAGCAATTCAATGGAAAACTATAGAAGTAGTTCTACTTTTTAAAAAAGGAGACTCATCAAACATAGAGAACTACAGACCAATCAGTTTGTGGTCACATTTATACAGGAATTATCAACAATAGATTGATGCACAAATTGGACTTCTATCAACCACCAGAAAAGGCTGGCTTCAGAAAGGGATTCAGTACTATGGACCATCTACAGACCCTTACGAAAACTGATAGAAAAGACTACGGAATATAATATACCGCTCCACATAACATTCGTAGATTACAAAAAGGCATTTAATTCTTTCGCAAAATGGGCATTTATTAGAGCACTGAACGATGCTAGGGTAGACTCACGATAAACAAACATCATTAAAGATATCTATGACAACGCTAATATGAAAATTCAAATAGATGAAGATATATATATGCCACAAATTCCAATCAACAATGGAGTACGTCAAGGAGATCCGATTTCCCCCAAACTAAACAACAACTAAATTTAAACAACATAGTAATAGAACAAATACGAAAGTATACATATCTGGGCCACGAGATAAGACTGGGCCAGGACAACTAAATGGCAGAAGTTGGAAGAAGAATAGGTTTCTCTTGGGCAGCGTTTAGCAAACTCAAGCACATATTCAAGGACACTGAAATTCCAACAAACCTGAAAAGACAAGTATATAACTCTTGCATATTGCCAGTTTCCACTTATGGACTGGAGACTATGACACTGACTGCCAAAAGCACCAACAAATTGCGAGTGATGGAACGCGTCATGTTGGGCATAACCCTTCGAAACCACGTAAGAAACGGTGAAATAAGAAAAAGAACTGGTGTAGTTGACATTATACAACGAATAGCCCAACTGAAATGGAGCTGGAGGTCATATCGCCAGACAAAACGAAGGAAGGTGGACAGCAAGAATATTATTTTGGAGACCAAGAGAGACAAAGAGAAGTAGGGGAAGACCACAAAAGAGATGGATTGACGATGTAAGAAAAGTCGGGAAGAGACTGGTACTTGAAAGCGAGAGACAGAGAGTCACGGAAAATTTTAAGGAGTGGAACAATATAGGCTGAGGAAGAAGATTTATACACGCTTTTTTTACCTAAAATTGACTCAAAAATATGCCCGTAAATTTTTTGGACGTTCTTAAGAAACACCCTGCATAACGTGTAATCTATTAAAAAACAAAATCTTTAAATTCTGTTGGATTAGTTATGATGACTGCCAAATTTTTAAACTAAAGCCAAAAACTAGCAAGCAAAAAATATCTTATTGTTTAGCCATTATATACACCTTTTCATAAAAGCTGCCGAAATTAAGGAAGTTTGTTGAAGTTGATACAATTTTAGTCGTAAACTTATGCTAATGAATGGTTTAAAACAAAAAAAAAATTAAGAATTTTTACATCTGCATAATTTAAAATAAAGAGCCAATATAAAACATATTTTTCATTAAATAATAAAATACATACCTTGGCAGTCTGTTTTCATGTTACGTAACTTATTACTTAACACACAACTGTTAAAAAAATGATTTTACATGGAGACTGCGTCAAGAAATATTCAGTGTTTTAATATTCGCACTACAATCGTTAGTATGACAGGTCAAAACAAAAATAATTGTTAATGTTAAACCTATTTAGATCTTCCTGAAGCTGGTGAGAGTCAAGATGTAAGAAAATTGTTTTAAAAATCTTACAATCATCAACATATAATAAAAAATTGCTGTTGTAAATAACTTTTTATAAATCATTTATAAAATATATAAATAAAAATAGTGACAAATGACCACCTTGTGGTACACCAGAATGCACTATAATCTCATCAGATAAAGTATTTTTTATCTTCACAACCTGACGCTTTCCAGTGAGTTAGCTACAACAACCTCCGACATCCATAGCCTCAAATTTCCTTACAAGAATGCAATGATTTACTCTATCAAATGCTTTAGAAAAATCAGTATATGTGGCATCAACCTGTAGGTGTCTCTCCATGTGGACTCCAACACTACATGCTGCAGTTCAAGGAGATTTGTCAAGATTGATTTCCCTTTCAAGAAGCCATGCTGTTCAAGAGTGACTGCGATATTATATTTGGCAGCTAAGGGCCTGGTAACAAGTGATTCCAAAATTTTTGGTATTATTGAGATGCCCGATATAGCCCGATAATTTATCACACCTGCACGGTCACCATCCTTGAATATGGGGATAATATAGCTGTGTTCATCCATCCATTCATTAGAAAAAACACCTATTTTCAGAGACATGTTAAACAGTAATGTTAAAACTTCTACAAGGAAACACTTAGTATTTTTTAAGAACATAACAGAAATTACATCAGGACCACGCCCTAAGTTGTTATCTAAATCTAATATTGAATTAAAAACATCAAGAACATTAATATCATAGGAGTTTACATTTACCACAGTAGACTCATCAACTGGTATATCACAGTCATTCACAGTATTATTAATGTATATGATTGAGAAATGCTCACAAAACAAGGTAGCAATGTCGCTTGGTATGTCTGCTGTCTTACCACAAAATTTCATGCAAGTGGGAATTTAAGGTACATTTATCAGCTGGGAATTAGGAGTTTAACATATAATTGGATCCAAAAATATTTGTCACACAATACAATTTGTACAAATTAAAAATTCAAAATAAATTATGGATTCCACAAGGATCTATTCTTTTTTTTAATATACATCAATTCGATATCAAAATTAAACTTTAAGGGTAACATTAAATTGTTTACTGATGATACCACAATTATATATTTCGATAGAACTACTTTAGAAATTTACAAGGAAATCTATTATGATCATGGCTACATTCACATAAATTATTTTTGAATTTTCAAAAATCCACCTTTATGTTTATAAGTAAAACCAATAAAAATGAAAATATCTCTCCTTTTAAAATTTTTGAATGAGGAGATAAAATATTCTAAGAGTATAAAATTTGTGGGTATTTATTTTGATGAAAATTTAAGCTGGAAAATATATTTCCGAAATAGCGTTGCCCCTATAATTGATATTGTGTGTCAAAATAAGATATTATATACCTTTAAAATATTTAAAAAGTATTTATTTTTCGTTAGTTTATTTGAAATTACAGTACTTAATTTCTGTTTGGGGATTTGCTGTTTCAAATAATCTAAATCCTTAAAAAAAATACAAAACAAAATTATTTTATGCATTCATAGACTACCATATTTAGAACCATAAATTTTTATTTTTATTTTTTTAAATGATTTAATATATATTAAATCATAATATTTTTTTACATTAAAACCAAAATCTTTAAATATTTTATTTAAAATGTAAATCTATTGGTCTATCACAAAAATTACATCCATCAGGAATATATGTTTTAACAACTTTAAATCTTAAATGTATATAAACCCAAAAGGATATCTAGACATAAATTCGCTTTATAAATTAAAAGTTTGTATATTACTTCATTATAAACTGACGATTTACAGATATTATTAACAAAAAGTAATTTTGGAAAATGACCAATTCTATACCCTGGCATTTTCACCTACAATAATTTACCAAAGAAAATCAAGGAAGTAAATAATCTAGAGAAGTTCAAGAAAGTACCAAAACAAGTTTTTTTTGGAATAATGAATAAAAAAGTTATGTATTTCTATTTCTTTTTTGTTGTTTTTGATGTTAAAAATTATTATTTTTTACATTTTAACAGTTTTCCTTGAAGTTCTTTTTATATTATGAATATATTCTTATTATTTTTATATTTTTAGTTTAGTACTTTCCTATAATAAACTATTATAGTTGGTTAGGAAGAAATTAATAAAAAACCTGTACCTGGATTGACAGTTTTCTTTCCAACTGAAGTGTTTCTGTAGTGGTTGATGTTGATGGCTATTTCACAAAATCAATGCAGGCGTTCTACAGGGTTCATTGTTGCCACCTACCCTATTCCTCCTGCACCTATACATAAACAGTACACTCCACTACGACATACAACTTCCTAAACGTGTTTTTAAGACTCTTATTGATGATAGAGTAGAGTACTGGCTATTAAAATCATAGAATGGGGGAGCAAAAAAACCTTGTCCACTAATGCCACTAAGACACATCATGTTTACTATCTCACAAATTATCTCCCAGTACCCACACCATTCAAATGAATAATCAGATTCTTGAAGCCAAAGATTCCTTTAGCAATAAACTTTCCCTCTTCTCACTTAAAGCAACTAATGTAGCTACTACTTAGGCTTTCAGCTTTCGTGGTCTGCACATAGACAAAAAATAGAAGAAATATTGTATAGAAAAGATAGCACACATTTCACTCCCATAAGAGTAGAATTTCTAATAGTTTAGAAGTTCGAGTTTAAATAACTATTTTCAAAAGCTTTAGAATTATTTAAAAACCTCATTTAGTTAGAGATTATTTGAAAAACATATAACACATTTCACCTCTTATGGGTGGAAGTCCGAAAAATCTCTGAATTTTTTTAATCATTTTTGAAACTCATAGATGAAAGGATTATTTTAAAATATCATTGAGTTGAAGAGATATTGTAAATAAAATGTAAAAACACTTTCACCCCCTTAAAGACATAATGTCGAGAAATCCAGAATCATCTGAAAATCTTATTTAGTTGAAGAGATATTGTCAAAAAAGACATTTAACCCCCATTAGGGTGGAATGTCGAACAGTACATAAATTAATTTTTTAGATTATTTTTTTAAAATGAAGAGAGAATCACCATAAAAAGTCATTTAGTTGAAGGTATATTGTAATAAAATTAAAAACATTTCACTCTTTTAAAGATGAAATGTTTAAAAATCCAGAAGTTGTTTTTTAGATAATTATTAGTTTTGAAAGCCATTGATGAAAGACTTGTTTTAAAAACTCATTTAGTTAAAGAGATATTGTAAAAGCATAATTCACCCCTTTAAGGGTGGAATTTCAATGAAAGAAGTAAAAACTTTTCACACCCCTAGGTGCGAGTTTCAAGAAAAATCCTATCTCGAGCAAATATCACAACAAGAAGGTCCGCGTAAATTTTGAACATTTTATCTTTAATTAACAATTAATAAACCTAATGGAATATAAAAATGTATGTAGAAAAATAAATATTCTGCCCTTCTAAGTACACTTATTCTAAGTGTAAAACAGTAGTTTTGAGATATCAAGCATTTTAGTGGTTTTGTTAATTTTCTGAAGCGAAAAATTATAATACATGAATTAACAAAATGTGATTATCTATAATGCAATAAAAAAAAGTCGATTTTTGCACATAAGACAACTTGGCAGTATTATTGGACTACGTCATGATTGGTGTTGAAAAGTAATATTTATTTTCTTAAATTCTTGATAATCTCTTCTCTTTTTACTTCTCAATACTAAATTTTTTTGTTTAAGCCTAATGATTTTTTAGGTGGCAACACGAATTTTGCGTTGAGTTCGCGACTGTTCCAATCAAAAACCAATAAGCGTGAAAGGGAACCATTAGGTTTCCCACCACAGTTCACTAGCCTGTCAAATTTATTCGAAGATTCAACTGTAAAAAATTCTGAGCTAGTGAACATGATGACAGATTACTCTGAAGATCAAGTATACCACCATGTCACTAATGGTGACAGTATGCCTGATTATAATGTGGCCACTTTGTTGAATATGGGAAATACCTGTTTTTTGAACAGCGTGTTATATACCTTGCGATTCGCCCCAACCTTTTTGCATAACTTGCATCATTTGCTGGTGGATCTGAGTCTGATTAGTAATAAATTGAAGGAAAATAAAACCAAAACTAGTAGCTTAGGTCGGAATGGCAGTGCTGTTAGCGGCAGCAGTTGGAGGAGCGCAAGTAGTAAGGATTTGTTATCCATAGGTAAGCAATGTAGCTTTGTTTGAATTGTGATGTCTCATGATTTATGGGTTTCTTAAGAAACAAAAACCATATCGAATTTTCAGTATGTTTTTAAATATTTGGGGTAAGAAATGTAGTGATATAATTTGTAGTTTTCTGATATTTATTTGATATACTAACAGTTTTTTAAAGACAATTGAGATATTCTACATCCAATTTTTATTTTCGTTTATATAAGTTGTCTATACCAGTTTGTCTTGTTATAAGCTATAAATAAGACGTCATAGGCCTGAACATTTACTGACTGAAATATTTATGGAATGCTTATTTGAATTTATTTAAACATATATTTATAGGTAACGATATCATTCCAAAATCAAAAGACCAAATAGTTACAGAAAAACTACATGCCCTTTTCGTCACTATGAATAATCTGGAGACAAAAGGCTCGCCCGAACCCTATCAACCAGAAGCGTTGCTGCAAGCAATGAGGGATGCCAATTCTTTATTTGAAGGAAATCATCAACAAGACGCCCATGAGTGTTTCGTGGAATTGTTAAGTTGTTTACGAGTCACCTGTGATAAACTGCATGAACAAGTGAGAATTTGAATATTTTTCTTGGATCTAAGCCATTTTCATGTATTTAGTGAGTTAAAAAAAACAGTGTCTTCTTTTTTTACTTGAAACATCAATATCTTTTTTATGCAGACAAATTAGAACTTTTTTTTTCTAGATTGAACAGCATCCCGAACTTATCAAACCTCCTGAAACTACATCAGCCAATGTTAATAATAATAGCAAAATTTGGGGGGTGCGGAGGTCTTGGAAAAAACCACTTAAGAAAAAAGAAAAAGGCGCAGCCAAGAAAAATGGGGACATAGAAAGTGGTGAGTTGTTTTTACGTTCTCGCTTTGTCACGCAATTTGTTAATGCAGAAGGATTCTACTTTTTCATTTTACTGCTCTTGCCATAGCATTTTGTCATAAGAAAGAAATATTTAGGTCAGTCAAACATAACCTAAATCATGGAATTATTGCACGATAGAAAATTCTTTTATGTTAATAAAATAGTGGCATTGATTAGAAACGTTTTAAAATGCAAGTCAGTCTCAATCACCCGAAAGTTTCTTAATTGTAAACCAAATATGCAAATTTTTCGTGGGTGATAACCAATTAATTCTAGACTTACGAGCAGGGTAACTAATTTCTCAATAGATTAAGTTACAGAGGATAAGGTTAAATACATGTTAATTTTCTAAAGTTTAAGTTGGTTGTGTATCAAATACCAGTTTAAGAAAACTTCATCTTTATAGTGCTTCAGTTAGGAGGTTATCTGTAGTAAATTATATAAATTTAGTAGAAAGGGCAGGAATTGTCAACTGTCTAAAAAGGCTTAAGCTATTCTACCAAATTTTGCTGTATATGAATAATGTGACACGTCAAGTACAGCAAAAATATGGGAGCTACATTGATAAATTTCTATTTATTTAATTCAAAATTACCACGTCTTTTGCTTCAATCACTTTCCCATGTCTGTTTAATTATAATCGCGAAATTCTAGATTTTCGGGTATTTTGCTTTGAAATTTATTTTTGTAGCTATCGATTTTTCTATTCGATTCATTATAATCGCAAAATAATCGAAATAACTCAGACTACAGTTAATAATTCTATAAAATTAAAAAACCGTCCCGAGGTTTGAAGTTACCTTTATCAAAAATAATAAGAAAAAGTAAAAATACCCTTTACGGAATTCAGGAGACTAAGTCTAATTCAAGAAAAAGAAAGATATATATATATATATATATATATATATATATATATATATATATATATATATAAAACGGTCTGAAAAAATTAATTAGTACGCTCCTGAAGTAAAATTATATAATATTCGGAAAGGCAAAATTGTATGTACTTTTTTTCGAAACGTCCTTGGAGAAGCCAAAACGGTCATTAGAAGAGTCTTTTTAATAAGAGTTTTTAATTTATAGAGAAAAATGTTGAAAAATGCTTATTAGAAGAAAAAATTAATAAAAAAAGAAAAAAATCAGCTATCAAAATTTTGAGAAATTAGTTTTTCCTAAAAACCCATTCACTGAGTACATACATATAAAATCAAAATAATTTTAGATTTGCAAATTCTCGCTCTTGACAAAGTTCGTGTAAAAAAAACTACTGTTGTCTTATCCCTCATATATACCAGACTAGAGCAACCTTTAGAACACACATACCAAAAAAATAATAACAAAACATAAGCCTACAAAATGTAAAAAACCGTTTGTAAACAAACCATTTTCTTTGCAAGTTATAGCCATTTAAATTTTGGTTAAATTTTAAAAACTTACACTTCAATTGCACAATAGTGTAGATTGAGTTAGAATATATTGAGAAAAACCATAAGACTCTTTTCAAAGTATGTGTACCAGTACTATTTAAAATAAACTTGGCCAATGGTAACGTATCTCATTATTTTAAAAATTTTTGTTATTTAAAATACCCTACATACAAAATTTTAGATATTTTCAAAAAAATCGAAATTTTTTCATGTGATAAAGTAGAATATCCTAAATTCATAAATTCTGCGCGTATAATAAAACAAATATGGGGAATCGCTAGCAGTAACAGGTGTGTATTAATTTCAGTAATAAACAAAAATATGGAAATGTAACAGCCGATACATGTTTTGAAGTTGGCATGTCGCATTATCCCTCTGAAGCAAAATTTGTTACAAAAGCTTCAGTAAAACAACAAGATAAAGTTTTCTTTATTAACTTTAAAATTTTCATGTACTTAAAATGTATGCCTGAGCATGTAGAAGAAAATCTATTAAGATATTAGATTTCTAGATTTAGTTGCCTATAATCAAAAAAAAATTGAACGAACCGGCTTACAATTTAAAAAAAATACGACTCTTCCATAATTTATGGACGTAGTGTATTTAAAGCCACTCTACTGGTTTTTTAAGATGCAGCAACTGCGGATTCAGAAGATAACCTTTCTAGTGATGGTAGTGGTGATTCTGTGAAGAAAAAATTTGGTTACAATTTCATAGCAGAAGATTTCCAAGGGGTGTCATTGCATCGAACAAAGTGCCTGGAATGTGAAGAAGTCAGTGAACTAAAGGAACCGTTTTTAGAAATTCAGGTGGGCTTTGTTAATATACAATTATCATCAGCTAGTTAAATAGTTAAATTATTCGTCAGTCTTATGCGCCTAAAAAGCCTAGGCAATTTTTGATGAATTTATTATGTTGTAATTTTTACGCCTTTAGGTTAAAAAACAGACGGTGCGGCCACTCGACCATCCAGCGGGCAGTCGACCCAGTGAGCTTCGGCGAGAATATGTATTTATATAAAAAAACGATGCTCACTTTAATTCACAATCTTTCATATATTCAAAAATTCACTTATCTTACATTCAGACCACAGCTGACCTTTTTTCCAAAAAGCACTAAATTTAACATACCTTATAATATTCAGTTTTATTTTAGAGGGGATTACCATTACCACATATTTTCCACCATGATGAAACATTGTTTACCATCTAACTGAAAATTTCCATAAACAAATACAATTTTCTATTATTTATAATCTGATTATTTTCCATTTAGGTTCGATTATGGTAACACAACTGCCTTAAGTTATAATTATTCATATCATATCACGAATATCACTATTATATAGTGATATTCGTTTTTTTTTTCTTTTAATTTATATATTCAAGTGGCATAGGATATTTTAAATACTCGATATATTGTTAATTTGTGATTATTGAGCATATGGAAAAGAGAAGTACGTGATTGATGTTATTCTTTTTATTATTATTATGATCACTGTTATATTAAACAAACTACCTAAATAACAGTCAAACAGGTGATTCAATATATGGAAGGCATAATGATATTTTTATTACTTTCGCAAATTGCACGATGGTTAAAGTAGTAATTAGCACGATTCCAAGCAATTAAGACGTATATATATGTGTTATAACTTCCTTAAATCTTTTTACAAAATTTGTATCAACTTTTACCCAGCAATATATTTTTACTTTCGTTTATTTAAAAAAAAACATATAATATCCATGACTTGGAAAATCCTTCGTGTATCATATATATATATATATATATATATATATATATATATATATATATATATATATATATATATATATATATATATATATATATATATATATATATATATATATATATATATATATATATATATATATATATATATATATATATATATATATATATATATATATATATATATATATATATATATATATATATATATATATATATATATATATATATATATATATATATATATTATATATATATATATATATATATATATATATATATATATATATATATATATATATATATATATATATATATATATATATATATATATATATATATATATATATATATATATATATATATATATATATATATATATATATATATATATATATATATATATATATATATATATATATATATATATATATATATATATATATATATATATAGGGTGGTGTCATTTTCTATCTGCAAAATTTTGGAAAAAATAAGACCACAAGTCTCTATTAAGAAAGGTGCTAGACCTAAAATTTTTACTTGATATTTTTTCAAAATTATTTTATATCGGCAGTATGAATACCTAACGACTTAGGCAGTTGTTTCTTTCATAAACTCGATATATTAAGAATAAACACACAAGGACCATATTATTACAAAAAACTTCCAAGTCATATTTTGTCAAATTTCATCAGAACAGTACAAGATAAAAAAAGAAAGATCAGAGAAAGTGACTCTGTTAAAATTGTATCATCTTTCACTTTTCTTTATAAAAGGAAGGATTCATTATAAGGGAATTACCGGGGTTTTGGGAGAAAACCGATATATCAGAGCATTTGAAACCATTTATTATTCCGCTATTTTATTTGGCCATTTGGGATTCGTACCAATACCTTAACAATTCATCCCTATACCATACTTGGTTTTGTGCAAAATTTTTTGTCAATTGGATATAAGTAGTTTTTAATACTCGTTTTTTAACATCGTATTTAGTTCAGCCATATTGGAGGTGGACAAAATTCTACCGAATTTTTAAGTCGCTTCGATAAATTAGTGGTCTGATATTTATTTTTTAAAAGTTTTGCTGGGCTGTGTTTTTGTACCAAATTTTAAGTATTTTTTAATTACGCCGCGAAGAAACAGAGACAAATCTATACTTAGACCGACGGAAATGGAATAAAGAAAAATATATTAACCTTCTTTATCTCAAAAATACAACATTTCCGGACCATTGTCACTGGAAACTTTTCGCCATATTCTTGGCCAAAAAAAAACTATTGTAAATGGTCTGGATCAAATATTGCAACACCCTATTTAGAGGGAGGTTAATTAAAAATTATACACAGTATATAAAACCGTTTTGGCGGAAAGGTCTGTTACCACTGACGAATTTATAAAAGTTGCTTTTTTTGTGTTTTAACATTAATATCTTGATGCGAATTGATCTTAGGGTTTAAATGTAATTGTCCGCCGGTGTATATGGGTTTTGTTCTTTAGGTGCCAGTAAACTATAGGGATGAAGATTTTGATCATTGCGTCATAGAAAGTTCAATTTTTGGGGCGATATGTGTCACGTCTGAAAAACTATCTGAACAAAACAAGTACTTTTGTGAGAACTGCAATAGATATAATGAAGCTCTACGCACAGTAAGTTTTCAGATATTCAACGTCTATATTTTGATACTTTTAGTACATGTAAATGAAATTTTCATAAGGATGTTGAGTTCAATTAAAACAAAATCAGTACTTGTATTGGTATGTGTTATTGGTTAAATTTATTTTGCTTAGTCAGTCAGTAACAAAGATATGTTTGTAGGTGCTGTATGAAAAACTTCCAAATATCATGGTCCTCCATTTGAAACGTTTTACCACATCATTATCTGGCGTCCAAAAAGTGAATACGTACGTACCTACACCACTGGAAATCCGATGTTTCTGTGAAAGTTGCAGCAAAATTGACAGATCCAGAAATACACCGCACAGGTATAGATTGAGTTGTGTGATTATGCACCTGGGTGCCAGTATGGCTTCAGGCCACTATATCGCTTATTCTAGAGCTTCGGTAAGTATTTTTTAATAAGTGCATACCAAAATTAAGTTTTTCCACTCCATCAAATCGGTAAATTTCCTTTACCCGGAACTTCCCTCTTTATGGATCTTTCTTTTCATTAGGAATAGTAAAGTGTAACCCAATTTAGTTCCTCACAGTCATTTAGTATACTGCCTTTTCAAACATTTTTATTGCGCGCCAATTTGTTCCACCATTTCGGAATCGTACCAATATTTTCTATCCCACTTATTTTCTGGGCATGGTTTAAAATAAATTGATTTCTTTTACACTAATTTTTTAAGTCCGCCATTTTGTATGGTCATTTTGAATACATACCAGTTAATCCCTGTATCATATTCAATTTTGCTACAAGATATTAAGTTGATTGAATGAGAAGATTTTTTTAGACATTTTATTTGGCCGCCATTTTGTTTCCCCATCTTGAATTTGTAGCACAATTTTACCCTTTTCTCTCTATATCTCGCTTAATGGACGCCCAAAATTTATAATTTAACTAATAAGTAATTTTTTAAATCATTTATTAGGTTGTCATTTTGTTTTGCTGTCTTGGATTCGTACAAAAATATTACAGGTTGAGTCCTTGGTTTATGTGCAAAATTTCGGATAATTTGGATAATTTGTTTTTTAGTAATAATTTTACATAACATTGATGATTCGGTAACTCAATATTAGAATAAAATCAATCGATTTTTTTGCTCCACAATTTCTACAGCTTCAAACACCAGGTAACCTTTTTTTTTCTAAATCGACTCTTATTATGTCTCTATGTTGATAATGATGAATCATTAAACTCTTAATATGTCGTAAACGCAAACATGTGGCACGAAAAAAAACTTAAGCGCCAAGCCCTACTTCTAACATGCATATTGCAGTGAAAATATTTTTTCAAATAAATTACAAATCAAAATGCCTGAATGATTAAAGGTTAGACATTAACACCCGTATTCACTAAAGAGGTTTAAATTTAAACTAAGTCTAACTTGGCAGTTAAAGGTTTAAAACGACATTATTAACAATTGAATAAATAATTTTTCTAAATGTTATAATTACAAAATGACAGTGACATAAGCGAAACATAACTGACGAACTAAGAGTTTTAAGTACCATGGCAACTAGACCTGGTCTAACTCTTAAAACTTTTTAATGAATACGGAGGTAATATTTTTGTTTACAAAAAAAAACATTTAATTTTTTTCCACCGTGACAGTGAGGTTACAGAGAATAATAACATAAATTCTTTGCGGCGGTGGAAAATAGTTTTTCCCTACTGGAAAACTCCACTTAAGGTAAATTAACCAATCCCAAGCAGGGCTTCTGAAGAAGAAAGAAATTGACCTCTAAAAAGGGGCCGGGTTTGGGCTACTATTTGATTCTGAAAAAGCAACATTTTCGGAAGTCTTTTGGTCTATGCTCAATTCGACAATTGCCACCGTCTTATCTTTAAATTGTAGGTTTTAATATTTAAAAAAAACGACTTACGCCATTACAAATTGGGCCTGTGTTTTTGTATGAATAAAACTAGATACGCGGGAATCCTTAAAATACCATTAAAAAACTGTGGCATCAAGTATAGTTGGTTGTGAGCGTCACCGCGTACAAAAAATGTTTCTATTGAAAGCTCATAGTTTGATCACACAAGATATTCACTGTGCCATATAGACATCCCCAGAGGGATGAACTTTCAATTTCATAACTATCTGAATAGACTCCATGATAGTTGTCGGACTTGTTAGTTATGAAGGTGCGAAGACATGTAATAATATCTTTTTGGTGGTAAAAATCAGAAAGCGGCATTCCAACATTATTTCCTACGAAACTCTAATCAAGCACTCAGAATATCAATAGTTTATGTCATATCAAATGCTGAATGAACTTAGGTTCTGTCGAAAGAAACTTTAGAAGGAATACCTTAGCAATCATCAGAAATGCTAAGGAAACTACTGTCTACCAACAATTGACAATGAAAATATACTCGGTAGAATGTATTTCAGAAAATGTATGCATCGGTATTATTGTCAAACATGGCATAACTGATAATTAATTTAGGCCATGACAGACGAATTGGTAGCGTAAGGATTCGTTGTGATGGGAAATAATATAGTATGTCGGTAAACTGCTTGTAATTGGTTGCTATCCTGAAGTTGTCTGTGATGGCCTTTACTACTTTTAATTGAATTGTTCCGGATATACCATCGTTAATAGGAAACCTTCAAAATACATGTTATTGTGCGTTTATAGAGTTTTCTAATTATAAATTGTGCTAAAAGATATAAATTACGGCGAGATACTCCTGTTTAAAGTGGCATTTATTCACGTCCAGTCTTCAATAACGCCGGTTTTTTTTTTCTTAGATTATACTTAGGTAAATTTCTTTTTCAGTACTTACTTAGGTAAATTTCTTTTTCAGTACTCGGACTTTGCTCTTAGATAATTTATTACTATTTCCAATTATGAATGAAAATTATTTTATTAACGTTTATGTTATTAATTTTCCAGGTAGAATCTTATGACTACATCGATTGCACTAGAGACATTCCAAAAAGTTACCTAAGTTCCAGTAGTAAAGAATTGTCTGCAAATTTCCTGAAATTCTTTAAGGCCAAAGCATTGGGCAATTCGCTAAGTGAAACTCAGAATGGTATTGGCCCAAACTCTAAAAAGAATGATGCTCAGGTATGTCATGTTAGTAACTTATATTTCCATTTTGTGTTTTAATTCATACAAAAACCGAATTTGTCAATGTAATTGTTTATATTATATTATCTTGTAAAATATTCTGCGACTTATCAATATTGTCTCTTTCAAACTCGTGAACTACGGATTTTTCAATAATATAGACCGATCATGACAACGTCGATTTTTTCCTGATGTTAGTTTTAATAAACAGATGCCTCTAAGTAGTAGTAAGAGATCATCGTTTCTCGATCTCTAAATTATTGCGAAAAAAAAAACAATTTAAAATGTTCCAGATGTGAAAATTATTGTTTTTCTTTTACAGTTACATCTATCCTATATAAACATATAAATAGCTATTAGTATAGTTCTTGCTCTAAGAATATTTTAGTCTTAATTTTTTGTGTATTGATATTTTTATTATATAATGCTAAACAACCTGTTAGTATTAACTTCTGTTATTAATCTTCAAGCTTAGTCAGCAAATACATATTTTGAAAATAAAGCGTCTCAAATTGGTGATAGTATGGAGATCATGAAAACTACATGAAGTAAAAAAAAACTATTTAATAGGGAAGGTGTTGTTGTTGTGGCTCCCGTGGACTTTAATTATTTAATTAAAAAGTTAAAGCATATGCTCGAAAATTAAACGTTTGATTTTTGTTAAATATTTTAAAACCCCCCATTTACCCTCCATGTAGTGCCGGAGATCCCCATACATTCATTTCTAATTTGGAACACGCTGTTGGCATGAGTGTTACTTCCCTGCCAGTTTACCTTAACTTTTTGATATCTAAGGGGGTAAATTGCTATCTTAGATTTAAATTTTTAGATGCAAATATTTGAAAAATCACTAGATAAAATATATAGCATATTAAATATAGGGTCATTTAAAAAAACTGAATTTTGTTTTGTTGCTGTAACTATTTTAATAATTTACCGATTGTTTTTGTTACAGTCTTATTTTAAAGAAAATAATTTAGGCTCTGGATTAATTTAGGCTCTGGATTCAACTTAAAAAAATCAAGATGGTATCCACATTTAAATGTAGCCATCAGGTTCAAAACGTGCTGGCCTCGTTACTCTTTTAGAGTCTGTTAATTTCTGAGTTGTTGAAGATCTCGGTAGAAAACTTTAAAAATCGTCTTGGTACATATTCTATAAACTACCAGTGACTTATACAGAGATGTGATTCTATTAATATTATTAAAATACTTACAGCTTCTAACAATGAATCCTAGAATCCTTACAGCACTGGTAGCTACAGTATCAATATGATGATTGAAATTTAGTTTTGAGTCAAAAATAAATACCGAAGTCTTTATGCAAATCAGTTCTCTTTAAACGTATACCAGTTATACAATAACCACATTGAGAAGTTTCCAACTATATTGTTGATAACTAATAAAACCAAAAGAGGTCCAAGGTTCGAACCCTGTGGCACCCCTGATGGGGGGTGAGATCTATAACCCTTAAGTTCAACAAATAATGTTCTATTTCTAAATATGAAGGAAATAATACTACCATCCACAGAAAAACTGAAGAGCATTCACCATTTCTCCAGTCCATCCTGTCAAAAGCCTTTTCCAAGTCATTAAAAATTACATCTACTTGATAACCATCCTTAATTGATTCTTGAATATATTGAGTGAGATTTATTAAATTTGTAAAAAAGGAATAATTGATCAATCAAATAATCTGCGGTAATAACTCAAATAAGATATATCCGAACAAATAACATGAAAATAAGTATAACAAACAATACAAAAAGAACAATTTGGAACATGCAGGGCTTAATATGCAATATGTGGCAGTGTGTGTCAAATGTCGCGAGCTTCGAAATTCAAGAATACAGCCACTGACAACAAATCTAGGAGGAGCAGGACAAACCTTACAACTTCTGTATTTAAAGTTTAGGTCTAACTCCTATCGCAACCTCTGTAGAGAGGTGTCTAAATATGGCAGGGTGTACATACGCTATTTATTTTTAGGTATGTCAGAGTATAAACTGTTGTGGCATAAGGTGCAAGCTAAATCTGGGCTCCCCCAGTCACAACGATGATTGGCTTGAATTCGATGACGAAAAAGTGAAGATATTATCAAATAAGGAGTTCATAGACATGCTGAATAGGAGACATGAAAGCACCAATACGCCATATTTGTTATTCTATTCCAAGGTGCAATAGTAAGTTCAGATCGTAGTCACTAGATGTTATTTATTTCAGTTTGGTTGTGTTTTAAATTTCCGCGTTGAAAACAGGTTGCAAGGGCGTCTCGTTTGTGTCCATTGGTAGATAATTGATTATGACTGATATATATCATAAATAATCTAGATTAAAAACATTTAGGGTTTAATTCCATGTGCCAAATCATTCATTAAATTGTTCTAAATGAAAATAATGCAAAACAGAATGGAAATCATTACTATTTTTTGAACTGATTATGATTAAGATTGAAATATCAAATAAGTGAAAAATGATTGTAAAATACAGTATGAAAACAGAATTTTGACTGTTGTCATTTCCAAAAATAGAATGGGGAATTTTTCTGTACCTGATTATATTCGTTTTCCAATATGTATATCTATCGTTAAGTTTTGTCTAATGTGATGGATACAAATGAGAACTTTTATAATAAAAAACTAAAAATTATCGTTTCTTAAAGATATCTTAGCGCACTGGATAGATGCAGCGGTAATATTGACAGCTATAGCATTATAATTTAGAGCAAGCAGCTTTAACTCCAGAAAAAGACCGCACTGGTTTCTGATACATATACTGCAAATCATTTATAGGAAAAGTTAAAAAGTCTGCATAAACAGATTATTCCTGTAAATTATTTTTGTTTTCACTTTTTCTAAAAAAAAAGAATTTTTTGAACATTTTTGCTTTATCTAAGAACTCATAATAATTATGTTGTGGTAAGCAAGGTGAAAAACTTTTAAACCACAGAAGTAAATAACGTAAGAATGAACCTAGAAAGTCTAGTAAATATGTTTTACATCATTTGCGTATGATGCATATATTTCATTTTAGAAATAATTTTTTTTATAATATTAACAATCATTGACGGTTATAATTTTTTTTTTCATTTTAAGTTTCAGTGCGATCTTAGATTATTATATTTCATGGCAAGCAGTAATTTTACAATTTACTCCTGGACAAATGTATCGCAACATTAAACATTTGTTTAAGATAATATTCTACAATAATTGTGTCTAAATCCTTTAATAATTATTGAGATAACAGAAAGATTTAAATACAAGGATATTTTAGAAAAGATAGGACTAAAATTCTCTTTTAATTTCAGTTTGATGTTCTAAATCATGCAATTCGCAGGGTATTTTGAATTCTCGGAATAAAACTGAGCATTTGAACTACTTAATCCTAATGCTTATGTTAAATGTTAAAATTTGAATGCTTAATTAAACTGACCCAAAAAGATACAAACTTATTTACTTTGACTTACATTCTGGATGTGAACATCAATCCTAAATACTCAGTATTACATTTAAATTGCATTTTTTATTTTAAACTCAATAAACCCGGGCAACCTTAACTGATCTAAAAAAATAGAACTAGACTGATCTTTAATCATATTTTTATGCTATTCGTTCAAGTAAATTCAAATGTACTTTTTCCAAATATTTTATTTCGCAAATACCTACATATATATCCTAGTTCTTACAAATGATAAATGTTTTCGAGTTACCAGACGAAGTGTTGTTTTTTGTCAATAATAATTTTTTTCCAAGAACTTAAAATGATACATTGAAATATTTTGTTCACCTAATTCGTGGGATAACTTGGTTGAATAATAAACATAGAAATTAATTAGATTAACTTTTCGTTTAGCAAAATTTCGGTGACATTTTTCAATATTATCAAATTGTTTTTGTGTTAAATATTGTTGTCTTTTGTTGATATATTGGGTGTGAATAGTCAATTTAATATTTCTAATTTTTAACATGCATCCATTTATGGTAGCCAATTATAACTTTGGGGGTCAATTTGTACTCCTACCGATGTATACACTTGCCTTCCGTTGTCTTCCGCTAAATAATAGACAAGTTTGTTTTCATTCATTCATGCTTATTAAAGCCAACATACCTTATGTAAGATGATTAAGCCGTACAGCTGGTAAATGGGAAACACTTAAGTAAATATAAGCTTCATTTTGTTAAATTATTTAAAGCCTGTTTTCCCACTGAAATAATTACGTCGTCCCGTATTATCCATTCTAGCTTAAATATATTTCTATGCCATGATTTTGATCACTGCTGTCCCCAGATGCGCTAATTGATACACAACAATCTCGTGTTCGAAATTCTGAATTTTGTTTAAAGTTTCGCACGATGTGTGATATTTTAGCTCTTTTCTTTACAGTCCAACAATGCGTGGATCTTTATATGCCTGGAACATCATTTCTGATTTGAATTCGTAATTTGTTATAATTAATATTTTAATTTAAAATTAGTTGATAAATTGAAAAAAAAGGAGACATGCAGATTTCTATTACAGTATAAACTTTCTTTTTCTTTCTTTTCTGTTTAGTTTAAAATTTATTTTAGTTTGGATTGACTGATTGATGATATTTGACTCATAGTAAACGGCAGTCTAATAAGTCAGGTCTGACGTCATGTAATAATCTGAATTAAATCGAAAAATGTATACATGAGAAAGATAAAAATGGCCGATTATTAACAGCTGATTTAAACGTTTTACTTTTAAAGTCAGATGGTAACAAGGTTAAGTTTCATTTGTCAAGTTCGATTTGGGAACGTTCATAATTAAAAAAAATATATTTTATGCGGCTTATTAAAAAAATCTTTAATTTAAATGGCTGTATTCGTGCTATAATAATATATATCTGATAATAAGAAAACCCAAAGGGTTGTAAGCTCTAAAATTTGGTCAGATAAATACATTTTTGATATCAAAAGCTTTTAAAAAGTTCTCTAAATAAGGAAGCTACGTATTCTTTTGATTTGAATCCAAACTTGAGTCTAAGAGTAAAAAACTTATAGCCAAAATTTTCTTATAAAGTTTATATATTTGTTGTCTTCAGTCAACTTGTGTCAAAATGGGTCATTTTAATAAGCTAGTTTGAGCAGGAGCAAAAATTTACACACTGATAAAAAAAGTAAATACACTGAAATAAAAAAGGAGGTTTATAGAATAAGAAATATATATTTGCTATACGCGAAATAAATATCCATTTCAATATTGAGCCAGATTTATTTGTGTATTTTAGAATATTTGTTTGGCCTAAGTAAATAATTACTTAATTGTAATAAAATAAGATATAAACAAATACATCGTTTATTTGGTTGAAATAAATATTTATTAAACGCAATTAACCTAGTAGCTATACAACGTTCTGTTAAAGGAAAATGTGCAACACTAAATTCTGAATATGCGTCACTTAAAAGAAAAAAATACGAAACACAAGACTTATCAAAAAAAAATATCAGAAGCACAAAAGGCTTTCTCTAAGATTCGTGAAACATTAAACAGACTTAGTACCACAATAAAAACGATAACTACAATGATAAGTACATATATACACTACAAAATAATAGCTAAAAAATAATATTATGAAATTTAAAATTCGCTATCTGAGCCATCTTCAGATGTATCACTATCATATTCAGATACTGCAAAAATTACTGGATTTATTTGGACGTCTAACAATTTTTCTCGATCCCACCACTCCATAATTATTTTTTCGGTATCATCTACCACCTTTTTTTAATTGTCCTCTGATATATGATCTAAAGAGTCTTGCCAGACCTTTAGAACTTCTTCAGATGTAAGTCATAATAAGATTTTGCGCCGGCCCATATTTGCTCGATGTTATTAAATTGGCAGTGATAAGGAGGCAAGCGCAAAACCTCAAGTCCATGTTCCCTCAAAATATTATCCAATAATAATCCAATTAATAAATTTGAAGCGGGATTTTGATTTTTTGTTAATAACCACTGAAGAACGTCACTGTTTTTCCACAGTGAATTTGGTTGTTTGTTTAAAATTCTAGAATGATATGACGCATTGTCCACAACGATTAATGAGGGTCTGTCTAAATTTGAAATAAGAATTTGATTTAGCTACTTTTCAGAAAATGCATTATTCATGCTGTCGTGGTAATTAGCACTTTTCGATGCGGATGAAAATATTAGGTTGGCCCCAGAAACAAATTCACTAGATGAACCAGCATGCAAAACATATCTTTTTCCCGAACCACAACCATTTTTTCTTTTAAGTGATTTAGCCGAATTATCTTGCCAGGATTGCAACCCACTCCCTTTGAAAAAAACTCTGGTTTCGAGCAAAATAATAACTTTCCTTAATTTTGAATTCAAATTTTCAACATATTTTCTTAAAAAGGAGCTCGCTGACCTGCTACATTTGATAATTTTAACAAAGATTTAAAGCCAATTTCTAAAATCCCACAGTCCTTTAATGTGTCCTTTAAAACTGGAAGTGTTATGTGAACATTTGATTTGTATAAATCGTATATTACATTTCTTACCTTCCATCTTTATGCATCCGTTTAAATCTTGAGTTTTACTGTTTTTTCATTTTCTTTTTTCGCATTTTTTCGCCGGAATATTATAGCATTTTTCTTCAACAATCCTTTGTACGGTTCTTATGTTTAACTTTAGCGCTTCTGATACTTTTTTCTGGACAGACTGGATTTATTACGTTACCGTTTTCTGTATATTTTCTTTGCTCCTCTTGAAAATAGCTTGCTAAATTTAGAACCATCTTTTTGTTTAAGGATTTTAAAAACCCGCAAAACGTTTTTTGCTTTCCATTTTACTTCAGATTTTACCATAAAGTTTTTTGGCACTGACAATACTCCTAGAAAATGTGACAACCGAGGTGACAACCATTAGGTTAAATGTACAAAGGTGACTAAACCAAACAGTGTTTTAAATAAAATTATTCAATGATAATGATTGTATTATAATAAAGTAGAACACAATAAGCTAAACTTGAGGCAATTAATACTTTTAAACAAATATTTTTTTCGGGGTAGTTACCAAGTTATATATTAGAAATTAGGTAATCACATTTTTACTTTGACGTGTTAAACATATTTTGAATTTTATTTTTAACAATTCGAAACCAACCTTTGTCTTAGAAGACACAAATGCAGATGTTTGATAGCCACTGGAAATTATATTTGGCTCTCTTTCTTAGCAAATTAAAACATATAAGACCTTTTCAGTTTTCCTATGGGCCACTCAATTTTAAACTAAGATATGTAGGCTTGATGAAAATAACACTAAAAAAGTTTGTCTCTTATAAAACCATACACCTGACTTATTATACTGCCGTCGACTATATTTACATACAATCATTTTTCAGTAAGATAGATAATAATCAAGTAATAAAAAATGATAAATAATAAAGTTATTGCTTATGCAGAAAATACCCAAAAAACCGTTCCACAATTGACCTTAATTAATGTCTATATATATTTCTAAAATGCCGTTTGTCCGCTTCAAAAAACCTTCAACCAAGCAAACGAAAAAAACTAAACCTGTATCTAAACAAATCCTTTCCGGACCTACGTTTTTAGTGATTTGACTGATCTTTTCTTGTATGAAATGTGCGCAACAAAAGTTAACATCTACACGTCAAACCCGGCTTAATAATACCTTGCTCGAAATTTAATCCTAATACCCATGAGCGTTGACATAGATAGGGATCAAAGTCTTATCATGTGTGCGGATCTTTAAGAAAAATTTAGAATATCGCACAATACGGGCGGAACTTTAAGCAGAGAGGCAATTTTTCTCACATGATGTGAGAAACTCTAACCATAGCCTAATAATTATTTAGTTCTGTTATGCATTAGCTATTGTATAGTGTAAATGTATATATTTTTTTTAATTATAGACATTTATATTTCTATTTACAGATTTATATATTTTTGTCAGGGTATTTCAAGATATATTTTGAATTTTATGGTTAATTGCATTTTCATATTCATTAGATCACTAAATTGTGAATTATCCTGTTTAAATGTGATTAATTAAAGAATATGTAGCAAGAGAATCAAATCTACAAGGATTATTTTTTAAATATCTATTTGTGTATTTCTATTTAAAGTGGGCACTGGTAATCTTAAAATTCAAGCCAATACCTTCGAAATACCCACTGTTTAGTTTATTTTTTTATGTTGCTTCTATTTCTAGAATGAGAAGAGTATAACCAGGCCAAATTATTAAAATTAATTCTTATGGCTTTATCGAATATTGTACGGCTTTTAACCATGTACCTGTGTACCTCGAATACTTCTTCCAATCGCAACAAATACCCTATCCAATGCTTAAGGTGACTATTTAATTATAGAGTTATATGGAATAATTCCGAGTTGTTATATTTTCTCTTCGAAGCTTAAAGTACCTAATGATATATTGATAGTTTAAGCATATTAGTTTATAATAGTTAAATTCTTCCTGTTGTACTAGATGTTCGTTAAACAGCCTGAATCTGTTATTGAGTGGCTAAGGTTGCAAGAAGGGGATGTGAAATCGTACATGTAGTAAAGTTTAGGTGTGAAAAATCGATCTATCTATAGAACAATATAAAATTATTCATGCTGTGAAGTTCGAATAGGTAATTAAATTTTTAATAAAAAAATATTAGTTCATCAAAAGGGTCGAATTGTTTATTCATATGTGCTTTGCGGCAATGTTCTGATGTGATTATTAATATACTTCTTATTTTCCGGTAAATCGGTTCTTTCATCAAGTATTATTCTAGTCGTCGAAACAAACAGATTGGTTCACTAATGATTTTTCTTTGCAAACTAAATCATACGGAAAAATACTGCTACATTAGATAGGGTGAGTAGTAGTAAGAAGATAATGGGACAAAAATACCAATTAGCTCCCCAGTCACCCATGGATTTGGCAGCATTCCTTTTACCTGTCTGCAGAAGTTCGTTCTTGGCCAATTTTTCCTCTCTTTCTAGGGTCATTTATTTAGGACCTATGAACAGTACAGTTTGCTTATATCTGAGGTCAAGGTTCTGTGTCCGACAACCGGAGCGTTCTTGCGAACTCGTCTGCCTTCTCGTTCTCTTCGACACCAGTGTGTTAGGGGACCCATTTTAATTTCACCACCTTCGTTTTTGCTAGCTCGCTTAGGACATCTCCGCATTCCTGGACTATACTGAGCTTCTGTCTGTCTTTCTACTGAAAAGACCCCCACGGCACTGCGTTCCGACCGTTATATTCCAGAACCAGCTATCCCAGAACTGGCTATCCATGAGCGGTCTGTTCAGTAAATTTTTACCCCAAGCTCGGCATTTTTTATCGTTTTGCACGAAGCCGTAACTTTCTTCTTGTCTTCCATAAAGGATGCTCCAGAAAATCCAGAAAGATATTAATTGCCCCGGAAATTTCCTAATAGGCCAGTCTTTGAAGTTCGGCTAGTTTGCGGCAATATGTTACCTTTTTCACCACCAGCCACCATACCATAAATTCATAGGTGATTCTCGGTCAGGTGACTGCGATGTAGGGCCAGTGGAGGACCATATTTTCTAATCATCAAGTGACGTAGTTTGTCACATTACTATTTCAGGTGAGAAAAACATTATTGTTAAACACAAAGTAAAAGCTGATATTTATAAATAGCGTGATTAGACTTTATCCTTCAGCAGTGGAAATTCTTGCAGTAGCGGATTCTTTTGAACAACTTTTTTTTCCATCTCTAGCCGGTCTCTTGCTGTTTTTGTTCTTTTTGTATTATTTTTTTGTTTTTCTTTTTTTTTTAGATAAGATTGCCAACAATAATATAGGGTATGTAGAGTAAGCATCAATTAAAAGAATTGTGGAAAATTTCTATAAATTAATATATTTACATAGTTACTTTAAGATTTGATTAAAAAATATTCAATCGAAAATCTATTAAAAGTGTTCAAGATTTTTGTATATTTACACGCTTTATAACAATGAATATTTAGAACAAAATGTATTGTAATCTAAGCTACTTGGATACACGTAAATTTGTTGCTTACGTAATTAAATTCCTTCATTTTGTGAACCTATCGGAAACTTCAATAATTTTTAATTGTTTATTAACGGGATTTACGCCTAATATTTAGATACATTAAGTGTAAATTAGTCGGTTTTGTTTTATAGGTTATTTTGACAATAACTCACATCTAGTTTTGTTTTGTACATATATTTTATTTTTACTACAGATGATTTTTTTTTTGCTAGATAAAAGACAAATAATTACAGATATATGTGTAATACACAAAAACTATTTTACATAATTGTGGGAACTGTTTATTTCTAACATATTGAAAAAAAAACCTTCAAGATGATTTTTTGATTAAATATACAAAATTGAATTGTGTATACATTTTTAACTTACTTTATTTTTTTTTTCTTTGGAGTATAATAATTAAGTGTGGGTATATTTGTTTAATTTTTATTTGTAGCAGTTTGTCAAATATAACCTATGTTATTCTCAGTATCTGGATTTCCGGCGATGCTCTAAATTTCAGATAATCGCCGATACTTTCACTTTTAGATAAAAATTATTTGAAATTCAGGTACATACAAGCAACAGTCTTGCTACATTACTTCTAATCAAATAATTGTTTTTCAGTTTTGCGACTTGATTAGGGTCTGGAAAAAAGAATATTTGATTTCATCATTTACGTCTACCTAAAATCACGACCTAGATAACGTTCGTTAAATTAGCCCCCAAAGTATTTTGATTTCGTTTAAATTTGTTCTCATTTATTAATGCTTCTTTAATGCTTTTTACTGCTTCATGTCATTTCGTTAGTGCTTTCTTAGTTTCGCATATATTAAGTTCTTTAAATTTTAAGGTCAGCCCCCAAAGTTTATCTGATCGATCCTTACAAGGGGTCGTTCGTTACTGTTTTTTTGGTGATCAATTTAGTTTCGCAAGCGCTATTTTATTTTTGCAAATATTCGCTTATCTTTGTTTTAAGGTCAGCCCCCAAAGTTTTTCTGATCGACCCAAATTAGGCGTCGTTCGTTAGTGCTTCGCTACTAACACTTTTAAATGTCGATGGAATTTAGAAACCAGTATTATATTTGTTATTAAAAATCAGCCTTTAAGCTACATTTCAAATTCTAAATAATACATCATAGTAGTAGTAGTAGTAGTAATATTGTTTATTTACTAAAAATGCTACACTTACACTTTATTTAAATACAGAATATAAAACGTTTTATTAATTATTACAATAATATTATAAATATATCAGGATCATGGATATTTAGTTAATATTCTTTTAATACATTTGGTTTTAATTTATTATAATTTATTGGAGCTTTATGAAACACCGACTTATAACTTAACGATTTCGAAATTCTAGGGTAAAGGTGACAGTCGTTGGCACAATTGAGCATGTGTTACATTTTGACACACGTTACAAAGCAGTGCGTCACGAAAAACCCTTATACACCTAGTCTATTGGAAAGAGGAAGCTCTTTGCTACTTGACTACATGTTTTCTTGCATTTGTCCTTGTTTTAAAGGGTATTATCATAAATAGAAATAAAGATAGACAGATTTCATAGTGGTTGGCAGAAGCGACATAGTTGTTGGCATATGAAAATTTAGTAGTTGGCATACTTACGTATAAGGTAGGTAGGACCATTTAGGGATGGATACATTTAGTCATAAGTAAACATTATTTATTGTCAAAACAGGTAGGTATACAAAAAATATTAAGTACTAATAAAACATTTATTACAAACAAAAACCGACGAAAAAAAAGTCTTATTGGTGCACTTAGAATGTAGAGTTCGCGTACATTTCGAACATTTTCGCCCGAACTTGTTTAATGACAATAATTCTCCACACGTATAGCAAATTCCTTTAGACATAAATCTCTTTTTTTTCTTCAATTTGTAGTACTGAAAACACATCTTTCTCTTTAGTTTTCTTAGGGGAATCTATTTTTGGTATATCGTTTTCTTCAGCCTGCATTATCCCATTTTCTAGTTTAGATGTTCTTTTCTTAGCTCTTTCTTTTGTTCCTTAACTTCTAGTTCCTTAACTTCTAGTTCCTTAACTTCTAGTTCCTTAACTTCTAGTTCCTTAACTTCTAGTTCCTTAACTTCTAAGACAGTACTATTTGTTTTACTGCTCGTGGTAAAATTATTTTCATTTTTTTCATTTTGCATTGGGGGGATTATTTTAAGGTGTTGAACAATATTTATTTTGTTATTTGTTCTTCTCTTCTGAACTTTATTTATTTTTCCCTTTTTATTTTGTTCTCGAACCATTCTTTTTCTTTCTTTCTCTTGTTCTAGAATTTTTTTTTATTTTCTTTGTCCTCAACGATATTTTTCCACTTTTCAGAAGTGATTACATAAGGTAATCTTTCTATGTCTCTCTTATTTTTCCTTTTGGGACTTTCGGGCCAGTAAAGGATGCTGCTTAGAGGAGATTCAACTGAAGTTGTAGCCTTATCATTATTTATAAAATTAGTACAAGCCACATCAATTTGATTTTGGTCATATTCTTGCAAAGCTTGGTTTAATTCGTCGTCATAAACTTCAGCGTCTATTATTTCAATTGGCATATCCTCAATATCTACAATGGGCATATCCTCAATATCTACAATGGGCATATTCCCAGTATTAGTTACACTGGGCATGCCCTCATTATCATCCAGAGGCCAGGTTTGAACTTCTTTCTGATGTCCATTAAAAAAATTCCAAATTTTTGTAAGACAGTTTCTTTCAGAACTATATACAGATTCATAATTATTATTTTCAAGTGATTTTAGCAAGTTTTCATCAAGAAAACTCTTAAATGTATTAATATCTAGAACACGGTCAGTTCGAGTTACACTGCCGTTAATATTGTTAGTTTCAAGTGCATCTTTTTCTTCTGTAATATTTTGGATACTTTCATTCGCTCCCCCAAGACATTTTGAATAGTCAATGGCATTGCAATCCCAAGGAAAGAGTCCAGTTGCTTTAAAGCCATTGACGATTGTGGATTTTTTTACATAATTTTCAATTACTTTGGAAAGTAGTGGGGCGAAATTTTCTTTCGTAAATTGAATTAGCGGATGTTGACGCCTCCATTCCAAAATTCCTCTTTGCCAGCCAGTCTTCAAAGGTTTAAAGGCGGCAACATCAGCAGGTTGTAGTAACCTTGTTGCATTAGGGTACAATGCAATCAAGATTATCCCTAGTGTATTACATAACTGACTTATCTGCAACGTAAGATGAGTTTTGTGCCCGTCCACAAACAGTATAACAGGCTTTTCGATTTTCTTCTCTTCCAGATATAAATTAAATACATTGGCTATATATTCATAGAAAAGGGAAGCTTTCATCCAGCCATTATCTGAATAGCCAATTCCCCATTTTTCTGGAACCGTTTCCAAGATTTCTTTTGGTGGCTTTCGTTTATACGGGTAAATAACCATTGGTGGCGAAAGGTCACCATTCGCGCAAAAGGTAAACATTACCGTGAGCGACGCTTTCGCTACACCTTGATCTACTTCATAGACATTTTTAGTACCTCTGAAAGCTAATACCTTTTTATTTTTTGGGCAAAGGAGGAAATTTGTTTCATCCCCATTGAAGATTCTATTAGGATCATTTAAAATATGTTTTAAATCTTCCCTTTCTAACTCATTCTCGATAGTTTGAAACCAGTTTCTTATGTTTATTTCACTGATGCAAGAACTAGCCTGGGTAACGGATTCTGTTGTTCTAAGGCGGAGCTCAGGTGTCTTCTTATAAAGGCCCGGTACCATCCCTTACCAGGTAAACCATCAGGAAAGGGAGTGCTTCTATTGCAAGCCGTAATAAAGTTCTGTACACTATGCTGTACATCCTCTATTCTCATCGGGAAGCCTTTTCTTTGGCATGTATTTATCCACCTTAAAATAAAATTCCATTAGATGCAACGGAAAATATGTTAGTATATAAAATCTTACTCAACCAATGTTGTTTCTTCTTCAGGGGTGACATATGTAGCTGGGCCATAACCAGGCTTTTTAAATTTGGCTCCCATTCGAAATTGTATGGTAGCTCTTGGTATATCAAGTTTTTTGGCTGCCTTTAGTTTTGACATACCATCTCTAACAGCTTGAATTGCGAATTGCTTGTTTAATTTTTTCTTCCCGTTGATTCATGTTTACTAAAAAGCGAACTATATTAATAATTATACAGGGTGTTTCAAAAGTTTTCTGACATACTTCCTGCCCTTAAATGATGTCAGGAATCACCTCCCGAAGTTTGTCAAAATAATTTTTGAAACACGCTGTATAATTGTCAAATAGTAAGTAACCTTGATAGGTATTTGTAGTGTATTAAATAAAATACTGAATTTGGAAAATTAATTAAATAAAAAAAGAAGCATTAAGCATAGGTATAGGTCAGGCTTGGATAGGTTTCTTACCAAATCTTACCTAAAATACCTAGGTACCTTTTTATCCGTATATAATTAACATGCCAATCATTGAATTCTAAAAAAAACCGTCATGATACAGTCATTGGCACTCTTATGCCAAGTACTAAAGTTGACATTAATTAGGTCACAGTGGTTGACACTAAAGTTTTTAGGTTATAATTTATAGAATGACGCGTTTTTTACCTTGTTTAAAGTGTAATAATACGATTAATAGTATACCTAATCATGTATACACACTTACCAACTTTTTCCTTTTCGAAGTCACCAAAAAAACCCACTTTTCTATCACAAAAACAACCTTAAACAGGACAATTTTAAAGAACAAATTCCAACGGTCTGTGATCCCGCCAAATTCTGATTGACAACTGAAGTAGGAATACCAACTGCGCATAGAATAAATACCTATATTTAAGTGCAAAAGTGCCAACTTTTATTTTAAAAAATCCCCGAAGCAGTTAATGTTAGTTGAGTCAGATTATTTAAAAAAATGTAAACGGGTGCCAACGATTGTCTACCTGCCAACCATTGTCGCCCTTACCCTATTTATATAATTTAGGCATATTTCTCGTATATCAAATATTCATCTATTCTGAATGCACCCCCAAATATCTATCTATATTCTAGAAGGTGGTGCGCTTATGTCACGTGTACTTAGGGTTACCATATGGTAACCAAAAGGAGGACATGTCCTTTTTAAAGAAATTATTTTGTCCTACGTTAGTAATTCTCCTTTATGCACCTAAACCGCAGAATACAAATTTAAAATTTCAGAGCAGTGTGCTACTACACTGCCGTGCAGTGTGCCACTACACTGCAGGAAGACGGTGAAGGGGAAAAACCAAAATAAGACCATTTGAATCTCACTGAAAACCTTTTATTTTACCCTTGTTATAAACAAATACATTTTATAATGTATATGAAATATGATTATAACACCAAACATTTATAAAATTGTGATCTACAAATGTCAAAAATCTCTTTTATTTTAACGGATTTTAAAAATATAAAACTTGGAAAACAATAGGCGAGCAAAAAATAAAACAAATGTATAACATAACATTTGTTTCAGTATATTTATATAATGCGCGTAATTGTTATGTAATCAATTTATAAGATGTTTATTTCATATTTTTTTAACAAATAATAAACAATAATCATTGGGCGGGTTAATTGATAAATTTTTATAAGCAGTACTGATGTACTACTATTAAATGTTTTAAACTAAAAACTATTAAATTAGGGTGGCAAATTTGCGGAGTACACGATACTTGAGCCCGCGACGTTCTTAGAAGACAATATTGATAGATGTGTATAGATGAATTTTTGATATGCGATAAATATTTTGGCTGATTTTAATCACAAATATAACAATAAATACTGATTTTTAAATTCCCTGTAATTTAAAACTGTTATATAGCAATAATTTTATATTATGCAAATGTCACTGTAATAAAGTTATCGATTTTTTCTAAAAACATTGGCTTGTCTTAAGCTGAATTCGTGCAAAACAGGGTGACATAACTAAATATGAATACGCTTGTCTGGTATTTCACTTATTTTTTTTGTGCCATTCAGAAAAACTTTTGGGGCTGAATTTAAAACAAGATATGCAAGACCATTTTTCCCAAAATAAGAAAGCACTTACAAAACTAATCCAAGCAATAACGAAACACTAACAAACGGCGTCTAATTTCGGCCGTTAAGACACATTTTGGGGGCTGACCAAAGATAAGCGAATATTTATAAAAATAAGAATGCACCAACGAAATGAATCGAAGCACCAAAATATACTAACGAACAACGTCTAATTTTGGTCGATCAGAACAACTTTCGGGGTTAACCGTTAAACAAAACAAACAAATATTTTCAAAATTAAGCAAACAAGAAAGAAACTACTTAAAGCACTAAGAAACTACTAATAAACAACACGTAGTTTGGGCCGATAAGAAAAAAATTAGGGGTTGAGCTTGAAATAAAGATAAGCGAATATTTACAAAAAAGAAAGTACCACTATCGAATGACATCTAGTTTGGATCGGTAAGAAAAACATTGGGAACTGACCTTGAAATTTAAAAGAAATTAATATTTGCGAAACTAAGAAAGCAGTAATGAAACCAAATGAAGCACATTTGAGCGAATCAGAAATGCTTCCGGGCCTAACTTAACGGACCTATATATTGTCCTTCTGAACCTTATTTTATTTTTTTAAACTACTTATGAATTATTGCTTTCACAATACTTGTTATTGTTTTAAATTCAACTTGAAAATCCGTACACAATAAAATATGTTATTGTCAATATGTTGGAAATAGATGAAGTATCTGATTAGAACTATTAGTGCAATCATTATACATTACAGCTAAGGCGTTAAAAGAATCACACAATCATGGAAACGTGTATAAATATTCTTTCCACTCTCCTGATTTACATTCTGTAAAGTCCTCTCAAAAGTAAAATGTTTGCTTAAGCTATCACCTTTAAAAAGGTCGACATAAGGTCTTTGCGTTTTTTTTTAAACTCCATTTAAAAAAAACAGCACCTCAGTTTTTTTTGCAATTTTTTTCTTGGAACAACTTTAGAGCTACAAAATGATGTCACTAAGTTTTTCTATCTACGGACATTATGCTTATGGAATCATAATAGAGTTATCGTTCGGATCCAGGGTTAAAAAAAAAACTTTTATATTTAAATAAGGAATGTGTTTCAAACAGTTTAAAACATTTTTTTTTTGTTTAAAACATTTACTTTAAACTTTCATATTATAGTTACTTATTATTACCTTAGTATACTCAATATATAACTATATTTTGTTATTAGAGTATGTTCTTCGAACTAGTTATATATTAAACTAACTAAAAAACACATTAAGTTTTAAATATGTTTAAAATATTTGTTTTAAAACAAAATGTTTAAATTATAACCACACTGACCTGCGCCAACGGGCACAGAAGGTGTGTTCTTTTTGAATTGTGGTTACTTTTCAGCCGTGAGAAATTACTGTATGAATATATGCTGTATACTATTATTATTTTAAAATGACGGCGCATGCCCGAGACCGGTGAATTCAACATCCCTTAAATTTCCGAATTTCAAAAATAAAAACGAGGTTATATTATTATAACCATGTGCTTGATTTACCTTCTTGTTCCTTTAAGGTAAGGTAGAAAGAGCAGTCAAAATTCGACAATTAATCACAAAATTCTTTATAAGAAGCCTCACTAATATTTAATATTATACAAAATATGTTAGGAATATTTCTAGAATGTCGGAACATTTACTTACAATGTAAAAACTGTCCTTTGATGTTTATTATTTGGTAAACTTCTATATTTTATGTTTAATTTTGTGAATCAATGTTTTCTTTATTATTAAAAATAATTGTGCCTCATTTCCTACAGCATTGAAAGTGTGTTTTATGGATTCCTTATGGTCAATTTGATTAGAACAACATTTGAGCGATTATTGATTTTTGATGCGCTGTTAAGAATATTAAAATAATTACCAGCAAATTAAAGCATGCATTTAAAATGAAGTATGGTTTACTATACGTTTAATATAACGGACATTTACGAAACAAAAAAAAAATCAGTTAATATTCAACTACTCAAAAAATAGAACTTAAAAAAATTGGTAAATTAACGGTAAGTTAACAATTTTTTATTGCCGTTAACTTAAAAGTAAAAAAGGTGTCCAGTAATTCCTTAATTTATTTTTGGTTAACCTCCGTAAATTACCATAAAATAAAATAGGGTAATTTAACATCATTTATCATCACTACAGCACCTTTTTTTCAATGCAATATCCCTTTTTATTTTTTTCCAAATGATTTCATGGATTTTGATCTGCTCCAATTGATAAGCCTGATTATTTAACATTTTTTTATGTATTTATTTAGTATGTGTTCTCGCACAAGTGTGACAGTGTGACCGTATTGATAATACAACTCTGCGAATATTAGAGTTGTATGTTTTTTTTTTATTCCAAATAACCATATAATGAAATAATCTTAACAGTCACGCTGTCACTTAAAGTCAGGCAAGTAAGTGAATGAAATCAGCTAAACCATAAATATTTCGTAGGAAAATAGTTTTGATGAGGTGTTAAAATATTAACATTAATGGAAAAGTGCATCCTACCTCCGTAAGAAATTTGCTTGTTAACAAAATAGTGGTCTTTTTTTTTGGTCTCTAAAATACCTAATATATTTACCAGTTTGGGAGGCCTGTAGAGGTTTTATACTTAAAATAACGACAGGGATGTTATCTGAATATCGCAGGCTTATTAATTTCATTTTGTGGCTCTAGAGTTCCAACTAAAAAGGAGTAATTACAATAATGTAGAAAATGAGATGCTTAACAATTTTCATTTTAACTTTTTGTCTACTCAGTAGACTCAATAGTGAAAATGTAATGTACGTTGACATTTTCCAAACTTGTGGTTTAAGTACAAGTTTTATTTCTAAGGAATTTATATAATTACAAACTGTTGAATTGCCATGTTCCACTTTACTTTGTAATATAATCTAAAATCGATTATTGTAAACTTGATAATTTATTTTCCATTATAAAAAGAATAAGCATTGTTATTAATATTGTTCTTATTACTATAAATTCAATTTCTGCAGAAAGCATTATTTCTTTTGGTTTTGTGATTTTTCAGATATATGTATAATGATTGAACTATATACACATTATGTAATAGGCCATTGTGCGCCTTATTTGTGATTTAAAATTCAGACCAGTATTAAAAGAAATAGGATAGGATTGTTAAAATTGGTGATATTAGATGTAACTTTACTTTTGTTAAAATTGTATCTTGCTTCATTAAGTATATTTTGTCAGATGAATACAGTTTCCCATATTAATAAGTCAAAGTCAAAATATGCTTTATTATCAAAAGAAACTGTTCTTATTGACAAAGCTGTAAAGAATAATACAATTAAATATAATTAAATTATTTCAAAAAGGAGATATAATGTAAGATGCGTTTAAAATAAAGATTTAAAATACATAACAGAGTCTAATACACGTAACAGAACTTAGAAATAAGAGAAAGAAAAAAAAACACTAACATGGTAACACAAATCGTAATTAATATTTAAAACTTACAAAAAAAAGTAAAATAAAACATGTTCACAAACAAGAAAGGCTCATACATGAACCTAAGCATAAAATATAGACAATATCATTATAGATTGATAGATAAATTGATTTTGACAAGTTATACACGATTTCTGAAAAGTCTTAGTATGGCCGGTATCTTGAGGATTAGCAAGGTTAAATACCGCAAATATTGAAATTGAACTGTACCAAAAAATTTGCTTCTTTACATGTTTAAACTGTTTGCCCCCCTTTTAGAGTGGGCGAGCTTAAGAATTACAATATACTACTGACTTAAATGACGAAAATTAATTTTCAAACCTTTTTCTGTCAGTTTTATAGTATATTTAAAAATCACAATCAATATTGTTTCTCATTACCCTCTTCGATTCGCCTGATAATTTCAAGCATAACAACGTCTTACAAAAGTTCTGAAGAAGCTTCAGATTCTAGATTCATGAACTATGGGAAAAGGTTTGATTGCAAATAAAAATTTTCCATTTAATTGTTGTAATATTCAGAAACATTAATCTAAATATCTATAAGTATAGCTGCATATGGCTATTTAGAAGTGCAACTTGCAAAACTACTATTTTGAACAGAGGGACAAGTAAATGATTTTTTTACTCTATGCCTCTTGCTGTAATTTCGAAATCTTATTTGGTTTAAAACATGAAAGTGTATTCCTATTAAGAAAATGAAAGCACTAATAATTCCAAAAAATCCCTAAACATTATGTACGTCGTAGAGCAAACATGAGCATGCACACTACATCTAATTAGTAAGCAAGTACTACTGGCAAATATGTAAAAATAATTAAATTTTATTTATTTTACTTTACCAGAATATGAGCATTTTGTTTATTATTACTATACCAGTCGCTAACTCTTATAAGCCTTTTAAAACTATTTGACAAACAGAAATACCGGATGGTACCGTATACCGGGTGACATAAAATAGTGTCTCACCCTTATAAAGGTTTTCGTTTGAAAATCTCGAATGAAATTTAAACTCAAAAAATTAAATTTTTTGAGTTTAAATTCGGATTTTTGCTACCAACTTTTAATTTTTAGGTGGGGCGTGTATGACACGCTTTTCGACTTTACTTTAAATTCTAAACACAATTTAAATATACAACTTGTAACATCGTCTTCTTGGAATTTTTAGGAAGTGCAAGCCGTTTTGTTCTAAGTTTAACTATATGGTCGATAAAGGGTTCTAAGAGGAAGATTTTTAACTCAAAAACAGTTAGATATAATAGGATAAATAAAATAAAATATAGAATTTGTAGCAGAATTTAAAAACATAATAATATAGTGTCCTATTTAAAAATAAAAATTTGGTAGCAAAAGTTCCGAATATGGAATCGTCAAAATATGTAAAATTTTGCTTTGTTTAAACTACCGAAATTTCGTTTCCGTGTCTTCAAAAGGAAAAGTTATATGGGTGAGCCATAATTTTGTGGTACTTGGTATTTTTGATTAAATATTTAAAAAGGTTTGCTCATTTAACCTTTAACTAACCCTGGAAATGAACCTATACAGTTTTTGGGTTCCACGATAACTCGTATATAATATACACTCCACTATTGCTATACTATATTTGCTATGCATCTCTTTCCTCGTCTCCGTGCGTAACTATGAATTGATTTGAATAAAAAAATCATCTTAAGTAGAACCAAAAAGAAAATTAATTAATATTATCCACCTCAACTTTAGGATAAACTACACTAATTCAGATATGATTAGTATAGGACCAAACAACTACTGCTATTTATGTATTTTTTATCAAGTTAGTTTGGTTTAAATTATTAACTTGAAATGTTTGTTTAATTTTGATTCGAGTTTTAGCATAACAAGCAATTTCCTTATTTCCTTATCAGATTTTAACTAGTAGTTTCAGTCAAACTGGTAGTTTGAGTCAAATGTAAAAAGCTACAATCGAAATATCTATATTAAGCACCAATATATAGAGGTGATTGATTAACTTTTTAAATTTTGTGTTTACAAAACAATGTTTCATTTAAGATAGACAGGAGCCTGAATTTGTTAAAAAAAAATATTATATTTATACATTTTTGTATGCTAATATGAATTCTAGACATTTTTATGCAGCCCAGCATGTCTCTTAATTCATTTGTTTTGAAGTAATTGATATCTAAAAATGGCTATTTTCGCTACTTCAACGGTTTATAGTTTTGAGAGATCTATTACCTGATATGAACAAGTGAACGCTGATACCAAATTCCAGTTTAACAGGATGTTGATATGAGTTGGTAGATTTTATAATGATAGGAAAGTTAAAATCATTTTGCTCTTAAGACAAACCGTTTAGATTGATTAGGCAGGGCGTTATAAAGTAGCAAAATAACCATTTTCAGATACCAATTAATCCAAAACAAATGAATTTAGGGGTATAGTAAGTTACAGTAAAAAAATCTCGGAATTCACCGTAGAATCCGAAACACCGGTTTAACCGGATGTTGATAGTAGGTAGTAGATTTTGTAACGATAGGAAAGTGCATATCATTTTGCTTTAAGTTAAACCGTTTAGATTAGACAGGACGTTAAAGAGCAAAAATGACCATTTTCAGATAGAATTTAGAGACAGTAGAATGCAAAAATTAACTTTTTGTTGCCATGCGCTTTTGGTATAGGTATAGGAATAAAAAAACTAAGGCCTTTATAACTTTCATGTGAAATACTTTGTTGTAAAACAGTCTTTTGAAAAATGAAGAGGGCTACATTTATAGTCAACCATCCTTTACTTAGCTTTTCAGTTGATGTTTCTCATAACATACACAGACGGCAAATATTCTTACAGTGTTCCTAAGAACTTGCAGGAAACAGGTTCGTAAAATGATAGGCTTACGTGTTAAGTGAAAACAGGTCGTCTAAATCTCCAGATTTTAGATATTTTTTTAAAAATTGGGTAATAGTTATTATCCCAACAAGTATGGAAAGAGCCACTTTCCCGCGCAAGCAGTCGAGTGCGGGAAAGTATATTTTCGCACTATTAGGATCAAAAGTTTTCCTACAAGCGTTTTAAAAATAAACATGCGTAACATATTTATTGAACAAAGGAATTTTCCAACAATTACAATATAATTTGTTGCATTATGTACATTGATTGCGGATGTCAGGGAAGTTGAGGCCAAAGAAAAAGGTGCTGCTGGTGGGACACGGTGAAATGTTTGACGATGTGGATGTTTCTAAACTGTAGTTGGAAGTTGATGGAATAGCAATTGAAACATTGAGATGAAGAATTTTGTTAGACATGTCTTTTTTCAGATTGACAGACTATTCTAAATATCCTTCTGCAGTAATTGATAATGCCTCCAGAATTGGCCAGTAAAGTGGCAAATGGTCCCCTGAAGCTGTGGCCTGTGTATAACTCGGGATTTTTGAGCACTATGTAACCTGCAGTGTTGGAGGGAATTTCTCCTATGGTATTAATTCCAACACATTTTCATTTTTGTAATTTAAAAAAAATCGCCGGTTTTGGTTTGGGCGTAAGCCGGTATATTTTCTGTAGTCTTAAATAACTGTTGTTACTAATTTCATTAGAAATAACAATTGATCTGGCAGAATGGTTTTTTGAGTCCTGGATAGTAACGGTTATGAGTTCTTCTTTATCATCAATGTCATCAAGGGTAAGTTTGGTTAATTCCTCACGTCGGCAGGCACAGGCCATTCCAAATATGAATACTAACTTAAACAAGGTAAACTTCGTTGGGTGTTTCTGTTATACATTTCGTGATGTCTTTTTGAATAGATTTTCGCTTTTTTTTGAGCGAAAACCTACATTCTGTTTCTTGATGTAGGCAGTGATTGTGTAACATTTACTGAAATCTAAATATTCCTTAATCTTAAGTACACTTTTTACCATGGAATATCGCGATCATAGGTAGTCAAGTACTTTTTGCATTGCACTAATTATTAAAATGTTCGTACTGCTTTTCATATCGGTCTTTTGATTTTGCGGTAGTAACTCTAAATTTGCCTTACTTGCAGCTTATAAAATTTCTTCTGGCAGGTCTTCCTCTGATGAGTCCATGGTATTAATGTTAATTAGAGTTTAACGGTCAAGAAAATCAAATATTAAAAATGCGTGTCTTTTATAACTTATTATTTGTTTTCATCACTTAAATATCAGTGGTTACACATTAGGTTATGTGTACGTTAACAATTAAAACGGTACAATATTATCGTAATCCAAATATACCAAGTTTTTCAAAAGAATTGTATGTTTTGAAATTGACTTTTTGCATTTTTTTTTAGTTTTTACACGGTAAATATTTGAAAAATTTCTAAATAAAATAATCCACCTTTAAAGGAAATTGGTAGTGCGGGAAAGTGGATCTTTCCAGAAACTACATAAAAAGTAGTGAAGACCTTTTTTTAAGGTGTTTAAACATGTACAACAGATAAAGAGTGGACCTACCAATTACGATTTTTAATTGATGCAGTGCTTGTTTTGTACATAACATTGTAACCAATGGGTATGCTCAGGGGACAATACCCCTTTCAACCCCCCCCCCTCAAATTCGCCACTGGAAGCATTGGACATATCCTATTCAATTAATTCCATATTAAATACATAATACAAAGGTCTGAGACCAATCAATAAAGCATTTTTTTTTACATCTGACACAAATAAAACTATTTTTTTTTGTAACGGCCTTGTCTTGTAACTTTTCTATTTAAACTTGTGTTGTTGGTTTATTTGGGTTTAAACACTTCTACTGTTTGTTGGTATAGTACATACAAAATACGAGTCACAGATATTTTCTTGTTTATTTTCATTTTCGACATTTTCTCTTTTTCTCCTACTTGACTCTTTATTTACCAAACATATTTGCCCAAATGTAGATTCAACCAAATTGCCTTCCAATGTAGTTCTTCACTGGGTTTCTAACAATTGTAGTGGACGAAGATCTTTCTTTAGCGATATAAATAAATGTCATGCCCTTTTCGTTGCTACTTTTATTCATGACAGTGAATAACCAATTAAATCAGTTAAATATAATAAACTGAGTTTTTAAAACCTGTGTAAATTAAATATTTTGTATGCAACAAAAACAAATATATACTTAAGAGGATATCAGAGTAAATTCTTGATTTTGCTGCTGCACATAAATCACATGATAACTGCAGTGTGGCAGGTCGATGTAGGTCACCTACAGAAACCTCATCAGACTAGCGAACGAGTCGAATTTCATCTAAATAACGGTTTGTAGAAGGCGTTTTTATTTAATAAAAAAATCCTTGTTTAAAAAAAAGTTAAAGGAAAATGTATCTAATTTACAACAGATATCCGAAGATCTAAAGTTTTTCAATAAAAAAAAAATAAATAATACGGACTTTCCGATAATCTTAAGATTCTTTTCTTCATCGTTTAATAACCGTAAAAACTAAATGCAATTTATAGTTACTTCGGTACCCTCTTAAGATAAACTTCCGATTAGGAATAAACCAATTAAAGAAGTGCGAAAAAAAGTATCATTTTTCTAATTAAAAAAAAATAAAACTAAATATATTAAAAAAATGTGGAGAACCGTATTCATTTGCTACGAGTATTGCAAATTAGTAGTGATATTTTGAGATATCTTGAGACTCGTTTATATACTCTTAACTAAATATAAATTTAAAAAAATGTGTACAGTTATATAATATTTATTAAAATATAATTTGTTGTATATAGTACCTCGATAGATTAAAAATTGTTTCAATTCTCAATCTCGTCACAACATTGATATGTATAAAGTAAGATCATTATATTATTAAGTACATAATTGTATACTGAAATTAACATACAAAACTATATATATAAATATTGTAAAAACATCAGATCTGTACATTATCTGTATATTGCAAATTTTAAAAAATAAATATTTCTATTTGTAAATGGTTTTTGTTTAATAAATAATTGTTCCTATAACAAAAAAAAGAGAATATGCTTTAAAAATTATTATAAACGCTACAAGGATCGGAAATTTTTTTTTTCATCGTTTTATTATTTTCTTGGCTTAAAAAAAATATTTATATAGAATGCTTTCATTATCTTGATAGATACGTAAGGAGTATAGTGATGACAAAATCTGTATTATATAAAAATATATATATAAAAAATACAATGTATTGTCGATAAGTACATACTAATTCTGGATTTTGTTTATACGCGTATACGCTATTTCTGACCAAAAAGTTTAAATCTTTATTGCAACTCTTATTTTGAACAAACTTCAGTTCTTACTGCAAATTTTGGCAGTACACTACAATAAGTGGAATTAGGAAAATATATTTAAGCAACAAACGTGTTTTTTACAATTTAATAAGTTTTAAAGCATATCTCCCGATCAACAACAAAAAGTTTTTTGGTTTATAGTTTTGAATACTTTTCCAGGATTTTGTGAATATCTTTGCTGTGTCTCTGCTGCCACTGGGTGTTTATTTTGACTGTTTCTAGGGCTTGATCTACACCTTGTTTAACTTCGGTAAAGTCTTTATTTTTTTGAATGAAGTGATCGAACTGTAAAAAATATATGTATAAATCGAGGATTGACATCAGTATCACAGTTTTTAATATATTTTAACTTAGTTTGCCTATTCTGGATAAACAGAAAGCGAAATAGGTTGCGTAGTAACAGTTAGATAGAAATATTGAGATGGGCCCGGTCCAAATACCGATAATCTTATTTTGTTATTAATGTCATGTTTATTTTTTAAATGCCAAACTTTTGGTAATTATTTACTTTTTACACCATTGCCGGTTTTAATAATTTTCGACGTCCTGATCATGAATCCGAACTCAAATTTATTCACTCACTTTTCGTTTTTGAGTTCATAAACATTCTAAATCCAATTTCGACTTTTTTCTTTCTTTTTCTTATGAAAACTGACTAATTTTGTATGAAATTTTTAGAAATAGTAATAAAAACACATACAATCTTTGTTCGATTTTCTTGCGTTATTTTCACCAAAATCAGAACACTCGTAAACAACTAGACTTCATGCTTGCTTGTTTGGCAACCTTTCGTTATGCTGGCATTTATAAACATAAATTGCTTGATAGAGTTATATTTGTATATTGTGGATATTTTGTTACGTAGGTGGATAGGTACCAGCCGCCGCGAGGAGGCACTAGGCGGCTCGGTTCTAGCACCAGGTTAGGCGCTGAAGCTCGACAATGAGCAGGTTTCATCGCTAATGGTTTAATTAACACAAAAGACGATTAATATAAATTTAACTCCACCACTCAAATCACGTTAGTAGCATTACTGCTGGGAGACGAACGTCCGTACGGGGGGTAGACAAATGCCAGTATTAACGATCTACAAAATGAGCTTTTCTTTACTATTTAGGCAAGTATGCAACAATGGAGAAGAGGAATTATATATATTTTTAAGATATTATGAATTACGGTTGTTTTTGAGTTTTATTTTTCAATTTTCTAGTTAAAATAAAGTAAGAAAAACGATAAGAGTTATTATATGTGTTTTTTTGCTGATTGTAACAATTAAAATTTGAAAGGTTAAAGTTGGGATTAGAATGAATGAACTTATAAACTTAATAATTCTGACTTCGGATTCGTGCTAATTTATAATAAATGCGTGAGCGTAAAAACGACTTACACAGCCAAAAATAGTAAATTTGGTGTAGAAAGTGCTGTTGAAAAGATATTTTATAGGAAATCGAAATTATTGCTTCAAAAAAATCTTGGCGACATATTTACAATACTAGAATAAAAACGATGGCTGATGCTTTTACTAAAATATTAAGCATTTGTAGTCTTTTATAATCTTAATTTTCATTTGTATAGATACTGTAAATTGAACATATTTATCATGGTTTTATTTTTTTAATAGTGTAATATTTAATGGCTGCATTATTTGAAAAAATGCAACGTAGGTATAAAATAACAAAAACAATGTGATCAATATTTAATTATAAAATTTTAAAAATCCACTATATGTTTTGAGTAAATTTTAGATTTCGGTATGGATTCAAAGGGACCATTTTCTATGATTAAAGCTACGTTAAATACTATAAACATACATTGTACGCAATGAACAAGATCAATAGGCCAAATAAAGTGATGTAAACGATAATTCCACTACAGTGATATAGAACATATCTATAATTTATCATTCATATTGCCTGAAAACGGATTACATAAAATATAGATAGGCATAAAAATATTCTTATATGTGAATAGTTCTATTAATTACCTCTTCTAACTCGTGAATATCCTGCATCTGATTTGCAACGGCTGACAGGTACCTGCTGATCCGCCTTTTATTGGGAGACAAACTAAAAGGAAAATACAATGTAGTACATAAGTCTACTCAAAAAACGTTTTAGGAATGTTTTGTTCTGTTTACAAAGAAAAAACTCTCCACAAACGTTTTAGGACTTCTGTTTATCTGATTTGAAGCAGTACCATTATTACTATAGTGTACAAGTCTTAAACCACACTTGAAAATTTCTTTCATTTGAGAAATTCTACAAATTATAAAATACAATGAGCAACGGACATTTCATCACAGATTATTTTATATTTAGTTTAAAGAACAAGTGTTAGGATTCTATTAATGATTTAGCCAATGAATATATCATGCAGAGTTTGGCAGAAGTTTTTTTTCTATTGACCTGCTATAATTGTGTCAATTCTTATGTCTATTATGTTTTTTTTGTAGAGAATGGAAGTATTATTTTGTCCCACCACTCTTGAATTTCCTGTATGCTCTTTACATGCGATTCCAATTGCGTGTTATGAAAACATATACAGTGAGGACATAAAGTCCAGGTGCACTCCTATAACTTTTGGGTGCTTGAGATATTGCTGCTAATTTTGAGACATTTATGAGACTTAAAACTCTACGTTTTAAACCAAATATTACAGTTCTAGTTTTCAAAATGGCGACCGGGCGGCATTTTATAATATTTTTTTAATATAAAGGGAAATTGAGTCATACCTCCCTTAAAGGTGTTTTTATGCATAATTTAACCCCAAAGAATTATTTAAATACAGTATATCCAAGAAGATGAATAGGTCGGCGAGTCCCCATAGAGTGGTCAGCACGGTCGCCAAACCTTACACCTCTCGACTTTTTCTCTGGAAATACATTAAAACGAAGCTTTTTAATATATTTGGTTGGACTTCATGTCCTTCCTAAGGTAATCAAACTTCTATTGCAAGTCATCATTTTAACAAAATGCATTGCCAGTCTAGTTTAAAGAAAAACTAAAAATTCTCTTAAAGGCTGGAGAAAACGCAGCACATTCTTTCCATTTTTTTAAAGAGCGTATAACTAAAGACAAAAAGACGACCCGCTATCAGTGTTGATAGCTGCCACTTATAAACTGATTTTCAGACTCAAGCAGTGTTACCAAGTTAACTTTTTTTATTTTGTTTTTCGTTGTTTTAGTTATTTACTAGATAGATCTGTGTCTCTGTTTGTTAATAAATAATCTGTGATTTTGATCACAAAAATGCCGTCTCTTATCTGTTTCTTCTTTTCTTTTGTCATTAAACACCGTAAGAGAGGTAAGTACGTAAGTAAGTTTAAAACCGACTTCTTTTAGCGTACGTTTCAAATGCACTGAATATTAACAGTAAGTACAGTCAGTGCAGTTTCAAAGACTGATGTAGTTCTTGGAGGTTAGAATAAAACATTATTATTTTAAACACTATACATTTGGGTTTGACTCGATTCGTTATTTTGGAATTTGAATAGATTTTTTTTTGGAAGCAAGAAGCACTAGTAATCTTACTAAATTCTGAGCTTACTATATGAATACTTTATTATTTTGCTAAAAATGCAGCAGATTTAGTTATTTTACTGAAATAAGCCGTATACGGTGAATTCGGTCATTCAGCCATTCTCCTGAATAAACAATTTTTTTTGCTCATTAAGGTTTTTTAATTTTTTTTTATTTTGAGCCTTGAGTAAAAAGGTAATAGATTTCATCAGAAGGTCGGTGCTGATATGGCAACATTATGAAGTGACTACATCATAGATTTTAATGACGTGCCATGGAAGTTTTATTAATTTATCATGACGAGCAGCAGACCTGCGGGAATCCCCTCCCTTAACATTTCGGTTAGAAGCGTATAAAACGTGGGCAAAAACATTAATTGTAGGGATTTACTTAAATTTGTGATATATATATATATATATATATATATATATATATATATATATATTAATGAAAAAATGAAATAATTTTATACTTAGTTAAAAGCTTTAATACAGATACCGCTAAAAAAGGGATATGTACTATCTAAAGATTTAAATTTCGTACATAACCTTTAGTGTGCCATTCAAGATGGTGGCATATTATTGTTCACAAATGAATGTAGTTTAAGAAAAAAATTCAAAAATACCGAATTCCGATGTACAGGGTGTCTCAAAACTAGCCCCCCTCCCCTGTGTGAATTGGCTGGATACGGCCCTGGAACTTTGATACTTTTCAAACGTCAAAAAGTTATGATATACTAAGAGTATTTGTGTACAAAATTTAAAAAAAAAGGGATTAAGCCGTTTAGGAGATACAGGGTGAACAAATTTTTACCAAAATACGAAAATCACCCTGTATCTTGGTAATAAAGCCGAATTAATCAATTTAAATATCCATTTCGATATACCCTAGGGATACCCTATACAACACGTAAGTATGTACAGTGGGTCGTGAATCACCCTATATATATATATATATATATATATAAATAAAAATTCGTTAAAGTTTTGGTGTGACCTCTGCTAGCTCGACGGTAGGGTGTCGGAACTGCATTGTAAAGGTCTTGGGTTTCATTTTCGGTGGGCGATGTTTTTTTTATCACAAACTATAATATTGTGTGTAATTGTGTTTTAAATATTGGACTGCGTTTTTGGTTAGCCCTGGTTAGGGCCTTCTTTGGATTGATGTGAAAATGGTATCTATACTAAAATGAAAACATACTGAGGGATATGGGCTATGGTAATACTGTATGTTCAGTGCTCAGGGATTACCCGCTGCTATTTCGGTTTATAGCTCGCAATTTGCAAGGAAAGGACTGCTTAATCGGAATTTCATTCCAGAGTTTACCCAGCCTCGGCGATGGAAATTACCTACCTCTGGTCTTCAAAAATAGTGTTGGTGCTCGTTTTAACAAAAGTTAGGATGATCAGATATTTTTAACATGAAAAGAGTATATTTTAACAAAATGTCGAACACCGTATAATATTTAAGTAAAGTGCCAATATTTCTCAGAAGTGAATGGGTTACAATAATTATTATATACATATGGACCAAATATAACTTCAAACTAATAACTAACAAGCATAACTCCCAAAACAAAAGGCCAACGCCTTTTGTTTTGAGAGCAATGTCTTAATCTTTAAATCGAATTAGAGAACGCGATGAGATTTCTCGAAATAGAGAATATTTGTCGTATTTATGAAAATAGTAAGGGTACAGAGTACATAGACCTGGAAAAGAAAACATTTTTCTTAGAAAGATTACCTAACAAAAGTTCGTTCTACATCACAAAAATACAGTAGCATTACGTTCTTGACTGCTAATATCATTTTCTGCCTGCGCGCAACTGGAATTCTCTAAGAATACTAATAGGCACCGCTGTTTTTATACTTGCTTTGAGAAAAAAGATCATCTTTCCGATCTTCACACTTATGGAAAATATTTTATAATACGTTTCTCGAAATTTGTTTAAGGGTAAGTGAAGACACCAAAATTGATTTCATAATTATTTTACAGCACCTTTTTATTTGTGTGTCGATCATTCTTCGCTGATCTTTTCTCACTGATTTATGTGCGTCAATTATACATATTATGCATTGGGCAAAATAAATCTTAATTTATTAGGTCAATTAATAAACTGTAACTTACTGTTTGAATATTGTCTTCACATTATCATAGAAAAACTTCTTGGCAATGTAATATCCAACTTCATTGCTAGCTATCGCGCCGAATACGTAACTGGTGTCCTGTCTCCTGATTTTATTGTCATCTAGTGACCAGTCAAGATATCTAAAATAAAATGTAAAACAAGAACGTATGAGTTTCTTTGTGAGGGTTTTTTACTCATTTATTTAAGTATCAGCTGTGATAAAGGCAAGTGGAGCGGATACCCTCACTAGCATAAATCAATCTGGTTTGTATGATTTATTTACGGAACGGTAAATAATTACGAAATTGTAGTGGTATATTCATGAGTTAAGAAGAAAAATTATTTTTGGGTTTTACTCCACAAATCATAGAAAATTAAAAATACTAAAAATAGTTATTTCAATTTTCCTCAAAATTCTAATGTATGGTTTTCTGTGAAAGTACCCGAAGAACGACACTGAGAAATATCTATTTGTTTGGATGTTTCGGGGGAAAGTGTACCCACGTCTTCAGCAGACTAAAAAAAAACTAAGCCGTTTTATCAATTATGTTTTATATCAGAAATTTAACCGGAATGGCTAATCTCTGACAAAATGTCAATGATTATTTTTAATTTTCTATGATATGTGACACAAAACCAAAAAATAATTTTTCTTTTTAAATTACGGAACGGTGTTGGTAAAGGAAAATTTAGGGGTTATAACTAGTCTAACTACACGAATCAATTTTTAAATGTTTTTTTTTTTTGATAATACCCCATTTCTAGAAGTTCCAAAGCGGTACCAAAAAAATTGTAAAGCGCCGTTCCCATATTCCTTGGAAATTAATTAAATGCGATTTCAGAGTAGGAATGTTATTCCGACTTCGGCCGATTCAGCTAAACTGTTTAAAATCACAAATGTGCGAGATAAGAATGGAGGAACGTGATTTAAGTAACTTTTTCCTAGTATTTAGCTACTCTATTTGTATTTTTTGTTTCAGGTATAGTTTCCTAGTGTTTTAAGTACCTTTGTGACAATAATGTGAGAATTCATATGTATTAGCACAAGTCACAATCAGAAAAAGAATATGACACAGGATGAATAAAAAATCCAAGAATTGCAACAAAAAAGAAATAAAAGGAAGCGAAACTATATTAACGATGATTGGCCCAAAACATACCACTGGCTTATACAAGGAAAAGTAAGAGGGATTTGCCAAATGTTTTATATATAACGCAAAGTATTTTATATCAATGAAAATGTCTAAGCACAAGAAGCAACTGGAAAGAAATATATCTAGTACATTGAACGACGTTAGTGTTCATTTAACGACGCATCAAATAATGGAAAATTATCGATTTGTACGTTCTTAAAATATAATTTTTCACGTCTATAATCCTTAAAAATATAGAAGATCTACACCCATGGCACCCAAAATTTAATTATCGTGAGGCACTAACCTAGACTATTTATCGTACAAATTTGAAATGAATCAGTGTGACCTTTTCAAGTTATCGTTGGGCAGATTTTCTTTACACACACAACAGTACATAAATCACATTTTTTTCTTAAAATGTATTTTTCGTAATCTAGAGAAGCGATTGCAATACTTGGCCTATATATACAGTGTATTAATAATACGAGATATTAGTTATTATATAGAGAAGTAATTAAGAAAAGATTTTTTTTCTATAGTGTGTTCAAAAAAACAAATGTTAATATTAAAAAATTGTTTTACTTAATCACTAGGAAAGTTGCGAAAAAATTAAAAGCTATAAAAAGTGACCATTTAAAATTTCAATATCAATGTACATTTTTGTTTCCAATTTAATCATTGAATCTAGGATTCTCTTTTCTTCACTCTTTGTCTATGCTATCTACGACTTTTTTAGGTAAAGGTGCTATCATTGCGAAACTGTAAAATATGATGTTAGGAGAAAAATAGATTATTGATGCGAATCAGCGACGTAGCGGACTATAAGAGGTCAGCATGGGCATTCTCCCCTGCCTTTGCTTGATCTCGAGTCTTCATTCATAAATTAAAAGCCTTTACTCAATGTATTTTCAAAACAAATGTTCGCCCACAGACGAGGGACTTGAAGTCACTATATATAAATAAAAGTATTTTGATATTTTTTTACCTGCTTAAAAGCCATGTTTCTCTAGTACACCCCAAAACATCTAAGAGTCCATTCTTCTCTGTTGGCACGTTGGACTGTTCGTATTTATGCCATAAGAAGTTCCACTCGTTTTCACCGCCGTACTTGAGAGCTGTACAATACACAACGCTAGTCAAATCTTTTGGAATCCTGGAAAAAAGAATGTATTAAATCGAGTCTGTCTTATCGGACAATATTCAGCTGACATTTTCAATTAAAATTTTTTGAAACTGTTATTGATCTACCGAAAATGGACGAATTTGTATAAAGTAACGTAGTAATATATATGGTTTATGTTTCATTAACAATCGTTTTAATGATTTATTAAATGGAACTATTCCTTATTATACAATTTATTGGACTTGATAATAAACTAATTGACACACATACATGAATTTAGAGAGCTAGACACTCACAGCATAAATATGTTAAAGTGAATTATAAAACGAATTATTTATTGATTTCTGCAGTCGTAACTTTTGTGGTTGCAGTTTTTATATGATACTGATTCTAAAGTAAAAGTTTCGTTTAAAGTCATTTTTGTTTTTATGGATTTCAAAAATTGCTTCATATAATATAATGAATTGTTTAAAACGAATAAACAAGGGTTTACACTGGCCCCCCTGTAGCGTGCGTATGCCTGAATGCGAACTGCTCTCTTTTGTAAGAGAGATTTGTATGGAATGGCAAGAACTGTCCCGTAAAATTATGAGGCGAGTAGAAAAAAGTATAATAAACGCTTATCAGTACAGTGACCTCAACACACTCTTTTATCCTTCTTAACAGAAAGAGACTTGATGACAATTTGCGACCAATTAAATGAATATTGATTGAGATGATAATATGCGTCATTGATGCACAGGATGAGTCCTGTAATGGAGCCTTGGGGTACGCCATATTTGACCTTTCTGAAGCGAGATAACTTATCACGAACTGTTATAGACTCTGAGCCCTCTTCAATAAATACAATCTAAAGAAATTAAGGGCTTGTTCTCTAAAACCATAGAAACATTCCATCTTGTACAAAAGCTTCTATTGGTCAACACAGTCAAAGGCCTTGCTGAAGTCACATATGTTTATTTCCGTGAGCCTGAAATGACCTGCACAGTAAAACACCCGTCTGTAAATCAAAATTGGGACTCATTAATTACATTATGTTTATCTAAAAAGATTGTTAGCATTGCTTTCAATAAAATTTCAAAATTTTTCCAAATATTTCTAAGACGATAATCGGTAGTTCGGTTCGCACGCTGGCCTTTCTTGAATAGGACCACTTGACTCTTGAGATCTTGAAACAATTTGGAAACACTTTGATCAACGCATTTATTAAAAAGTGTAGAGGAGGTAGAAAGAAAACTAAGTTTTCTTAATGATTTCGTCGTCAGTAACAATACAGGGCTTAAATATGTGTATACCATCCACAACCTCAACCGACGTAACTGAACTCAAAAAAAATCATGGTCGATATTGAGAAGATCTTTGCATATTGTGGCAAATATACCCCGGTGATCTGATAAACATGAGGCAGTATAGAGATATTTAGGTTTTTATCATTAATTTACTCTTACATTATACCATGGTTGCCTTAATGTTTTGTATTACAGAGACCAAAGCTCCCCTATCTGACACTACTGGCTGTAATGAGCCACTCTCCTACCCATTAGAGGATACCTCCTATACACTAAATAACTGACAGGGTTCTGAAGAGGTTATATGGGTATCTGATTTGGATGTAATCTTCCGTAATAAGGCCTATGAGAGCCCTATTACTACATTTTTGTACTAGGTTCAATATGAACTTTTCAGGGTTTCTTCGAACTTGTACCTTTAACGGGAAATTGCTTCATTTATTTTCGTTGGGAAGAAGAACCGTAGGGTTCGTGCTGATTATGTTTTCTGCAACAAATTATGAATCGACTTAGACGCCTGAGAATATTAATTTCAACACCCCCCCTCCCCTAACATCAAAGTCTAGCTTCTGCCCTGCAACCAGGAATTAAATGTCTATAAAAAATAAAGTGGACTTTTTTGTTTAAATCTCAAAACTAGATCAGTATAATTTCATTAAATACGTTTATAAGTTATTTATTTTTATTCCTGTTTGCTAACATTTCTTTGCTAAATAAATGACGTTACTATTATTGCTGTGACTTACGGGTTAGGTTCATTGGGTGCAGCTTGCCATTTTTTAAACAGTGCTTTGGCGTCTTCGATACATTTTTCTACGCCATACCCGCAACTTCTCCTGGCAATTGCAACTTGAAACTTAATTTGATCCAACTTGTCAAAACCTTCTTCTTTAGACATTCTAAGGCTTCCCATTTTTTCGTACATTGGAGTCAGAATAGATTTCATAAAGTTCTGAAAAAGTAATAGCAAACTATAAACTAAACTATAGGTGTATAGATAACAATAATACAAAATAGACAAGCTAAATTTGTACGGGGTTTTTGTAAATATTATTATACAAATCGTGTTCATTGAAGACACGACAGAGCTCATACTCTTTACCAGAAGCAATTTAGCAGGATTTAAAGCCTGTCCCTGCAGACTTCTGCTCCTGAAGCGGGAGGTCAAGTACCTTGGGGTGGTCTGGCTAGAAATGTGACGTGGAAACTCCAAGTCGAAGAGGTAACCAACAAATATACAGCAATAATGTGGCAACTACATCGGGAGGTGGGTTGGAAGTAGAGCCTATCCCCCAGGTCCTCCACTGACACTATATTGCGGTCATCAGACTGAGGATCACCTATAGATCTATGCTTTGGTGGCCACGGTGGAAAAGGTGACATATTACCGAAAGCTGGCCGAACTTTAAATACTGGCTTATTTAGGAATTGCCGGAGCAAGGAAAACCACTCCAAGGTGCGGCCCTTAACTTTTTACTAGGCTTTTCGGAGCTCCTGTCGGCGAGGGCAATTCTTCCAGACAGTCGTCCAAGTCTCACAAGGTCTATCGAAATCCAAGCAAGGGATCAATGGAAGACCAGGACACCCCATCGAGCAGATGTTCAATCGTGGTTGGCCAGTTCTGGGTCACCCAACGCCTTAATATACTGGTCGGATAATGATGTCGGAGAGGCCTTTCCAGAGGTCATCTCAATCCTCAAAGTTGTCACCACAGGATTGGCCAACCCAGTATTTTGCCATCCCAGAATGTTGAAGTAAAAATCGCAATCATTTACAAACCAATGGAAAATACAATTCTGTAAGAATGTTATTTTCTTTATTCTTCGTTAATCATGCCTAATTTAGCACAGAAAAATAAAATATGTGTTTAAAACTTGTACATTATAAAGTGACATTTACTTTACATCGATTATTAATTCAAGTGACTAACAATGAATGTTTTAGGGTAAATAGAGAATGTTGGCAATTATTTTGTGATAAAAATAGGCTTTAAAAACTGTAATTTTTGCGCTATTTTTTATCTTTCCGGGGATGACCTCCGGACCCCTCCTTCACCGGTAGGCCTTGTCATGCCAGTCAAGCTGGAAGTAGGCTTATGTTGAGGTCTATGCCATACTGCAGGTAACAACAAAGGACGCTCAGGATGGGAGAGAAGAATCCGTATCCACTCATACAGTCAAGAGACTCAAGGCTATCGGCAAACCCAGGATGAACTTAGCTCTAGCTCAGGAATGTAGAGATACCCTAAGCGAGGTAGCAAAATCAAAGGTGGTGCAGTTAAAATAGTTTCTCAGGCGTGGGGGTGTTGAGGGTAATGAGAAGGCGGATGGGCTCGCCAAGAGCGGATGGTTCCTCCAGTTTTTGGGCCCAGATTAGCGAAACGGGTCTTTTAAAACTAGTGCTGGGCTTGTTGTCCTCTCATCTTACTTCTATCACTAATATTACGTACTTATTCAGTGAAAAGAACATTTTATATGGTTTAGGATTCAACTGTTTTTACTTTAATATAATTATGTCATTGTTCCTACGCCTATTTAAATATTTTTTTTATTTTCATTTATTATATTATTTATTTTATATATAAGTTATAATAAATAAATTTACAGCATAATTAAGTGTATAAGAAGATGAAGCAGCAGTTTGTATTCGGTGATCACTTTGTATGTTTCCAAATAAACACTAATCAGAAAGAGAAGTTAATATAACTAAATTTACAGCCGACTGTATAAAATTTTTAAATCGTGAACTTAATATATACATTTCAAATAACAAACCCAATGTTCACATTTTTGGGCGGTCCAGGTAAATATTTAATTTAATCAAATTCGTTAGTACCTTAGAAACTTATGTAATAGTATGATTATTAACCTTAAAAAATCCATAAGTTGGCTTGGTTTTTAAAAGAACCTTCAAAGTATCGGTTTTTCCTAGGGCAGTCTTCCACGGCAAATATTCAGTTTCGTGTTTCAAGTAGTTCAACAATTTAAAGAATACATCATATTCGAGAGTGCCGACATAGCCAAAGTCTGCTGAGTCGGCTATAAGCTGTACTCTATTTAGTCTTGGAATTCTTTCAAAGTCGGAGTTTAAGGCCTCGACGAGCATGTACCAGTTCTTTATGTCATAGTTTATCTTGTATATACCTAAAAAAATAAAATGTGATTTTATTTCTTCACTCCGTCAAAAGGATTCGTCTAGTTGGTATGAATTTAGAAGCTAAAAATTAAGACATACGGAATTTCTTGAGCAATAGCAGTGCGGCAAAGTCTGGGCCGTAAAATTGCTGTACAAGATTAGAGTCCGAGTAAAATAAAGAGAACTATTAGCTGTGAGGATTATATTATCCCTACAGGGGTCGCGTACAATTTTAGAGCCCGCGGCGGACTGTGAGTCTGCACAAAAAAAAATGTAGTTTTCGAAAGTAAAAATTAATTTTAAAAAAATTAAAAATTAATTAAAAACACACCTCGGTGGCTCAGTGGTAAGAGAGCCGGCTTCCACCCGGAAGGCGCGGGTTCGAGACTTGGCGTAGCCGGCACTTTTTAAAATAAAGAGTGCTCGATATGCCTGGTCCGGTACCTTCCCGAGGTGCCTTTGGTCGTTGGGATAATACATTAACGACTCTGTTCGTAGACTTGGGTCGACTGCGAACAGTAACAAGGCCTCTTACTCAACACATACATTACACGACACAACTGAGTAGAAGGCAACGGGAAACCACTACGTAGAACACATTCCCTAGTATAATGGTCTAGTGTAGTGCATTCAAGAAACCATATACATCTTAATATAAGATAGGTTTCAAGGCACTCACTGACCATCGCCAACGCCCGAATATGGGTACGGCACTTGAAGAAAAATTAATAAATAGAACTTAATAAAACTTAACAAACATAACTTTATTAAAAATTATAAACAACGTTAGCTTTATAAAAGCAAAAACATATATAAAGAGGTTTTTATCATTTAAAGAAAAAATAACACAGAGTCATTCACTTAGTGGATAAAATGAAAAGAAAAGTTTGATAAATATTCAAAAAACTTAAACTAGAGAATAGTTAGTGCTTCGGTACATTGTCCAGGTAGTTTGCACAACATTTAAAGTAGGAATATCGCGTTGGTCGATTTTTTCTACTGTTACAAAATCTGCATCGTCCCCGTTTATTCATTGTTACCTCTTCTGCGTGTGGAACATATCTGCACCACTATGTTGGATTTAATGAAGACGACTCCAAGGCTTCCTCCTCAAAAGCTTCCATAAAGATATTGGCTACCACTGGCGACAGCGGAGATCTCAGGGCTGCTCTTGCGGTTTCTTCATAAAAAAGGTCCTTGAAAGACAAAATATATTGAAATGAGACATGCTTCAGTCAAATCTAGAAATGAGTTGTCAATATTTTTGTGGTGAAATAAGTCTGATATTATAACAACCCAATCATTTATAGACACATTCTTATATAGCGATCCTACATCCAAACTGACTAAGATATCTTTTGGATCTAATTGGATTGCTTTTAGTTTTTCTACAAAATGCGTAGAGTTTCCAATATATGAATGTGTTTTTCCTGTAAATTTATTAAGAATATTTGAAAGGTATTTACCAATTTTGTGAGTGGGAAATCCTATTACACTCAAGATAGGTCAAAATGGTACATTAATCTTGTTTACTTTAGGTAGTTCGTAGAACCGCGGATCCTTGTGTTGCTTGGCCTTAACATCTTCTTCTCTTGTCCTGGCAGGTTAGATGCGTTTATAAGGTTGCCTATCCCTATCTCGATTTTGTTGGTCGGGCCTGCTTGAATTACACCGTAGGTGCTGTCCTCTAAAAGTAGTTGTATTTTCTCTACGTAACTAATAAGAAATTTCCGATAGAAAGTAGTTCTTTCTTTATACATGGAACCACAGACAAGATTACATGGTTCCTTCGCTGGTCCAACATACGTACAATCTTCAACACACACACAAGAAAATTGGACAATGTTTGCGATCGCAAAGAACATTATTTCTTTTCAAACGGAAGGAATATATGCAATTCCTTGTTCCTGTGATGTCTAAACTGGACGATCCATATCGACTAGGCTTAAGGAACATGAACGATGTATTAGAAAAAAACAAATTGTATAATCTGCAGTATCTGAATACCAACTGAATGCCCCTGGATATGTCATAAATGTAAAACAAATAAAAATTCTTGCATCGGTCTCGGGATTCTATAAATGGAGAATTAGATAATCTATCGAAATTTATAAAAATCCTCTCATGATGTAAAGATCACTGAAGATGCCTCTTGCAATTCATGGTAAAACGTCGGAAAGTGGTTCCATTTTGGCACGGTCTAATACTAAGAACCATGATTTCATAATGCAAAAATTTAATGGAAAGAAAGTTGCTCGAGGATGTTAAATAATCTAGCAATTTTCATTAGAAATCGATTCTACTCTCCTAGTTTGTGTTATGGATCAATTATTTATATGCCTTCGTTATGTCAACGTCTGGCTTACAAGCCCAATTAAACACGACTCTCTAAGTTCTCTATTTAGACACTGCCATGCACACGTTTTAAATTTAATCATATGCGATGCGACAAATTCTTATATTCTGTTACAAAATTTATTTGCACTTTATGTCAAAAACATATAAAAGATCAAATATATAGAAAACATTTTTAAAAAACTGTTAATTAAACCAGAAATGAAGCAAAATCAAGAAAATTGGAAACACAAGGTAAAATAGTAAAGACGATGTATTGCAAGCCGTATTTCATCCTCCGTCAAAAGGCAACGCCACTGGCCGGTTATGACAGAGTTGCGGATGGTGACAGCTAAAGCTGAGTGTAGAGAAATTTGAAACAGTTTTAACCCGCTTTTAGTTAGTAAATCGACATGCACCTGCCTACTAGTACCTTCAAACAAAAGGGTTAAACTACATAACTGCTTGGAATCAAATAATGTCAGGGTTGAAGCTATGTCAAATTATTTTAATGGTATTTACACACAAGCAGAAGATTGTCCAGCAAAACTTACTGGAAAAATAAGCCGGAAGAAAAAAAAGATGACCAGCATCTTGAAGGACTGATTCAATAAAATCATTTAGAGTCAAGGCACCTGCCTACTAGTACCTTCAAACAAAAGGGTTAGACTACATAACTGCTTGGAACCAAATAATGTCACAAAAGCAGAGGGTTGAAGATATGTCAAATTGTTTTAATGGTATTTACACACAAGCAGAAGATTGTCCAGTAGAAAACCTCCTGGAAAAATAAACCGGAAGAAAAATAAGATGCCCAGCATCTTGAAGGCCTGATTCAATAAAATCATTTAGAGTCAATGTTTTCGGTCCAGTGTTTGATAAATTACATACAGCTATTTAAAAATCAAAATATAGTTTTGGGCAATTGCATTTTTCGACTCAAATCGATTCGAAGATTTAAAGAAAAATGTTTTAACTTTTGCGCGAAAATGCAATAGACCTAATAGTTTTAAGTTTTTCTTATTCCGCATTTAGACATGTCTTAATAGTTGACACTTTATTAGATCACTAGTATTTTTTTCTTTTATAAGTAATTAATGTTTATATGTAATAATTTTCCTGTTTTATTCTAAATTGTGTTTTTGCGTTTTGTTATACTATTCTTAAGTTTTATTTGTTCTGTTTCTTTTGTTGTGTTCTTCTAGTTATTATTATAATTTCAGATATTAACCTCTTTTCGGTTTTGTTAAGCAGAGTTTGTGATTTTAAAATATTGTCTCAGATAGGTATTATTTTTATATTTTATTATAAAATAAAAATAAATGTATTTTCTGTAAGAGATGTTTTGCTCTGATGTAAAACCCAAGTGCACTTATTTTAATATCAAAAGTTGGTTCAATGAATTTTTTGGCTAAGTCTAAGCCTCAACCGACTTATTTTTAATATGACAGGGCACCATTGCACCCAACAGATTCAAGATAAAAAAAATTCAACACCATGGTTACACTTTTTAATAATATTTCTGAACAGTAATTACCATGCATGAACAAAAATCCTTACCGGCCATTTTATTATTGAATATGAGCCATTCATGTGCCATAGCGATATTGGAAAATGCTTGAATGTCTTCGTCATCTGAACAGCTCAACCAGTGCTTAGGCGTAGTGCTATCAAAATCCGGATGCAATTCTGTAGAGTAACTGAGTGGGATCCACCAGCATGGTTTAGCGTCGTTTTTAAATTTAATTGTGTCTCTCAAAAATCTCTCCTAAAATATTAATTAGTAGTTAGTCCCTAATAAGTAAAAAAAAATAAATAATAATAATATTAATAATAATAATAATAACTTTATTTCCAACTAACTTATGAAAGTTCATTACAGAGAACTGTAAAAGTATAATAAAAAAATGAAATAAATTGTCAAAAAAAAGAAAAGAAAAGAGCATACACGTATACAAGTAGCAAACAATATCAGTCATATAAGTGCATTAAATAACGTATCCAAAGTATTTGATCAAGTTTGACACTTCTCAAAAAACTTCCTGCTTATAGTCTTCCTTCAAAACTATATACTTGGTTCTCCAGTTTATTTTCCAAAAGAAGTATTTCTGTAGTGGTTGATGGACATTTATCTGACTTTGATAAAAACCAACGCAGGCGTTCCACAGGGATCAGTGTTGGTACGTACCCTATTCCTTCTGCACAGCAATCCTATTCAGACTATACATGACCTCAATTCAACATACCATTTCCCAAGACTGGAATTCATAATTGGTAATGACGTTATCCATCCCTAACTGGAGATCTCATTTAAATTATAGAATAGGGAGCAAAAAAACCTTGTCCAGTTTAACGCCACAAAGACACAATCATGTTTATTATCTCAGAAATTATTTCCCATCTCCCAAAATCCACTTGATTTAAATCAATAATCAAATGCTTGAAGCCAAAGATTGCCTTAGTCTAGTTGATATCACTTTTCAGAAAGATCTTCGCTGGCATTATTTCATCACCTCAATTGCCCTAGCAGCAGCTAAGAAATTGGGATTCCTTTTCCAATCTCCAAAATACTTTTCTTCTACCAACTGTATACCCTTTACATTTCGCAAAGCAGACCCACCCTTGAGTATTGCTCGCAAATTACTAGAACATTATAGATGCTATCACGGATTCTGTTCTGATAAATTATCATCCTTTATGCCTTCTTCAGTCATTCCTATCAGGGAGACACGACCATCGATCCACATGTATCCCTTCACCGTCCAACTGCAAAGATTAAGACTTCTCACAGTGTCCCGATTATGGAATGTGTTACCAGATCTTTCCTTCTTCTCCAAAGTCTTTAAGTCCCGCATCAATAAATGTTCCCTCTCTTCACTTGAAGCAACTACGGTACCTAGTACTTAGGCCCTTAGCCTTCATGGTCTGCTCAGAGATAAAAAAAGTAGTTATTTTAGAAAATATAAATGATGAAATGAAGTCCATTGGAATCAGTTTTGGGGGAACAATGCAACAATTTTTTTTTGACGTTGCTGTGAGAAAAAGTAACTTAGGGGAAGTTGTTATGACATGTGTGATGTGATGACAATAAGATTTTTGACATTCTGGGCAGATTACGAGGGTTTATAGTCAGACAGGTTTTATAAAAAAATCGGTAAATTTCCTTTACCCGGAACTCCCCTCGTTACGATTTTTTTCTATTTTGTTGGTAATAGGGAAGTGCAACTCAATTTAGTTTAATACATAGTCACAGTATATATGTGTTACATATATTGTCTTTTCATTTTGATTGGGCCATTCTATCAATATTTTACCCATTTTTTTTAGTCAATGCAATCTATTCCACATTTGAATTTTGGGCATAATTTAAAATAAATTTAATAAGTAGTTTTTACATTGACACATACCGCTATTTTGCTACGTCATGTTGAATTCGTACCAGTTTATTCCATTTTCACATTTAACTTTTCTGCAAAATTTAAAGTCAATTGAACAAGATTTTTTTACGTTGATTTTTTAAAAATTGTATTTGGCCGTCATTTTGTTTCACTATCTTAAATTGAAACCCATATTAACAGTCTTTACCCACTCCGTTGTTCTGCAGATATTTCCTAACCCTAAATAATACAACGGAGTAAGTAAAGACTGATAATATGGGTTTCAGGCAGGATATAAAATATAAGCAAACAATAAAGTTGCGAAACATTGACAATTTTACTGGACCTAACCCCAAATAATACACCACTCTAACATAAACAAGAGGGGTCATTAACGAAAACCATTTAGAAACTTAATATCTGCGAACTAACGTAGTAAGGTAAAGACCGATAATATGGGTTTTATGCAGGATATAGAATCTATATATGTGTCCTGAAGATGAAACAATAAAGTTGTGAAACGTCGACAATTTAAAAAAAGTATTTTGTTTTTTTACTGGATCCTAACCCCAAATAATACACCACGCTAACATAAAAACAGAAGGATCGTTAACGGAAAACCATTTAGAAACTTAATATCTGGGAAATATTTGTAGACCAACGTAGTAGGTAAAGACTGATAATTTGGGTTTCATGCACGACATAGAATCTATATATGAGTCCTGGAGACGCAACAATAAAGTAGCGAAACGTCGACAATTTAAAATAAGTCTTTTGTTTTTTTGCTGGATCCTAACCCCAAACAACATAAAAATAAGACTGTATATGTGTTTCATGCAGGATATAGAATCTATATACGAGGATGCAATAATAAAGTTGCAAAACGTCGACTATTTAAAAATAGACTTGTGTTTTCTTTTTTTACTGGATCCTTACCCTAAATAATACACCACTCTAACCTAATAACAAGAGAATTGTTAACGAAAACCATCTAGAAACTTAATGTGTGAGAAATATATGCGGACCAACGGAGTAGGGAAAGACTGATGGATTTCATGCAGGATATAGGATCTACATGTGTCCTGAGGATGCAACAATTGAGTTGTATAACGTCGACAATTTAAAAAAAGACTTTTTTTACTGGGTCTTAACTCCAAATAATACACCACTCTATCAAATTTTTTTTAACATTGTTCCGCTATATTGAATTTTACCAGATCATCCTCATATGAATTTCAACTTTTGGTTAAAATTTGAAGTCACCCGGGTAAGTAGTGTTTAAGCTACGTTGCGAACTGACAGATAGACAGACAGACAAACCGACAGACGGACCGACGGAATTGATAAAACATATTTTTTGCCATCTAGGGACGCTAAAACGTAAAGATGTGTAAAACCTGAAAGGGTGATTTTTTACAATTATAAACATTTTATTTGGCCGCCATTTTGTTTGGCCATCTTGAATTCGTAGCACTATTTTACTAGTTGATTCCTATGCCACAATTAGTTATGGCACACAATTTGAAATCAAACCATTAAGCAGTTTTTTCAGGCTGAATTTTATTAAGCCGCCATTTTGTTCCGTCATTTTGGATTTGTACCAAAATCTTACCAGTTGATTCCAACATAATACTTGTGGTTCAGATAAATTGAATTAGTAGTTTTTTAATAATCATTTTTTTAACATTTCACTGCGCCGCCTTTTGTTTCGCCATATCGAATTTTTACCAAAATATTCCCAGATCATCATCATCGGCCCTTAATTTTTGACCAAAATTTGTTAATTAAGTTAATCGGGTAAGTAGTAATAGACAGACAGACCGACGGAATTGAGAAAACATGATTTTCGTCATCTAGGGACCCTGAAACGTGAAGATCTGAAAAAATCTCGGAGTGTGATTTTTTCACGATTACAATACTTCCCTTTTACAAGGAAGTAAAAAATGGAAATCAATTTCAGGTTTTATGGAAATTTGTTGCGTCCTAAATATGGGTTTTTCTAGAATTATCGGATTCTGCATAGTTGAGGTTGATTTTGGGATTGATCATTTTAATCTATGAAAATAATGTATCAGTAGTTACACTGCCACATACAATTGAATAATTTATATTAACTAGAAATGGGGTGAGGGGATATTATCCTCAGTTTAACGTACGTTAAACAGACAGAATCGAATTATGTTCACGGTAGAAAACTTGCCAACCTCCCATATTTTAATAACAAAATATCTAGGTATGCACAAACAGAAGATAAAAGAACAAATTAGATCCTTATTTGTGGATTTATGAATTTTGAATTGTAAGGTTAAATTAAGATTTGTAATTTGTATAAACTTCTCTTCTTTTTATGCATCGAGGTACACGATATTTCTTTAGTTTCGAAATCAGTTTTCAATCGGCTGTTTTAGTTACAAAAATTCAAAATAGCTATCTACGACTGGCCGACACTCTTTTTTTATAGGAAAAAATATGGCTCACATGGCAGCTATTCTGGGGTTAATAATAATAATAATAATAATAAGGGAAAGGGATACACTCGAAACCATCAAGAATGCAAAGAACAACTTATCATCGACTATGTGGTACTTAAGCAGGTACAGAAAAAACAACGCAACATACACACAGATTTTATAGACTATAAAAAGGCGTTTGACAGTGTATCACATTCCTGGCTCATACACTTACTACAAATATACAAACTTCACCCTATAATCATCAATTTTCTGGCAACTATCAAACACCAGTGGAGAACGAACCTGAGACGATCAATATCTTACCACCGATGAGATATATATCATTAGGGGAATTTATCAACGAGACTCGTTAAGTCCAAATGGTACTGCACGGCCGACATCACAATGACTTGAATCCGGCACACATAGATAAGGAAGCATCCAATAGGTGGCTGAAGGATAGACAACTATTCCTAGAGACAGAAGGATTTGTGATGGTTATACAGGACTAAGTTCACGGAATTACACGAAATTCATCATCAAAGACCGGTCCGTTGAATCCGATAAGTTGCGAAAATGTAGCGAGAGATCAGAGACGATACAGCATATAGCATCTGGCTGCACTTACCTAGCAAACAAGGACTACCTCCAGCGACATAACCAGGTGTGCAACATAATACACCAGAAGCTTGCCAATAAATACGGGCTCCTTGAACACCTTTGTGCTTATTATAAATATCAACCAAATTCATTGCTTGAAAATAATGCCTTTAAACTGTACTACGACCGGGCAATTATCACCGACAGACTGTTGACGAATAATCGACCTGATCTGGTACTGTTAAATAAGCAAACAAAGACAGCTTATTTGGTAGATGTCGCTGTACCTAACAATAACAACGTGTTGGATAAATATCAAGAGAAAAAGGCCAAATGTGCGGAGTTAGCCATCGAGATACTCCAGATTTGGCGACTGAATAAGGTTCATGTGATACCGATTATCCTCTCATCAACTAGACTAGTTCCAAAAACGCTAAAAGAGAACCTGAAAATTATAGGACTGCATACTAACATCTTCATCGACATCGAGAAGGCAGTTCTGCTCAGTACCTCCACATAGTGAGAAAATTCTTACAGGACAACACATAGAACTAGCCCATTGCTTTTGATGCATGCATCCGGGATGAGCTTAGAACCCAATATTTGTTGAGAAATTGATTGTCAATATCGGTAATAATAATAATAATAATAATAATAATAATAATAATAATACGGGACACTGTGAGCTTCTAACATCACAAAACATCAATCCAAACCACAAGCATCGGGCGAGCAGCGTAACGGTCGAGGACGCTGCGGGAAAGGACAGCTTGACCGAAACCATCACGACCAGGCAAAGGAAAATAGACCACACCAAAAGTGTTTTGCCGACTAAGCTGGCGCCCACCAAGGCGGGAAAGGCAGGGCAACGCATGAGCCGCATTACAGAATCGAGGGAACCGATCATGCGCTGCGCAAATGGATACACAAATAAATCTGACACAGATGCTAACCACACACAACAACTTAAGCCCATTACAACAGCGGATATATCGCAACGACTACCTGCAACTACCAAGCCAGGTAAACCAAGAAAGGTTAAAATGGACAGATGAAATCGAACGGTGATGCATTCCTACTACACCGCTACCAAACTTGAGACAATTTCATCAGGATACGGACATAAACTGCATACACTTTTCATAGCACAAAATCCAGAATACAAATCATTTATCACAGAACAGAGAGTAATAGATCAAAAAGGAGTCATCGCTAAGACCAGTAAGCTCACCCCACTCGCATTGAAAAACATCAAAGCTATGGTAGCTGCTGAACTAAACATTCATCAACCAAACATTGAGGACAGTGGGGCAGATGCCGAACCGATCCCACATAAAAACCAGCCCAACTTTGTGCAAGAGGATCTGCAACCTCACTCAATACTCAGTAGAGATAACAAGCTCCATACAGCACACAGGACAAGTGAATCATTCGCCCAAAGCACCATTCTCTCACACAAGCAATCAAAGTAGAAATGAAGTCACATCTAAACAAATGGTCAGGCTCCGATCCTACAACAAGAGATCCTATTCCTCGTGTAATCTTCAAACGGGACACACATAAAATCCTAAAGACCATCAACGAACACATAATTCTCGAGTACATAACGAATACGAGCACGATTGAGGACATTCATACAGTGATCTACGCAGCAGCTATAACCGCGATAACACAGAACAATCAGAAACTCCCGCCACGACACAGAAACACCAACAACATAAAACCAAAATTCAAATGGCAGATAAGCATCGAAAACAAAATTAACAAACTTAGAAAAGAATTGGGACATCAATTCTATGAACGGCAACAAGTCAAAACGTATCACACAAAGTGTGAATCTGCATCTCCTGATTACACGCTTACAGAAATCGTTGACACTCTGAAGCAAAAATTATCTGTGTATGCCGCAAGACTCCGAAGATACAAAGAATCAAATGAAAGAAAGGAAGCTAACAACCTGTTTCGAAGAAGCGAAAAACACTTCTACCAAAAAATCACGAGCAATGAGGAGGTACAGGTAATAGAACCACCGACTAAACAAGAGATTACAGAATACTGGAAAAGTATTTGGTCAGAACCGAAACTACACAATAATAACGCTTCATGGATTAAAGCGGAAGAAGACAGACACAAGTGCTTAGAGGAACAAGAGAACTTTGCAATGACAACACAAGAAGTTGCAGAAACAATCAAATACACGCATAACTGGAGATGTCCTGGAATAGATAACATTCATAACTTCTGGTACAAACAGTTTACCTCCACACATGAAGCTCTCACTCGCCAAATTAATGAAATTATTTTAAAACCTAGCACACTCCCCAGTTTTCTCACCCAAGGAATAACATACCTTAAATCCAAAAATTCAGACAATAAGGATCCGTCAAATTACTCTCTCTCTCTATTACTCTATTACCCTATATAAGATCATCACAGCCACAATTACCAGGAGAATAGAACAACATCTAGCACACAAAAACATTCTAACGGAAGAACAAAAATGGTGCAGGAAAAACAGCCGAGGATGCAAGGAACAGCTCATTATAGACAGCGTCATCATGGAACAAACCAGAAAAAATTATAGAAACCTTCATACTGATTAGAATGATTAGAATATAAAAAAGCCTTTGATTCGATACCCCACAGTTAGCTAACCAGAGTACTAGAATTATATAAAGTCAATAAAAACATCAGGCAATTTCTTACGCAAATCATGAGTACGTGGAAAACTAAAATCAACTTGAGAACACAAAAAGAGCACATCGAAACAGAAGAGATCTACATCAGACGAGGTATGTTCCAGGGAGATTCACTCAGCGCTTTGTGGTTCTACCTCTGTCTCAATCCACTCTCAAACACATTGAATAACACAAACTTCGGATTCCAAATTAAACACCAAAAAAATAACCTACACAAAATAAACCATCTCTTGTACATGGATGACATAAAATTATATGCAAGCACAAAGGCACAGCTAAATGAACTCCTTCAAATCACAGAAACGTTTACTCTGGACATCAACATGGAATTGGGTATAAATAAATGCAAGCTACTTCATATCAACAAGGGGCAGTGGAAAGACCACCCTACGGGGGAAACAATCAACAATGAAACGATAGATAATATGCCCAAAGAAGAAACGTACAGATACCTAGGCTTCCATCAAAGCACCAAAATTAACCATACTCATATCAAATCAGAGCTCAGGACGGAATTTAAAACTAGACTCACAAAGCTACTAAAAACAAAACTTAATTTCAGAAATCTAACGAAAGCTTTTAACACCATCGCCATACCTATTCTTACGTATTCGTTTGGTATCATTAAATGGTCACACACAGACATAGAAAACATTCACATTCTCATACGCTCTGAATTCACTAAACACAGGAAGTTACATCCCAACGCATGCAAGGAAAGACTCACCATCGAGAGAAAAGAAGGAGGAAGGGGAATTATAGATATACAATCGCTAAATAAAAAACAAATTTGCGAACTCAGAAAATTCTTCCACAACAAACAAACTAACCGACACAAGGTAATAGTGAAGGCAGACAAGAATTATACACCGCTCGACCTGTCTCAAACGAGACGCACATTGTCTGAAAAAACACTTCACGGAAGACACAGATACCACAAGCAAGACCATATACATAAAAAGCTTTCATATACGTGGTTACAAGAAGGACCTCTGTTCTCTGAAACAGAAGGCTTCCTGCTTGCCATCCAGGATAAAGTCACAGCAACCAGAAACTACCGATCATCAAGGACACAACCATTGAAGAAGAGAGGTGTAGGAAATGTCACCAGCAGAGAGAAACGATCGATCACATAACGAGTGGATGTAGAATAATGGTCGGAACTGAATACACCGCGAGACACAACTCAGCAGCGAAGGTCGTTTATCAAGCATTAGCCACAACATACAAACTAACGGAGAACACAGACTCTTGCTACCATTATACACCAACATCTATACTTGAAAACGAAGACTACAAGCTCTACTGGGACATTGACATCCACACAGATAAAACAATCCCCGCAAATAGACCCGATATCACCTTTCAATCCAAAAAAAAGAAAATCACTTATTTAGTTGACATGGCTGTCCCCAACGACAAGAACATCCAAGCGAAATACAGTGAGAAGATCGCCAAATACACCGACTTGGCAATAGAAGTAAAAAGGCTGTGGAAACAGGAAAGAGTCATCATTGTTCCTCTCGTCATATCAGTAACAGGTCTCACCCCAACAACGTTTACACCACATTTGGCTCAATTAGGACTTAATACAGACATTCACAGGAGGATCCAGAAATCGGTCATTTTGAAAGCATGTAGCATAGTTAGATTATTTCTTAATACACAATAGTTGTTTTTTTTCCATTTCCTTTTTTTATTTTTGTTTTTTGTACTGACTTGTTATAATCCCGTCAGTATAAATTACAACCACAGGAATACTGTGAGACAACAAATAATAATAATAATAATAATAATAATAATTAATCGTCTCTATTCAGCAAAAATTACAATTTGCCCTGGGGAGGCGAAGAATAGCTACAATCTATTCTTTAGCTCTTAACCTTCCAGTTAATAAAAACTACAACTAAAATAAAAAAATGTAATGATATCATTATTTTAAATATTATAATATTAGCTAACTTTTTGCGACCAAAACATTACAAAACAACTTTCATTTATGTTTAGAACCAATTTCACGCAGTTACCCGTGTATGTGTAGATAATTGATAAAAAGAATATATCAAAACAATATTTTTTTTGTAAATAATGGGAAATACTATAGTAAGTCGAGCGGAAAGAGTTATTTTTCCCATATTTATCAATAAAGTGGCCTTGGCAACTAATTTTGTTGTCAGGATGTCCATACATTTGATTGAAATTGTCATGCAAACAATGTAAATAAAGAATAATAATATAGGTAGGACCGCGATTAAAATTATTTGATGATATGCTATTTTGCTTATTTTGATAATAAGTAAGATTAATAAAGTCAAAACTATATTGAAACTAATAAAATATATTATATAGTTGTTACAGCTAAATCATTCTATTTTAATATATTTTCTACCCAATTAGCCATTCTCAATATAGTTGGAAATTATCTTTACAAGCCAAAAAATGTTGCACTATTTTGGCTGCCATATCATTATTACAATGCTTAAAGTGGGTTAAAGCAACTAGCTGTAATACTTAAATAGCTTAAAATTTTGATTCAGTGCCTCAAGTTATTTATGGCTCAGGGTGTTACTTGGGCTTTCATAATGATTATATTATAAATTCGATTCACAGCTTTTTGTTTAGTATAGTATTTACTAACCTGCGTTATTTTGACGGTTTCATTTTCGTAGTTTCTGTACACCTTAATGACAGGGTATCCCGTTTGAAGTGTCCAAGTATCCATGATCGTTTTAACAGTAAGATTCTTTGGTAAAGTATTTAGCTTGTGCGCTGCCTCGGTTAGGGAACTCCATAGGTCGTCTTGCTCTGCATTATGATATCTAAAATATATGTTGCAGTTTATAAAGAAAAAATGGCAGCGTAAAAATCCGAAAAATCATTGACATTAGTAGAAGTGCAACAACTAGAACCGTTTTTTTAAATGCGAAAAAAAATAAGGCATGGTTCGGTGTGAAATGAAATGTAAATCATGCCCACGCTCGAAGTTATTCCAGTTTAGGTGCTGGGGTGTACAGTTACGTTTGTAATGATTAATTTTGTTCTTTTTCAGTATAAATAAGTTTTTTAAATGAACTCTGGCTGCGCTAGGATTTTTTCCTCCACATCAGCTAGTCCGCAGCTTATATTATGTTTCTAAAAGAATATTGATATTTTTTGTTATGTTCATATTTCTAAAGGATTCTATTCGTTTGTATATTCATCTCTTTCTGTAATATTCCTATATTTATTTAATGTTTGAATGTATTGAAAAATTTGACAGCTTTGCAGATGACACTGTTATACTTTGCGAGAAAAATTGACAGTGGAAATCAAACAAATTACCTTAAAAAAAAGAATAAGGTGATACAAATAATATTGTGTATCTACCTAATATGAGACAATTGGCAAAACCATTAAAATATCTTATATAATTGAAATAAAATATTCAGAAATTGTAATTAATAATAACTTAAAATGAAAAATTACATATTGTATATATCGTTACAAAATATTATTAAATTTAAACGCAAAAAAATCAATTTAAGATTATATATTTTGCTTTAAAATATGTAAAAAAGGAGGCGTGAATAAAAAAATTTCTAATAAAAAAAAAGAAAAACTTCAAAAATAGTTTCAAAAATATATTATCTTAATTAGCAGAAAAATTATATAGAATCGTTCACGGTAAGTGGTATAGCCATTACAAAATCAGTAATAAAATCACAGCAATTAACCAAAATAACAAAAATTTGATTAAATTTGTGAAGCTAATTTGACATTATTCTAATTTTTAGAAATATTTTTACAGTGTATCTCAAAAAGTGGGGTTTCGGTCAACTTTTATCACCCTATTTGTTTTTCGAATTTTGAATCTCCCTGAAGATGCTATTTTAGAAAAACCTAGAAACTTTGATTTTCGCGCAAATCTTTATTCAATTAAAATCCTAGCAAAGCGCTTTCGGCTTTCGCTATTATCACTACTATCACCTCATTTATTTTTTCAAACAAAAAACAAATTTGTTTTTACGTCGTAAAAGGGAAGAATTGTAATCGTCAAAAATTCACCCTTCGATATTTTCTCAGATCTTCACGTTTCAGGGTCCATACATGCCGAAAAACATGTTTCCTCATTTCCATCGGTCTGTCTGTGTGTTCGTCGCATAGCTAAAAACTACCTAGCTGATTGACTTCAAATTTTGGTAAAAATCCAATATGGTTAAACAAAATGGCGGCCTAGTGAAATGTTAAAAATATTATTATTAAAAAACTATTTTTCCAATTTATCACAAATTTTGCACAAACATCAAGTATTTTGTTGGAATCAACTGGCAACATTTTTTGGTATGAATCCAAGATGGCGGCTTTATAAAATATTTAAAAATTCAGCCTGAAGAAACTACTTAATGGACTGATTTCAAATTATGTGCTATAATTAACTGTGGTATAGATATGAACCAGTAAAATTGTGGTACTAATGGCCAAACAAAATAATAATAATAATAATAAATGCCTTTTATTCAGCAAATGTACAAAATATTTAAATACATACAAAAAAGTTTGCATGGCGATGATTGGCGCAGTCTAGCTTTATAGGTACTCTACTGAACCAATCAATGACAAAGAATATTCTAAATCTAATCTAACAGTAGTCATGGTAAGCAGTGGTATTTTTATATGTTTAATAAAGTTTGGGTGCAATAAGAACAGATCTTTTATAAATCATAAAATTGTGCCCCTGACAGTCAACTAATATTTGAATAAACAAAATTACCTGTGCTCTGCAAATCAAAAAGGTATTTCCTATATTTTACTTTGAATACCGGCACTTTTAAATTTAAAAATTCGACAGGAAGCGCATTATAACGTCGAACAGCATTGTATGAAAAACATCTCTGAAATATGGCGCTCTGGTTATGAGGCATAGTTAATTTATTTCTACCTCTTACATCTCTTCTATGTATTTCACCACGAAAAGTTAATCGTTCGCGAACAGAAACAAGGGCGGAAGTATCACTAATACATTTAATTAAAAAACTACAAAAATGAAGGTTTCTACGAGCATCGTAACCAGTTGACTTCTTTATATAAATGTGAAATGTGATTATATTTTCTTAATACAAGAACAAATCGTAAGCAGTTATTTTTATTTTTTGTATACGAGACCGACTCTCGTGATCCAGACAAAACCCATATAAAAAGTCGCAATATGAAAAATTAGATAGAACAAGAGACTCACATAAGTTCCTCCTAAGTTGAAAGAATGTCTATTACTGTACAACATTTTTAAGGAATTATAAACTCTTTGAAACAATTGCTTTAAATGCTCCTTAAACCTTAGCTGGGTATCTAATACAACTCCCAAATTCTTGGCATTATCAACAAACTTCATCTTGGAACCATTTATTGCTATACGGAAGTTATCTTTTATAAAATTTACTTTATTTTTATTGCCACGTACGTACCAAAATCCAAGATGGCGGAACAAAATGGCGACTTAGTAAAATATTTAAAAATCAGCCTGAAAAAACTACTTAGTGGTTTGATTTCAAATTGTGTGCCATTTGTGGTATAGGGATCAACTAGTAAAATTGTGGTACTAATTCAAGGTGGTCGAAAAAAATGTTTGTAATTGTGAAAAAAAGCACCGACTCAATTCATCTCAAATTTTGGAACGAATCTAAGATGGCGGAACAAAATGGCGGCATAATAAAATATTTAAAAATTCAGTCTGAAAAAACTACTTAATGGATTGATTTTAAATTGTGTGCCATAACTATTGATGGTATCAACTACTAAAAACTGTGTTATTAATTCAAGATGGTGGAACAAAATCGCGACAAATAAAAGTTTGTAATCGTAAAAAAAATCACCTTTTACATATCCGAATCCAATACAGCGAAACAATGATAAAAAAATTAGTACTAAAAAAACGAATTATTCAATTTTCTTCAAATTTTATACAAAAATCAAGTGTTACATAAAAACGAACTGGTAACATTTTGATATGAATCCAAGATACCAAAACAAAATTGCGCTTTAATAAAATATAAAAAAATCAACCTAAAAATACTACTTTAAGATGGCAAAACAAAGTGGCGGCAAAATATACTTTTTTAAATCACCGTTAAAAAGTCTTGTTCAATTAACATTAAATTTTGCAGAAAAATTAAATCTGAGAATAAGATAAACTGGTACGAATTCAACATGACGTAAATTAAATTTATATTAAATTATGCCCAAAAGTCAAGTGTGGCATAGGTAAAATATTGGGAGGAATCCGAGATGATGGAACAAAATGACGCCCAATAAAAATGTTTGAAAAGGCAGTATATGTAAAACTGTGACTACGTAATGAACTAAATTGGGTCATATCTCACTATTCCTAACAAATGAGAAAAAATCATAACGAGGGAAGTTCTGAGTAAAGTAAATGTATCGATTTTTAAATTTTTATTTAAATCAGTAAATTTAATCTATTCTCCAATCTCTGCATTGGGATTTCTAAAAGAAAGTTGTTTCCTTACTTATAGGTAGAACCGATGATAGCGAAAGCCAAAAGCGCTTTGCTACGATTTTAACTGAATGAAGATTTGCACGAAATACCAATCTATATTTTCTATTACACCTCTACGTGCACACAGACACAATTCTTATTTTTATTTAAATTGATTTTTGACCAACAGTTGTATTAAATTTTAATTGGTTTGTATTTTTGTATCTTTTGCTATGCCTGTAATTATTCAATTTTTATTATATAGAATAAAATATAATAAACTAATTGTTTAATATCCACCTTTCTAGATTCTAGGTATAGAATATAGCAAAGTTGCAAATAATAATTATTTGATATACATTTACTTTAAACCATTCTTGCTATATTTACATTTTTACTGTATTTTTTGCTAGCATACTGTAATGTACCGGTAAATACCGCACAAATTAATGTTTTGTATGATTTTAGGGCGCAAATCTACGATTGCAAAAAACAGCGTATGCAACAGGTGCGGTAAAAAGATGTGTGTTTTGCAATCACACCAGAGATTGCAAAAGGCTCTTGAGGTAAACACCCAGTTACCAAACTTGTTTTATTCTATTATTAAATTTACCTTATACGAATATATTTTATAGAATTACAAAAAAAATTGTGTTTTCAAAATTTATTATTTTTTTTTATTAATGATATGGTCTAGTCGTGTATAATTCTATTTAAAATCCTGTATCTAACGATATTCTTAAGCATTAAGCACTGTCTGCTTTATTTATTTTTAAATTAGTGGTTTATTATTGTTACTAGGTACATTTTCGAAACAGTTAATATTGCTTGCCTCAATTAATCTTGGGTACTTACTCACAAAACATCTTTTATAGATTAAGGTGGAAATGAGCATATAGACCCTATAGACTGACTCCAATCTTTACAATACATTAGGTCTAATATAAATGAAACAAATGTTAAAATGCTATAAGTTGGAGTGTATTACCTGTGTTCTCTCAAATAATTGCTGACTCCAGTCCTTAATGTCTCCTCGCCCAAGAATAAGCTCATCATTCTTATTAGAGATGATCCTTTTTTATATGAAATTGTATCAAAAATTTCGTCTATTTCCTTTGGATCTCCAATTGGAACCGATACCTAAAAAAATAACGAGAAAATATGTTTGAAATACGTTTGAATTACATAACAAGTACATTTTAAGAACGCGGAACGTCCGCTGATTTTGAAACTAAATAAAAAAATACAACCTACGGGATGAGATGATCTTAAAGCATCGAATGAAAAAACGTTCAATATGTTTGATGCCCCTTCTTCCTCCAGGGAATTCCATTGAGGAAACAATTTGTCAAGCGCTACACTAGCCATATAGGTAGCGAATCCTTCGTTAAGCCACAGATCAGTCCACCATTTCATTGTTACCAAATTGCCTGAAAAAAAGGTAAATATTGTCATTTATACTAGGGAAATCAATAAAATCGTACTGATAACATTTAATGATCAGAAATTGTTATGTTGTCTTCCACTGCTTTGCAATTTTTAGACACGAAAATAAGAGAAATTTAAATAAATAACAGATCGCTAAATGCAATGGTTATTTGATCATGCTGAAGTTTCTAATCACATGTAATGTAATCATAATGTATTATTACATGTAATCACATGTAATAATAAAGTCGAATACATGTTTAGTTATACCTTGATTATGTAGAATTATCTAAAAAAATGTAAAATTCATAAATAATTAATCAGAATTGGCTTAAATCATACCTTTGTGGAAGAACACAGATTGTCAAATGTGAACAGAGTATATCTGAACCACTTAAGAGCAGTTATGGAGTCCCACAAGGCTCCGTACTTGGCCCACTTCTCAGGACGATTTACTCCTTTTGCAGATGACACTACAATTTTATGAATTGGAAGAAAGGTCGATGACTTGGATCACAAAGTATCTACAGATGTAGTCAATGTTAAGCAGTGGTGTGGTGCAAACTGCCTCTATCTTATCGGCAAGACAATTGTATGTTCGAAAATAGAACAGTAGCAAGGATTCTAGGTGTTTATACAGATAGAAGAAAAAAAAGTTTTCCGACCATATTTTGAATTTAAATAAGAAACTCTCATCAGCATGTTATACTGTAAGAATCGTTTCAAATAATTTGGGGCATACCTTGGCAAGGTTAGTATACTTTGCCCTAGTGGAATCTAACCTAAGATATGGCATTTGTTTTTGGGGTTTCATTGCCCATCAGCGTATCCACTCCATTTTTATTTTACAAAAAAGAGCTCTTAGATATTTGTGTGGGGCAAAACCTAGAAAACACTGTAGGCCACTTTTCATTAGAGAAAAAGTGGTTGCTTTATTTTGTGTAGTCATTATCGAACCTGTAACCATAATACATAAAAAATATAAAAATAAATCTAGTCGAACGTAGCCATAATACACGGAATGAAGGTGAACTAAGATTACCAATACCACAAAAGCACTTTAACCAAAAACTCTATAATATATGAAAGTTTAATGATTTACAACCACTCGCCAAAGACGTACCGCATTGAAAATAATATAACAAGATTTAGAAAGGGTGTAAAGATGTTATTACCGTGCAAAGCATATTATAGTTTGAAAGAATTTTATAATGACGACTTTAGTAGTTAATTTATATTAGCTCTTTGTTAAAGTTATTTATTATGGTTTTTATTTGTTGTACTGTTTTATTTAGATAGTTTTTTTTGACATGCACACTGTAAAAAATGTTAATTTATGTATTTACTTGTTTTTTGTCCCCTGATCTTTCTGGTTTGTTTTTTATTTGAATATAATATATTTTTGATGACTTTTTAGTTTATTTTTTGTTTTATGTATTACTTGTATTTTTTGTATAAATTGAATATTTACTTATCTACATTTTGTTTTTTATATGTTTGACTAATGGCTTCAAAGGCCATCCAGATGTTGGGTTTTGTTAATAGTTTCTCAGAATATTTTAAGGAAACGTCCTCAAATAAGCTCTTTTACTATTTTCTTGTATATCCATGCCAGAAATTTGCTTCTTATATATGGTTCCCAGGTTACAACATAGACATTCAATCCGTAGACATATATGTCTTTGATTCAATCGATTGAAAGAGTATGATCCAAATTTACGAGATAAATAAAATCTTTAAGAACCAAGTACTTGAAGAAATACCGAAACTTCTTTAAACCTTGCAACGTTGGCGACTCACCGTCTGCACAAAGAAGGTCTTTTATGGGCTTCATTAATTTTGCATTGCTCAGTAAAAAATGACTTTTTGCCAAGCATTGTTAGGCTAGGCAAGCTTCCTAATTATATGACCCTCTCCATAGAACTAACTATTAATATAACTTCTTCCTTACCAGAAATGCTAGAAGTAGCTCTGGATTTCTTCTCCAGACAGGAGAAGAGAATACGTGAAACTCAGTGGCGGTCTACGTGGTTTGAGTCTGGAGGAGCGCATCGGAGCTCAAATACTAACAAGTACTGAAAATTGCGTTATAATATATTCTCTTTTTTTGTACATGTCAAAGTAAAAGCTCGAAAATACGAGTTTCTGTACAGTGCGTTTCTCTCTTTAATGTCCCTTCCGGACCCCTTTCATATTATAAACCAGTTAATGTAAAAAGTTGAAATTCTCTACATTCCATATCAATAAAACACATAAGAAAGCAGCAAAAACTACGCTAAAAACACTCGTAAAATTAAATACCAATCTGTGGCATTTTTTGATTTAGGTCTTCTAAAATAGAATGTGGGATATTGATATTCTTTACAGCTATCCCTTTAAAAACTGTATTTAAACAAATTCAAAAGTAATTCTATAAAGTTTTGTTCATCTTCCTTAAACTTAAGAGGTACGTCACAGGTCACACTAGAGAAAATTGATGAACTAGGCTAAATTGCAATACTGCAGGGGTAGTAAAAAGTCCCATAAAACCAGTGCCGCCTTACCCATTAGGCCCGTGAGGCCCGGACCTAAGGTCCGTCGAAAAGAGGGCCCGCCACTATGCTACATCAAAAATCGTTTGCTTTTATAATTTCTCTTGTTTCATTTTATCAGTGAAGTAGGTAATTCTTAATCTAATTATATTGAAAAAGGGTATAAGCTTGTGCTTGGGGCATGTAATTGATGCGCTACTGCATAAATCCGGTTGCAAACGTCAGCTGGTTTATTGAAGACCCCAAAGTAACTAAAGCATTTTCAGGCAGTGGCGGCTACTCCATAAGGCCGCGCGTCCCTCCTGAAAAATGTTAACATAACACACAATTCCAATTCTTATAAAATTAATATTAATATAAGATTATGCTAATTTTTTTTACCCCAAAAGACATCAGTTCCTATCTCTAATTACCCGACCTCGTTGACTGAACATATTTTTCAGGCACAGCCTCTACAGCCGATATTACTAGCTCCATCGGTATCACGGAGAACAGCATACGAAGTGACCCGAATATATCGTTCGGTACGCTGCCTTTCCGGCGCGGGTTTCTCACGCCGGGACCGGGAACGGCGACCTCTTATTTTAATTTAGTTCATGGGTAGTGGTCGATAGTTTTTTTATTTTATAAACTGTGTATGTCTAACTATAATAATTAAAGATGTGTCAATATGAATGCTGTATACAATCTTTTACAAAAAAAAATCGAGTCATTAGAGGATAAGTTAAAAATTAAAGAGCTTAGCAGGCCTTTGCCCGATGTAAATTTAACACAAGTTTGTGAACGAAAGGCCAAAAGCAAGTCTTTTACACGCCGGTTTTCGAAAGAGACTTACAAAAAAAAAACTGGATATGTGGATGTGAAATAAAAAATGTATTTTACTGTTTCACGTGTTTGCTGTTTTATAAAGCCGACTCTAGAATGGACCTTAACTGGGCAAGGAAAGGAATAAACGATTTACACCACCTTCCTGAAAAAATGAGGAAGCATGAGTCTTCTCGCGACCATATTAATTCTTGTTCAGCTTTTGCTATTTTGATATTCTAGACAGCGTGCTACAAGTGCGTAGGGAAGAAATTTGATTTTTTATTAGTTCAAGCCGATGAAATCACGCCGGAATTAACCACTTGTGGAGAGGAACCGTCCTGGAAGGGGCCAGCCTTAAAGTATCTTAAATATATATTCATATTCATGTCTTTTAGAGTGTAGATTTGTGAACATTCGTATTTTATAAAACAACCATATTAACATCTACATTCACTTAAAACAACTTAATTCTAAAAGGACTTTAAAAAAAAATGTGGGAAATGTTCGCCTTAAGTACAGGATAAGAGACTTTCTTTTGCTTACGTACGTGGCAACTTTTTCGCTAGGGTCACTTCATGTGAAATGTATAATAAAAATAAATAAAAAGTAGTGATAGCACGTCTGCGGGTAGAAGCTTTAATTAAAAAAAAATATTTTACAATATGCAACTCAAAATGTGAGTTATAAAGATCTTAATCAAAAATATCATTTATTAAAAATATAATTTGATCATCAATGACACCAATTTGTTGCATGAAAAATAAACATAAAAGAATTTGTTAAAACCAAACAAAAGAAAAAAAATTAAAATTTAGGCTGAACTCATGAATTTACTTTAAAATTTGTTGAATTACCAACAAAAATAAAAATTTGTTTTTTCGTTATTCTAAAGCTTTAAATTTTGTATTAACTGTAATTAGAACTTACTGAATGTGAATATAATTTTTATTGAAACGATTTCTTTAATTCTGCATGGAGATAAGGAGTTAGTACCTAACAATAAAAATCCGCCCCTGGCTGACATAAATAAATATATAAGCAATTTTTTGTCAAAAACATTATATACAACGGCCGTGTGTACTTTAGGAAACAATGTAAGTAAACTATAATAAAAAATATATTTACCAAACCACTGGTGAGCTAATTCATGAGCAATAACGGAAGCGACACTGTGTTGACTAGTTTTAGTTGAAACTTTCGGGTCGTACAGTAAATAGGCTTCACGGTAGGTAATAAGTCCCCAATTTTCCATGGCTCCGGCGCTAAAATCGGGGATAGCAAACATGTCTTGTTTGGGAAGAGGATAGTCAATATTGAAAAATTTCTCGTAAAATCTTAAAGCTTTTGGTCCAGTTTCCTTAGCAAAATCAACCTAAAACATAATAGAATTTCAAAACACTGCGTTTACTAGCAAATCTCAAAGGCGTATTCAGGGAATTTTGGGGGTTAAGCCTCCCCTCCCTCCTTGTCTCTGAATTTCAAATTTATGTACCACTGGTATATCTTACAGATGTTTATAAAAGAGCTCATTGACAAAATGTAAGAATGTTTTATATGTAAAGTCAGTGCCATTTTACATTGAGTATTTGGATATCTCTCCTTTGCCGTTTGTCTAAAAATGTTTCCCATATATTATTAAAAGTGGATTATTGAAGCTATTTTCAATATATTTTGGTTAAGGGGCAAATGAAATATTTTTGGTCATCATCCTACTTAAAAATGAAATTAAAGAAAAAATAAAATAACCCGCGGAAACGGTCACTTGATCTGATGTGGTATTAAATATCTCTATTCAAAAGAATTGTTTTCATTCACACCCTTAAAGCCAAAAGTCTGGTTTAATACTTTTGTCATTTGCCAGGAAAGATTCGTCATATTTTTGATCCAACAAATTCCCAATAAAAATCGGACATAGGGTATAGAAAAACTGTAGCTTATATTATATAATAAACTGAAGCTTGTATTATATAATAAACTGAAGCATATATTATAAAAAAATTGCCATCACCATCCAGCAACAAAGTAAGTAAGTATTTAGAATCTTCTCGATTTCTAATAAAGATTTTTGCTATCAGGAGCGGAGAAAGTAACTAAAATTTTAAATAGTAAGTAAGCAAAGGAAATTGATTATATAGTAGTGCTTAGATTATATAGTAGTGTTTAGTTAAAATATATAATAATAGTAACTCTGCGATAAGAGCATGATAAGGATCCATCGATAGAATATGATATGTTGCTCTTTACTTCGCATATAGCATCACAGACAACACAGCACGATTATATTGGCGATACAACAAACGAAGATTAAAAAGAAAGACAATTTGAGAATGTCTAAGATTCCCCCAAATGTGCAATTCTTATGTTGAAGCGTAGAAAAAATTGGACTCTCCATAGGCGCTGGAGAACATGAACAATGTATTAAAACGAAGCAAATGGTTCAATCTGCTGTGACTGAAGACTTGCATTCCACTGGATTTTTTTATGCATTCCATAGCAAAACGTTAGAAAGTAATTCTAATTTGACACTGTTGGATCCCATGAACCGTAGTTTCCTTAAATTGTATTTTTTAACCTCATGGTTAAACTACTGGCAGCGTTGACGCAGTAGCGGATCTAGAATCTTTTAGGAGAGTACTTAAAGCACACAAGGTAAATACAGATTTAGACCGAAAAGAAAATGCTGAAAAATGACAAACTTGAAACATTTATTTTTTAAATAGTATATTAGAGTATTCAAATTGTGTAATTTTTGCTAGTAAATATGATTAAAAAAAATCCCTAAAAAATAAAAATGTAAAATATTAATTTAACAAATAAGGCCTTTTAGAACTAATAATATTAGTATTTTAATGAGTTTTTGTCATGGGGTCATTGACCCATTCCCCCCTTGGACCCGCCATGTATTAACGACCAGTTATGACATTTTTTTTATTGATTTTTTTCTATAGTTATTACTACTTTTTTGAAAAATATTTTTTAAAATTAAAAAAATAAATGCTGCCTTAAAGATGGAATTAGAGGGACATCTTTTGGTTTATTTGATTCTTATATTTTTAATAACAGTATACGTTGTTAAGTGGAATCCTTTTTGCGCCCCGTTTGATTTTTCTTTGTTTTTTTAGATATACATTTTTGCTACCATTTAGATATCAAATAATGACATTCGACGATATTCGAGCGACATTTGCATACTCACTTGATCTAGAACATCTTTTCTGCTCCATATTTTGAACGTAACGTTACTGCTGTCTTCGTTGAGCTCAGCTTCTTTATATCCAAAATCAGAAACTACGTAAGCCACCAGATATGTTGACATAGGAACGGAAACATCGAAGCGATCCCAATACCAACCTGGTTTTTCTTTCCTAAAGTAAAAGCCAATTAATAGTAACATATTATGTGCCAAAATAATTATCTCAAAGTTTACAGGGTTTCTGTTTATATTTTAAACAGGGTTTTCAATCTTGACTTTAAAAGAGAGAAAAAACATATTAAATACAGAAGTTTAAGGTTCTGTCTGAACCGTCAGGATTTGCTAAAAAATAAACAAATTACTACTAGAAAAAATTAGCTTCGACTCAGTAATTTTAAATGAAACAACTTGTATATTATTGTTTCATTAAATTGGCCTCTTTTTGTTTATTATAATTATACCATCTTTAAAGAAAATCGAAAAAATTGACAAAAACCCTGCCATAAGTGGCAGTGTAATTCCTATTGACTTCCACATTTATGTGAACTTAGAATGTTCTGTCTTTCAAACATATTGCCTCTTATTGCAGGGTTTTTGTCAATTTTATCGTTTTTTTTTAAATAAAGATGTCAGAAGAAGAGACCAGTTTAATGAAACCATATAAAACCATATTATACAGGGTGCTGCATTTAAAATAAAGTCGATGCTCCCATTTTTTTTACTTTTCAATTGCCACTTCTTTATTTTCTCAACCAATCCCGTCGTTTCCGATAAGACCTTAACGTATTTATTATAATTGTTGTTTTAGTTTATTTTGATAAAATGATATAGACCTCCTTTCAAAAGCCTTTGCAAGCTGAGGATTCGAAATTCGTGTTTTTGTTCCATACCCAGCAGGGATGTGCCAACATCATGCAAACGATATAATATTTAATATCGGCAAATACGAACCTACAGATAAACGTATAGCTACGGGTATTAAAAATCTTATAAAAAATTATACACAGGATTGATCATATACAGCAAGTTTTTTCATCACGTGTTTTTTTTATTAAAAAAAATGATATGCCGTTTATGTTCATTGTTATTGATAAAAAAGTTATTTTTAACCTCTCATTACTGGGTTTTGGAAGAAAGCCAATAAAATATCATGTTAGTTTATGTCGTTTGGTGTCTATTAAAGCCTCAGCCTTTTGCATTTATGCTATTTCTACTTAACTATCGTTTTTCAGTTCATTATGATTCGTACTAATGAAGTCGAAATCACTTTTTTATGGACGATGTAATCAGAATTACAATGGCTCGGCCAGACTGTTCAATGAAGCTTTTCCTGATAGTTTCTGCAAGTGATGTGTAAAATGATGTTTCCAAGTTTGTGACAATATTTAGCAGTAACGATCCTTCCCGATCTGGTCGTCCTCCTGTTAAATCTAAAGATCTTGAAATTCAGCTTTTAGAAAAATGTGTCACCTGGAATACTTGCTGCTGATATTGGCGTGGGTAAATCAACATTTTACGAAATTATAAAAAAACATAAATTTCGCCCCTGCAAAGTTTACCTTGTACAAGAACATAATGAAGATGGCTTTTGTGAAAAAATATTACATTGAATTGAAACGCAACCAAATTACTTATATCGGATATGTTTTAGTGATGAAACCACATTTGTTTCTGAACGGCACAGTCAATAAATATAATTGCAGTTACAAGTGTGATGCAAATCGTCATTGGTTTGAAAACTCTCATTTATAGCATACTCAGAAACTTATCGTATGGACTGGAATTATGGGAAATAAATTAATTGGTCCAATTTTTATTAAATGAAACTCTTACTGGAACTTTATATTTGCAATTTTGGAAGAAACTGTTACATTTGCAATTCTCCAACTTTTAAGACGAGGATATTGACTAAGATCTAGTTTTTACAAGGAAGAAGCGCACTAGAACTTTTGTTTACTCGACAGAGGCTATCTTCGTAATGAAATTCCTGGGTGCTGGATTGGACGTCGCGGAGCTGCTGAATGGCCAGCATGGTCACCGGACCTGGCTCCACTTTATTTCTTTCTCTGGAGTTACTTAAAGAGCGAGCGTTTTTTACAAAATCCAACAATAATTTACAAGAAATGGAAAAAAAATATTGATGTTTGCTAAGGGTAACGCTTGAAATACTCCAAAATGTTAGAAGGAAATTTGAAAGTACACTTTATTATTGCCAAACAGTTAATGGTGGTCATTTTCGACAAAATTAAAAATAACAGCCGTAAAGCACGGTTGGAATTTATATTTCAAAACCCTTCCATTCGCAAACGGGCCGAGATAGAAACGTCCGGTTTGGGCAAACATTTGTGTCTTTTAAAGTCTTCAAAACAAAGCTTAATTCGATGAAGAGTTGCATTTAAAGTTAAAAAGTTCAATCCCCTCTCGGCCATCCCCGGAAAGGTGAGAAAAAGGTTAAACAGCCAAAAAACTCCGGCTAGTCACTAGTCACTCAAACTAGTCAAAGGACCCCGCACTCTTTCTCTGGAAAATGGTCAAGGGTTAATTTTTCTAAATTTTTTCTATATTAAAATAAAATAAAATACTGCTGCATTCGAACTATTTTAAAGGGAATTTAAGCTTATTCGAAGGTTAAAGAAAATAAATAAATATACGTTAAATTAATTAAATTAAATTAATCCAATCACCATACCTGGTGACTACTAAATTACTTACAAGGTGTAACTTTTTTTATAAAAATCGCTACCAATTTCAAATTTTATGATATATGGTTGGTTATGAGGAAGATTTTTACTCAAAAGACAAGGAATGTCGTTTTCCGTACCATGTATATTTGTTTTTTTTTTAATTTTACACAAGATTCTAACTATAAAATATCTATCATATCCTATACCTATCAATGCTTAATAGATTTCGGGAAAATGGCGAATAAAACAGTCAAAGAAAAACTCTCTTTCTTTTTTTTAACAATTGAAAAAAATACTATAAATGTCGTTTGTTATGTAATTAATTTTATTCAATGTGGCAGTTGTTTTAATGAAACGACCTATAAACTAAAAAAAATCTCTAAGGAATTTTAAACATTTTTCATGTATAATACCCTATAGCTATACCAAATTATATCTCCGATCTAGGGTAGCTGTTAAACAATGAAACGTCACAGCTGCAATTTTTATATTTATCTTGTAATTTATAAGGTACTTTGGGGGGTAGCTTCCCCAAATTCACCATACTTTCGTCCCTGGTTTCGTTCAACACCGATTTCGGAATAAAAGACTTTTAAAACATAAAAATAGGGTTTATTACAAACGGAACTAAAGCCATACCTAGGTGTAAGTAAAATTAAAAGCAAAACAAAAAAAGGGGGTCATCCATACATTTTTAAAACTTTCATTAAATTTATATTTATCATAACAATTTTTTCAGTTTCTTATTTTCAATACATTTTTGTTATCAAAATATAAGATAAAATTAAAAATCTACAACAACGTAATTATAATAATTACTGTCAAACGGTCAAAGCGAACAATCTGCATATTAAAACGAGAGCCATGTCTTTTTTTGCTTTGTTTTAAAGCCACCTTAAATTAGAAATGTAATATTGTCCGGTACGTTTTCCAGTTAAACCCAAAGCATCCTAACAATCACGTTGAATAAAATTAACTACGTAACAAACAACATTAATATAGTATTTAATTTAATAATACTTCATTTGTTTTTTTGTAACACCGGAATGATTCATTTTTAAAGTTCGTTATTTTTTGTAAAAATTAATAATTTATATAAAATGTAATATATTGTTCGTTCTTAATCTGTTTTAAACTTACATGGGCTCGGTCATTAATAACGGCATATTACTAATACTATTGTACCCTTCTTTTCTGGCAATGCTAATGTCAAATGTAGCTTTCATTTCTGGTTCATCGAAGCATGGGAAAGCTCTTCGGGCGCTTATAGCTTCGAACTGAGTTACCCCTAACCATTTTTTCTCTTTGGTTTTAGGATCTGTATAGCTGCTTCTATAAAAGCCTAAAAATATTAATATAGTTACTTTATATTTTCTCCCTGAATTTCCTATTTGCAGTTATTGTGTAATGGTTACTTCTGCAATTTTTATCGTAATCTTTTTTTACTTGAACATTCCTGTAACTGCAGACTAGAGTTTGAAGGATTAAGATATACGAAAAAAATGTAAATTTAGAGGTTTCTTGATTTAATTTGAATTTGCCTTGACCAAATAACAACTTTCTTATTTTAAATGGAACGCCCTGTATATTTAAAGATATTTTAGTAGCCCTTCTAAAGGCCAACCCAACAATATCCTAATAGTATTGGTCTCAGATGCTACGTTTCTGACATATTGGCATTTATCTTAAGATTTCACTTATATTTAAAGTGATGTAATGACATTTAAACGATTTTTTTCTACTGATGCACTTAAATTAACCAACTACTACTAATGGCCATTCATAAAAATAAACAATAAACTTTTTGTATTCACACTTTCTCTTTATCTTTGTTAATAAATAACCCTGTTAGTGTTGTTTCTTTGTTTTAGTTATTCAGGTTTTTGTAGTAATAAGTTTGTTTTCTATTAAAACGTATGCTTACTCCTACAAACTTTATTTGCAGCTAGCCTGTATTAAATTTCAACCCCAAAGATTAATAGCCAAATTCAATATTCCTCTTTTAACTAAAAGATCTAGTGATTGAAAGCGCCGCGTCTCGTTCCCGTTTGCGAGTCAAGGATTACCGCACGAAATAATATACTTTCCGCTAGCATTGATGTCTCCGGACCGATTCAAGTTGTTCCATTTAAAAGAGTTATCTATTGCGTAAGCTAAAATGGATCTTTGGTACTATTCAATTTCAAGCATTCACTTTTTTTAACAAAAGTAAATATGCAGTGTTGTCATGTTTCGACATTTGATAGTTTCCCTATTTATTTTAAATGTAACCCCTGTATATTACCTCAAATTTAAATAGAAGGTTGAAAGGCCAATTCAACGATATATAATACTATGAGATTACGAGTCACGTTTCTGACTTATTGACGACTATCCTCAGAACGTTTATATGCCAAAAAGATTATCTCAATGCTCTTTTTTACCTGGTAAGCATTAGTAAACTAGAAAAATTGAATTATAACCGTACTTAATAATCTAATATTTATTCAAAATAATAAATAATTTATGTAACAAGTGCATAAGTAGTACTTTTCTTACGAGGCCGTGGTCCGATGAGTAAAAAAGTCACTTATTTCATGAGGTAAATATAATAATTTTTCTACGATCGCTGATTTTGATTTTATTTTACACTTTTCATAAAGAGGGATTTTACGTTCAAGGATATAATGGAAAAGTCTACTTTATATAATAACAAATTAAACACTAAGCGTTATTGTTTCAATGATACTAAGCCGCTTTATAAAGTGCAATATTTTGCAGATTAACATTTTTAAACAACATATCATTCAAAAAGTAGTGTAATATTACCCTTTTATACACTGAGATAATATATCTTATATTGGTAGGCTCTACGTTGTTATTCAGATTTAAAAAAAATAAAACGATCTGAAATAAGTCCGAAATGTTGACTCGTAAGCCCTTGGTATTGTATATCATTGAATTCGTTTTTCAACGCTATATTGAAATTTGAAATAATATACAGGCTGTTATAGGTATTAAAAAAAAGACAATCGTCAAGACTCAAAATTTGAAACACTGCATAACTTCTTTTGTTAAAAAATTTTAATACTTTAGATTAGATAATACATACACTAAGAAGTTTTCGGCTCAAGCAGATAGTTAAACTTCGTTTAAGTAGCTTAGATGAAACCCTGAAGGCAAATGCCAAAATGCCAAAAACGTAGCTCTGATACTCATATTATTATAAATTGTTGGGCTGTCCTTTAGAAGATCTACTAAAATATATCTAAGTGCGGATATTTCATTTAAAATAAAAAAGTGGATATTTTGTGAGGGCAGTATAAATACCATGTATACATAAAAATAATATAATTTAAAAATTCAAATTAAACTAAGAATCTTTTTTATTACCTTTTTTTGTACGTCGCCTTTCATGGGACACCCTGTACGCATAGTCATTTTAAAGATAAACTAATTTTTAGCTGATCACAGTTAAGGTGTTTAAGAAGATTGCAGTGACGGCTCGCGGGTGAAAAAGTAAGGAAAGTGCAAATGGAGCAAGAAAATATCGCAATAATTTTTTTTCCAGAATTTTTTTATATGTAGAGGGGGTAGGATATTTTTTTACGACTTACCTAATATTTGTATACTACATCAATTCTCCTATCCTTCATAGCAGCAAATTTATTTATAACATTCTCATAAAATGGATGATTTGCCCTAATCTCCTCCAGAAATTCCTTTTGAATTGAAATATTGCAAGAGAAGCACGTCACATATTGTATTTCTTAAATAAGTTTTTACACATTTGAACCAAGAAAAACTTCTTTCCACTGAAGCACTTGTCGACGGTATTGTCGACGGTATTGTCGACGGTATTGTCAAAGTAAGGGAAAACAATTTATATGCTTCGGTAAAAATATATTTATTTTTAGAAATTTTTTTCACTTGCTCTTGCAGCGATATATTCCAATTACTCTCATTGGCAAAAATAAGACCAAGCTCATTTTTAAGTCGTTGGCTTTTTGAAAATATTTCCCCATATAACTGTAACAAATTTTCAAACGGGACAGTCGAAAAATTTAAACTATATTCGGAAAATTTAGCAGAACCTGCCAAACATGAAAATGTAAGTTTTTCACAGTCTTGAAATCTTAGTGTCATTTCAAGTTCATTAAAATATGGTCCAATATTTCATAAAAAAGGGTTCAGTACTTAGCCCTAATTTCTTCAGGTGAAAGCTTAGCAAGCTCACGTTTGTAATGATTTATTTATGTAATAGAATTTGCTTTATCAAACATGGTATTAAAAAAATGTTCATTTCTTTTTTTACAGAGCGCCTCACGACAACGTGTTATATTGGATATGCAAAAATGAATGTCAAGCGATTTTTTTTTGAAGAACGTCAAATAGTATGTCCTTGATTGAGAAAATGTCATTAAACACTAATGCCAGAAACGTGAATTCAAAATCGTTCATCTCACCTAAAAATCCTCTCGCAAGGCGGATTGATTTTTCGTCAGATTTGTCACAGTTTGTAATAAATTCAAAGACGTCTTTTAATTTATTCCAGTCTTGAACAATCACATTTACTAACTTTGAATTTGAAGTTGTAACGACACCATAAATAAATATAACACAAAACTGTCAAGTTAACTGCAAAGGAACTCACCGGTTGCAGCGAAATCTGCGAAAATAAAAGTAAACAACCACCGCAAACTGAACGACACGTGGGTGTAGTGTACTGCACCTGCAATTCACCGAGAGCGTTGTATGGCGCTGGGCTCGCCGTCATCGGATACGCGTTGTCATGGCAACATAGTAGGACAATCGTAAACTAAACATAGACCCTCCAGCAAAGTCAAAGCGATTTGCGCCACTGTTATAGTTCTTATAATAAAGTTATATTGAAACTTTTAAAAAGACATGACGCCAACGGTCAAGTAAAATATTTATTCGAGATGTACAGTTTATTTTTTACCAATTAGGTGAATAAATGAATGTAAAAACTAAAATTTTAAGAGATATATAATAAATATAGATAGATGTTTGCTTGTTTATTTTTCCTGGTGAAGTAGCACTTCACCTACTTCACCTTAATAGCCGCCACTAAAACTCTGTTAATTGACTTAAATGGCAGAATAAGCAACACTATACATCTTTTAAAGAGCATCTCAAGCACTGTAGCTTGCTACAACTTGCTTACTAGGTTTTTTTAATAGCACTTTTCCAGACATAATGAACTCCCGAACTTCAAGCGTATATCACTTTGAGCTTTGGAGGTTCCATATTTCAAATTTACATAGTATGCAATGTGTATCGTTAAGTTTTTTTTAATTCGATCAACTCTTGAACTATAATTAAAACAAAACAATATTAAACAAATGTTTTTGAACCCTTGGGTGGTTTCGTGATATTTTTATTTATTTATATGCTGAACTTTACAGTAGACCAAATGTCAGTATTTAAACACCGTTGAAAAACCTTAGGGTACGTATAGTCGAACGAAGGGAGTAAGATCAATTACTGCTCTCGAATGTTCATGTACGCACATTAAGGCTCGCTCGTGTTTCATCCAGATATCAAAAGGGTGCAAAAACTTGCACCTGATTGTCAGTAATCGATAAATATTTGCAGCAGCAAAACTCAAGCCTCTTTATTTAAGTTTAAGAACAAATAATTTGATGAATCGTGCATCACAAGATGTCCATAATAGAGTGTGTTCAAAAAGTCCCATAGGCCGTTTAATGAAAAAATATTTTAAGTAATTTATAGATCTCTTTTATGCCTGTGTATGTTAAAAAATAGTTTTAAATATACAGGATGCATCGCAAAGATGGTTGAGACAAAAGTTACAATGGGACTGTATACTTCTTGATGGATGTTCTAATTCTACAGAAAACTAACTTCATGTAACATGTGCTGTACCTAAACTCACTAGTTTAAACTATATAATACCATTTTGAGTAACACAACAAATACCTATAAATAACAAATACAAAATTTAAGGTCCTTTAACAATTAAACTTAACAAAACTTATTTAATTAAAAATGACCCCCTTCAACGGTTTGACAATGTCCCCAATTTTTTTGAAACACATCTGAAATTGTAAGTTAACATTTTATCCAAATTCTGTCTTTCGATATATAAATATTGTCTAGTTTTCTTACATAAACTTATTTTTTAAATGCTCTCAGAGAAAGTAATCAAGGGGCACGAGGTCAGGGCTTTTGGCTGGCCATTCAATTTCACCCCTTCTGCCGATCCACCGATTTGGAAAAGTAGTGTCTAAATATCTCCTTACGTTTAGGCCAAAATGTCCAGGGGCGCCGCTGTGCTGGAACGTTTTCTTACTGTAATGTCAGGTAATATTTGATTTTCATAACATCATCAGCAGATATTTCTCGGAATTTAAATTACCATCAATAAAAAATTGGAGAAAATTTTCGATTTTCTTCGTATTTATTCATCATACTTTCACAAAATTTCGGCTATCAAAATCAACTTCAAATAGTTCTTGAGCCAATGTAACTTTCTAAACTTTTTTTTTGCTGCTGACCGTTTTCGGTCTCCCTGATCGCTGCCGATCTTTGAAATTTTCAGTTTGATGGAACCTCTGATCGTCTTTACCTCTGTAGATATTATAACATAATAGGAAGGCGTTCCTGAAAAGTTATATTAAAAAGATGTTCGCGATCCCCGAATCCTCTAATCATAAGAAGAGTAATTCGTTCTTTTTCAGAAAGTGGTATACTTAATTTCAAATAGTAATAATGGATTTGATAATGTCAAAAAATAACTTCTTGGTGCTTCCTTAAAGTGACAAAAAGGTTTAATGGTTACACAATACGTTCTGAAATCGTTATATCTTTTAAACTAGTGGTTTAGGTATAGCAAATGTTAAATTAAGCTGGGCTAGAATTAGAAAATAATTTGCATAGAATTAGAAAATACATACATGCTGATTTCATATCCTTCAGGACTGTTCTTAAACGTAACAATTTTCATCTCTATAAAATTACATTGGTTCAAGAACTATTTGAAGAAGGACAAATAGGAAGTAACTCGAAATTTTTTTCATAACATCATTTTCTTCGACGAATCTACTTTTATGCTAAACGGCGCAGTTTAGCGATAATTGCCAATATTGGGCTGATGAAAACTCTCATTGGATGCGTGAGAGACAGGTACGCAGTATTCTGAAAAAATCAATGTTTGCGTAGGTGGTTTCGAGTAATGAGTAATGAAATAATAGGCCCGTTTTTTAATGATGCTAATTTAAATTCGGAGAATTATCTGCTGATATTAAAAAATGAAATTTTACCTGACATTACAAGAAGAAGACGTGTCAATAGTCAGCCGAAATTGTTCCAGCAGGACGGCGCTCCTCCCCATTTTGGCTTAAACCTAAAGGGGATTGACTGGATACAACTTTTCCAAATAGGTGGATCGGATGAAGGGTTCACCGCTCAAAGGAGTCATTTTCAAAATTTAATTAAATAACTTTAGTTAAGTTTAATTGTTAAAATATCTTAAAATTTGTATTTGTAATTTACAGGTATATGTTGTGTTAATAAAAATGATGTTATACCTGTTAAACCTTAGGGGAATTAGGTATAATACATGTTTCATAAAGTTATGCTATAATTTTGTTTAGAATTAGAAAATACATTAAGAAGTATACTACCCCATTTAAAAAAATTTAACTTTTGTCTGTATCATCTTTATAACGCACCCTGTATATTTAAAATACTTTTGTTTTATAGACGAGATATTGAGTTGCTCCGGGACTCTTTGAACACACTGTATATCGACATACGCAATTGATCATATGACACAATATTAATGCAAGCATGAGTCGCAAGCTATCTGTCTCCACTAAGCAGAAAATACAATGCTTGTATGGTTTTGTACGCTCCAGATCGTTCGTTTGGACAATAAGTACCTTTAGACTAATGTATAATCAGTGACAGAACCTTAAAATCAGTAAAGGAGATATAGAAAGATCAAAAACTAGTCCTCTAGGCCGTTAGAAAAGGTATTATCAACCGTGTAATACTATGCAAAATTAATTTATGAGAAGGGTCCAAACTATTCTGCAAGGCTCGAAAGAAGATGCTGTAAAATTTCGATACAGGAGGGTTTGAACAGGGTCGTCCCTAGTTCCTTGAATAAACCAACTAAACTGAAAAAGTCCACTGTATTAAAAAAAATGTCATGCCTTTTGTATTGGAGTCTTTTCGGTATAGATGCCGGTTCTGCTTGTTGGCAAATATGTCTCGTAATTTAATTTGCCAACTTAACCAAACACAATTTAGCCAACCGCTCAAAATATTTGGGGGGTCGCCCTTAGTGCAACCCCTGGATTTTGAGTAACCATAGAAGTTTCTATGGTTTTTAAGCATTTTGGCTCAGATGAATCGATAAAGATTCAATAGCCAAAATAAGGACCTACATATAATCCCCATAAAGCAATACTTTGTCTTTAGTGTTATTTAAGTAAAAAAAATGTTATAGATAAAAATTGTAGAAGATAAGATGCTGATATAAAAGCGTAATACTAATCTTGCAAAATGGAATGCTTACGTTAATTAAAAAAAAATAAGTCGTAACTTAAAATTATTGCACTATATTTCGACATACCATTCGGATTGGATTTTCAATCTATTAATAGTGTATTACCTGCTAAACCATCATCAAGTTTTCCTTTGAAGGGGATGTAAATTTCGTAGCGATGATCTTCAGTTAAAGGTTGCTCGAGGTGAATAATAAGAAAGTCATGGTCTTTTTCGAACGAAATCTTGAGTTCCTTTATGTCTTTTATTGCCTTGCTTGAGATGTCTTTAAGTGTTACTTCATTTTCATTAATTTCCAGGTTCTTAGAATGCAGAGTTATATTCTTAGTTGGTGTCACGCATGATGTCTAAAAAGAAATGTACATTAGTGCCGTTAAATGGTATTCAGAAGAGCCAGATCTAGAAAAAAATTCCGGAAGTTTTTTATCATCGGTGCTATACGTCTATTGAAATCTCGAAAAAGGCCTCATTGAGAAAATTGTAAAAATCCTTAATAATTTCCCACTTCTTTCAGTTCTTTGCCACCAAGACATATTAGAATTAATTTAATGGGTTCGGTCATTAAAGCGCACTGGAAGAGAGCGACTTTTTGAAACTCTGGTCAAAACGGAGGTACTCTAGTGTCACTATATCATGCTTATAAACAACTATTTTGACTTAATTAATTGCAGAGGTGTTTAATAAAGAATTATTGTAATTTATTCTCTTATTCAGAAATCACATCCGGTTCATAGTGGAATAGTAGGTGCAGGGTAGAAAAGTATTGCCGACTGTATGCTCTTTATCCACGCGATAAGTGGTTACGGCTTCAATGCGGCAATGGTTAACTAAAGCAAGGTGAAATGCTTTAATACCCTGGCTAGAAATCATGACCTTGCGCCCTACATCGAGAAAATCTCGTACCGTTCAGATCATCCGAGGGAATTACTGCTGCTGAAGAAAAAATTTTATTTGTCCAATTTATCCTGTATTGTGGTACCACCCCACCATGGTACATAACAATTTGAAGTAGAAGCAACCAGGTTACTGGAAGTATTATCTTAATACCTACTACTGAAGCTGCAGCCTATCAAGTGGTGGTGGAAATCGACCGGCCTCCAGCTCCGGAAAAAATGCTACAACTTATCTCCTGTAATGTAAGAAACATTGTCAGGGAAGTTGGGAATGTAGACGGGCAGGTCTCTTTTACAAAAGACTTTGACTTCAGTGGGAAGGGACATGTTCAAAAATCAACGAGATATTCGACTTGGAAGGTGAAGGCGATCAGGATGACACCCAGTTGCAATACCATGGTCTGAAGCACGTGAGATGACAAGAGGTACTAATTCATACAATATCATTAGTATTAAATTAAATCTTCAGTATTCACATTCTCACTGTAGCAGTGTCTCCTCCAGTTGAGAAACCACCATCTCTATTCTACTCTAAGTTGATCAGCCTGGACCTTCTACTGCCCCATACCTGGACCATCCAGACACTAGTACTTCATAATATTACTTATGTCTAATATCTCCTTTCCTTTTGTACTCCACTACTGGAAATTAAATTTTTTAAACAACTTCCCATGCTACAAAATTTCTTTTCCATTTGAGAAACCAAGGTTTTGGGAGATCCAGTTGTGGAATGTTATGAAAAACAGTCAATGTGACCTTCAACCTGGGTCCTTTCAATTTGGTGGTCGATAAGGCAAAATGATCTACTTGTTATTTGTATTATATTATAAAATTTCCTTTATAAATAAAATTGTGAATAAAATTATTTAACTCGATGTAGTTTTTGAATAAGAACATAAACTACAAACTTTAAATTTTGTAATACATTTTTTATTAACCCTTCACCTGTGCAACTAATTCACCCAAAATAGTTGTTTGAGGCATGATATAATAAAACCAGAGAGCCGCCACGCCGCCGTTTCCCAGAGTTAAAAAAGTGGCTTTTTTCAGTGCACATTAGCGCTTGAACCTTTACCAGAACTACTTTATATTTTTATAGACTTGTCTTTTCGATAAAACGCATAGTTTTCAATATATATGCGAAAACCTGAAAAAGGAGCAAAATGTTCAATATTTCTTACGATTTTTTCTATGAAGCCGAATTTTTTCGGGGTGGCAAATGTAAAATTTGAATTCAGCAAAAGATGTATAAAATCGCTGAATAAAAAACATCCAGAAAATTTTTCCAGTGAAATCCATCACCTGATCGTCTTACATATCATTTTCTATAATCTAAATATAAGAACTAATCCAGGAAAAAGTTAAATAATTAATTTTCATTATAGCGTCAATGGAGGCCCACCGAAAGCAATTTCGGTCTCGTACTACGTTTATCTAAGTTATAAACATGAAGTGTACATTTAATCTGCATCAAAAGCCAGTTAGAGGCCTGATGAGGTCAGACATCTGGTGGGGTGGACAGGCGTAGTTGCTGCAAATATACATTTGCTAGTCTATAGGTCACTGGATAAAGATAGGAAAGCACCTTAACTTAACAGGTTGAGGGTGGGGAGCGGTCCAAGTGGCGTAAATACATTCCTTACCACGATACAACTCTAATAAGCCACGCATTGCTTACTACGGTACAGTAGTGCAATTTGCTGTAATTAATGCAATATTTTTCTTATTACGTCACGGTGCAGCGAAACCCAATAATAGTCCAAGAATAATAATGTTATTTACTATGGTTACCGCTTTTCTAAAATTTGAAAGTAATCCTATTTGAAACATGCATTCAGACATATACAATAAATATCATAGAAAATGTATTGCGTAAGACAAGGTCGTACTCGGAAAGTATCAAAATAGTTTTACAATATTGTTAAATTGTTATATTGATAGATACATAGACAGGAGAAGATTCAAGTAAATTCTTGTAAAAACAACTTACCCTGATAAAAATAGTTAACTTTTTCTCTAAATATGGATCGTTTTTATAGTACTTAGATAACTGAAGCTATATTTTTATCAAATTTTTTTTTCATATATATATATATATATATCTATATATAATTATTATTATTTACGAATATTCACCAGAGGAGACACAACTACAAATCTATATGCCGAAGATTAAACTTAGCAGGCTTTGAAATAGATTACTTGTAAATATAAAAAATATATTAGCATTATTACAAGCATTTTCAAAAAGTTTGTCAGAAAGTTTATTACAGAATTAAAAAAGATATTAATAAATCATTGCTGCACTTCGTAAAATTATTTAAAAAAAAATAAAATTTCCACCTTTTTTAAGTAAATTCTCAAAAATTTGCTGAAACATGTAAAATCGATTCCCAAATTCCCAAACTCTTTTGTTCCTAAAATTTTTATATCTCGTTACCTAACCCTACTTGAACCAAAATGAATTTGATTTTAAATATCCCGCCATCTTAACTGACAAATGACATTTGTCCATTTATTAGTTATTAAACATGCAGAAGCGATCGCTAATTCAAGTTTTTCCCCAAAATGAATATGAAGGGCACTGTATAATAATAATATTTTACTAATTAATAGTATGTTGTTCGCGGAAAATAAAAATATGCTTTATATATCTCAAAACTGAATAATAATTATCATTTATCAATGAATTCATGTAAGCAATTCATTTTCTATATGGAGCTTTCATACCCTTTTTTGCACAGCTGCTCAAATAAATATAATGAGATATTGCATAACTGCTTATATTAGCATTTCTCATTAACAATATTTATATGCAAAGGTTATTGGTTTTCATGGTACATTTTTCATAATAATTTCGGGTGTTGCACTACGCGGCACTGTTCCCATACCTTAAAAACTTCCTCTACAATACATAAATAAAATAAAACAATCAATGGCACGATATGTCTAGACAGACACTAAATGAAAGCTCAAATACATACTACATCACATTTCCATATTTTATAAGAATGTATAAAAATATTATATAATACTAAAAGCTGCACGAGAAAGGTGCTTCGAATTTTCTTCATAAATTTACTGGGGTTAATCAATGTTGATAAAAATGTGTAAAAAATACTTTTATTGATCTTTAACAAGCATAACCTATTTTTAAGTCTGGCTATACAGGGTTTTTTACAATTAGATACTAATACTTTAGGGTTTTAATTTATTTATGAGCTTAAGAAAAAATTCATGTGAACGTAGGTCCGCAAACGCTTTATTTTTGAGATGCAAGTTGTTGTTAAAAACTTTAATATCTTTGATACCTCTTGAATTTACCTTGGGTCTAACTAGACATAAAAATCTATTTTTACTTCCCTCGTAAAAGGAAAGTATTGTAATCGTGAAAAAATCACTCTTCGAGATTTTTTCAGATCTTCACGTTTCAGGGTCTGTAGATGACGAAAAACATGTTTTCTCAAGTCCGTCGGTCTGTCTGTCTGTTCGCGGCGTAGCTAAACAACTACTAAAAATTAAGGTTCATAGGGGGATGACCTGATAACATTTGATGAAGATTCAATATGTCGAAACAAAATGGCGGCTTAGTGAATTGTTAAAAAAATTATTATTAAAAAACTACTCATCCAATTTATCTCAAATTTTGCAAAAAACTTTAAGTATTATATTGGAATCAATTGGTAATATTTTCGTACGATTTAATTAATAGTTTGATTTTAAATGATGTGCCATAGCTAATTGTGGTATAGGGATCAACTAGTAAAATAGTGGTACTAATTCAAGATGGCCGAACCAAATGGCGGCCAAATAAAATGTTTTTAATCGTGAAAAAGTCACCTTCTCACTTTTACACATCTTTACGTTTTAGCGTCGCTAGATGCCAAATAAATATGTTTTATTAACTCCATAGGTCCGTCTGTCGGTCTGTTTGTCAGTCTGTCGGCATATCTTCGGGACTACTTACCCGATTGAGTTCAAATTTTGGTTAAAAATTAAGGGTCATATGGGGATGGCCTGGTAAGATTTTGAAACAAATCCAATAAATCCAAACAAAATGACGGCTTAGTGAAATGTTAAAAAAATTATTATTACAAAACTGCTCATCCAATGTATCTCAAATTTTGCAAAAACATCGTTTTAGCGTTCCTAGACGCCAAAAAAATATTTTTAATAAATTCCGTCGGCCAGTCTGTCGGTCTGTCTGTCAGTTCGCCGCATATCTTAAAAACTAATCCGATTGACTTGAATTTTGATAAAAAATTAAGTGTTATATGGGGATGATCTGGTAATATTTTGGTAAAAATCGAGTATGGCAAAAACAAAATGACCGCGTAGCGAAATGTTAAAAAAATATGAAAAATCTAGTTGTCAGATTTATTTCAAACTTTGCACAAACGTCAATTATTATGTTGGAATCAACTGGTACAATTTTGGTACGAATCCAATATGGCGGAACAAAACAAAAAACAAAAACTACTTAATGATTTTAAATTGTGTGCCATGAGTAATTATAAGGCTCAACTAGTAAAACAGTATTACTAATTCAAGATGACGGAACAAAGTTGCGGCCAAATAAAATGTTTGTAATCGTGAAAATATTACCCTCTCAGTTTTTACATATCTTCATGTTTTAGCATCCCTAGATGCCAAAAAACTTGTTTTATCAATTCTGTCGGTCCGTCTGTCGGTCTGGCTGTCAGTTCGCGACATAAATACTACTTACCCGATTGACTTCAAATTTTGACCAAAAATTAAGGGTCATATGGGCATGACCTGGTAATATTTTGGTAATAATCCAATACGGCTGAACAATGTTTAAAAAAATGTTACAGTGGTGTATTATTTGGGGTTAAGATCCAGTAAAGAAAAACAAGTCTTTTTTTAAAATATCGACGTTTCGGAATTTAATTTGTGCATCCTCAGGACACATATAGATCCTCTGTCCTGCATGAAACCCATATTATCTCGTCTATAAGTCTTCGTTTTCGTTAACAAACCTCTTGTTGTTATGTTATAATAATGGATTATTTGGGGTTAGGGTCCAGTAATAAAAAAGTCTATGTTTAAATTGTCGACGTTTCGCAACTTTATTGTTGCATCCTCAGCACACATAAATTCTATATCCTGCATGAAACCCTTATTATCAGTCTTTACCTATTATCTGATCCGCAGATATTTTCCTACTTGTTTTTATGTTAGAGTGGTGTATTATTTGTGTATTATTATTTAAAAAACAAAAGTCTTTTTTAAATTGTTTTTTTTCTGGATCCTAACCCCAAATAATACACCATGTTAACATAACAAGAGGATCGTTGACTAAAACCAGTTAGACACTTAATATCTGGGAAGTATCTGCCGATCAACGGAGTAGGTAAAGACTGATAATATGGGTTTCAATTTAAGATTGCTAAACAAAATGACGCGTCAATAAAATTTTCAAGAAATCAACATAAAGAATCTTGTTCAATTGATTTTTCAGAAAAATTAGATGTGAAAAAAATGGTATAAACTGGTACGAATTCAACATGACGTAGTAAAATGGCGGTATGTGTCATTGTAAAAACTGCTTATCGAATTTCTTTTATTATGCACAGAAATCAAGTGTGGCATAGGTAGAAAGAAAATGGTAAAATATTGGTAGGGATCCAATATAATGGAACACATAAAAACGAAAAGACAGTATATGTAACACACACATATATATATATATATATATATATAGATATATATATATATATATATATATATATATATATATATATATATATGACTATGTAATGAACTAAATTGTGTCACACTTCACTATTCCTAACAAATAGAAAAAAATCTTATCAAGGGAAGTTCCGGGTAAAGAAATTTACCGATTTTTCTTCTTAAATTTGTAACATATCCTCCAACATTTTTAACTAGAAAGATATTACGCCACTACGTGTTTTCCAAGCCAATATTATTTTCGTAATTGCCGTTTATTTTTCATTAAAAATGGCCTCTTGACTTTTTTTGGCTTGACGAACGGTTTCGATCAATTTTACAAATTCCGAGTTTGCAGATATGCATTATATTTGTTTACTTGCTGATAGGGATGCATTGGGAGACAGACAATTTTATCAAGAGCAATTCTCAAACAGAATTTTACCGGATGCACGAACGTTTTGAAACACATTTAGAAGATTGTGTGCAACCGCAATAGGACCAGAAATTGAGGTAGCTGTTTTAAATTCTGTTAAGGAAAATCTCAAAATAAGTAACAAAAAAATTGCGCATAAATTAAATATCTCTCACAGTCTAGTTGAGAGATCGCATAATACTCTTAGTTTCCTGCGAAAATATAGGAAATACTCTGGGAATTCTTCAAAGAGTACAAGATTCAGTGAGAAAACAGATTGAAACATGTATACTTGCAGATGGCCGACATTTTCAATAACTAATCCGTTTTTTAATTACACTAATTTTGTTAAATGTATAATTTTTGAAATGAGTGCAACTGCTTGAGTACATGAATAGGTATTATAGTTTAGTTTTTTTCAAAAACAATGTTTTCGGCTTACTAGGTTCTTTTTCCTATTTAAGAGATAAAGTCAGGGGTTAGATACTTAATAGGTATACAAACTAGCGAAATGTATTTAATTAAATAAAATTCAATATGTAAATAGCACAATAAATAATTTTAAAAATGTTTAAATACAAACTGCGACTACAGTAGCCGGTAGAATTCAAACAAATTTTTTTATAGAAAAAAAGAGGTTTTTTATGCCTAGTTAGATCCTAGACAAATACAAAATAATATCTTAACCGGTCTCAAAGATATTAAAGAAAAAAATGATTTTTTTTAATTTTCAATACCATGTATCTCAGAAATAAAGCGTTAGCGGACTTCTGTTCACATAGACTTTTTTTTTAAATTATCCAAAAATTAATACCCTAAAGTATTAACATCAAATTGTGAAACTGGCTAAAAACTGCAATTCTATTTGAGAATTAAATTATTTGTAGTTTTTTTATGCAAACCGGCCTTAATTTGTTCCATTTTTTTAAAGGTAGGTTTTTTTATTTGTTATTTATTAAATAAAAAAATCTATTTAATTTCCTTATTTAGCAAAAATCAATATTTGTCATAACACAAAGACTTTAACTTTGGTATGCTTGTTAGTGACAACTTAAAGCATTTTTAAAAAAGTTTATAACAAAATTCATTAAACATAAGTAACATTATGCAAAAAAGATTCGAAAATTTTTTATGTCATGAGGTTTTTGTTATCTAGTTGGTTATGTCGGACATGGGCGTGCGTCTGAAAGAAGAGCAGTTTTATCGGAAATTTTAGAACTTTTATTAAAAAAATTGAAACATGTCCCTTCTTTAGGGGTTAAAAATATATGGCTACCAGTAGTCATGTAGTGCAAAAACTCAGATTCCCTTTTCTTGTAATCTAACCAACATGTTCTGAAGGGGAAGATCCTCGAAAAGTACTTACTCACGAAAATTTCAGGTCGATTGGTTCCATTAACGAAGCTACTGCACAATCACGTTCCATTAGAAACCTTACAAATGATTCATGAAGGAAACCTTGATGCTCTTTTGATCCCATCTTTATAATTGGCGCCTAAGAATGGCTAAAATCTGTTTCCATAACATTTTCGAAGAAACAAGGGACAAAAAACACGAATACGGATTATTTAGTTTTAATACTTAGAATACTTTTCTTAGCATTGTTCATCGTAAGATAAGTGACACTCAAGTTGGCTTCAAGAATGCCCCACGTATGTGAGAATCACTTTGATCTTAATACTTTGCCAAAATATCTGGATCGGCCCAAAGACTTTTGGAGAACTTCATCGATTACGAAAAGGTGGATACAAAAAGTAAAAGTCATGAGCAATTTAAAGAATTGTGGGATTTATGGAAAAACCTTGCGAATTACGGAAACCTGTACTAGTAACGAAAATCAGTGTTTCGAATTAATGCCGCATCACGCAGGCAGATAACATTTTCAAAGAGCCCTGCAAAAACAGAATCAAAAAGTGAAGTTCAAGGGTGGTGATCCTGAGGATCCTTCCAACTTTCGCCTTATCTCCCTGCTTTCAACTTTTGGAAAAATAATAAAAAAACTTGTTAAGAAGAGGATACTTTCGTTTTTGGTTGGCCATGGTGTCCTCTCCAATGCACAGTTTGGTTTCCAATGTGGAAAGTTGACACACGATGCTATCCTTGCATTTTTGGAAAATGTTTTTGCTACTTTTCAAAGGCTTTCGACTGCGTAAATCATGAAATACTTTTCAAAAAATTGGAATACTACCGATTTAGGGGGATTGCATTGAAGTAGCTTAGTTCAAATCTTTGCGATAGAAACCAAGTTGTAAAATCGTGGAACAGAATATCGAACGGGGTTGAGATCAAGCACGGGGTACCCCAGGGGTCTGGGTTAGGCCCACTTTTGTTTCTGATTTATTTAAATGACTTAAGTAGTCTCAGCATTCAGGGAAGCTTCAAAATATTTGCAGATGACACCACTTTGCTCTGGAGGGAAAGAGACAAAGGCGTTTTAATGGACACAATAGGTCGCGATTTAGTTAGGGTAAAAGAATGATGCAGCTCAACCTTTTTAACATTTAATGCTGAGAAGTCCAAAATTCTAACATTTAAATTTAGCATGGGAATTCTGCAGTTTGATTGTAATCTAGTTCAAAATAGCTCGGTAGCCAATTTCCTGGGTCTCCATATGGATAGGGATTTAAAATTTGTGAACCATATCACGCTGTTGATAAAAAACATAGCTTCTGGCTGCTATGCGATACGATCGGTTTCTTATCAAGTGGACCCGCCTGTAGCCCGCACTGCCTATTTTGCACTGATAGAGTCCCACATTCGATACGGAATTGCCTTTTGGGGATACTGTAGTCAACAGCTACTATCGTCTGTGTTTGTTTTGCAAAAGAGGGCCTTGCGCTACGTTTGCAAGGTGGGTATGAGAGAACACTGTAAAACGCTTTTTATTAGAGAAAAAATCCTCACGCTTTGGTCGATTTTTATCCTCGAAAGCAGTGTTCTTATTAACAAAAAATATAAAATTCAAAACCTGAACCGTAGTGTATTTATATTTATGAGTCTATGATGACTTTTTGACTGAATATATATATATATATATATATATATATATATATATATATATATTGTAAATTTGTTCGTTGTTTTTTATTGGTGCGTTTTTTATTATGACCGTTTTAATGTATTGACTTATTAACTTATTTTAACAATCACCTTATTATACTGCTTTTATATCTCTATTTTTATTTAGTTTAGTTATTTTTATAGATATTTAGTAACCTTTTGCGATTACAAATCTGTTTTGTTGGGCCTTTGACATTTTTTTTTCTTGAGTTTATTGCATTATATTTTATTACATATTATAGTATTTATTAGATTTAATGCTTTGTCTATGAGAATTGTATCTTCTTCTGACAATAAAGCTAATTTTGAATTTGAATTTGAAATTTGAAACTAATAAATCGATTCGATACACCGATCACACAGTCGTCTTGTGTGATAAGTCTTTAAATTTTCGTGAACACCATGGGTCAGAAAATAGGCCTAAATTTAACTAAAATGAGACTTCAGCCGCCAGTAATACTTTAATCCTTCTCTGCAGATAGTCGTGCAACATGCAGAGAGTGGCTACTAAATATGTGAAGGTGCTATATTATTTAATAACTTGAGAGAGAAATAAAATGTGAATTGGTCCGAGGAAATTTGAATTTTAATACTTTTATCTTTTCCAAAAAATGCCAAGTGCCACTGTGGGTTCATGATGTTGTACTGGTATGAAGCCGATACTTAGCTTTCACGATCAATCGTTTAGAAATGAAAGCCAATTTTCATGCGTGAGGCATCAAAAAGTTCGTCTCAATCCCGTGCGTGTCCAAAATGAGGAAAGTAGTACAGTGCGCCATAAATATTGTTATTAATTCATCATGATAAATATCAAATTACAATATATATTTGCTTGTTAGATACATTTTTTTTTTGTTTTGTCTAAAAACAAAAATGTTGTACTAGCATATTAAGTCTGTTCAAAGATGAATGACATTCAAATGCATAGATCCAGAAAATAGAAGTAGCTGGTAAGGGGGGTTGGGGGGGGGGCATGTAATCACAAAAATATTTCAATTAAATGTAGGCAGTTAATATATCTAGACTTTTGAGGTTTTAGATGCAGGCATTAATCATATTCAAAAGGGTTTATTAAATTGTATCCCTTTGTTAAAAAATCAGGTCAGAGAGAATCGAAAATTGTAAACTGGCCTCTTTCACCCGGACATTTTTAATTACTGTTTGAAAACTTTCAGAAAATAGCTAAATATTAATTGTATGAACAAAAACCTAGAAGCCTAAAGTGCTATAAAACAAGAAAAATGGGTAAATTCCCTTTACGCGGAACTTCCCTCATTATAAATCTTCTCTTTTATTGGGAATAGTGGGGTATGGCCCTATTTAGTTCCACACATAGTCAGTCTCAACACATTCATAAACTATATTAAATTCCTTTACAGATTAAGTGCCAAGAAAAGTGAAAGATAAGATATATTCGTAACTATTAAATGACTTTAAGCAAAACTAAATTGGATCATGTTTACTATTCCTAAAAAGGAAATTTACCGATTTTTTATATTGGTTTTAATGAGTCGCCATTTTGTCCCATCATTTTGGATTCATATCAATATTTTACCAGTTTCTACCTCCGTCCTATTTTTTGGCAAAATTTAAAATCAATTCAAGTAGTTTTTTACAATGATTGTTTAAATACTCTATTAGACCGCCTTACTTACAAGGCAAGTAAAAAAATAAAGTCGTCTAAAAATTAATAAATAAAAATATTTGTTCTCGGGCTATTATAAATGCGTACTTTTTGATCAGCCAAGTGCATGCTGCTGCCTTAATATAAGCACTATATCCAAATGCAAGAAGGCTTACCTATCCTAGATACTGCAAAAGAATATTTACTCTAAAACTACTGTTACTAACATTTTTTGTAGCCAGTCGAATGGAAAAGCAAGGGCAAACTTTATACCTTCACTATCTACATAATATATTTTAGATTTAATTTGCATTTTTTTGCTGGGAAATTATTTTTATTTTATTCCGAATTTAAGCCCGGTCCACGCTGAATCGGGATCTATGTCCAAATTGCTTTTACAGTCCCAAATATTAGCAAAGAATTCACAAATATCAAAGTATATATACTTCTATTTATTAAACACATTCTGAAGAAAAGCAAACGTTAATAAAAAAGGTGAAGCTAATAATGGTAATTTTATAACGTTTTAATTAATAATTAAAAAGAGTATAATGATATTGGTCAAGTAACCTTAAAAAACGCGAGGCAACACATTGACCCATATTATCTTTCAATGTCAATGATTTTTATTGAAATTGACTAATCTTTACCCACAGATTAAGCTAATCGATTGAATTTTATATTTTGGCATCAGTGCTTCATGGTGAATTTTAGATGTTATTTTAAGCATTTAATATATAAAGGCGTTTAGCATAATAAATGCAAGCAGCGCTATACAAACATTACAAACTATTGCATATTAAATACTCTAATTTTATTAAACTGGAGGTAAAAACTTTAAATATAAAAGTGTGTGCGCATTTTTTTCTTTGCTTGTTATTTCTTTTAATGATTCTTTTACTGAAATACTCTTTATCCGTGCCTGGGCTTTAAATGAAATACATACAAGGTGGTCCAACAGTGCGTTCAAGTCCAATAGCTCGGTTATTGTGGGCATTAGAAAAAAAAATTAGACTGCTGAGAGCTACAACCTAAAATTATTTTCGATTATACACGGTTGAGGATAAGTTTGCCAAACTTACATTTTTTTAAATCGAACTCCCTGATATTGTTTTATTTTCAGATTCCTCCCTTTTTGGCCATTCACCCAATATAGGATTTGAAGGTCTATACAGAGTCATTCAAGATTTATTGACACTTTTCGAAAGTATCTATACATATATATGACGCACTGTATTTTTTAAATACGTTAGCATAAATTTTTTTAGCATGGTAAACACTTTCATCTGCGGTGTTTCTTTAGTAACCTTTAATAACGGTATACAGGGTAAATAAAAATCCTGGATGCAAATTTTCTCGATTTATATTATTATATTTTCAGATTTTTCTCTTTTTGGATATTCACTCAATATAGGGTTTGTAGCGCCTATACAGAATCCTTCAAGATTTATGGCCACTTTTCGCAAATATTACAGGTACAGCATTTTTCTTTATAATTTGACACCCCCTAAATCTTTTATTTCAAAAGATATAAAAAAGTGGTTAATACGAAAGTTGTAGGATTTCATCTGGAGATTTACACCACGCTAAAACCAAAAACAAATGTCTATCGGAAAATTTAGAAATCACCATGAACTTTGTTATTTTAAATGGAACACACTGTATATTTTTAAATTTTTAGATGCGGCTCATTGTCTTCTTTTCAAAAATATATAACATGTCTATATTTAGAATAGTAGTCTTTGAGCTATTCCTCTTTAAAATAACCGCTTATGAGGTGCTTAACTTATTTTATTGGATCTAGAAAGCCGTGAGTGGCCGTGGGTGCAATTCAACCATTATGTGAATCACTCTAGCCATGTAATGAAACCAAAATTATTATTTTTGAATAATAGTAATATGTTTTATTTACGTTTTACGCCAAATTAAAAATAATACCTAATGATAATGCTTTTCACTGAAGAATAATGCAGTTATAATACGCAAATCAAAATAACGCATTAAGGGTAGTGCGTCAATACCGGGAACAAAATCCAGGGGTACGAGTGCCATTTAGAAAGACAGTATCATATATAGTAAAAGATTTTGTAAAAAGGAAAAACTTTTTCAGAAAGAAAAGAAGATCAAATGCAAATTTAGAGGAAGAGTTTAATATTTTATTATATTTTGAAGGTAATTTTCTATTTATTTAATAAACATGAAGTTTAAAAGAATTATTTTTTAGAAAATTCGCACCGGTCAGTTCCCAACATTTCAAGACTCACAGGGAAATCATGGAAAACAATTCATAGGATTTTGAAAAAATATGGTTATCATTCCTATAAAATTAGGCCAGTGCAATATTTACCAGAAAATAATATAAATGAACGACTTCGAAATGCTCAGGAGATTTCGAGAAGATAACCAATTTTTTAACAAAATTCTGTGGTCTGATGAAGCTACTTTCACTACGGCCAGAATGTTTAACAGAAAAAAACACATATTTTTGGGCAACCCGAAATCCACATGTAATTGAAGAAAGGTAGAAGCAAGGGCGTAAGTTGTTGCATGTGTGGTGAGGCATATTAGGAGGGCAAATTATTGGGCCAATTATTTTTGAGGGTATTTTCACAGGTGAACGCTATTTACATTTTTTAAAGACACTTCCTATTCGTCAGTACACTAGATTAATTTTACACTAAGATGGCACCCAGCCTCACAATATCCAACCGATTACCAATTTTTTAAATAATCGGTATGGTTTATGGATCGGAAGGCAAGGCCCAATCCGGTGGCCGGTCAATAGCCCCGACCTCACACCCCTAGATAATTTTTTGTGGGGATACTTGAAAGATAAAATCTACTTTAATAGGACTGATAATTTACAAGAATTACGGCAAAAAATCGAACAAGAGTAATTTTAAATACCGAATATCCCTTCTTTGTTAGCAATGCTATTAATAGAGTGGGACACGTATTCCAAAATTGCTTAAACAATGGCGGTGGTCATGTAAACAACTTATAATGCAGATTTTATAAATGTTCTGTTATCTTTGTTTATTCACTGACATTTGTATTTGTTGTTTGTTAACTACATATATTATATTATATCAGAATAAACTAGTTGTTTTTTAATTTTCAATATTTAATGTGCTATAAATATATACATTTAACGTAAAACGTAAATAAAATATATTATTTTTATTTAAAAAGAATAGGTAATTTTGGTTTCATTTGACATTTCATGGCTAAAGTGATTCACGAATCATAAAGGCCGAATTGCACCCACGGTCACTCACGGCTATCTAGATCCAATAAAGTGCTTCATAATGTGTTACTTTGAAGGTGAATAGCTCAAAAACTACTGTTCTAAATATAGACGTGTTATATTTTTTTTAAAAGAGGACAATGAGGCGCATCTAAAAATTAAAAAATATACAGGGTGTTCAATTTAAAATAACAATGATGATTTCTATATTTTCCGATAGTCATTTGTTTTTGATTTTAGCGCTATGTAAATCTTCAGATGAAATCCTACAACTTTCGTACTAACCACTTTTGAAATAAAAGATTTAAAGGGGTGGCAAATTATAAAGAAAAACCGAGCCTGTATATTTGACGTTAAGAGACCACCAGGACAACCTATTTTGAATAGTTGTAGGAGTAAAATGAGGTTATTCAGTAATAATGAAAATTAGGTCTATTGACATTTCTATTTTTCTGGAATGTTGCCTCGTCAGTAAATAACTCAAAAAAGTCAAAAGTGAAGTGTATTTTATAATATTAATTTTAATACATTAAGAGATGTTAGGGTATCTTTTGAAAATCCTTTCAATATTTGTGTTGAACAAAAGGGTGGTCATTTCGAACACCTAATTAAGTAGTTTTTGCTGTTTTCTACGATTTGTTACTTAGTATTGTTTTTTGATTATCATTTTTTCTTTTTATATTATTTCATTTTCTAAAGTGGATAAATTAACAACTAATTTATATTAGTTGTTAAGCTTGTGATCGATCTAAACAGCAACAGTGGTACCTTAAAATATATTTTTAATAAGTTTAAGTTAGATTTGTAACAGTTAAGATATTTTTAGGTCTGAATTATTTCAAGTTTAAGTTATGTGGGATGTTTCTGTAGCCTATTTATTTTAATAATAAATAAACCATTTATCAGTTTTCTATTCTTACTGGTGGAACCAAATTTCAGCACAATTTATTTAAATCCGTCACTGATTTACGGTAAAACACTTCCACCTAGTCAAGTGTGAATAATAAAATTATCACTAGAAACTGCCGTGGGTAGTTTATTGCCGCCATAAACGATATACTTTTAAAGGTAGTATAAAAATCTTGTAAATAGATGTGTAATAAAATCTTTGGTATTGCAATTTTTATATTACCTTGCTCGTATACCCGAGCGCATGGCTATATCATCATTAAGTTTGTATTACTTTACTATTTTACACTTAGTGTATTTTACACTTACCTGAATCCATACTTTTCCTTCAAAATTAAAATTGTCTTTTTCTCCGAGGGGTGTTATAATTTCGAGTCGGTAATTTTCGGGCATAACACTTTTCGGTAACCTGTATCCATTGACAATCGAGAGAGTTGTCAAAAATATAAATGTCAGCTGCTTCATGTTTAAGCTGAAAAATAACAAAACCATGAAACTGAGAAAGCACAACAATAGTAATAATATGCGATTAAACATTTTTTCGAATTAAGTTTTAGCGACCCATACAAAGGTAAAAGCTACATAGTTGTTTAGTTTTAGTTTGTTAGCAAATGGACAGTAATATATTTTGACAAAAAATATCACTGCCAAAATTTGACATTACCTACTGTCATTGCGGTTTTTTTTATGGGTCTTTTGCTAAGATTTTTGGTCAAGCCAATTTGTTAAAAGTAGTCAAGGTGGTACGCTATTTTAAACAAAAAATAATAGTGCAACAGAGCTGGCCTGGTCAACGTATTAAGTCCCAAAATAATCTCACGATTTCCGATTCCAACATGCACTTTATGTTAAGCCTTTGGGATAAAAATACACAAAGGCTCTAATAAGGCGTGTTACTTTTTATTAGTTGTTAGTATTGTCAAATATCTTTTTTTGAATCAGCTTACTATGGATATTTTGTTTTATTGATGGATTAGTATTATGTTAGTACCACCAGGATATCGAGACAGCGTGAAAGCATCATCCTTGAAGCCACAACATAATTAAAATAAATAATTATTAACCCTTGTCATATATGGTTTAAAGTTAAAAGGCCGTCATTCAATAGCATAGTAACTCATTATAAAACATATCTTGAGCCTTTAAATGATCTGTGAATGAGATAATACGAGTCATAAGCTATATAAACTACTCTACTAAAAATATTAGATAATTCTATCTTTTATCTATACCTATAAAACAGTATCGTAACTGACAGACAACGCAACCGGTGGACATCGAGATTTGAAATTTGGAAGATAAATTCCTTGAATACCCTAGGGGCGCACTAAGAAGCGGATTTTATAAAATTCCATATCCATGTGTAAAGGGGTGGTAGCGTTTGTATGAACAAAACATTATTTTTAAATTAAGATGATAACACTTTGTAAATATAGTCATCAAAAGAAATAAAATAATACGTTTCATTTTTTTTTGAAAACTTACATATTTTTACACGCTTGGGACTACTACTTACTATTCATATTCAACTATTCAACAACTATCGTTCTCCATTAATTAGTACTGCGCAGAAGTTAACTACTACTACCAACTTCCTTTAATTATTACTACAGGTATCTCATTTACTACCTCCATGCATTAATTACTATCGTACATATATTAACTTCTACCTGCTTTCATTCACTACTACCACTTGTAATTTAACTACTACCACCTTCGGCTAAATACTACCACACATATTTTAACTAATATCGGCTACTATTGACTAATACCATAGATATTTTATTTATTAACACCATACAATAATTACTAACACACATAATTCAACTGCACCTTTCATTATTTACTACAACATGTATACTACTACCACCTTTCGTTGAATACTACCATGTATAGTAGTAGTAAATGGAAGTTGGTAATACTTTAAATGCGATTGGTAGTAATTAAAGAAAGATGTTTAAAATACATGAAATAAAAAGTAAATACTACCACACATATTTTAACTATTCCAGCTTGTATTTACTATTTCCACACAATCCGTAAATAGAATCCAATCAACGTAAGTTGGGAGTAGTTAAAATATATGTGATAGTAATTAATGGAACGTAATGTAAACGGTAATAGTTACGACAAAAAGTTAAATACAAAAGTTGTTTGGATTCAATTAAATTTTTATTTTATTTAACTTTTGTTTCGTTTTGACGTGACACATGTCAACTTTCTTAATTTAAGTGGGACATCCTATATATTATTACATATTTCGATTCTACTGTTAATTTGCGAAATTTTTTATAATAACATCTATATTTGAATTCTTTATCGTTTTTAAGAAAATTGAGTTTTTAGAATTTTTTTTTAAAAAACATATTTTTTTAAAGACAATTTTTTACCTATAAAACTTTAATGGAACTGACTAATATCCTAAACATACATTACTAAGCGTTCAATTCAACGAGTTTTTATGCTGGTCTCACCAATTAATATACAGGGTGTTAAAAATGGAGAGCAAAACAAACAGAACTTTAAATGTAAAAATCTCCTGTTTTTCAAATGTAACATCCTGTATATTTTTATTTCATCTGATTCAGCGTTCAATTACCTATCATTACTCATGTATATGTCCTATACCTAAAATGAACAGTTTCGATTTTATTAGCCGTTTTCTAATTAATCCCGGAATTTTGCCAGTAAATGAGATCAGAAACTAAAAAAATCAAGATAGGCTTAGGAAATAACCTAATGCAATTGTTGACTTAAGTTGACATTTATTCTGTTTGTCGTTTTTGTCAAATTTTTGATGCGAAATTTGTTAAAAAATGGCTTTATATAGTTTAGATGAACGTTTGAAATTATACAACTGTTTCATAAAAAATAATAATAGTCCAGGGTTAGCCCTTAGAGAATATTCGAGGGAATATCCTAATAATCGAGTTCCCTCCAGGACTATATTTTTTCGAATGGTGCGTGATTTGGAAAATGGTGTCCTTAAAAACTCTAAGAAAAATCGTCCCAATTTTGTCCTCACTGAGGAAAAACAACTGAAGATTTTACTTTATTTCGAGGAAGATGATGAAAGATCCCAAAGAGATGCTGACAGAGATATTGCAGGTGTCAGTAGAGGAAGTATTCAAAAAACACTGCAGGTGAATCGTTATCATCCTTATAAATTTCTTCCAACTCAATTATTATCACAATTAGACTTTAATGAAAGATTGACTTTTTGTTGTGATATTATGGACCGGCGCGGCAGTTCGAAAATGTGTTTTTTTCAAAAGTGCTTTGGATTGATGAGGCCTCATTTAATACGGCGTGTATTCTTAATCGGAAAAACACTCATTACTGGTCTCAGACTAATAAACACCTAATAAAAGCAATTAAAAAACAAGGCCGTCAAACCGTAAATGTGTGGCGAGGAAGTAATTGCGACCGTATTATCGGACCAATATTTTTTGACAGGTCGTTAAACGGCGAAACATACTTGGAGCTGCTTAGGAATGAAATCATGCCCTTTATCAACGACTTGCCATCAAATATTCGAGAAAATATCATTTTTCGAAGCCCTGATTTAAGCCGTTTAGACTTCTTTGTGTGGGGTGCACCAAAAAATAAAGTTTTTAAAAATAGATCTAATAATAGAAATGAGTTAAAAATAAAAATCAGAGAAGAGATCAATAATTTTAATGCATCTAATTCGGTAAGGAACGCTATTCGAAAAATGGAGGCTATTTACACTTCATGTATCGCAATGGACGGTGGCCATATTGAAAATTTTTTATAATCTGTTTTAATCATGTTTAATACTCAGTTAGTTATTAGTTATACCGTGTGGCACAAGATATTTTTTTTGTCTCTCCCTTATTTTCGTAAGCATTAAATAATAAGAACATAAATTACATAATATTTTACTTTTATTTGTATTTTCTAACATTATTTATAGTCACCATCTGTGTTAAGGAAGTGAGAATAAGGCTTAGTTTACGACATTTTTATTTTAGCCCACTTCATCTGTTTACTTATATTACTAAAAAATAGTCAAATCAAAAAACGGCTAATAAAATCGAAACTGTTCATTTTAGGTATAGGACATATATATGAGTAATGATAGGTAATTGAACGCTGAATCAGATGAAATAAAAATATACAGGGTGTTCCATTTGAAAAACAGGTTATTTTTACATTTAAAGTTCTGTTTGTTTTGCTCTCCATTTTTAACACCCTGTATATTAATTGGTAAGACCAGCATGGAAACTCGTTGAATTGAACCCTTAGTAATGTATGTTTAGGATATTAGTCAGTTCCATTAAAGCTTTATAGGTAAAAGAATTTTTTTAAAAAAAAATCTAAAAACTCAATTTACTCAAAAACGATAAAGAATTCAAATATAGATGTTATTATAAAAACTTTCGCAAATTAACAGTAGAATCGAAATATGTAATAATATATAGGGTATCCCATTTAAATTAAGAAAGTTGACATGTGTCACGTCAAAACGAAACATCCTGTATAAACAAAAGTGAAATAAAATAAAAATTTAATTGAATTCAAACAACTTTTGTATTTAACTTTTTGTCGTAGCTATTACCGTTTTCTAGATAATGTACTGTGCCACCTTGTACGTTTTACCTCCCAGGGAGTGAAGTAAATAATTTCTTCCCTAAGTAAGTTGATTGACAAAACTTGCACTTGCAAAGTGATTCTCCAAGTCTGTCAACAAAAAATTGTTTGACTATTGGAAATCCGGAGTAGAAAAAATGTAATACACACTCGGGAGATAAGACTCTTGACCAGTCTTGGACCTTTTTGCCAGCCGTCGCTATCGCTCGGGAGCAAACCTCGTACCTATCTCCCCTTGTTGTGTAAATAATTATGGTCCGAGACAGGTCAAAAGTCCTACTTCTCGAGTTGTGTATTATATTTTTTCTACTCCGGATTTCCAATATTAAAAAAATTATGTTTTTTTTCCTTACCAGTGGATGACTCCTCTGTTGTTTAATTTCTTGTGTATCTAATTTTTTACAATACAGCGTGATTCTAGGGAGTTGAAAAAACTTTTTTAAAGGTAAAATATTTTGTTTTAGAATCAGTTAATATTTTTAGAAAACGACAGAACATGTCAAATTTATTATATTTTTTGCATATTAACTTCAGAACACCATTGGATTACATTCATATACAGGGAAGTACGTTTATTCAGAATATTCTGAAATTCATTTTTAGGATATGAGAAAATTAATGTATTTAAGTTTCAATATTTCTACGCCACTGAGCTGAAACATGTGTATCTATGCAAAAATCCAAATTTAAAACTCGACTAGCACTTTTTCATTTTTCATTACTACTAACCAAAATAATATTTATATAAGCAATTAATAAACGCTCACTAATCTATTTTTTAATCGCTTACCTCTAAACCGTTAACAACAAAACCGGATAATGCGAATATTTGTTACTGTCACAGAATCATCAGGAAATAGTTTTAGTTTTTTTTTCTGACTACTATATTTTCACATGCATTACTTTTATTTGGACTTGTCGAGGTCGGGTTAAATTTTGCATTTAATGACTTAATTTTCAAATGTATTTTTTGTTGTGCAGGGTGTCCCATTTTCGACACTTTAAAATGATGCTATGACTTCTTAATTAAAAGCGATACAAAAAAATGTTTTATATAAAAGATTATAAAGCTATTAGAATATCATGCAAAACAAGTATACAGGGTCAAGTCAAGAAGTTATCGGACCCAACGTTATTTTTTAATGGTGCATATATTTTAGTCTAAAAAATTAGCATTATAAATTAATTATATATATATATATATATATATATATATATATATATATATATATAAATATATATAATGAAAATTATTAGGCGTTCTATTTAAACTTTTTTCCTTTAAACCATAGTAGGCCTTGAATCAAAAGCCAATTTCATAGATACAAAAATTATGTTGACGTTCCAGTTATTATTGACATTTTCCATCAATTTAACTTTTATGTTTACGTTTATTTGTGGAAATGCCTTTTTAATATTTTGAAAAATGATATGATATGATATCCGTTTATATTCAATCTGAAAAATGAAATTTTGGGTAAAAAAGTCTACCTCCGTGAGAAATATGGGAAACGGAACTGGAGTTTCAAAATCTAAGGCGCAAAGAATTTTGAAGTCTTACAAATATTTTCGTTATGTTGTTAATATTACCCATCTGGTGATGATATGCGAGAAGATTGGAATTTTGTCACTGCTTTCTAGATCAATATTAAGAGGATCGTTTATTTCACAAAAAAGTAATTTGTTCACATGAATGTAGAATTACAAGTTGTGGTATTTAGGATATGAAAGACATTTGAACGTAGCCATCCACCACATGTTAGGACTTGTTCATCAAAAAGTTCAATTTGGAGTAAATGTAAGTTATTTTTTGTTTCAAAATAAACTGATGTATCGCTGTTTTGTGGAAAAATTAAATGCAGATGAATATCACGACATACTCCAATCAGACCTTTTCGATATCCAAGTTGTTCCTTTAAATCAATTTTTACTTTTACATTTACTTTCAACAAGCTGGATGCCCTACGGACAATGCTATTCGAATAAGAGAGTATTTAGATATTCATTTTAGAAACCGTTGAATAGGGACTTATAGACCTATTACGGATGTAAGATCTCCGGATCTTACATCCCTAGATAGGGTGAGTTAGAAAATAAAATTTATAAAAAAACCATCTTAACACGAGAAGAACTTTATTAAAGAGTCAATGAGGCCTTTGCAGAAATAAAAGCGCTCCACGTTATAAAGGCTACAAAAAAAGTTGGAAAAAGATGTTAGCAGTGCAATTACGGAAAACGGAGAAGCTTTCTAGCATTGGTTACTTTTTCCCTTAATTTTTATATTTCGTTCAAAAAGTCTAGATTTTTTTTTCTTGTGCGAACCATTTTTCTTTACCTTTGTCAGTTAAAATAACATATAATATTATGTAATGTCCTAGTTTTTGACTTTTTTTATTACTTTAAACCGTTGTCATAAATTAAAGCGTAATAAATAAAAAATTGTGTGCCTGCTGTAAATGCACTATTTCAATAAAAATAGAATTGTGATTTTAAATAAAGGTAAAATAAAGTTTGCTACTTGAAATGTCAGTTATATAAACCTAAAAGCCAGACTTTTTAAATGCCGTTTTTTTATTTAGACTTCATTTCTTCCATGGCCTAGTATGGTTTAAAGTAAACAGTTTGAATAGGAACGTCTAGGGAACCAATAATATCCATAACGTGTTATATGTTTGAAGAGATAATTTATAATGCTATTTTTTTAGATTAAAATAAACAAGAGGTCCCAAAAAAACGTTGGATCCGATAACTTTTTGACTTGACCCAGTATACATATTTTGAAAACGGATGGTATTCTACAAGATTTATAGGAGAACTTCAATATAAAATATTTCTTTGTATCTCTTTTAATTAAAAAATCATTTTAAAATTGACAATTTTTTAATTTCCCCAAACCAAGATTTTATTCCAAAAATTTAAATAGTTGTTCAAAAATTCAAAATTTTGTATTTTTTTTGTGCATGCACGAAAGTTCGTTAAAATCCATATTTCAAAGTTAGCAAGTTTTTCTTTCAATAAAGTTAAATTTGCGTTTTAATGTCAAACTGTTTCGTCTCCCTTTATACATTTTTTAGACTATATATCGTAGACGCATTATCTTAAGTGTCATTAAATAATAAACCAATAAATTACTCTTAAATTAAGTTTAACAAGTTTTAGGGTAAAACGTAAAATGAGCATTTACAAAAACTGCTTTTTTGTAATTGCTAACTAACTCTGTACATTAAAAACGCTAGTATTCCAAAACCTACAGGGCATGTGAACTAGTTTGCATGAAAACGGTCATAAGATATTAAACACATCGTGATATCTTTTTTTTTTCTTTTTGAGATATATCACTTTAAGCTTAAATGAAAAATGTTAGTTAGATGATGTGACCGACAGGTTAGTTAACTATACTGACGACGACTTCTTTAATCAAAATCATATAAATTGGTTAAATTTTATTTTGTTTGGCGGTCTTTTTGTGTTTTTATTTCACTTGCTGTGTTAATATTTTCATAATTTTGATTTATTTACTCTTGGGTGATGAGTTAAGCCACAAGTGACTTTATGCTGCTCCGTGATAATAGAGTATCAAGTCCGGCAAAGATTTCGGATGTTGGATTGGGAACCATACAATTTATGTAATATTTAATGTTAGTTGTTTGCTTCTCTTGGCGACTCTGGTTTGATTTTGTGATAAGACCTTAAATACGCCTGGGACTCTACCAGTCACAACACAGATTGTTCAATGTATTTCTTATTGGTTCGTATTTTATTTCTGCGGAGTATAAACAAGTTTTGTTGAATGTTTAGCGTGGGCTTCCTTGCTCTGTGGTAAACTACTCGTCTTTGGATGCGGCGCATATGTATTCGAATTCTCGTTTAGACCGATGACTTTTGAATTTTTTATCAACAAAACTTATAATTAATAATTAGAGCCACATCCTTATTCGTAATCGAAGGGGAACATTTTCTAATATGTCAGGAAGATCATTTTGTAAGAAACTTAAATAAAGATTTCCATTCAACTTTCCATCAAAAAAGTGAGGTCCTACCAGACAATCGCCTATAATGCCGGCCCAAACATTTAACATGAATGTTCGCTGACGTCCCTTTCCTACATAAGCATGTGGGTTTTCAATAGCCCACTGATGTGTGTTATGTAAATTCATTATTCCATCGCGTGTAAAACCAGCTTCATCAGTAAATAATATGATATTAATGAATGTATTATCATTTTTATATTTATGTAAAATAGTATTACACATGTTTAGGCGTAATAGCTCATCACCCTCATAAAGAGGTTGCAGGTTCGAAAGGATAAAGAAATTCTTCATGGATTACCTCCCAAGCTGTAGATTTCACTATACCTTCTGCAACCGCAATTTGCTGATACTGACACACGGGTTTTCTTCTATCGTTTTAATTATTCTTTCTTCTGCCTCAACCGTTCTAACTGACTTGGCTCTTCCTGTGTCATATTTGCGATGCGTAAATGAACCTTGTTCGTACTCACAAAGGTTTGAGCATGAAGAATATTTCGCTCAGGGTGTGCTTGTATGTAAAGCCGACGTGCCTCTTCTGCATTTCCATTTGTTTTTCCATAGCAAAAGTGCAAGTCCCGATATTCTACATTCGAATATTTCGCCATTTTTAAATGAAAAATAAATTATTTATGTTGATCATTTAGACAAGTTTTTCAAACCGAAAAGTAGACTAAATGCCAGATTTCATTCCAACTGGTATTAATAAAAGTACCTTAACTACGACATGTAAATCTTAATAATTTAATTGAATAAAATTTTAATATCGATTTGCGGTTAGACGGTATGATTTATCGATTTGAAGTAAGAGTACATTATTTGAAGCACATTCCATCGGCTTAAAGATGACAACTCAATTTTGACAATTTCTCCGGAAATTAAAAATTTTCACGGAAATAAAATTTCAGTTGTAGGTTAAGTGCTCTCTGGCGGCAACTTAAATAAACATTTTTACATTTGGATAGGAGCGTCCATGACTTTAAAGTTATGTGTCAAACATCAAGTTGATCCGTAAAGAGATAAATTAAATATTCTCAAAATTTAAAATTAAAAATGCAACTTTGATCAGCCGTTACTAGGAAACCATTGAGATTTTGATATTTTCTTAAATGACTTGCTACCATTACTTTTCCATGTGGAATCACTGCCTTAAGTTTCCTGACGTTGTTCCCGAACACCCTGTATATAAACATTTTTATTTGGTAAACATATTTATAATAAATATACTAAACTGATCGTGTCTTAGAGTTTTTTTTTAATTATTAAGGAAACAATTATTTCTGTATGCAAAAAAATTAATTAATTTTGCCGTTTATAAAAGCAATATGAGAATAAAAAATATTTGCATTTCTAAGGGACTTGTATTCAATAGGAATACTCGCTATAGTGAAAAAAATGTTTTATATACAAAAAGATAAAAGAAACTTGACGTGATTCAGCGTTCGTTTGACCACTTTAAAACCAAAATTATTGGAGACTACTTTATATCTCTAGGCTGCCCGGTATATTGAAAAAAAAGTATTTATATATAAAAATTAGAATAATTTTAACATATTTCATAGTTTGTTAAAAAAAATTACCCTTGAAATTTTTTTTGCGTTTTCTGGGGGTTTTATTCTGCTAAGGCTATCCTGTATAAAGAAAAAAAAAAGTTTTACATACAAAATGGTACGAGAAATTGGATGTATTTCACGGTTTGTTAAGCCAACAATATTCTTTTGAAATGTATATGTCTTTTTTTTTTATTTTCAGGTAGTTGTTTCATCTTCTCAGAGCTCTGAGCTACTTTGTATAGTTAAAAAAATAAATAATTTAGATAGATAAAAATTTAAAAAATGTAACGTATTTTCTCGAAGCTAAATGCTTAAGAAACAGTGTGTTATTTACGATGGTAACCTGACTGCAAACCCAAATCTGAAGTAAATAAAAAACATTGTTCTTGAAATATTCGAGGGCGTATATAAATATTTATGTCCTGCGAGAAGGCACTCCGAAGCACAAGTCAGGTATTGTAAAAGCCTAAAAATAATTTTTCAGGTCTGTCCGTGACTGTCAGTTTTAATTTTTTTTTTTGGTAGGGATACCTACAATCATTGCTTTACAGGCAGCCAATGCTACAAGGCAAAATTTACCGCACCCGGCATAACACATTAGAGGAACAATTTGAACAACACTGGTATAGTGTATCTAAAGTAAATTGAGACAACATAAAAACTAAATATCCGTCAACAGTCGGCGATTTTTTGATAGAAATTTAAACTTACTTTTGTAAACTGATTAACTGAATAAAAATAAATTTATTTGATATACGTGGTGTAGTAAATTGAACGTACCCCAAATTTCCCGCTGTCTCAATTTACTTTAGATACACTTTAATAACGTTTAATTTTCGAAATGCGTTTATTTTTAAGAATGAATTAATAAGATAAAGTGAGATTTCTACATTTTTGTAGAATTTAATTTTATTGAACACTGGACATCCTGTACAATGCAATTCTCACAAGACGGGAAGAATGTAAGCCATGAGATTCTTCAAACAAAATTTACCCAATCAAAAACATATAGAAAGGTTGATCCTAAGACTGAGAAATAGGTAATAATAATGTAAAATTAAAAAAACTTTTTTGTTAACATTTTTAAAATAACTTCTATTTCAAAAAATGTAACCAATTTTTTCGAAAGGTACAATTTATTTACATAATTAATATTGCAATAAAAGACCAACATTGTTTGGAAATAAATTGCAAAATGAAGCTCCATCACATTTTAGCCGTGCATTATTTTATACTTTTCGTAATCATTGAACAAATCTAGGTGGACCTCGTTTTATGACCACCAAGATCTCCTGACCAAAATCCATACGATTTTTTAGTCATCTCAAGCAGCTGCTCGATTAAACGGCACTATAATGACCATACACATGTTGCTTCAGATGATAACCTATTATTGCAATTGAGTTCGAAATGATTCAGGATTGTTTTCAGTTCTCTAAAATAACACCTGTCAAAATTTGTAAGCGTGTGGTGGCAAGTCGGTTCCTGACGATATAAAAGAGTCTTTATGGGGTACATAAATAAAATATTGAAATTTAATTAAAATATACAAGTCTGTCAAAGGTCAGAACCGAAAAGGTATGTATCTCCGTCAAGAGGTACCTTAAGATTTTTTGATATATGAAATACCAGGTTTAGTTTGATGCGTCCTACAAGCTGCCAAGGGTTTGCCATATTGCCATATAATTTAATCACACGTTATAGTTAAAATAACGAAATATTAGAAATGAAAGAAATTCAAAAAATAATGGACTAGAAAGTTTATATAAAAAGAATCCGTAAAGTCTCTTTTTTTTTGAAATACAGAGGGTAAAAGTTTTAATTTGTTGTAGCCCTTTTTTTATCGACCTTGTACATTTTTAGTTATATAGCACTCAAATTTAAGGTGAGTTTAGTATCTACACTGCGACGCTACTTTACAATACAATAAAATTCCCCATTTTACCTCATTCTACTATGTAACTTTTTGGTTTCTTAGATTATTTCGATATTGTGCACCGTTTAGAACTTATTTACGCGAATGTATAATCGTGCATAGTCAAGACATATTGAACACGGTAAAAATGGTGAAATTGTAATATTAATACATTATAACCTTGAAATTAGGTAGTTAGTTATTTCTAAATGGTAGGGTTAGTAATTTCTAAATGGTAGGATTTATCGAAAAAATCTAAGAGATCAAAAAATTACGGAACAGAATAAGGAATTTAAATTTGTTGTAAAAATGGCCCGTGACGGCGCAATAACAAATTCGGGGGATAGAAGGAGTCGTGATCTAGGAAAAAGTAACACCCTGTAGATTTTCTAAAATGTATTGTAGACATTGGTCAGATAATATTGTGTGTCATATTTGAATGATTTATCTCTACAAACGCACGAGGTGAATGAAAAAAGAAAATAAAAAAAATAAAGTTTAACACTCTGTATCTCAAAAATGAAGGCCTTGCGGACACGTATTTCTAAGGTATTCGCAAAGAAAGATTATAATTTTTTGCTTCTCTCGTAAAAGAGAAGTATTGTAAAAAGTAAGGGTCATATGGGAATGACCTAGTAACGTTTTGTTAAAAATCCAATATGAACAAAGAAAATAGCAGCATAGGGAAATGTTAAAACAATTATTATTAAAAAACTACTTATCCAATTTATTTCAAATTTCGCACAAACATCAAGTATTATGTTGGAATCAACAGGTAAAATTTTGGTATGAATCCAAAATGGCGACTTAATAAAATAGCTAAAAGTTCAGCCTGAAAAAAACTGCTTATTGGATTGATTTTAAATTGTGTGCTATAACTAGTTGTGGTATAGAGATCAACTAGTGAAATTGTGGTACTATTTCAAGATGGCCTAACAAAATGGCGGCCAAATAAAATGTTTGCAATCGTGAAAACATCACCCTTTCAGGTTTTATATATCTTCACATTTAGATATATACTAATAAATATGTTTTATTAATTCCGTCGGTCCGTTTGTCGGTCTGTCTGTCTGGCTGTCTGTCAGGTCGCGGTATTGCCTAAAAACGACTTATCGGATTAAATTTCAATTTTCATTAAAAGGGGGTCATATGGAGATGATCTGGTAATATTTTGGTTAAAATGCAATATGGCGAAATAAAATGGCGGCCTATAGAAATGTTAAAAAAATATTATTAAACAAACACTTAACCAATTTATTTTGGTAGGAATCTAAGATGGCGGAAGAAAGTGGCGGCATAATAAAATATTTAAAAATTCAGCCTGAAAAAACTACTCAGTTGATCATTGATTTCAAATTGTGTGCCATAACTAATTGTGGTATAGGGATTAACTAATAAAACTGTGTTACTAATTTAAGATGACGGAACAAAATGGCGGGCAAATAAAATGGTTGTAATCGCAAAAAAATCACCCTCTCAGGTTTTAAATATCTTCACGTTTTAGCGTCCCTAGATCTCAAAAAAAAATATGTTTTATCAATTCCGTCGGTTCGTCTGTCAGTCTGCAGGTCAGTTCGCGGCACAGCTTACCAGATTGACTTCAAATTTAAGTCACAAATTAAGGATCATATGGAGACGATGTTTTGGTAAAAATCCAATATGGCGGAACATTGTCAAAAACATTTTTATTAAAAAAAAACTATTATTCAATTTACCTCAAATTTTGTACAAAAATCATGTTATATAGGTTCATAGTTCATACTGATAACATTTTGAGATGGATTCAAGATAGCAAAACAAAATAGCGGCCTACTAAAATATTTAAAAAAACAGCCTGAAAATACTCCCTTAAATGAATGAATTCAGTTTTTGTGCAAGAATTAAGTGTGATATAAAGATGAACTGGTAAAGTTGTGGTACGAATTTAAGATGGCGAAACAAATGGCAAAATGTTTAAAAAATCAACGTAAAAAATGTGTGTGTTAATGTAAAAACTATTTATTGAGTTTATTTTAAATTATGCCCAAAAGTCATTTGTGGCATAGGTAGAAAGAAACTGATAAAATATAGGTAGGCATCCAATATGATGGAACAATGGTGGCCAATAAAAAAGTTGGAAAAGACAGTATATGTAACACTTGTATACAGTGACTATGTACTGAACTAAATTGGGTCACACTTCACTATTCCTAACAAATGGAAAAAAATCACAACAGGGAAGTTCCGAGTAAAGGAAATTTACCGATTTTTTTAAAAGAGTTTTCATAATTTTGTCTGTATTTTTAATTTTATGCTTCGCATCTTAATATCCTTAAAATTAAGTCAGTCTGTTTAGACGATTACCGGCAGAGCCTGTCTGTTATGCAGTTGGATCATTCGTACGCCTGCAGTTTTCTTGGAGTTAGTAAACTGGTAACCGACAATATAAACATAAAAATATTAGAAAGTGTGTAAATGGTACATTCGTTAGCAGAAAAATTATATAAAAAAGAATATAATAATTGTTTACAATATTTTTTTTAAACAGACAGAATGACTAACAAAAATAGTGAAACAAAAAGGTCTGTCAGTAAAACGTGTATAGATTTTAGAACCATGTATCTTTCTGCCTATTCAATGGCGAGTAAGTATATCCTTTGATTCAACCTTTTTCTTTTCTTTTCGGTTTTTTGGCCTTGTCCACTATCATTATAATTGGAGGGTTTTATTACTCCATGTACTTAATTGTAGGTAGCATTGATGATGACTAGTTAGTCCAAAGTGCTCTGCTATAATTTTATATTTGGATAATATACACGTTATAAAGATAGACTTTCTTATTGCATTACTTCGGCCTTCTAAAATATTTAACATGATGCGAAAGCTCTAATGTAGTTGCTAACTTATGGTTTTTAACTCATAATCCCGGTATTTATGAGTCTTTGAAAAAAGCAAATCTGATTAAAATATTAATTTAGTGCCCCATTACCGGTCCCCCGTTATTTTAAGAAAACGCCACAAGGCTCCAGCATTTATTTTAACAAGGTAATAGTTTAGTTTTTGTTATATGTAATACTTTATAATTTAATAAAGGTACTATAAAAACATGGTTATTTCAAATATATAATTAATCAAGTTAGGACATTCACCTATAAACAATTACTTCAAATTGGAACACGACAAAAGGTATATCTATTGTCGCAACATCATGTGCTCAAACCTACAATTAGTATCACGCCTATACTGTAATTTGATTTCTGCATATCATACAAGACTATAATAATACCTAACAACCATATCGTACCTACCGAGCCAACTTTCTCTTAACCGGAACAAAAACCTACTGAAAATAGAAGCGACATAAAAATGTTGGCATTATTTAATACATTTATAATTCATTTTACCGTCATTATTTCTGTTTACTTGCATAATATGTCATGATGGTTATTCATGGGAGACCGACCCTATCCAAATATCTAATTTAATTCGACTTTGGTTTCCTGGAACTATGTCGTGTCAAAGCGAAATTGAGGTTTTCTATTTCCATTCCACAAATCATTATCAGGAAAATTTACTTCACAAGAGCAGAATACTAAATGAATTCGGGCAGATTCTGTTGGGCTCCTGTACCCAACTTTTTATTCACCCAATGCTAATACTGAAAGCCGTATCATAATTAGATCTTTCTGGATTTATGAAAATTATACTAGATTTTATAATTTTTGTGTCCTTGGAAAGATGCCAGATCTTGGTTTCTGTTACTTTTACATGCCTAGTGGAATTATGTACAAAATGGTAAATGTTTTAACGTAATGATTTTGTTTTGTGGTTTTGTGGTGTAATAACTTCTCAACTGAGAAAATATTAATATTCGTAACACTAACATTAAATAAGTAAAAACATGTTTTAAAAAATAAGATAATTGTACATTCGTCGAGTAATAGAAAATGTTCCATCTAGTTCCAAACTAACTTCTTCTAATATTTTCAAATGTCAATATTTTCCTACTAATTGTAATAACTTGATTCGTTCTCAAAATCACTCTGTAATCAAATAATAATATAATTCATTTTATGAAGTTATATATTGATTTTAAAAATGAGGTGAAAGATATAAAATAAGAGTTTGTAATCTTTAAGTAGTCATCAAAAATGAAATGTAACTTTATGATTAAAAAATCACAGGCCTTGGAATTAAGCGGTGTCAAAGTGGAAATACTTCCCAACGTTTTGCCTTCTGTTACATAAATCATCTTCACAATTATTTATTCCACAACGGCAGAACGTTAATAGTAACATTACTCCCATAAGTAATTTCAATTTAACCTTATTATATTATGTAATACATTTTCGAATTTGATAGAAGCAATATACATTTTCATGTGAATATAGAGAATATTCAATATTTCCTTAAATATAGTCTCTAAATAGAGTTAAAATAATATATAAAAGACAATCCATGTCCTCTCAAGTAGATTGTTCTATTATATTTGTAACGTTCTATAAATCTTTTATGTAAAACATTTATACCATTGTATTATAGAAGGTAATATTAAATAAAATAAACATTTTCTAAATAAACACATCAAAATATAGATACTGACTATAAAATAAATGAGACAGTATAATTCAAACGATCATTGAACACTATGCTCCCCTAGACAAAGAAGGAATAATTAATATAATAATTTAATTTAATTAATTTAATATAATAACACCAAAACAGGCATTAAATTTTGAATTTCAGTTTAATATTCGAGCAGAAATCTTACTTACTAATGGAAGTATGTTTAAACTTATAATCAATTAAGCATTCTTAATACTATAGTCAAAAGCAGTGTTATCGTGCGGGTCATACGATTTATCAACGACAAACTTTTTAAGTTTGTTTTTCTTTTATTACGTGTAATCATATCCTCCGCATAAAATCCGGAAGATGAATTAAATAGACCTATGGTATTTTCATACGGAAAAAGAGGATAAACATAAATACCAGCAGTTGCAAAAATCTTTGAGCGATGTCACTTCAAAGTCAGATTGACAAGTCAGTGACAAAATGAGTAATAGGAAACAATTTTGGGGTTTTTTGCATCCACAAGCGAAAAAAATGGTATTAAATCTAATAAAATATTACGAAAATGAAAATTCACCGGCCAAGATCCAGGAGACAGTAAAAAAAGCATAATTTACTACCGAAGAAGATGTACAGGAAAAAAGCGGAAGACAGAAAACTTAAGTGACAATGTAAAAATGGATGTTCGTAATGCAATTTACGATTTATACACATCAAAAACTAATATAACCCTTCAAGTTTTAAAAGAAGCTTTAAAAAATCGAGGCATATTGGAAATTGGACTAAAATCGTTGTCAAAATTAATAAAAATGTTGGGTTTTCGATATAAAAAGGACTGTAATCGAAGATTTTTATGCGAGTTGCTACATATAGCAAGTCAGCGTATCCAGTTTTTAAAGAAATACACGGAAAATGTTAATTCAAAATTTCGAAAAGTGGTATTTTTAGACGAGACTTGGATATTTTCTAATGGAGGTGGTTCGAAATCTTGGCAGGACGAGTCTGTAAAAAATGTCAAGAGAAAAAAGGGATGTGGGACGGGAAAACGGTTCATCATTTTGCATGCAGGTTCTTCAACAGGATTTCTCCCAGGTGCAAGTTTACTGTTTTCTTCAACATCCAAAAGTATGGACTATAGTTGGCGCATTACCTTTCTGGAATGACGTCACGCTGGTTTCAAATAACGTATTTCTTATATTATTTATATTTCAGCGATGATTCCTAACCTAAACGTATGCAGTGATGTAGATAGGAGGGGTGCGTTCAGCACTGGCTAAAGCGAATTTAAAATTGGCATTTTCTGTACAGAAAGCGCTGCAACTTGTCGAAAATGGCTAGCAAAAAATTAACACTCTCATTGCCATAAAAAAACCCTCATTTTGCACACTTAATACAAAAAGAACTATTATAACTTCAAAAACTAAAATTATTTTGCAAATAAGACTTTACTAATATAAATTCTTTCATCTTAGTCTTATTCTTTGTTTGCAATGTAATAAATTGACGCCAGTTACCCATTTTCATCAAAATTATTTTAATTCTCAATTACAGACAATACTGAAAAAATATTAAGAAAAGGGGAATAACGAACGATGAATCCTTTACCTCCAGAATGTTTCAAAAACAAAAAGAGGTAAAAACAAAAATCACAGATTACTTAAAGAACAAAATAAGAGATATGATCTATTACGTGTATGCTAAAAATGAATATGTTACAATGCAGACTTTGCTTTAAAAACTAAAAGAGAGAAATTAATGTATAACTAACTAACTTTAAAAATAAAAACTACTCCCCTTCACTGTCTTCAGAATCAGAACTAAATTCTTCATCGTCACTGCTGTCTTCGTCGGTACTAATTACAAGTGGCGCAATGTCTGAAGCATCACATATCTGTATTGTCTTCCAAGCTTCTTGGATTACCCTTTCTGTGTGGCTGACATAATTTTTCCAATGCTCTGAAGATACTTCATTTATCGCTTTTTCCCACATGGCCAAAACTTCCGATGGTGTCCCCTTCAGACTAGCAATGTATTGGTCGTATTTCCTCTTACACTCAGACCATACCATTTCAATAGCATTAAATTGACAATGGTATGGAGGAAGTCTTAGTATTTTGTGGCCCAAAGGTTTCACATATTCGTCAAGGTAGAATGTTTTTTCAATGTTACAATTTTTTTCTACAATGCTCCATATTTCATCCTTCATGGCCCTCTCTGGGAAGTCAATGTTCTTTTCTTTTAACCATCCAATCAATCTCTGCTTTGTCCATGATTTTCTTGGAATATCCTCTAAAAGGCCGGAATGATAGCTTGCGTTGTCCATCACTATCAAATTTTTTGGAGGAAGATTTGGTACCAGCTGATTTTTAAACCAATTTTCAAAATTTTGCTTGTTCATATTGTCATGATAATCTCCGCTTTTTAGTCCACTTTTAAATATTAAACTGGCCCCCTTAATAAATCCTTCCTTTGATCCAGCGTGAACTACAATATATCGATGACCTTCACTAGCTTTTTTAGAACTTGTAGACATAGTGTTATCCTGCCAGCTGTTTCTAAACGAACCTTTACTAAAAATCCAAGTCTCATCAATAAATACGGTGGTATAAGCATCTTGTCCTAGATTTTGATTTTTGACATATTCCCTCAAGAAATTGATTCTCTTGTGGACGATGTGGGGCAAATCCATCAGGTATTTTCTATTATTTGATTTCTTCCACTTAAAACCAATACTTTTTACGTATTTTCTTAGCGAGGTGATGGAAAAATTAAAATATTCATTTATCTCTTTTAGTTTTTTAAGCAAAGTCTGCATTGTAACATATTCATTTTTCGCATACATGCAGTAGATCGTATCTCTTATTTTGTTCTTTAAGTAATCTGTAATTTTTGTTTTTACCTCTTTTTGCTTTTGAGACATTCTGGAGGTAAAGGATTCATCGCTCGTTATTCCTCTTTTCTTAATATTTATGATTGTTGTATGGCTAAGTTTTGTTGCATTTGAAGCTCGTTCAATTATATTATCAGTTTGCGGAAGGATTCCATTTTTAGCTTGCTCTTTTTCCAATTGAAAAAAAGCCAAGATATTCAAAACTATTAGCTGTGATTGCTGATTATATCTTCGCGGCATCTTGCAAAAGTTTAAAAAGAATCACAACAAATCAATGTCAATTTTGACGAATATATTCTGAAAGACACATAACCAAAACCGGCATTGACTGTTGTAAAGAAACGACAATGAGTTTTTTCAAAATGTTTTTGTCACTGTCAGTTAACATAAATCAAACAAAAATAACCAAAAATGACGTCATTCCAGAAAGGTAATGCGCCAACTATACCATGAATTTATGAACTGTGAACTGTTTGAAAAATGGTTAAAAGAACAACTGATTCCAAATTTAGATGCTCCATTTTTAATCATTCTGGACAATGCATCTTATCATTCAAGAATCTTAAATAAAAAACCTAGTTCATCCTGGAAGAAAAGTGATATTTATGACTGGCTAATAAAACAAAAACAAAATCCTTTACCCAATATGCTGAAACTAGAACTTCTTTTAATGGCAAAATATATTAAAAAACCAACAATATATATAGTAGATGAAATATTACGAGAAAATGGACATGAGGTTTTACGACTGCCGCCATACCATTGCCAGTTTAACGCAATAGAATTAATATGGGCTAGGGCAAAATCAGATTACGAAAAACACGTGAACGATGGTCTTAAATCAGATGAAGTGTAAATTGTTTGGCAAGATTCATTAAATTATATTACGCCGGAGTACTGGAAGAAATCTGTGGAACATACGGAGAAAT